>JAKZGU010000005.1:0-600000 GCA_022837005.1 Calonectria pteridis
GGCACTTTGGTGCGTCTCATGTCTTTTTTCTTTTTTTACTTTTGCTGTCTCTTCCCTCGCTTGACTCAGGTTTGGGTTTTTTTTTTTTTTTTTTTTTTTGCTTTTTCTTGTGGTGGCATCATTGATGTCAGCTTTATGCGAGGGTGACTGTGCTAATGCAGGCAAGTTATACTCGTCAGATCTTATTGAGCAAACTTGACAGAATTCTGAACCACCGATGGCCTGATCCTCGGAGGTCTCAACTGCATCTCACACATGGCCCCAGAAACCCTGAATGCGCATGTCTTGAGCCCCAACGCGAGGGGCACCATTTTGGGGCTCGGACCTAATGCACTCTTTCTTTTCCTTTTTTTCTTTTTTCTCTTGTTCGAGTTGACCTTGGAGGATAGAACCAATGGGGATGATCAAGTGATCAGACGCTAAACCGCAGCAGAGGAGGCTTGAGTCATCACACCTCCCAAACGCCTTGAGTGCTGTAGCATGTGAGAGGTCATGATTTGCATTGGACGAATTTGTCTATAATTGCTTCTTCTTGCATGTTTGATTCGGCGTTATACTCAAACAATGGCGGGTGCCTCTGTGCGTCAAAGTTCAAGCGCTCAGGCATCTCAGGTGAGTTGTCGGTTTGCCAACTCCGGAAGAAAGAAAATTCTTTTCTGCCCGCTCACGCCCATGCAGTAGCCATGAGCCAATTTAATTTAGAAGTCACTGAGAAGGCAAAGTTGCTTGAGGCGTCACAATATTTCCATCTCGCCCTCCAATCGCATGACTACTGGTCTTCTCGGCCGACAGCATCCCAGCTTTTCCTGATTGACAATAAACTCAAATTAAAGATTCCTGCCCGCCATGATAGATCGAGGGCACAGTCCCTCTGAGAAGAGTTGGATTACGTCCATCGTGATGCTTTTACGGTGAATGGTGGGGAATCGGCTGTCTCTTTGAGGATGTCACTACGACGTTGCGAGACGAGTGGTCTCATGGCACCTTACGGCGCAGCAGCAAAGTGTGAGTGGGGAGGATGCAAGGAACTTGGCCGTTGGATCGGACCTGACAGGGCAAGATCTCGACGGCAGGGCACATCTTCTCGCGGGTAGGAGAGTTTGCGGGAGTGTTTGTCTCATTGCGTGACACGTCACTGTCTGTCCTTTGCTTACATGTGTGTGACAGAGCATCGTGAAAAATGAATGAAAGAAAGAAGAAAAAAAACTATGATACATCACGAAGGGAGCCGGGCGCCATTGGATCGCACCAGTGGTGGCGACGCCACCTTGTTTCCTTGTTTCCTTTTTCTCCCCATGGCCAGCGTATCATGGATCGCGTCGTGTTCAGTCTCCTCTGGGGCCTATTGAACATGTATGACATAACGCTAATGTTCGCACATGATGCTGGAAGTTCAATGTGAGGCGGAGTGGGCATAGTAGCATGACATCGTCTAGGGTAGCATGAGATATTGAGTTTTGATTCTATTCGGGGCGAGATAAGGTTAGACTTCCCCACGGTTGAGCCGGAACTATGTGCATTTTGGGCGTTTTGGGGTTTGCAATTGCAACGTAATCATAATTACGATCGCCCCTGGTGAATTAATGGGTCTTTGAGTGTGATCGAGTTCCTCCAAGGTTTGGCTGCTATCTTGTGATCCGTGAACCCGATGGTGTTTCGTTTCGGTCGGTCTTTCCGGCTTCAGACACGGCAGGCAAGCATGCCCGGGTCGGACGGCGGCTGGTTAGTAGTTTCAATGTGAATCTGCTCCGGAAGCAAAGACACAGACAACGCAAGGGATGCCGCGAGCATCCCCGAACCAGAAGTCAGTCAAAGCGGCACCCCGGGCTGAGACCGGCTATTTGTCCCGCTGCGGTGAACAATTCGGTTTCCCATCCGTTCCGCGCGGTTAATACAACAGACGAATGATTACTTGTCGGTTTCGGGTTGGCTTGGCTGTCAAAAGCCTTGTCCGGGGAGGATGTGAATATGCCTTGGAGGATTTAGGGTTTGACATGACTAGCGGCGAGCTGCCAAATTTAGGGAAATGACGAATAGTGCGGGATATTATGCACTCAGGAACTTAGCCGAAAAAATCAGGGTGCCTCGCCAAGGACCGATGTAAGGTTAGACTTCCCTTGATTATTGAAGGTTGAAGTTGTAGTTTCTTGGTGATGCTGCAGGTCCCAACCCTTTTTAACAAGTGGCAAATTTGTTTCCCGAAATTTTGATATAGGGTAGATGAAATCGGGTAGATGCCCATGTGTAGCACGTGATGTGGCGTTTGGAGATTTGATTGGCTGTCCATCCCCACTCCCAGCCACCCGCCAAGACTGCTTACCAGCCACTCGCAACCCATGCACAACGACATCATCAGGCCTCAAAGCGTTGCGGCTATATGCTCCCAACCTCCCAACTTCAAGATATAGACCAATTGAAGCTGCAAAAAAAAAAACCTGATCAGGCCTTGCAATTTGGCGCTGATTGCGTACTCGAGCGCCAGGAGAACCCTGCACTGGATCAACCGGTCCGTGTTTTTGGCGCCAACACTCGCATATATCGTGGCTGCTCGCGCACCGATATTTTGGGTACAGAATCTTGCATCTTTCATCCCACACGGGTTACCTCGAGTCCGGCCCTTCGTTGTGTGACACCTGTCGAGTCCACCCCCTTGCATGAGAACCGAGTAGTACAAACCATCTGGGAAACCAACCTCCGTGCATTCATTCCTACACTTTGCACAATCATCTGCGTGTCTGGAATTTCCAATCCTGTCCACTACCTGCGTCTGCCCTTGTGTCGCCCGCATACCCAACCTCCACCATGAGATGGTCGCTTGCTTCCGCCTTTGCGGCCTCAACCGCCCTGCTGGCCAAGACGACTTCGGCGCAGACATGGAGCAGCTGCAATCCACTTGAGAGCAGTGAGTATATCCCTCTTACCCCGGGAAACGACCATTGCTTGTCTTGCCAGCAGCCATGCTAACTTAATGCCCCGCAGCATCATGCCCCGAGGACACAGCGCTCGGCAAGACTATTGATGTGGATTTTCGAAATGGCGAAGTCAACTCGTTCGCTGCTTCCGGATCACCAAAGTACGACTCGGAGGGAGTCAAGTTCACCGTCTCGCAGAGCGGCGACGCCCCCCAGCTGGCCTCGCTCTTCTACATCATGTTCGGCAAGGTGGAGATCACCATGAAGGCCGCCCCCGGCGCCGGCATCGTCTCGTCCCTTGTCCTCCAGTCCGACGACCTCGACGAGATCGACCTGGAGTGGCTGGGCGCCGAGCCCGATCAGATGCAATCCAATTACTTTGGCAAGGGCAAGACGACGAGCTACAACCGCGGCCAGTTCCACGACGTGTCGGGCACTCAGTCCAACTACATCACTTACACCATCGACTGGACCAAGGATCGCATTGTCTGGATGGCCGGCGGCACGTCTGTTCGAACACTGACCTACGATGATGCCGAGACGGATCAGTATCCCCAGACGCCTATGCAGATCAAGTTTGGAGCCTGGTCCGGCGGCGACTCCAGCAACGCTGCGGGAACTATCAAGTGGGCGGAGGGCCCAACCGACTACACCAAGGGTCCCTTCACCATGGGTGTCCAAACCATTGTCATCACTGACTACTCTACCGGCACCAAGTACAAGTACGGCGACACCTCTGGTTCGTGGGAGTCTATCCAGGCTATTGACGGTACCATCAATGGAAATGAGAATGGCGATTCTATCACCGTGACGGCCACCGCTGCCGGTACTACGGCCACTGCCAACGTCCCCGTTGGCATCGTCAAGGATGACAGTTCCGCCACGTCTACCCAGACTGGCTGGCCGTGGGTGGCCACTGCCTCGGCCTCGATTGGTGCCATTCCCAGCGGCTGGACCATGAACTCCGAGGGCAAGATTGTGCCCATCAGCTCTGCTGAGCCTATTCGCCCCTTGATCTCGCTGCTCGTCTTGGCTCCCCTGCTGGCGGGTGTCATGGCCTTTGCGGGCAGACTATTCTAAGAATTCGCACTTGTTTACTTACTCACTTTACATGTGCTTTATGCATGTGTGTATATATGACTCTACTACATGAACACAGAGACGAAAGCATCGATGGAGGACGACGACAACAGCATGTTAACCCGCTTTTGAGGACACGGCATCAGAATATTGCGCGGGCGGCATTTTGGATTTATTGGCATTGGCAGCATTGATTTTTTGCAATAGCGTGGCGTTTTTCATGGGATTATAGAAACATGTGGTCTCCAAGGCCGAAAAGAGATAGACATGATTGATTAGATATGATTGAATTGGATTGTCAAAAGACCAAAACTTTTGGTACATAATATATTACTGTTTCACGAAGCATCGAGCCACTATTCTATTGCGAAACACCAACATGCCACAATATTGAATGCTTCCCAACTATTCCCCTTTCGCCCTTGCTCTGATTTAACAGAGAGGAATGTGCTCCACAAACGTGCGAAAAAATCATGCTTTTCTATTTATCAAAGAAACGGCTAACTAAGTCATATTTAGGCGTGAGATGTCTCGATCCTGAGTTCTACAAGCACGTCTGGTCTAACGAAGCCCCTCAAGCCCTGGCCATCCCGTTTTCATGCACCAAAATCCATCATCTATCCAGCGTGTGCCATGGCCATTGTCTTTGGTATCGTATGCGAGGGATTTTCCGTTAGAGGTCTGTGCCGCCATCCAACTACCCTGTGATCCGTATAGTTCGCTGCGCCTCAAATTCATGAATCCACGCTCCCTCCACCTCCGACGCGGACCTTCGCTGCGCATGTGAATGCGTTTTGTCGCCAAGCTCCCCGCTCGATATAAAACGATAAAAGTGTATAAGGAAGCAGTAGTCTTACAAAACCAGCAAAAAAAAAACAAAATAGGGGGAAAAATGCATCTGAAAGCTGAAGGTGAACTGATATAAAAGGAGATCGTGACATGGAGCTAGAGCCAACTTAAAATGTCCAATCTTCGGCGTCCTCAACGGACTTGATGGCCCAGCGGAACTTGTCTCGGAGAGTCTTGGAGAAGAACCTCTCAATGGGCACGTCAAACTTCTTGGCAAAGACAACGGTCAGGCGAGGATCAATGTAGTTCTGCGCGACAGGTTAGCCATGTTAAGCGTGGAGCATTGAATGTTAGCACTTACAATCTTGGAGGTGCTCAAGGCGACTTCTTTGTTGCCATCGCGATCCTCAGCCTGAGTCTCGAGGGTCCTGATGCGGTCATCAATCTTCTCAATCGCTGTCATGAGCTTCTCAACGGTCGGACCGCGCCCTTCTGCTTCAACCTTGTTTGTCTTGTTTTCCTTCTTGAATTTGGCTTCAAGTTCCTTGACGGCCTGGAGTCGCTCCTTGAGTTCCTTCTCAGGAAGGGGCTTTTCCTTGTTGGCCTTGAGCTTCTCGTTGTCTTTCTCGAACTTCTTGACAATCTTAGTGCGCTGCTCCTCAATCAAGAACTGCTGATGTTCCAGAATCCAAGCTTGGTCAAGATCGTCATCCAGTTCAAACCAGGCGGCGCCCTTCTTCTTCTTCTGCGTGGGTTCCAGATCCAGAATCATTTTCTTCGTTCGCCACTTCTGATATCTCAGGCCTTTGATCTACGGAGGAATGTTAGCATCACCATGGTGTCGGGGCGGCGCTGCACGTACCCTATCGCCTAACTTCTGCATTTGCTGCTCGTGACCAGCACCCACGGTTCGCTTGTGGTTACAAAGAATAGCGACTTTACGGTTGCAATCATTGTAAAGCTTCACCTTCTCGGCAACGCTACCGCGGGAGCGAGGGTCGTCGCTCAGCTCCTCGAGCAGTTTGGACATGGTGTAAGACGCGTTGTAGGTACGGAAGACCTTAGCTGTCAAACCCTGCATGTAACTGTTCAAGTGCTTGTTCAGTTGTGAGGTCTACGTATTTCGTTAGCAGCAGGACACACATGGGCAGTCGCGTGCTTCTACTTACGTTCAGTCGGTCAAAGAGATCATCACCCGTAGTCTTGGGGGCCTTCTTGAACAGCTTCAAGTTCTTGAAGACCTGGGCATCGACTTCGGCAGTCTCGTTGTATCTGATACTATCCTTACCCAGGAAGTCAAAGGTAACCTTGTTGGGAGGCTCGAGGGAGATATGCTCGTATTTCAGCGAACAGCAACCCACGGTATCGGCCTCGTTCTCGGTATCCTTTTCGTTTCCGGCTCTCAGAGCAAGCTTATCGATCAGGTACATGGCCGTGGCTCTCTGGCGATCCGCCATCACCTCGCTCTTAAGTTCCTTGGTGTAATCCTTGCGAATCTTTCCAATGTGCTTTTTCAGTTCGCGCGCCTTCTCGAACTTCTTGTAATCGCTCTGACCCTTGATATCACTGGCCGCACCAAGCATCACGTACTTGTAAGCGCCGTTGATGTTTTCCTGCCACATCGCCAACCAGGTTGCTTTTTGGTCGTGCTGGACGGCCTTCCACTTGTGTCCGGCTGGGGGAACCGGCACCTTGGCATCCTTTCCGATGTTGATGGTGATGTGCTCCGGCAAGACTCGGGTCTTGATCTTTCCAGTTTTGGGGTGCTCACCTCGACCACGGAACAGACTGGGAGGTTCGACTCGGAAATTGCCAACCTTTTGCTTTCTTCCGTCCCAAATGCAGTAAACGTAAGGCGCTTCGAGGGCTTCCTTCTTCGCTTTGGCAGCCTCCTTCTCCTCCTTTGTCATGTTCTTTGTCTTGTTGGCCTCGACCTTGGCAAGGTAGTATTCGGAGATCTTCGAGAAATCACATTTATCCAAACTCTTGATCTGAACCTTGTTACCCTTCGAATCCGTTGCACCTCCGTTGTTCTTGACAAAATCAGAAAAATCGGAAAAGAAGTTGCTTCGGAACACGGGGTTTTCTAAGTGGTGGGACGAGGCTGGAGTCATCATGGCAACCCAGAAAGTGCTAGCTTCCTCAGCCTCGAGAGGCAGGGTGACTGGTGTTCCGTCGTATATCAACTTAACATGCTTGGGAAGAGGTTCGTACTCGGGAGCAAACAAAACGCCGTTATGCTCTAGCGTCTTCCACTTGATGCTGTCGTCCTGGGGCTTGGGTGCATTCCACCACTCGAACTCTTCCTCCTCCTCCTCCTCGCTTGCCTTGGCCGACTTCTTCGTATCCTTTGCAGGTGTCGCTTTGGCGACCTTCTTGGCAGGAGTCTTGGCCTTCTTGGAGATGGGCGCGTCGGAGTCGGATTCCTCCCTCTTCACGCCGTTCGATTTCCGCTTGGCAGAGGCGTCATTGGACTGGCGCTTGGCAGAGGATGATTTGGCGAGCGGGACGTCGTCATCGGACTCGTCCTTGATCACCTTCCGAGGAGTGGCCTTCTTGGTCTTTGCGAGCTTGGCACCCAGAGGCTTGTCATCGTCCGAAGAGTCAGCATCATTGTACTGGGGAGGAGCCTTCTTGGCCCTCGCCTTGCTGATGGGTTCATCATCGGAGTCGGACTCGACGGGTCTGTTTTGTTTTTGACGCTTGGCCTGTGATTCTATCGTCAGCTTGAATTGGCCCCACAGCAATTTTTTCTCTCTCTTTTTGGATCTGGGAGCGTCACGCACCAGAGGAATAGCATCGTCACTGTCAGAGTCGTCCCTGTAGCTGACCTTGCCGATGGAGGTACGCGACTTGCGCTTGCTTGCGCCGTTGGAAAGGGGTGCGTCAACGTCCATCATGTCGTCGTCAGCGGTGCCGTTTCGCAGCGGAAGGTCCTTGTTGTTGAGGCTGGCGCGACTTGGCTTGACGTGGGAATTTTTGGATGAAGAGTCTGCATTGAGTGAGAAAAAAAAGACTTTTGTTAGCACATGTAGAGTTAGAGGGTATGCGCCGGCGAGTGAGGAGCGGAGGCCAGGACCGTCGGGGAAACTCTAGTTCACAGCGCCTGCTGGGCGCAGCACGCGAGGAGACCACACGGGAGAAAGTAAGCAGGGCGAAGCGGCGAGGCGACTTACAACTACCGTTGGCCCTGGCAAGAGGGCGATCGTCGTCGGAGCTGGCAGAGCTCATGTTCTGTCGACCTCGGTGTAAACGGCGTGCGCGCTTGCGGCCAGGCGCCGAACAAAGGCGATGAGGTAAGGAACTAGGATGCGAGGATGAACGCAGAAGCGAGGAAACGCGGCGTGAAGAGCGATTCGAGGCCGGAAACAAGTAGAAAAAGAGGAAGCAAACGCGGTTGACGCCCCCTCAACGCCTAGCAGAGGAGATGAAGGGGAGAGGAAGTTGGAGTTTTGACTGGGAACGAAGAGCGAGGAACGAAAGGAATCCGAAAGAAGAGGGCGTCGGCTTGTCTAGGCGGGCTCGCTACCCGGGGAAGGCAACCTTGCCTTCGTGCCTTTTTTGTACTGGTTGCGCTGAATGGGCTGGGCTGGCTCAGTGCGGTTAGCGCCGTTCTTTTCCTGGGTGGTGCTTGCTGCTGGTGCTGCACTGACACGAGCGCTGCGAGAGCTCCGACCAGCACCCGACTTCCTGCCTTGCTTTTTAGCCGGCTGGCAGGCGCCGCATCACGTGATACCGCCGTAGTTTTTTTTTGGGCCAGACCCGCGAATTTACCGGAAAGCAGCGACGAGAACAAAACGCTTGGTTCCCCAATACACCTCATCCCGACCTTACACGACCGATCCCCCATCAATTGATCCGATTATCGCGATCAATTGGGCCACCGTTGGCAGAGGCTCAATCCCACTACTTCCTCCCGTCACGATGCTCTCCCGAACGGCCAGACCAGCTCTCCGAGCTGCCGCCGCAGCTCAGTCTCGGTAAGTCACCCTCGGAGTCCGGGCCACCCCAAGAATTTGTTGCCGAAGGAGCTACGGAAGCTGGTCGGACGGTAACCCCAACGGTCGCCCTCGCTTTCCAGCCATTTGGATTGCGCGCGATTCGCTGTGGGATGCGCCATTGGGAATGGGATCAATTCGTTTTTCCCCTTTTCGCTAATATCTCTTGTCACCTGCCAGAGCTGCCGTTGCCGGCCCCGGAACCGCTGCCACCTATGCCACCCTTCGTGAGATCGAGGGACGTCTTAAGTCCATCCGCAACATCGAGAAGATCACCAACACCATGAAGATCGTCGCCTCCACCAAGCTCACCCGTGCTACCCGTGCCATGAACGACTCTCGTGTTTACGGCGAGACCTCCAACGAGGTCTACGACAATGCCGAGACCAAGGCCCTCGAGAAGGACGAGAAGAAGACCCTCATTGTTGTCTGCTCTTCCGACAAGGGTCTTTGCGGTGGTATTCACTCCAGTCTGAGCCGACGTATCCGTGCCATGGCCGCCTCCGAGCCTCCCTTCGACCTCGTCGTCATCGGCGAGAAGGCCAAGGCCCAGCTCTCCCGAACCAACAGCAATGCCATCCAGCTCAACTTTGCTGGTATTGGCAAGGACGTTCCTACTTTCGCCGATGCCCAGGCCATCGCCGACCAGATTGTCCAGCTCCCCACCGAGTACAGTGACATCAAGATCCTGTACAACAAGTTCGTCAACGCCCAGAGCTACGAGTCCGATATTATTGAGGCATTTTCCGAAGAGGCCATCCTCGCTTCCCGTGAGTATTGCTGAAATTAAATGCTAGTTGAAATTATTTCTGACCGGGGTTTGTTCGTTTTTAGCCAACTTCTCTGCTTTCGAGGTTGATGAGGAGGTTCTCGGCAACCTGCGCGAGTACGGACTTGCCAACTCCCTCTACTGGGCCCTTGCCGAGGGTCACGCCTGCGAGCAGTCTGCTCGACGAAATGCCATGGACGTAAGTTCAATCGACTTGGCCAATTGCTTGAAACGTGCGCATGCTGATAATTCCCGCAGAACGCCTCCAAGAACGCCGGTGAGATGATCAACAAGTACCAGATTCTGTTCAACCGTACCCGACAGGCCGTCATTACTGGCGAACTGGTCGAGATTATCACTGGTGCCACCGCCTCGGAGGATATGTAAACAGTGGAGGTGCAAGTCGGGGTCTGACGCTTCCCTTTGTATCAACACCATCGGTTATCATGCCGGGGTCCCCAAGTGTATCAAAGCCTTCAATAAATTCCTTAGTACCCCCCGCACTTTCTGTGGAATCTATCAAAAGCTTGTTTAGTCTCCGTGACGGGTAAATGGTAATTGCAATTGTATAAATCGCGTCGTCTCTTGGGACAATTGTTATTCTCTACGATTGTTCAAACCCCTCAAGCTCCGAACACCGGACCCAGGCATGTTGGGATCCATTTCGCCAAAGTAACCATGATCCCCCCCAAATGAAGAAATTTTGATACCAGGAAAATCAAAATAAAAAAGAAAAGCAGACAACACACGCTAGCCGTGCATAAAGAAACGAATAAGAATAGGGTATGATATACACCGAGAGCCTAAAACTCCATGTCACTATCCTCTGCATAACTCACGTTCCTGGTTCGTCGAACTTTCTGTGTGGATATACGGCCAGCATGCCTTTGTCCAGCCATGATGGGATGGTCTTTTTCGTAAGCAGCTCTAAGGACCATTGCCTCTTGATCCCACTTTTCAGCTGCATGTGTGAATGTCTGTATGGCCTCGGCGTAGGCACGTTTCTGTTCTGCTGCTTGGTGCTCAAACGGTTTGCGTTCCTCGACAGTGGCTTCTTTCCACATCTTGGACGTCATGACGCGGACTTCATTGGGAACGGCGCGACCGCCTCGGCTGGGCTTGCGGTTTTCCTCGCACCGTTTGCGGGCTTCGTCAAAGAATGATTTACTGTAAAGGAGGTATGCGTTGCCGGCTACCTTGGTCGGACGAACGGGCCGCTCCCCGATTTTAGATTTGACATGAGCCCATACTTCAAGTTCGTAGGCCTCAAGACGGGCCTTGGTTGGATCCTTTGCAGGTTCCTTTCGCTTGCGCAAGAGCAGCGAGTCCCTGGGTAAGATAAGAGGCGTGGGTACCTCAATGGGACCGATCATTGTCTCTAAGATTTCTGACGCGGCTCTCAAGCCAGATAGATATGCGCCATGAACGGTTGCCGGGTGCGTACCAATTGTATGCTCCCCAGCAAAGAATAGGTTGCCGACCGGTCGCGCCATCACGTCGTAGTCGTCTGGTTGCATGCCTGGTGCTGCTGACGAATAACTGCCCCTAGCAAATCGGTCCGAACCCCACCTGGTGACCACCGCTTCGACGGGATATGGAACGTCCTGCCCAAAGACAGTTCGCAGCACCTCCGTGGCCTCAGCTATGAGGCTGTCATTGCTCGAATGCTCCGTTTCAAAACCAGCATCACCAGCCATGAGAGCAATCAAACAAGGCAGCCCTGAAGTGTTTGACACGTTGAACCACTGGAAGAACCGGCCTCGGTTGACCGAGTAATCTCTCTGTGAAGTGCTGTGGCGATTTTGCGCTTCTCGCAGAACTCCGAAGATGTTCCTGTCGGGATCCCAGAACACTCTATCAAATACAAGCACCACCTTGTTGAGGATGCCATATCCTAGGCGTTGAATGACGTCCGTCTTCCATGAGGGAAGTTGGGGTTCGAAGGTGATATTGTTTTGTTTGAGAACACCCAGAGGGATTGTGCAGACGACCGCATCTGCGTCCACTACTGAACCATCGTCGCATTCGATGGTGGCAGAGCCCAGACTGTCATCGCTGTGGTACGATATGCTCTTCACGGGAAATTTGGTTTTCAGATCGAGCGAGGTCGGACATTGCACCAGACCACGAGCTACACTCTGATATCCACCCACCACCATTGTGTGGCTTCCCTCCCATTCATTTCCAGCATCAATGTCCCATAACCCCAAGCTGAGGTTATGCAAGTTTGTGGCGTTGCTGTATTCGAGATTGGCAATGTGCCAATTGATGAGTCGGTAGTCCTGGGCGTTCAGGTCCACGAGTTGCTTGTACTGAGAAATAGCATTGTCCAAGACGGATCCCAATGTCGCATTCTCCTCGCTGGTAGCATGCTTTAAGTCAATGTTTTGCTCCTCTGCCAATTCATCTCGGAGTTTCCAGCCCATTAGCTTTGCCTTCTCCGATGCCTTCATCACTGCAGGCGTTCCCAGGACGTTGTGCACCCGGCCCGTCAACCTGTCAAACGATACAGGAATTAATTTGATAGTATCTTGCACATTTTCCCCAGAGACTGAGAGAACATCGCGAGAAGCTGCTGCGGCTTCTTCCGCCTGGATGATGGTCTTGCTCCCATCACTAGGGCTATCCCGTCCTTCCTCAAGAAAACCGCGGTTGCCCTCCACAAGTTTGGGTGGCTGGAGCTTGTGCTTGTACTCGCTCACTCGATCCAGACAATCGTTGTAGAGTTTTTCTACTAGCTGATCTCGTACGGGATCCACAGGTTTTCCGTTTATGTCATAAATGGTAGTGTCGGCCGTGAGAGGGTGGTATGGCAAGCATAACTGGCCTCGAAGGAGGACATTGATGGGGTTTCCGCGGTCGAAACCAGTGATGATCATGCCACCCATTTCTGCGGTGTGACGTTTGCCTTCGAACGCTGGCGAGGGCTGCGCTGGTTTTGTCTTGAATTCACGAGAATATACGCGGCCTCCTACACGGCCTCTCCCCTCGAGCACTACCACACGAGGTGGCTCCTCGCCACGCTCATAGAATCTATCAGCATACTGTTTAAACAAGCCCTCGAGTTGTCTAGCACAGCCCAGGCCCGAGATTCCCGCGCCAATGACTGCAATCGTCTTCTGACGCTTAACAATTGGGGTATTCTTGTTATCAGTCTCGGGCTGAGAAACATGGATACATCCGTAGTTGATGTACCCGCGGCGCACTAGCCAGTCATAGCAAACACTCGCCGCGTCAAACCAGCGAGCATTTGCGCATCCGACAGCTTCTTGTCGCGTCACGCCAATCCAAGGACGCTTTAGCCACAGACGCAATATGCCGTTTCTGATATTCAGGTATGTTGTAACTTGAGCATGAGAGATGTGATGTCGAAGAAGATGGTATTCTTCTTGATTTAGAGCATACGGGTTCACTCGCGACGACTCCGCTGCCATGATGCATTCGCTGGCATATTTATAAGAAGAGATGTCGGCGGGGATGGATGACTTCGGCCGAATATTGAAGTTGTAACGTTCTGTATCGTTGTGAGAGGGCGATTGTTGAGAGGCCGTAGGATGATTCTCATGTTCATCATCTTGATGCTCTTTGAGACCCTCCGTCTCAATAGGCGTGGTGGCTTTGCTTGATACAGTTGAGGCCGTTGAAGAGATTTGCGACGCCTCTGTCATGGCCGAAAGCGACGACGCGAGCGAGCCGACGGTGTCATCAACAGCGATGGTGCGGGGCAGCGTGGTATCCTCGTCTTGAGAGGCATCTTGACTGGTTATTTTTAACTTTTAGTCAAGTACAGGCACAAGGTGGTTGGGGCCATGCGGAAATAGGCTCATCAAAGGTCACTCACCCAACGCTAACATCAGCATCCACCAGGTCTTCGGATTCGTGAGGGCTAGCCGTATCGACGTCCATGTCCTCGGTCCATACAACTATCTCTGGGGCAGCCTCTGGGGTGTGTTCTGCTGAAGTCTCTTGTGACTGGGCCGATGATACCATATCGGGGGTAGCCGGTGGAGACATTCGGTCCCTGGTGCCGGTTGCCATCACCGTAGCTGAGAGTGACAGTGAGTCAAATATTTCCTTCCTTCCAACTCTTCCCTTCCGTGACCGTGATGACGCCTTGAGGGGTTCCCTGAACTTTGACCCCATAGCTGCTTCGGCTCATAGGTTTCTTCAATATACGTTGTGGTTCTTCACGAGGGAGACGAGATATAAAGCCACTTTTATCGCAGTGGGTGGGGGCTGTCAACATCGACTTTTGTTGGAATTAAATTCATGGACGAATGAGATGAGAAAAACGGCATTATACGGCGATATGGAAATGGAAATGGCAGACTGTTTAGTTGCATTAGCATCGAAATGACTGTCTTACACAGACCTCGTTGCGATTCACCTACCACGATTGATGACACTGAGGCAAGCGAGTGGGTGTATATACTGATCAAAGCCCTGGCTCATATCGATGAGCTTTGTGTAGTCCACGATAGTCGATTTGGCGGTTTCAATCAATCCATGACAAACGCCAGGGCCATAATTGCCTGTTTCGATGCCCCAATTGCGATTTTCGTTGGCTTTCGTCTCAGGAAACTCGATGCAAGGGCTCGGACTCAGTCAGCCATTGCCGCCCCTCAGAATGGGGGAAACCATGCTGTTGACTGGAATCACGTGCGACACCACGATCGAATCAGAGACCTCGAGTTGTGGGTCCGACCTCCATTCCAACGACTCGCGGTTCTTCTCAAGGCTCTATCAAGATGTCACTGTCCACGCACCAACGCCGACCCTACTTATTATCAATTGTCATCTCATGGGGCTTAACCGACCCTCCGTCTCTCATATATATCGGTGCGCTTCTATCGCAAAGAAGTGGTCAAACGAACAAGCAATCAGCCATTCCGTCAGATCTCAGGTATCATACATTATGCTTAATTCGACCCAGCCGCGGGCGTTGTACTGTTCTCCTTCGCAAACGACCCAGTCTCGATCGCCGCGTCCATCATCCTATTCCCGCTAATGATGGACGTTGTGCAGATAACGATGTTTCTTCGGCCTAGATGGAGTTCGGTTAGATTGAGCCAACATGTTGGAATGAGGGGTATTTAAAACTTACCTTCCTCTTGTTTTGCGATGAATCTTAGAGCAGCAATCTCGGTGAAAGTAATACCGCCCACAAACACAACAAAGACGGTTTGTTTGTTGCCGTTTCCAGAGAGAAGTGCCCTCGCCTTGACGGCCTTGTCCTCGCCCTTCTGATGTTCATAGAATGTTTGGCCACGAACATGCTTCACCGCGTCGTCGAATCCATGCCACCCCTGAGTCCCAGTGCTGGCCGGAGCTCCAGCAGCGCCCACAGCTCCACCACCTTTCGTAACTGAGAGTAAATACTGTTTCTGGAGAATGCATTGAACCAGACGAATCGATAGTGGAGCATAGCCACTGTATACATAGGATATATCGTTAGGATCGTCTTCCTGAACCTCGTCTACGATCAGGCGAAGCTGCTTGCGTAGATAGGTGTAGTTGGTTTTAGTGCCAGTGGGGCCAACATTGCCCGTCATTGGAATCATCCCCGCAAGAGGCGATGATCTTGACAAGAATAGCTGTAATTTCTCGAGATTGTTCAACGTCAGCAAGTGCTGGTAGCCGTAGCCCTCAAGAATCAGTCGTCTGAACTGGTCGAAGTCTTTTGGCTTTACGCCTCCAGAGATGCAAGAGTAAATGCAAAGAAGCCGCAGTGTTTCTCTGATCGGGGCATCTCGAGCAATCAGCTCCTCGATGCCCTCGATTTGGGATGATGGGTCAGCACCAGCTGCCAAATTCTGTTGGACCTCCAATAATCCCTTGAACAAATCCGTGCGGGTGTGTTTAATAATTTCCTCAGCAAGGCCGGTGTGTATTCTCGCGCTCTGCTGCTCCTGTTGATAGCCAGGCAATTGATTGACAAAGTCTTTAAGCTCCGCAATCGTCTTGGTCTTGTGTTGAGTTTCGTAGTCGCTCTGTACTTTTTGCAGCCGCCGGGCTACTTTATTGAGGAGGCTTCCAACGATGGCAAAGTTCGCGTCTCTGAGCTGATCATAAAGTTTGTCGCTCGAGTCTAGCTGGATCGTTCTCTTTCGGCTCTGTGAAGTCGTCGCGGAAGATTGTTGCGCAGGGGCACCGACAACTGTCGTATCAACCTTGGTCTGGTTATGCTGGATCTCAAACACCTCGTCAATAAGGCCCTCATATGTTAGTTGAGTAAGCAGTGGTGTGACGAAATCCACCTCACGGTCGATGATGATGACGCTCTCATTCGTGGTACTCGGCGAGAGTCCAATCTTGTTGGACTCGGCGGCATCCTCGCCCGCAAGAAGTTCTTGTCGCATGCGCGCGAGAAGCTCCGCTACTCTCTTTGCATTGTCACCTTTGCCGATGACCTTGGGGAATAGACCATGGTTTTGCTGGATCTCCATCAAGGCCCTCGCCAGGAGGAAGTTAGGCGTCACATCTTTCGCTATGTACAGGTCTTTGAAGGAGTCGTCTAGTTCCAGGGATAGGACATCTTTCTCGAGAGGGAAAAATGAAAGAGGTAGCTCAGAGACGTTGACGTCTCCAAGCACGCCGGCCTCTTCTAGCAGCTGGTCGGAAACGAGGGTGCGCCGAGGCACCCAGAAGATGTGAAAGTCGTGAGGTGTCTGGCTCTCACGCTGGACTCTTTTGATTTGAGCTGAAATGATTATTAGAAAGCCGCCATGGCACTGTTCGATCAATGTTGCGCACCTGCTATCGCTTCCGCGTGACGGCCGCATTCGCCCCGAGAAATGAAGACGACATTGCGCTGGCTCGTGTCGACATTGTTGTTTTCGAGGATAAAGAACTTGTCTACACCATACTCCTGCAGGACTGCGACCTTAACGATGAGGCCAATCGGACCGACCAAGCTTCGATCTAGAACAACGTTCTTCTTTCCGCGAACCTACGGGTTACGACGCGATTAGCTAGCTGCCTGCGGAGGCTGGGGGGGAGCTCCGTGGGGCAAGCGGAGGAGGGCGAGCCTTACGTACACCCTCAAGCAAGTAAAGCAGGTCCTTTCGGGCCTTGTTGCGGATCTGCTCGGTGTTGAATTCCGTGCGAGGAGCCATGGTGGCTCAACGCAAGCTGGCGACGAGAGTGGGAATCGAGGTGGTTGAGCGCGACGTCGGATGGAGCGTTGTCTGGAGATGGGATGGGCGCCCGCGAGAGTTGGTTCGCTGGCGGTGAAGCTCTGGCGGGGCTAGCCACTGAGCCTCAGCGGCAGCAGCCCACCCATGCCCACTGAAACGTGTTTGGCCGTAAAAAACCGACGTCATCTAGCGGGACAGGTGGGACAGGCTGTGCGATAAGATTGCGTTCATGGCCGTTTTGTTCGGGATGTCTTATTCTTGGTGCTTACAGGCACAATGGTGGCCCTGGAGCTGAAATATGGATCAAACGCTTCGTTTTCTATTTAGGCGGATAACTTATCAAGAGAAGAGGTTGATAGAGCATGTAACCAACGCTTCTTAAAGCTGACCCAAGTCTGTCATGACGGACCCGCCCCCTTGCCCCTCAGGCCAACACATGCCATGACTCCAGATAATGATGCTCCTGATGGTCGATACATAACATGCTCGAATAAGGCGGCACGTTCCAGTAAAATCACCGCGTCCAAAGGATAGATACATGCCGATTCCACCTGGCGTACGATCATAAACGCCCAGGTGGCTGGGACCAACGGCCCAAAGGAAATAGCAAATCCAGATGCCAAAATGTCCCTCTCCAATGTCATCATGCCTGCCCAAGCCGAGTTACCTACCATGGACCTCAACGCCAAAGAAGCAGAAAAATCGCCCGCGGGCTTGGTTTATACGTTTGCGAAGCTTTATCCTGGTGTCCAACGACCCAAAGCCTGCTACACGGTATTATCGTGGTAGAGAAACTCGATATCGCGCGGCCGAAGTTTGTTGCCCCGCACAAAGTCCTCGTCGCCCGGGGGTCGCTCGTTTTTGTCGTTGCTCGTCAGCATGCTTTGGATGCTCATGCAGACGCTAGAGACGCTTTGCACGGGACTCCAGCCCTGTTGACCGAGCAGGTCGAGGCAGATGATGCCATTAGAGTAGATGTGGGGGTGCATTGGGATGGGACGATCGGTCCTCTTGTCGAATGTGACTTCGGGGGGTTCTGGATGGACAGCAACGTCAGTCTCGGCATTCGGAGGCTCTTGGAGGAGGCTTCTGTAATTGAGTGCGACGTACCGATAGGGTACATTTTAGGAAACTGAAATTTGAGGCGGTAGATCTGGCCTCGGTACAGAGGGTTGTCATCTAGAACTCGAATGTCGAGATGCCAGTCTCCAGCAACGCTGTCTTCGCGATCCAATAGCTCTATGCCCGGAGGCATTCCATCCTTGCGGATCTGTGTGGCGCCATAAGGGGGACCATATCAGACATGTTCTTGTGTGTCTGGAGGCGGAAGCACTCAAAACATACCTTGCCCAGCTCCTTGAGTAGACGCCTGTCCCGCGTCGCCCCGGCCATATTTTCCACTTCAAAAATATCGGGTGTCGTCCTTCCTCCCTTCCTGTCGCCCTGTTTCGCGGTGTCGCGTCGCGTGGCACTGTAGCGTGATGGGTATGCGGTGCGGTTGTAGGGGCAAGTTTGGATGGTGTTGGTTGGAATGCGAGGCAAGCAGGACTAAAGGGTTGCTGTAAGAGGGGGTCCGCCAAACGCTACCTCCCCAAAGTGGCGCCGCGAATTGGGTGCATGCGCCTGGGCCTCCGTTTCCACCCAAAAATCATTCGCACTTGGTGACGATTACCCCCCATATCCATGACATCCTTAAGGTATTGACTAGAACGGCCATGTTTCATCGCCATGCTGCGATGGTCAGGTTGACATGTGCAATGCGATCCCAACTTGTCAACGCTGGTGTCTGTTGTTTAAGTTGGATGTTTAGTGAAAGCGAAAGATCATCCGTACCCCGACTCCGCACGAATATCATGTTGGATTGACTGACCCTTTTTTCCTGGGATGTGTTGCAGGGGTTGGCTTCGGGCTTCTGTCGATCTAATTTGGTCTCAAGCTAGTGATTCTAATGGAGCATGCTATTCGGTGACTCCAGTCAGTTAGCGAGGTTCCCAATGAGAACGGCTCATTGTGCCGTCGGTGGAATGACTTTGCAGAACCGCCAACAACACCAGTGCAAATTTCCAATCCACATCCTATGACACAGAAACACAAAGTAAGACAAACATACCCAAGTGTTTTTTTCTTAAGTTTCGTCAACTCGAGCCAACATCACTTTTTTTTCTGTTAGAGCAGCTTGCTACCCTGGAGCAACTAGTTGCAGCCTGGTTCGTGAACAGGCAAAAAAGGAAACTACCTTTACCATCAAGCATCTCTGACAAATGAATACGCCTCTTCTGGGAAGAATTAACATTGGTTGGGGATCCCTAATTCTAAGATTCTCGACTGCATAACTGAACGGATCGCCGATAGCCTGGGTAGATACTCACTCATCACATACGTCGCGCATTAACAGGCAGCAAACTATATATTTTCTCTGCCTGATACCATAGATAGGTGAGTGAACCCAGATTATTGGAAAGAATAACTCATGCTATGGTTATTGTACTGCCGTGAGCACCGCGTTGAAGCCGCCTGGCGTAGTGATCTCCAACAATATCAACCATCGGGGCGTTTAACATAGTTACGAGGCGATGTAATGTGGAATTTACCAATGGGAGACATTGAACCCAAGGCACATACCACTCTTGTACATCCATGCACAAGCCTTGGGAATTCTTCAATTATAGACTAGATCCGGGTTCACGTCGCGGGGCACACTGTGCCCAATGATGTTTGAGCACCTAACACCAAGATTAAGATGCGTCTATAGGTTGGCTGGGACCTGGGCCAAACGCCCCATAGTGCAAGTGGGGTTCCCAGACGAGACTTTTTGAGTCCGTATGTGTATTACTCAACTCAACCACTCATGAGCCTGGATTGGACAACATACAAAAGGCATGTTTCTGCAACAGACGTTTGCTTTGAATAGCGGTGCTGAAATCCCCGCTGTCGGGTTGGGCACTTTCCAAGGTGGCGCAGGAAATGAGCTAGTAGAAGAGCAAGTAACCAAGGCGATCGAGGTCGGGTATCGACATATCGACACCGCTGCGGCATATGGAAACGAGAAGTAGGTGGGGATAGGGATCAGAAAGAGTGGAGTGCGTCGTGAAGATATATTCGTGACGACGAAGTTGTAAGTAAACCGGCAGTTCTCTCTGTTGGTAGGCTGAATGGGAGGTGCTTTTCTGCAGGGTCCAGACGTGGCATCGACCCGAAGATGTCGAAGAGGCACTGGATATCTCACTTCGAAACTTGGGATTGGAATATGGTAAGGCAGCTATGACTTCTGGCTCATAGGGTTAGGTTAAGTTGAGGCACCTAGTTGACCTGTACTTGATGCACTGTGAGTTGCCACTTTTATATTGCAGGTTGCGTGGTCTCAAGCTGTTTCTAGATCCCTATGCATACCAGTTTGGAGAAAATCAGGCCACAAGGAGACACCCTAATGGGGGTGGCAAGGTCAGCATGAATTGTACCGCCCTGTTGGGCTTTCTTCCGCTGACTTTCAACATATAGTAGCCCATGATAGATGTGGAGCTCTCCCGAAACTACGTGTCTACGTGGAAGGCAATGGAAAATCTGTTAGATAGTGGTAAAGCCAAGGCGATTGGTGAGAGGACTGTCTGAGACATATGACGAATCGGCCACTAAGGCAGTCACAGGGCTCTCCAATTTTAACATTTTGAAAACGAAGAAAATTGTGGCGGCAGCTAGAATCCGCCCAGCTGCCAACCAAGTTGAGCTGCACCCGTTAGTTGTCAGCAGTAGTTGGTTGTGGCGAGCATCGTGCTGACCTGAGACAAGGCTGTTCCCACAGACGGAGCTAGTTGAATACTGCATGAGCCAAGGAATCCAGGTCGTGGCTCACCAGCCTCTCGGGGTGCGCCAGTAGCTCAAGTGCGCGGTAGCGCAGAAGCGCCATCTCCTCTGCAGCACCCCAATATTGTGGCGCTGTCAGAAGGCTGTGGCAAGACGCCGGCGCAGATATGTCTGTCGTGGGCGGTTCAGAGAGGCGTGGTGGTGATGCCGAAAACGATCAGCGAGGACCGGATGCGGCAAAACCTTGAACCGTACAAGCTGGAGGAAGCTATCTTCGATGGCGTAAACGATGTCGTGAATGACACGGGACCTGTCCGATTCCTCAACCCCAAGAACCACATTGGGTTTGACGTCTTTGACGAGGAGAAAGATCAGCCAGTGGGCGAGTGACGAAGGTTTGAGACACAGTTTAGACACGGGGATAGCATCCGAGGCCTCCTTGGCATAGTGAGCAATAACAATGCTGAACTGAAGCCAAAAAAAGCAACAACAACAACAAAAAACAAGTCAGGCTTTCCAGCACCAATGTGCCGATAGGGCTGAGAGACCAAAGGGCCAAGCTGTGCGGCGCAGAGAAGCCATCCAGCAGCGCACTCACAAGCGACTCCCAAAATATGCCTTGGGCTGGTGCTACGCCACGATGTAAAGTGGGAGCGACATGAATGGGACGAGATACGGGACGGGTTGACAGGGTTGTAGAGGAGCCGGGGCGGGGTTCTACCGGCATCCCGTCGTGCCTTGCCAAGCGCTTGCCAAGGGTTGGAGGGGTTCTGGTAGCGCAACAGGGGAGAGCGAGTGGCCTGGCCCGTAACAAGTACCCGCTGGAACCGTAGGGGACTCCGGGGATAATAGTGATGAGCCACTGGGGGGCTGCTCACTGCCACGGAGCCATGGCGCAAAAAACTCGATTGAGCATGGACTCTGGGGTTGTGCACCAACGTCAACGACGACGCTCCAGTTGGTTGACGTATCCGTGCTCTCTACCGACCACTGTCCCTCTCCCACGGTTGCAAAGAGGCCACCGTGACTGCGGCATCGGGCACCAGGCTGGCCTGGATCAATCCAATGGATGCATGGCTGGCTGATTAGGTACCTTTTGTCGTAGTGCCCTTTTATACTAACACGTTGCGCAGTGGGTTGAATGGTGGGCCGCGAAAGATGATAGCCGCCCCTCCCCTCGTCCAACCCACCCTGAGGAACCTGGTAAAAATTGACGAAATGGCGGACCAGGCTGGGGGGACGACGGCGAGGGCGAGAGCGAATCTTGGAACACGGGGGGTGGCAGCGGTGGTAGTGGTGGTGGTGGGCTGCTGGCTCCAAGGGACACCCATCACAGCGCTGGATGGGGGATGGCCGTGCTGGGGGCCATGGTCATGGCCGTGTAAGTAGGAGTAGGTGTGCCGAGCAGGTATGGCATAGGTGCAGGCGTAGGCGTAGGCGTAGGCATATCGACACGCGAGGCACATGGCGGCGGGCGGTAGACTTCTGACGGGCCTCCCAGCTCCAGGGGGTCGCTTTTCTTATTAGCTGTCGCAAGTTAAAGGGTCGTCTCCTCATCCCCAAATCGCCCCCATCCTCATCAGCCTCCCAGCCAGTCAGCCTGCCCTGTCCGTGCCCAGCTGCCCGCCGTCCGCCGCCCGCCTTTCTCACCCATCACCATCACCATCGCCATCACCTCTTCCCCGTATCGCTTTGTTTTGGCATCGGGCTCTCTCCCTACTTCTTCCCACTGGATCCGCGTTTGTACTTCTCGCCCGCACGCCTCGGTTCGAGAATCGTCCGCTCGCCTGCAGCTTGGATCGCCCATTCATCTGCTCATCCTCCGCCTCTCCATTGCTACCCCGCCATGAGCCGTAAGTCGCGACAACGCCAGCCTCACTTGCCTCCCCGCATCCAGATATCTGGATGCCTTTGCATTGCGACACAGATGAAAATACTTGTCCATTTGCTCGCACATGCCCTTCCCAGCCTCCAACCCCCATCAAGCTGCTCCTACTGACCATTGTTTTGTTTCTCCAGTCCACGGCATGCTCAACCGGCTCCAGGGCCAGCCTGAGAGCTACGACAAAAAGTACGCGACCCGTTCCTCTTCTGCCAACTTCCCCCACGAGATGACCGGCTCCTAACGTTTCGATTTCTCATAAATACAGGTCCCAATATAGATTTGGTCGAACCCTGGGTGCTGGTACCTATGGTGTCGTTCGCGAGGCTGACTGCGGCACTGGCAAGGTGGCCGTCAAAATCATCCTGAAGCGCAATGTCAAGGGTAACGAGAAGATGGTCTACGATGAGCTGGAGATGCTGCAGAAGCTCAAGCACCCCCACATTGTCAAGTTTGTCGACTGGTTCGAGTCGCGGGTAAGCTGATGCCCCTCGCCAGCCCCGCTGTAGAGGGCGATTCCAACTGACCCCCGCCATAGGACAAGTTTTACATTGTCACCCAGCTGGCCACTGGTGGTGAGCTTTTCGACCGAATCTGCGAGCAGGGCAAGTTCACCGAGAAGGATGCCGCCTTCACCATCAAGCAAATCCTCGGGGCCGTGGACTTCCTCCACAGGAACCAGATTGTTCACAGAGGTAATGCAGCGCCGCCCCAATCCCAGTTCTTCTGTCGCCGCCCAAGGTTGCTAACCCAACACTGCCAGATCTGAAGCCCGAAAACCTCCTATACCTGAGCAAGGACCCCGAATCCGACCTTGTTCTCGCCGACTTTGGTATCGCGAAGATGCTCGATGGCAAGTCTGAGTCTCTCAAGACCATGGCTGGCTCGTTTGGTTATGCGGCTCCTGAGGTCATGCGCAAGGAAGGCCATGGCAAACCCGTCGACATGTGGTCTATGGGTGTTATTACCTATACACTCCTCTGCGGCTACTCCCCCTTCCGAAGCGAGACTCTGCAGGACCTGATCAGGGAGTGTACCGAGAACTCAGTCATCTTCCACGAGCGTTACTGGAAGGATGTCAGTGACGATGCTAAGGACTTCATCCTTCGGTTGATCAACCCCGACCCCGAGCAGCGCTTTACTAGCGAGGTACGTTCCCATCCTCTATCTGGCTATTGGATGCATATTCGCCCATGTTCGGATGCTGACCATCTATGTAGCAAGCCTTGCACCACGTCTGGCTCACCGGTGAGACTGCTACCGATCACAACTTGGTGCCCGAGATCCGTGCCTCTCGCGCCAGAAGCAGACTCAGACGGGCATTCCAAAAGATCAAGCTCGCCCGTCGTATCCAGAAGCTTCGCGAGCAGGAGGAGGACCCCACCGACTCGGATCTCTCCGATCTCTTCCGCGAGGTTGCCCTCGCTAAGATTGCTGACGACAGGGAGGAGAAGGAGGTTTTGCGAGTCGTCCAGGAGGTCGAAAAAGAACAGAGGCGCAGAAGCTTTATTGCTCCTCATTAGGAGCCGGTCTATTGATGGTTGCATTGTAGTCACGCGGGGCGAGATACCTTTGTCATCTGGTTGTGCGAAGCTGGTGTAGGAGTCTTGACGGGGCAGGAAACGCATGGGGAATATCGCTTTAAAACTAGGTCTTGCTCAACATGTGGGGGACAGCCAGTTGTTTGTTTCCCGGGATGCAGTAGATGGACATGGATGACGATAATCGTGGATAGGTCAAGAAGGCCATATGGGTGGTTGATCGTCTATTGTTGATTTGAAAGCGTTCTGGATTTTTGTGTGGGGCACGCTGCTTTTTGCTATAGAAGCCGTGGTAGCTTTAGTACCCAAGTGAAATTTTGACTTTTTTTCTTTTTGACATGGCTACAAGACAGCATAGCTCTACCTACCTATGTACAATGGTATCGTCAAAAACAAAGCGCGAACTTATCCACCAAAAATCTAAACTCCCGCGCGAGGCTCTCTCTCTCTCTCTATCTCTATCTGGAAGGGAGAGGGGGCTGTTCGTGTTTCCTCGCGCGAGCTATAATTAACCGACGCCGTGACATTTTGTCTCCATCCAAAAGCATGAAACTAGTATGCTAGCGACACATTACCGCCATGACCCTTCTGACTCGTACATCATTTTACTCCAAACTAAGAGGGGACCCAATAATAGGAAAAAAAAGACAAAAAGGAAAAGATAGAGAAATTCGTTAGGTGAGAGGATTTTGAGTCTCCTTGTACCCCCCCTTTAGGTTTCTTGTTGCAAACAAGAAAAAAAAAGGGGGAGGAATTGTGGTTATGCCAGCATATCCGCAATGGCACTCTCACGCAGCTCCTCGTAGCGCTGGGCATTGAAACGGGGCCGCCGCCAGCCGCCGGCGCGCAGGCGCTCGATGCGCGCCTGCAGCTCCATGGAGCGGCACCTCTTGTCGTCGAGCCCGAGGTTGGTGGCCGTGGGCGGCGGGTTGTGGGCGGCGACCAGGTCCGTCTCGATGAAGGACAGGTGGCGCGAGATCTGGCCCTGCAGGTCGGTGAGGAGGAGAGAGCAGCGGCGGGCCGACTGGACGTTGGGGAAGAGAACGTCCTCAGAGGGTTCTTCCTGGGGCTCAGCCCTGGAGGAGGAGGAGGAGGAGGAGGAGGAGGAGGATGTGATGGAGGAGATGGAGGAAGAGGAGGAGGCTGCTACACGCGGGAGTCCCGAGAGGCCGGCGTCCAAGCTCATGCTCCGCGACGGCGGGGGAACGGGCATGGCGTCGAGCAGGTCCTGAAATGAGCACTCTGATAGCGGCGGGAGCCCGAGGGTCGGAGAGTCGGGCCGTTCGATGCTCCTAGGCGTATTGCTACTGTTGCTACTGCTGTAGTGGGAGTAGACGCTCGCGCGCGTGGAGCGACGGCTGCGGCGAGAGCTACTGCTCCTGCTACTGCTCCTGACGTCCTTTTGTGTGGGGAAAGCATCGTCGTCCAGTGACGAGATGGACGTGGCGCGGGAGCTGCTGCTGGTCTCGGACGGTGGCAGGCCGGGGCTCCACATGGACGAGGGTCGGGTGCTCCCGGTGCTGGTGGGGGAGTCGCCGAAGACGTACGACGACGTCGACGAGGAGCCACTGATGGAACCTTGCTTGGACGAGCGGCGCGAGATGACGTTGTCGGTCGAGGCGATGAGCTGCGACGCCTTGCTGTAGTGGTCCTGGGCCTCGTTGAGCAGCGCGATGCGCGCCGGCGAGGCGTGGTGTAAGCCGCGGGCCAGCGTCTCCTGGGCGCTGGCGGCGTAGAAATGGAGGTAGATGAGATAGCACGGCTGCACGCCCGTCTGCAGAATAAGCACACCAGTGTCAGTTATATGCAGGTTCCCGAAGCTAAGAGCAGCTTTATTTGAAGAGGAGGTTTAATATAATTTTTTCCCTCGTAACTTACCGTATCGCGGAGGTTATTCAGAATCTCGTTGCAGCGTCCTACACAAGGACGGAACTGGCGGTTCGCATAGTCCGTCTTGACATCGGCCACGGCCTTGGCCCATTCGTGGTTGGTGTATGGCAGGATGGGCAGCGAGCCGGGAAAGCTTTGGATGCATCGTCGTCGCGGTGAGCTGGACTTTGCCGTGCTGGCTGCGAAGCTCCCTAAGGATGGTGGTCTCGGAAACGACCACGAGCTGCACTCGTCTGCGAGCAGTGCTTTGGGACTTAGACTCGCCATTGTGAAGCAAAGTGAGTCTGTCTGTGAGTGTTTTCGTGGAGTACCTTTGCTGTTCCTCTCTTTGCTTCTTGATCTCTTTGTTCGCCTCTCTCTGAGAGTTGAAGAGAGCTCAGAGCTGAAAAGGAAGAGCGGGATAAAAAAAGGCCGGCTTTCCCCAGCTTCTCCTCTCGCCCACGTGGTTATGACTCTTGTCGTGAGCTGTAGGATACGAGGCGCTGCCTAGATCGAATGTGAGGGATTGTGGCGGAAAGTTTGTGTTGCCAATATTCGAGGTTGTGGTGTGATGGTGAAATCTAGCCTTTCCGACTTGCGGGGCAACCCGGTGACCTCAAAAGCCGAAAGCTGAAAAAGAAAGAAAATGGACAAAAGTTTATGATCGAAGTGAGAAGTTTCTCTGAAAGTCTCTCTCTCGGGTGTTCGTGTGCGTGTACGTGTATGTGTATGGAGGAAAGGGTGATGAGACAGTGTGTCGATAAAAGAAGGGCAACACAGAACAATATACAATAAAAAGGTTCATAAAAAATAATAGTATGTATTGGAGGGATGAAAGTCGATGTGACCGGGAATAAGAAGAAGAAATAAGACGTCGAAAAGGAAAAAACAATGCAAGAAGAATCAATAGAGGGAGGAGGGATCAACAAGAAGGGGAGGAGAGGGGGGGGAGGATAAAAGAAGAAAGATGGTGTGTGCAGCTGTGTGGCCAGCACGGATGGGGGAGCGTAATTATGAGTGAGGTTCGTCTAGGAGCTGTTGCAAAATAGAATTGGGTCGGGATCTGATGGGGCAGCAAGGGTATCCTGTCCGAAAACGGTTCAAGTTGCGTATGATCGCCCGATAAGCCGTAGATTCGATTTACGATGGGAGGGGGGCCCGCGCGAGCGTCTGATGTGTGCGAGGCGGCCGTATCCGGAAATATGGGCAGAAGAAGGGCCGCTGTTTGGGCGCGATGGTGGTCCGAACCACAACCCCGCAAGGGCTCCTTTATTTTCTGTTTGCCCGGGCAAACTTTTTAATCAATGCGACGCCGCTAGTATCTCTGGGCCGTCCCCTTTGGACTTCTTGGCGGAGGGATGGGGAGCGGAATGGGATGGTATGGTGGGAGGAGGGGAGGGCAGCTGAGGACACCGCTGATCGCAAGGAGGCCCTTCCTTTGAACGCCCGACGGTTTGAGCTGGATGGTCGCGGGATATGGTGTAAGTGACGCGGAAAGCAATCTAGCCGGATGAGAGCAAACGCTTGAGGTGGCAGATAATGCGCGCAGTTCGTTTCGAGGGTGCAGGTAAAATCGGGTCGTAAATAGTGACGATAATAAATAACAAGTGACGAGGACACGGGTGTTCATGCAGGCATACAATCATCAAATAATCATGACAGTTCACGTATCCCTCTCTGGCGGCAGCAGCAAAAGCCAAAAGGGAGAAAGAGGGCGCCAGCCCATCGACTACTTATCCCTCTGAGTCCACGGCCTCTCGCGCTCTCGCAGGGGGGGTTGTCCAGCGCGCAGTTGACAAAGGAAGCTCAGACCACGAACGGGCATGGTTTCTTTTCTTCTTCGCTTCTGACTTTTCCCTGGCCTTCTACGTTGCAGAGCTGGGAGGGCTCGAGAAAAAAAAAAAAAAAAGAAAAGAAACGACGCTTCCCGAGGTGTCCTGTGCAAGTCGAAACAGCCAACAGCAGCCCGCAAGCGGCCAGCCAGCCCCCCAAGCTAGGCAGCGCGGCCCCGAGCACCCCTTCGCGGGCGGCGGGAGGGGGCGGCGCGGCGCTGCTTCACCATCCATGCGGGCGGGCAGGCCCCACACGGCGAAGGCGAGAGGTCTCTGAGTGACGAAAAGGGCCCCCGAAGCAGCGAGGCGAGCGAAGCACAGAGCACAGAACAAGCTGTGACCCACGCTAAAAAAAGAAAAGTCGTCACTCCCGGCCATCTCTTCGCTTGAAGCTTACACATGCACCTCTAAACACCGACCCGTCCATTTTTTTCTTCTTCTTCCTCTTCTGTGGGACTTTGCATGCATGACGATGCATCTTCACTAGCCAGAGGATGGGTGAGAAAAAAAACTAAAAAGGGGCGGAGTGGAAGGGGGGAGGGATAAACCCGCAAAAGGGCGGAATGCAATAAAAAAAGGGGAGGAAAGAGGGCACAAGAAAAAGAAACCAACAAACACAAAAAGAAAGGAACATCCATGGAGCTCAACACCCAGCTGAGCTCATCGACAAATTGACACCACACCTCCACGGAGGGAAAATCCAATTGGTGTAGTGGTTTGAGGAGGATGGACAGGTCGATGATGAGACGTCCGTCCCGGCTCTCTGGCGCGTCCACTCCGGAGCGCCGGGGAGATCAGCCGCCGCCGTCCATCCAGCAGCTGCCGCTGACCGCAGCCAAGCTACGGGCAAATTTCGCCGAAAGGGCGCGAGTCCGGCAGTTGGGGAAACGCTCGTCAATCACCCGCTGGCTTGTGCAGTCAATCCGTTTTGCCTTTTCTGCTCATCACCCATTGCGTGCCGGTTCCCCCCCGCGCATTCTTTTCCATGGCGCTGTGCGCGCTATCACCTGCTGCTCCTCCCCCTCCTGCAAGGAATCGCTACCAATGTAACGGTTCCAAGGGTTCGTTTCCCGCGCCCGGACGTGTGTCTGCCCTCTTTCGCGGTTGTCAACTTTGACCGCCATCAAAGCGCTTCGTGAGCTTTGACGACGCCGCAAGCCTACATGAGAGGGAAACACTGCTCTTGTCATTTTTGATATCAACCGCTGCCATTTTTTCTTGTGGAATGCCACATTCTCAAACTGGCATCGCTCTCGCTCTCGCTCAGTCTTGCCTTTTTTGTCTTCGTCTTGCTCTTGCTCGTGCTCTTGCTCGACGCACCATGGATCAAATTCCAACACCATCGCTGCTTCACCATGTCAGTCGACATCGCTTAGCCTCACTGGGCACAGATGATGCGGCTACGCTAACATAGTGCCCGTTGGCACGGCTCTCACGTTCGCAAACATCCAGATTCTCACGAAAACTAGCAAGGAGAACATCCGGATTCTGTAACCATCTCCTACGGTTGTCACCACAATCCAGAAACCTCGGCGTCAGTCCGATCCCGTCAATTCACAATTCAGGTAAGCCCGCGTAGGGAGTAGAGACTGTGTCATGTCATTTTGACGTCTATTCTGTTTTCTTCTTTTTTTCTTCTTTCTTTCTTTCTTGCGGTATCATCTACGAAGAAGGATTTGTTGGTGTCTGCTCCTCAGCAGCGGCCTTCTCTTCAGGTGCTTTCTGTTCAGGAGCCTTCTCCTCAGCAGCGGCCTTTTCCTCAGCAGGGGGCTGCTCGGCAGAAGGCTTCTCAGCAGTCGCCTCATCCGTCTTGACTTCTTCACCCTTAATTCCGTGGACCACTCTCAGACCTTCGGCCTGACGGGTCATCTCGTCCAATTCGCGCTTGCGCTGGAGACGGATTTTGACCTCTCGCGCCATATCCTTGAGCTCCACGAGCACACCCTCCTTCTCGGGGTGACCGTCTTGAAGTCCCATCTCCTTGATCTTGACCTTGCCCTGAGCCACCTCATCCTCACCAAGGAAGATGGCAAAGGGAACGCCATTGACCTCAGCGGCTTTGAATTGCGCGGGCACCTTGGGCTTAACCTTGTACAAGAATTCGGCCTAAATGTCCACTGTTAGAAAAAAAAAGTGACATCCGGTAACGGGCGCTTTCTCCACAAACCTTGATACCGGCTTCCCAGAGCTTGGCGCAAACCTGCATGCGCTCCTTCAAGAAACCCTTGCCACCAAAGGCAATAACGTAAACATCAACCTCGTTATTTCGTACTGTAGCAGCGCTCTTGTCTGCGGCCATTCTGGCCTTGGTGATGGAGAAGATTCGGTCGACACCGAATGAAATACCGACACAAGGAATCTGGTTCTTGCCTGAGAACATGCCAACCAGGTTATCGTAGCGGCCACCAGCAGCAACACTGCCAACGCCAACTGTGGGGTCATCGGAGCGGTCATCATCGGTGCCCTTCTTGCCCTTCTTCTTGGCTGGCTTGGCATCTGCGGCCTCCTGGCCAGGCGTTACCGAAGGGGCAGAGCCCTCTGTCACAACCTCGTAGATAAGTCCTGTGTAGTAATCGAGTCCTCGGGCGAGGCTGAGATCGAAGGAGACACGGTCCAGAGCACCGAAAGCCTCGAGATAGTCGAAGAGGAGGGCGATGTCGTCTATGCCCTGCTTCATGAAAGCGTTGGCTGCAAGCTCCTCGTTGCTTCGCAGCTTCTCAAGCAGGTCGTGCTTTCCCTTGAGAATCACCCACTCTCCGATGCGGTCGGCAATGGCTTCATCCAGACCCTTCTCAACCGTCATCTCCTTGCGGACTTCGGCCCATGGCAGCTTATCTAGCTTGTCCACGGCGGACGAAATGGTGCGGATCTTGTCTTCGGGCACACCACACACCTGGAAGATACCGTCAAGGATTTTGCGGTGGTTCAGCTTGATTGTGTAGGTGTCGCCCCATCCAAGGCCCTGGAAGACCTCGGTGATGATGCGCAGAACTTCGGCATCGGGCACCATAGGATCGAATGTTCCCGCAATATCGAAATCGCACTGGTAGAACTCGCGCATTCGTCCCTTGGTCATGGCAGGCTGATCTCTTCGGTAGACCTTGGCAATGTGGTAGCGCTTGATGTTCTGGATGTCCTTGTTCATGGCGAGGAAGCGGGCGAAGGGGACGGTAAGGTCATATCGCAGGGAGCAGATCTCGCCACCCTGGTCGGCAAGGTCGTAGATGAGCTTGCTGTCCTCGCCATACTTGCCGGCGAGGATTTCTCTGAGCTCGAAGACGGGGGTATCGATGGTGACGCCTCCGTGACGCTTGAAGACTTCGGTGATGGTGCTGAAGATCTTGTCACGAATGACCATGTCCTTGCCCTCCCCTGGGAATCTTGGTTAGGCCTCATATGCACGCAAATCGGAGCGAAAGGGCTCGCGTACAGTCTTTGGTGCCCTTGGGCGTTTTGAGCTCGAATTTGGTCTTGGGTGCCATGGTGTCGGATCGCGGGGCAGTGGCGCAAAAGTTGCGAGAAAAGATTGAGGCGGGGAAGTCGACGAGGGGCAGACGTCTCGAGGAGGGGGGAAGTGAGGGGGAAGAAATACAATGGAGGAGAGAAGGAGGAAGGAGCGAGGATGCACCTGGCGACGGCCGCAGAAGACGGTAGGACCTCGAAGACCTCAAGGCGGTTTGGGTCAGGGAGAATTTGGACACGGCGGTTAGAGTCATCCGTTCTGTAGTGGGCGTGGGAGTTCCGATAGAGGAACCCACCTATCAGTCATGCCGCGGTGCGTCACAGAATCCAATTGCGCTTGCAATTTTTGGCAGGAAAAAACTCGGTTAAAGCACCGATCGTGGCCGACGTGAGCACCGGTCAGGCCCTGAACCTGCCCCGTTTGGCGGGGGAATTCGTCCCCACTATTCCGAAGCTTCAGCGGGATGGCGGGGTAATGCCCGCTGATAGTGGGCTGCTCTGAGTGCTCCTCAGTGCTCTTTTAGGAATTGGGCAATTCAGATAGGCCAGTCAACTCTGACGTCTCTCCGTCTCCCTTCTTTCACGTTGAAGTTGAAGTGATTACCTGAAGAGCTGAGTGTGTTTTGGCCCCCGAAACCATATTTTGTTGATGTTTATGCCCATTACCCCGCCCATTCACCAATGCATTTTTGCAATTAATTCATTCATGCTTACTCTGATGGCATAAGAATCCATGTAAATGCGTAATGCATTGAGGCATGTTTATATCCAGATACGGTACTGTTTCTTCAGGCAGCAAACGAACAATTGCCCCTAGTCCGCGAACTCGTGGCGAACTAAAGAAGGGTGAAGGACCTACAAACAATGACAATTGACTTGGTCTTATGCCTTCAGGTTCTTCTTTTATTCTTCTTCTTGACCTTCATTTTTACATTTTCATGATATTTGTCAGTCAGACAAGGCAGGCACGCCATGAATTACCAAAGGACTATTTCCAAAAGAGTTTCGTTCCCTATTCTAATGACCCTATAAGGCTTCTTTTCGAATTATCATAGAAGCCATTACGAAATGATACGTGTCAAGTTCGCCAATATGACTCAATAGGTTCAAGAATCATCATGCCTGATGTCTCGTGCATAAGCCGGCATCGCTCCGAGCGAGTCACCCCCGATGTTTTCAGCCTGTTTCAAAGTATGAGAGGCCGAACCTACAAGAATTAAGCTTGACGTTTATTTCTGCTAACTTTGTCACAGACTTTGAGTATGTGTTCTTGCGAGGCCAGCGGACAATACGAGGCTTGATACGCGGCTAGAATACGCGGATAACAGCCCATCCGCCCGGCTGATGAGCGTTGTTCTCGGTAGCATGTAAACTAAAATTCCGGAAACAAAACCCTCATTCCCCATATAAGCATACCACAACTACGATCGGGTCATCGCGATACATCGCAAGTCAGCACAGGCCTCCTGGATGCCTGGAAGCGGAAACTGAGACGAGCGGGCGGCGCACTGGCGCACTTGAGGCGCTGTGGCTGATGAGTCAAATTTGGCTGCCTTCGGGTGCCAAGTGAGGCTGAATTCAGGCAGAACTGGCCGGAACAGGCCCTGAGTCTCAGTTGACGCGTGAGTAGCATCATAAAATGTAGCCGCACAGCAGCACTTTCGCTTACCAATGTATTTGGGGGGGGGGGGGGGGGGGGGGGGGGGGNCCCCCCCCCCCCCCCCCCCCCCCCCCCCCCCCCCCCCCCCCCCCCCCCCCCCCCCCCCCCCCCCCCCCCCCCCCCCCCCCCCCCCCCCCCCCCCCCCCCCCCCCCCCCCCAGCAGAATAATTGCGCAAGATAGCTGATGATCAGAAGATGCCCTCTGCTGATCTCATTGCACATCTGCCATCACCGCCAAGATGGCTGCACACTAGTCGCGTTTAGGGTGCGGCAGCAATCCAATTAGCGGAGCTAAGGGGGGGAACCAATGACCCTGTCTGGAGGACACTTCCCAGCTGCTCAGCTGTTGGCTGGCTTCGGGGTCGGGTGATGTCCGACCCCGAAGGACGAAGCGATACGCCACAGCAAATGATGGCCCAGAAATGAGTCGCGCACCATTGGCTGTTGTGGTTGAAACATGTGCTCTGAAGGTGGACTGGACATGGACTGAGGCATCAGTTGCAGATGCCATGCACCTCAGGACTAAGCATACTTTGTGTCTCGGAAGAGTGCTGATGACGGCAAGGAGCATGGTGCCACCCATCCCTGAACAACATGGGGGTTAACCATTATTCATCTTCATTCAATCCCCTCAATCTCACCTAACGTGTGATAGGGAGTGACGGCATACCTTCCAGATTCGCACGATGAAATGGCCAAATTACCATTGCTTCAAATACAGTCTAAAACATGGTCGGATTCAATCCGACCTGCGATTCTCCCCACTGATCTGATATGCCAGAATGATGCGCTTACATCGCATTCTCGTCGGATTCAAACCCCTGTCGTATTTCGTATCCGTCGGATTCGTAGTCAATTTGGCGGTAGCGTCCCCATTTGCTGCAACGGCCCACACTCCGTCAACTTGGCTTGTACCTACTGTCTGCATCAAATAATAGTAATAGGCTCCTTGCCGTTTCTGGCTGCCTATTTCCATTTTTTTTTCGATTTCTCATATCTTCTCCTATACTGTCTTCTATAGATACCTTGAGTTTCGCTCCTTCACCTCTTCCTCAACTGCCATGTCATCGTCATTCTTCTTCAACCATGAGCAGCACGGATCCTGAGAAGCTCGCCACCGGCTCCTCTTCCCCAGACCCGGACCCACGGCCGGATTCCAAGGCGGGCAAGGAGGATGCTACTGGCGAGGCAAAGAGTCGCCCCGAGCGGACGGCGACTTTTCGAGATTATGTGGTACCCAATTGTGACCGATGCCCAGCTGCTGCCCCCGCATCTGACATTTATCTTACAGCGCGTGTTTACGTATGCAACAAGATGGGACTTTGTCGCATACATTGCAGGCATCATAGCTTCAATTGGCGCCGGCATCGTGAGGCTTCCTCCAGTTTAACTTATAATTGAACGAGCTCCAGTATTGACATAGATGTCTTAACAATCTAGACCCTGCCATTGATGAACGTTGTGTTTGGTATAATCTGATAACCTTGTGCACCATCAGCATCTCTATCTAATGTTGGCTCTAGGTAGCTTCGTGGGGCATTTCAGTGACTACTTTTCCGAGGGCTCGACAACAACCAAGGCCGAGTTTCAAAAAACCGTTGACAAACTTGCGTAAGTTTCCATGTTTACGAGTAACCGCAAGGCCTAATAGCTGAGCAATCCAGCCTCTACATGTTCCTGTTGTTTATTGGACGCTTCGTCCTCAACTACATTAACAAGGTATATTTCTTCTCCACCAAGTCCCCGGTCATTCGAGATTGACATTGTGTGTTAGTTTGTTTTCCGCATGATCGGTATCAGGCTGTCTTCGGCTATTCGACTGCACTACCTCCAACGCCTGTTCGGCCAGAGCATCCACGTTCTCGATTCCATGCCCCCTGGATATGCTACGGCAACTATCACATCAACCGCCAATGTCCTTCAGCTGGGCATTTCAGAAAAGCTGGGCACCTTTGTTGAGTTCAACTCCACGATTATTGCCGCTATCATTGTTGCGTTCACCAGGAATTGGGCTCTTACCCTTGTCACTAGCTCCATTATCCTCTTTCTCCTGCTAGTTCTTGGAACCATTCTACCCTTTATCATTAAAGTCAATGCAAAGGTTACAAAGGCACGCGGTTATGCTGCACTTTATTTGTCGACGTACAACTAATATCGTGTTAGGCTGAAGGAATGGCAAATTCTGTTGCCAGTGAAGCTCTTGCGAGCATCAGAATGGTGGCTGCATGCGGTGCCGAGTCTCGTATTTCCAAAAAGTACGCCCACTTTGTAGAAGAAACTAGGAGATATGGCCACCAACTCTCGCCCCTGATCGGTTTGCAGCTTGGTCTAATTGTATGTATTATTTTGTGATATGCCTGTGCTAATGCTAACTACTCTAGTTCTTTGGTTTGTATGCCAATTTCGGCCTTTGCTTCTGGTATGGAACAAAGTCGTTCCTTGATGGAAACATCAACAACGTTGGAGATATTCTTGTGTGAGTCGCTTGCACGTTGGATGAGAGGCTCTTGACTGACCTGTGTAGGGTATTGTTCTCCGTCATGATCATGGTCATCTCCCTGGAGCGCACCTCGACCCCCTTGCTCGCAGTGGGAAAAGCAACCGTTGCCGCTTGCGAGTTCTTCATTGTCATCGATGCCCCGCAGCTGGACAAGGGACACCTCAAGGAGCCCGAGATTTCCGCCACCGAAGATATCGTCTTCGAAGGTGTAACATTCGCATATCCTAGCCGGCCCCACGTCAAAGTGTTGGACAATCTAGATCTGCGCATCGAATCGGGCAAAATCAATGCTGTTGTTGGTCCGTCGGGCTCGGGAAAAAGCACCATTGTCGGCCTCATCCAACGATGGTATACGCTTCAGGACCAGCATGTCTTTGCCAAGGCCATCGATAAGGGCAAAAAGAAGAAATCGGATGGAGATGAACAAGAGAAGCAGGAGCAAGGAGAACCTGAGGAAACCGGCCCGCCCGTTGAACTGTTAGGCAGCGTTTCTACCGCTGGTCAGCCCTTGGACAATATTGACTTGAAATGGTGGAGATCCCAGATTGGCCTTGTCCAACAGGAACCTTTCCTCTTCAACGACACCATCTACCACAACGTCGCTCACGGTCTGATTGGATCCGAATGGGAGAATGAGTCTGACGACAAGAAGAGGGACCTTGTTCGAGACGCCTGCAAGGAAGCCTTTGCCGACGAGTTTATCGACAAATTGCCTGAGGTTAGTGACCCCTGTATTCTTGATATGTACTGCATTCGCTAACAATCTTGAAGGGCTACGACACAATCGTCGGCGACAGCGGCGCCAAGCTTTCAGGTGGCCAGCGCCAGCGTATCGCCATTGCCCGATCCATTGTCAGAAAGCCCAAGATCCTCATCCTCGACGAAGCCACGAGTGCCATTGATGTCCGCGGCGAGCGAATCGTTCAAGCTGCCCTGGATCGCGTCGCCAAAAACCGCACCACCATCACCATTGCCCACCGTCTTTCCACAATCAAAAAGGCCGACCGTATCATCGTTCTCAAGAAGGGCCAAGTCGTCGAGACTGGTACCCATGACAGCCTCATTGAAAAGAAGGACGGCGTGTACTCCGCCCTTGTCCATGCCCAAGCACTGTCCCTGGGAGAGCCCACAGAAGCAGACCACGAGTCGTCCGATGAGGAGAAGCCTGAGCTGATACAGGTAAAGAGCATCGCTGCATCTGAGGGCGGCGTCGACCAGGAGAAGACGGAAGAAAAGCAGAGGAACTTCTTTGGTAGTTTCGGTCGTTTCTTCTACGAGTCCCAAAACGTCTGGTTACTGTTCGGCCTTACCGTCATCGCCGGCGCTGCCATCGGCGCAGCGATCCCCATCCAGGCCTGGCTGTTTGGAAAGATCATTCTTGTCTTCCAGTACAAGAGCAAGGACAAGATGCGCGACGAAGGCGACTTCTGGTCGCTCATGTGGGTGGTCCTGGCTGTTGGCGTTGGTGTGTCGTACTTCGTCTGCGTCTTCATCGCCACAAAGATGTCGGCCATCGTTCGAGCCAAGTACCAGCAGCAGTACTTCGATGCCACCATGTTCCAAAAGACCTGCTTCTTTGATGAGGAAGACCATTCCCACGGCACCATGACAGCCCAAATCGCGGGTGACCCGAAGCAGCTCGAGGAGCTCATGGGCATGAACATGGCGAGCGTCTTCATTGCCTGCTTCAATCTCACTGGATCCATCGCCATTGCCTTTTCATTTTCCTGGAAGCTGGCTCTTGTCTCTGCCTGCGTCGTTCTCCCGATCATGCTCTTCTCGACCTACTGGCGTTTCAGATACGAGATGCGCTTCGAGAAGATGAACAACGAAGTGTTCGCCGAGAGCTCCAAGTTTGCGTCCGAGTCTATCGGCGCCTTTAGGACCGTGACTGCTCTGACCATGGAGGAATCCATCTGCGAGCGATACGAGAGGCTGCTTCGAGGACACGTCGTGGAGGCATACAAGAAGGCCAGATGGGTCAGCCTCATCTTTGGCTTCTCTGATAGCGCCAGTATGGCCTGCCAGGCATTGAATTTCTACTACGGCGGTCGTCTCCTCGCCAGCCGAAGCGTCGATCTCTTGAGCTTCTTCATCTGTTTCATGGCCATTACAAACGGTAGCGAGGCTGCCGGACAGGCTCTGGGTTTCGGCCCCAACGCTGCACAGGTCACCGCCGCGGCAAACCGCATCCTCAACATGCGGGAGTCTCGAATCAAGGACAGTGTTTCCTCGTCCCAGGAGATTCCCGACACCGACGGCGGAATGAAGATTGAGCTGCAAAATATCCACTTCAAGTACCCCACTCGCAGCACGCCAGTCTTCAAGGGCCTCAACCTCACCATTGAAAAGGGCCAGTTTGCCGCGCTTGTCGGTGCGTCTGGCTGCGGAAAGACGTCGATTATTTCCCTCCTGGAGCGGTTCTATGACCTGGACAAGGGCCGGATTCTTTGCAACGGCAAAGATGCGACCGAAGTCAACGTCTTTGAGTACCGCAAGTATCTCTCCCTGGTTGCCCAAGAAGCCACTCTCTTCCAAGGCACACTTCGAGAAAATATTCTGCTCGGCGTAGATCCCGAATCCATTACTGACGAACAGCTACACCAAGCCTGCCGGGACGCATCTATTCACGACTTCATTGTCTCTCTTCCCGAAGGATACAACACCAACATTGGCTCCCGCGGCGTGTCGCTATCGGGTGGCCAGAAGCAGCGTGTTGCCATTGCTCGCGCTCTTATCCGTCAGCCCAGGGTCCTCCTCCTCGACGAGGCTACCAGTTCCCTTGACTCGGAGAGCGAGAAGCTCGTGCAGGCAGCCTTTGAGCGTGCTAGCAAAGGCCGAACCATGGTTGTTGTTGCCCATAGGCTTGCTACAGTTCAGAATGCCGATGTGATTTTTGTCCTTGGCGAAGGACAACTGCTGGAACAGGGCAGCCATGCTGAGTTGTTGAAGAAGAGAGGCGTATATTGGCACATGGTAAGTGAAATGAATGCACATCAACTTGACTGTGTATGCTAACTGAGAATGCAGTGCCAAAGCCAAGCGTTGGATCGATAAAAACCGTTTTCTTAACATTGCGTACGAGAGAATGCATAGAAGTGCAGCTACATCCCCCCCTCACCAAGGCGTTGGTTCATCTGGCGTTTACAAGTACTCTTCTCTATATAATCATCTATTTATGTAAAACTAAACTCCGATTTGAGAAAAATAAATGGGAATCAAGTCAAACATTCCAACTCCTTGCTGAAGCCTCCATAAAATAACCTGCTGCAATGCAATCTTATCGAGGATTCATGATACATTCTAAGATTGGTACCCAAACAACTCCTCTAATTCCTTGATAATGTAGTCCTTATGGGTCATAACAAAATCGTGACTGCCAGGGAGGACGCGCCATACCACATGCTGTTTGCCTCCAGCCAAAGGCAGGGCATCTCTTTCGTACTCGGTTCGGTCGATGATTTCATCCGACTCAGCCAGCAGAATGGCTGTGGTGCCAGGCTTTCGCTTGGCAAGCTGGGCCCAGCTTTCATGTTGGTGGGTCAAGGGCCCATGGCGGATACAGGACATGAATGCGGGGACAAAGCCGTGGTGGTGAGTGACCATCCAGCGAACGTAATCCATGACACCCTTTTCGAAACCGTCTGCATTGTAGCTATCAGTGGTGTCACCTACCTCGGCAACAGCTACCTCGGCTGCGGTGGCAATGGGGTCTGCAGACACGGGCGCCTTGGCGGTTCGACCTGATGCAATGGGTCTCTGAAGACGTTGGCGGGTGGCGATGGCAAGGATGCGCTCGGGAATATAACCCGACTTGAAAATAAATTGGGAGGCTCGGCCAAAGGACTCGGGGCGGATGAGACCAGCAGGGGCGAGGAGCACAAGATCCTTGACAAGGTTGGGGAAGGTATTGGCGAAGTGAACGGCAATACCACCGCCAAGGGAGTAGCCAATAAGGCGCAGGGCGTTATCACCAGTCCAGGGGAGTGGGCTTGAGCTGAGGGCCATAAGCATTTGAGTAACGTAGAGGCGTGCGTCATGGGGAAGATCCGCGACGCCGTCAGAGAAACCACGGCCAAAAAGATCCTATCAATACTTGTCAGGGTGAAACGGCTCGCGTGAAGATGTGAGGGGGTCAGAGGCTTACAAAGAGCATCACGCGGTAGCCACGCTTGACGAGCTCATTAGCCAAAGGCATGAGGGTGATGCACGGAGTGCTGATGCCGTGAACGAAGAGGATCTTCTCGCCCGTCTCAGGGCCAAACTCGTAGACTCGCGTAGTGCCATACTGCAGCAGCAGTTTGTTAGCATCTCATCCCAACAAAATGCGTATCGCATCCGCAGCACCAGAGTCGTCTTCGGATGGGAGCCCCACTCACCGGCGTGTCGACATCCCGGGCTCCGGGCATGATGCCAGGGTAGTAGGCCAGCGACTTGGAGCCATCGGATTTGGCATCGGCCGAGCCTGTCTTGAGAGGGTTTGAGAGAACCTTGGGGAGGACAGGCCAGAGAGCCGCACGCGCAAGGGCAAGGACGCCGACGGTCGCCAGCGCTGCCGTTGTCGCGACCAGGGCCGGACTGGGAAGCTCCGGGGTGGATGCCATGTTCGCTGAGGGCTTGCCGTTAGGTTGCGGGTGTCCCGACAAAGGTTCTTGTTCTTGGCAAGCAGAAAACAGGGTGCAAAAAGGTTAAGAAGCCGTCCTGGAATTGAGGTGCTGAAGACGTGCTGCGTCGATATGCAAGGCCGACTAGCGAAGGCCGTCGACGAGTGATATGATAAGACCAAGCACAGCCAACGGTAGCGTGGCCCTTTCGTTCCAGTCGATGTCACGTCCTGGGCCAATCAAGCCAACCTGTCACGGCAAAATAGTCAAGTGCCAGATTGGCTGCAGGACGATGGCACCCAAACAAGAAATAGGTCACGTTTCGTAGTGGGAGGAAAAAAGCAACAAGAGAGTCAGGGGAAGCAAATGTGGAATATGGCGCATCCACGGACGAGAAGAGTGAATAACGTCACCAAATCTGGGTCGCTTGGTAGAGAAGGCAGGCTCCAGATCCGTTGTAGCTATGGATACCTCCTTCACTTATTAGCTCCCGCCGGCTGGTTCGGGACGTCAGAGTCTCGAGAGGCCAGGAGCGCCAGGCGCTAGCCGTACCCGCCCTGGAACGAATCGCGGGGCAACCCCTGCCAGTGCACCTGCCCATGTTGGGCATCACCTGCTAATACCAGGGCTAGATAGCAGCAGCCAGTGAATGGCCTCGGTTGCTCCCACGGGCTGCCACTGAGCTATGAGTGGTGAGTAGTTTGACCGTGCCTCACGTCAACATGTGCCTCTTTTTTTGCATCTATTTGTTCCTTTTACTTTCTTTTCCTTCCTAAAAAGAAATGGGGCTGGTGCCTTGGTCATTCGTGAAAAGAGATGGACTCAGGCCGTTCATGCGTAGCTTTCGCCCAGCATGAGCCTTTTGTGGACGTGCCTAGTTTCACATGCGAACATTCGCCTGCAAGACTGTCTTGGGGTGGTTTGTGAGCAACCACACGAGCACCTTAGGCCCCCCCCGAACGCACTAGACATTTTTAGACGCATCATAAAAAAGCAAATGAAAAGAATGACACGGGCCATGTAATCACGTACTTTTTTTTTTGTTATCAATTATTAGTCTCATCACATCTGTTGGTAGGTCCATCTTACTAATGCCTTAGGACTAAATGCATCCTACACTACAGGAACTTATCCAATTCCCTTCCTCGTCTCATCCTATTTTGGGGTATATATAATCTAGCAACATCAAGCGGGTTGTCATTCAATGGCAACCTCGCCTAGAGACCTTTCCATCTACCATCCAAGGCCCGCGTAATTCGTTACGGTTCGTGACCATGTACATTTTTCATTATATAAAAGAAATAAAAACCAATCCATAAACTGTCGTCCAGGGCGCAAACTAACCCAGTCCCACCGCCCATGCAGCATTTCCAAGCTGCTTAATCAGGCCGCAGAGGTTCTCAACAATGGCAGGTATTGCTTCCTCTCTGCTTGCAAAGTTTGCCTTCAACACTTCTTGTGCCACTTCCATGCATTGGCGTGGATCTTCAATCGATGCTTCGCTTGATCGATTTCGAGCATGGGGTCCTCGGATGAGCGGGCGTCCGTGCCCAAGAGTGATGAACTTGTGTACCGCCTGCGAATCCGGCCCATCGACGAATACTTCTTCATCTTGTGATTGCCTCATTTCCCGGCGGTTAGCTCGTGTCACAACGCCGTGCGTCCAAAGCGCGAGAGCCGCATGGTGCACCGCAACAGCGTAGAATCCTTTCAAATGCCCCTCGGGGAACATTTTGGCATAGCGGAGGATCTGTCCAGCATACCAAATAGCTGATCGAGAATCGTGACTCTCAGCCCATTGCTGGAGTACCGGATAAATGCGTCGTGCCTGGTCCTCTCCTTCCTTGCCAGCAAAGAGTTGTAAGTCATCCAGCGACACGTGCAAGTTCATCATCAAAAGATTAAGAACTACTCGCTCCTGTGCCGACATTTCCTCCCAATCTGCCGTTGCGAGTTGGAACGCCTGTAGATCCTGAACTAAGCTTTGGTGTCGAGAACTAAGAAGAACAGAGGCCGATCCAGGGGGGTTCCGTGTATAAGACCGTGACCGATGAGACGCGCTTAGTTGTCTGTACTCCAAAATCAAGGCCCAGAATGCGTGAAGATATATCGACAATGAGAGCTGTACATCCAGGCGGTGGCGGTTAGCCGCTAGAAGATTGATGTCATGTAGCAAATCTCCAACACAAGGTGCCCTCTTGCTTTGGCCAGCATCCCGCTCAAGGTAGATTGCCTTCCATTCTTCGGCCGTTTTTGCAAACCAAAGCTCCCTTGATGCAGGCAGGGGCAGCGTTAGCTCGGAATATGAAATGGCAGGGTTGGTCAGTGTCGTCATCGATGTTTGCGTATCTCTATGGTACGAGTGGAATACCAAACTTGCAAGCGTCAGCACCGATTTCTGCAGTGGGGCGGGATCTCACATACCGTTTCCACTGTTCCTGTTCAACCCATTTCTTCCACTTCCCTTGAAGTACTTCGCCTTCGTCCGAGGCACTGACCGGAATGGAAGGGTATGATGATCTCTGGTACCTTCCGCGATATCGCATCATCTGCAACTCGATTAGTCCATGTAAAGGACCAGACATGAATGCTGATTTCAAAACACTTACTGTTACAGGGATGACGAGATGGCACTCGGCAATTTCCATCTTGTGTCGGTTGCCGCTCCATAGCGCAATGTCCTGTGTCAGGATCAAGGACTGGAGAAGGCCAAGATCCCGGATCGACCTATGATCTTCCTCAAACTGGGATAGTCAGTAAATGATTAGCCGAGGCAGAGTCTGCAGCTCTGCCTTGATGGTTTAATACCTTTAGAGGGATGGTCAAACCTGGGAAAGAATTAGAACCGGCTTTAACTATACAAGGACACAGTACTTGCGGTATGATTCTTGCAATGCAAGCCCGAATTTGCGCAGTGTGGGGGAGGGCGCAAGCACAGCTCCTGCGGCAGCAGCAGCAGCGATCCATTCGTGCCACTGCTCGTTGAGCTTGAAGGTCGGAAAATGTAGCCAATTCGTAACTTGGCATACGTGCCAATTAAGAAATATGTGAATCATGGTGTCTATCAGCTCGCAGGAGGGAAATGAGGCTGCTACTCGGTTGAATATTGACTCCTGACGGCAGGCCTTGAGCACGAGGCCGAGCACTCGGTCTCGCTGAGAATGTTCCAGTTTGTCGTTGATCACTCTGTCTAGCCACTTCCTTGTCTCTTGAACCTGGAGAGTGGCGGCTTTCCCGGAGGGCACGGGAAGGTTTCTGGCCTCTTCATATGTATTCTCTGGTCCTTTGGGTTGCCACCTCCAGGGAGAATCAGTCCAAACCTTGACAACTTGCTCTCTCATCTGGGAAATATCGATTGCATTGTCTGTTTCAGGCGTCTCCTGCTGTGTGGGCACGTGTGTTCCATTGTCGGCATTCCATGTATCCAGAGTGTTGAAGTCAAAATCCGAGAGCTCCAAGTTGGCATCGTCGCAAAAGTCCAAGACGGCGAGGCCCTGGCCCTCTACTATTTTTTCTTGGTGGTCGAAATGCTGTTCATACAAAATATCTCGAAGAAAGTCGCCGAATGGAAGGCGATCCATGTCCACGGGAACCTTTACACCAGCATCAACCTTTTGTGGGTAATTGTCCGAGGCACCTAGCATCGAGTCAGTATGGTGTATGACTAGGGTAGCTTGAACCTTAGTCAAAGGTGATGGGTGCCCAGCATTGTGAAGCAAAGCGGTATACGTGTGCGCAGTGGGGGGTTAACAAGAGCCCGAACAAACTTACTATGATCTACGATGGTATCTGGTGTGGCTATTTGACCGGCATCGGGGCGATGCGGAGGCGTCAGATCGAGAGGAGATGCATGGTCAACGAGGTGTTGTGCGCTAACTGACACGGAGCCGGGGGCACTGCCTGGTATATTGGACGGGATATAAGTGGTGCCTGGAGGGCTAGAGTCGCTGTCCCCCGAGGAGCCCGGGTTAGAATGCGCATTCGCGGAAAGGTGTATCAAGTGCATGGCTGCCGTCGAGCCCGCCTCAGATGAGACACACTCCAAGCCACGGCGAATACAGCGTTGACATGGCTTGTCCTCCTGGCATTTGACCCGAGCAACGGCGCACGCTTTGCAGGCATGTGCGACACGACCAGCGCTAGGTGATGTGTTAATGCGGCGGCGCTTTTTGGAAGAATCGTTTTCGTGGTTGACCTCGTGCCGCTTCTTCAAGTCGGCACGAGCAAAGGTCTTGCCGCAAATCTGGCAGGCGAATCGGCGTCCAAGGGTATGAGTCTGTACGTGGCGCTGGAGGTGTTCGGGGCGAGAGTATCGGCGGCCGCAGTCGCCGCAGGCGTAGAGCGAGGGACCAACATGGCCGCGGGCTGCGTTGGACACGGAAGCTGGCGAAGCCTGGGTCTGGGGAGTCGTAGCAGAAGCAGCGGCAGGTTGTGGAGCGGGAGTGGCGACGACGGGGGGAGAAGTGGTGACGGGGGCCGATGTAGGGACAATGAGGCTGGATCGCAAGCCGTTGGTGGCAGCCGTCGCGCTGGACCCGGGGTTCTGAGCAGGGTGAGGCGGGTGAGGAGGATAAGACTGCGTCGCGAGGAGAGCTGGATCCGATGGCCGCGGAGGATCGAGAATATGGGAGAGCGATGAACCCGCCATGGCGTGGCTCATTCTACGGCGAAGCGAAGCCGCCAATTGTAAGTGAGAATCAGGGCGGGCATGAGCAGGCGGTGACGCAAGCGAGAGCACGGAAAGCGAGCGTGAGGGTGTGAGTGTGAGTGAGGGCGTCGATTATAGGTGATTGAGAGAGTTGGTCTAGAAAGCGAGGGGAAGAAGGTCTGTGAGTTTGCGTGACCAGCCCAGTGCCATGAGGCGTTGTGGGAGTTGCAGAGAAGCCGGAGGTGGGACCAGTACCCAAGATAGACATGGGGCATGGGGGGGAAATGTCGAGGTGAGCAGAGGCCTTCCCTTTCGAGCGCGCAACTCGGACATGGACCGGGGCCAGCGATGTCTGGGAAAGGAAAAAAAGAGAAGTGCGGCCTGCGTTACCGACGGAGCGCATGCTGCATTTGTGCGCGGCACACAAGCATTGAGTGCAACGATCATCTGCGTCTCCGATCTCGACGGCACCGAAAGCCATCGGCCATGACGAGAGCTTGGGTCGTGTGGCAGCAGGCGTTCCCAGGGCTGCTTACGCCACAATGCGACCTCTGGGTGCCTGCGACAGCGCCTTCTTGAGCGCATCAATTTGCTTTTTGTCGGCGAGTGCGCCACGCTTGTGGCCCGTGTGCCATGCGCCGGCGACGCCTAGAACTCTGCGTACAGGCTCTCGGCGGCTGCTCCACCGTGATCCAACAGTAGTATGCAATGCAATGCATCGCCAACCCCACGGCTGCCTCTCCAGACAGGCGTGGGAGGGAGCATTTTCGGAGCCGCTCGCCGGTTGAGTGGGCGGCAGATGCAGCAATTTTTCTGGAGGAGGAGGCATTTTGCCAGAGACGTGCAGAAAACAGGGGGCCACAATGGGGCCATCTCGAGGTACGAAGCCGAGTCGCAGACCCAAGCGGCGCAGGTCCACGCTCGCGCAAAAAAAACCCGGGCATCGTCGTCGTCAGCGTTTCCCCCAAATGTTGTCAAGATGCCAGCCAAGGAGCCGGGGTACGGCCTCATCCCTGCACAACCACATGCTCAGCAGCCAATAGCCAGCCCAGCAGCGCTCCACTGCGGCTTCATTTTCCATAGATTGAATATACGACTGGATGGAACATTTGCCCTCTCTTGAGCCATGCTTAACCATGTTTTTCGCATACGACAGCCAAAAAAGGTCCGCGCTTTGGCTTTGGCTTCATAAGCTAGGTGCCCGACTATCCGGTTCAGGGGAAACCGCTAAGGCAAACCTTGGTGAAAACTCGACGTCGCGTTGCGTCTTGTCCATGGTGGGAAAACGACGAAATCCCTTCGATGTTTCCAGAGCCTGTGCCGTGCATGGGCATGCGATAAGCTTAACCCGTTCGAAGTGCAAGCGCCACTCCATTCCTCACAACTTCGATGGCGACTACGTGTCAGGCGGCATCCCCTTCTCCTGCCATGACGCCAAGTTGCTGTTTGACCTTTGCCAGCTGATAGAAATTGCTCGCCCCTTCCACAGTCAAGACATTCCAAACCATGAGGCGGGCACTCCTTTCGCCCCTTTGTAATACCGCTCACAGCCCTCCTTCGAGAAGACCCGCCTAACAGGTCCAGATCTTCGAAGACCTCAAAGGCCGTTTGTGTGTCTCACAGCATGGAGGGTTGCGTGTTATGTGTGCTTCTTCTCAGCTTGCCATGCAACCTATCACAACCTACAAAACAAGCGTTGTCCTCTCTAACCGTGCACCTTGTGCTCTCCTCCCGACTCACATCCTTCAAAGGACCCTCATCTGGTTCGTCGAGCAAGGCTTCTGGGGGTGGATGACGGGCTTGACGCCAACCTGCAATCGCATCTGCGCCAGCCCCAACCACCACGTTGGCGCATCCTCCATCGCATCCCCGCCGAGGCCCTAATGCAAATCTACTAAATGTCCCCGACCTGAAGCCCGTTTGTTGACCGGACGGTAAGCGCCAGGGTCCTACGGAGTGCTAGGAATCCTATCCGTCGATCGTGATCCTTGGTCTACCGAGAGCCGAGTGCGCGCGTCATTTTCCATGTTGGGAAGCCCTCGCCTACGGTGTTGGGAAGCCCTCGCCTACGGTGTTGGGTAGTTAATCCGCGACAACCCCGACTTGGCTGCTAAGCGTCAAGTTGCGCCTGAGACAGCTCCATCGTCAGAAATCATCTTCCCCTTTGCGCCTCGCCAACGCCTCCATGCGGCCTCTTCCACAAACGAACCCCTGTCTGTCTCGGCGTGCCCCTCCGAGTCCGTCGCGCGGCGTAAGCTCTTTGACTCTTTAGTGCCAGCGCCGGCGCCGACGCCTTGAGCTTTGACTAAGCCTGTTCACCCAACATCCCCAGCTTTGATCATCGAAATGAAGCCCAGATGAAATCAATTCCCATACATATGTAAACGGGTTTTCTGATTGCCCCCAATCACATATGCGTTTCTGTCCACTTCACGATTCTTGCTACGCTCGGAGAATACTCCTCCAATAGTCGTGGGTCCCAACAACGACCACCACAACATTGAGATCGCCCACCAGTATGGCAATCCCAGACAACCCCGCGAACGCGGAGGGCGCGCCCGCTCTCGACGAAAATGTACCAAGCATCCAGAAGCGTAGCCTTGGTCAGGTACAACTTCGCCACAAAGAGACCAATGCCCTCATCCTAATACCGACGCCCTCCAACGATCCTAACGATCCTCTCAACTGGTGAAGCATATTCTCCTTGACAATGCCGTGGCCCGTACCTAACAGATATTCCTAGGCCCCAATGGCGCAAATACTACACTGCCACCCTTGTCTGCTTGGCAATGACCATGTCCAACTTCCTCTCCGGCGGGCCTTCGATAGCCTTGCTATCCACCGCGCTGAGTTTCTTTCCTAATGCAGCACACGACGGGACTCTTACAACAACGGCAATCCCCAAGATCGCATACTTCTTCACCACGACCAGTCTGCTCATGGGCGTTGGTTGCTTCTTGTGGGTTCCACTGGCCAACAAGTACGGAAGACGACCTGTGTATATTGCCAGCTACCTTCTCTATTTTGCTACCGCCGTATGGCTCATCTTTGAGGATACGTACGACGGTTTTCTCGTCGGCCGTATTATCCTAGGCTTCGCATCCGGTGCTGCCGAGACCATCGCGCCCATAACCATCGCCGACGTCTTCTTCCTCCATGAAAGGGGCGCCATCATGTCGTGCTATAATTGCGCTCTCTCTGTCGGTGTTGCCTTGGGCATGGTTGTTTCGGGCCTGATCACCATCAGCCACGAGTGGCGGACCATTTATCAGGTCTCTTCCGCCCTCGTCGGGTTTGTCCTCCTCCTCCTCGTATTTACTTTTCCAGAGACATCATACCATCGTCAGACCAGCGAGACCGATAGTGCCATCCTGCACATTACCTTGAAGGAAGACAAGGCACTTTCATCGAAGTCCTCTGACGAAGAGATCGGTCGCTCTGCGATACCTCCCCGCAAGAAAAGCATGTTGGAGACTTTATCCGTCTGGAACGGGTCACAAACCGACGAGAGTATGCGTAAAATGCTGCTGCGGCCCTTCCTCTTAATCACTTTGCCTCCCGTCCTTTGGGCAACTCTCGTCCAGTCAGTCACGATTGGTTTTCTGGTCGCCGTGTCGTCCAATATCAACTCTGCCTTTGCAGAAGCCTACAAATTCGAGTCGTATGAGGCCGGTCTCTGTTTCGTGTCTGCCATCATCGGATCGCTCCTCGGTATCCCCGCCGGTGGCCACTTCGGAGACAAGGTAGCCGATTATTTCACAAAACGCAATGGGGGCGTTCGAGAACCCGAGATGAGGCTGCCCGTGATTGTCTTGTCTATGATCACCACGCCTCTCGCTTTGGTCTTGTATGGAGTAGGAATTGAACATCGGTACCATTGGATCATGCCAACAATTGGCCTGGGACTTTGTAAGTCGATCAAGGCAGAATCACCTCCCAAAATTGCACTAACATCATGCAGTGAACTTTTCTATAACCCAGGCCGCAAGTGTCAGTCTTGTTTATGTTATCGATTCGTACCGTCCCGTGGCTGGCGAGATTAGTTTGGCTGTCTTGGGTTTCAAATGTGAGTATTCTCTTCTCCGTGATTGCGCCTCGATCTAACGGGTGGTTGCAGCACTCTTCGGATTTCTCCTCTCTTTTTACACAAACCCGTGGATCAACGCTGCGGGTTACCAGAACGCGTACGGGGCCATGGCTGGCATTGCAGCCGCCGTGCTGACCCTGTGGGTACCCTTTTATCTTTGGGGCAAGAATATCAGGTACCTCACCTGGCATTGGCCTATTGTGTCGTTTATAGATTGGGCCGATGACCGCGAGGTTGGAGAGTGAAGAGGGATGTTTAATGATGTGAATGGTTGGATGAGCTTGCGTTTGTTTGGTTATTGAAACTTGCCTTTGTATAGATATACCCCACCAATCAATGTCTATGAATGTTCTATTTCTTTAAAATCTTGCCGCCGCTATTCTTGAGATCTAATCACAGGGCCTGGCCAGCGTCTAACACGGCATTGACACCTGTTACTCCCTTCGATTTGGCGAAGCAAAGAACTTGCTGAGCTACGTCGTCAACTGTCACAAGTCGCTTGAGCTTGGTGTTGTTTTCTATTTGTGCAATCTTCTCGGGTGGGAAGCTGAGACCCCATTCCTGTTCGGCTGTCAGCATGTTTTCTCGCCAGGATGTCAGATTTTCGTACCGTTCGCATAAGACCTGGGGAGACGCTGTTGACTCTAATTCGGGGGCTCGCAGCCAGTGCTAGGCCTTTGACGAGGTGAATCTGTGCGGCTTTCGAAACAGCATATGCCTATAGGACATGATTAAAGCTTTGCACGAATCCAGGGGTGCCATCGCAGCGATAAGAAAACCTACAAGCGAGCTGCCGCTAACTTTGACTCCAGCAAACGAAGCGGTGGTAATAAAAGCACCCTCCGTCTTATCAAGATGCTCCTTAGCAGCATGCATAAGGAACAGGTGGGACTTAACATTCATGTTGAAGCACCGATCCCAGTCATCCTCGTCTACATTATCATCCAAGTTTGTGATATCACGCAGCTTTGTCCATCCGCCATTCGAAAACACAACGTCGAGTTGGCCCATGGTTCCCACGACTTCAGATACTAGCTTCTTCAGATCGTCTCGGACGGCGAGGTCGGCGCGGAAGGCAACAAAGTTGTTATCATCGTGAGGAAGCGGCGATACGGAATGCAATTCCTTAACGAAGGCAGCAGCACGGTCGCCGTTGGAGTGGTAGTTTACTGCGACGCGCATTCCATCTTGGGCGAAAAGACGGGCTGTGGCAGCACCTAGGCCTGCAGTCCCGCCAGTGATAAGGGCCACAAGAGGACGAGGCGAGGTCATTGTGCCGTTATTTCTGGATCTCGGAGGTTTCTGGTGTTTCAAAGCCCCGTGGAGGAAGTTAACATCAGTTGATGGCTTCAACTCTAAGAAAAGGTCTGTGGCGGGATGACGTTCCCTCCCGATGCAAATCTGCGCAGTATATCTGCCGGGGAACTGGCCGGGTGCGGACGGGTGCGGACGGGTGCGGGGCACGCGGAGGATCGCTTGGTTTGCGCAATGCGAGTGAGCCGGTGATAAGGGATTCAATTGAATGGCGATGCGGTTTGATCTTGTCCTCGTGGTCAGCTCAGGGACAGGGTTGCAGCTACACGTGCACTGGCAACGAAGTGTGATGGTGAAGAGACAGCGGAGGCAGGAGGGTGATGCTCGGGACCCTCCCCCACCATGCCGAAGCCTTGCTGGATGTAATAGGAAAGGCTTCGGTTACGCTGCGTGGCTAGCGGGGGGTCGTGCCGAAATTCTGTGGGGTTGATTTCTGGGGAAGTAGGCGTGGCGCAGGACGGACGGACAGCCAGCTGGGATGCAGCGTGTATTGTAGATGAAAGGTTAATCAGAGTAGGTGAATAAACTACTGGTGCAAGTTTGGTCAAGGCAAAACACGATCTGCAATTTTGAAGACAGAGAGAGCCACGGCGCCAGACGTCAATCGGCATCACTCACTCATGAGCGCCCGCCACCAAAGCCACAACATCGGTTCACCCCCAACACAGCCAGCTACACACACGGTAATAATCCATGCAAGATGCCTCACCCGCCAAGAGCCTGCTCATCTGGGGACAAAACGCTCGGCGCTGTTGGCCCTGTAGCGCCCCACTTGCCGGGCCTTGGCCCCAAACTTGGACACACCATGGCCGGGACGTGGAGGGAGACATGATGGTCCGTAGCCGAGATGCTACGCCTGCAACAGCCCTCGCTGGCCAATTGACCGTCAAGCACGCGCGGAAAATACGAAACTGCCACCGGGGAGATGGTGGAGAGCAATGCCTCGAGTCCCACCACAGCTCCCCCTCAGCTTCCGACTCTCCGCTGCCATGACGCTCTGCGGCGGACCAAATCCGGGGTGTTTCTCCGCGTACCAGACTTGGCTCTAACGGATGGCAGAATCATAAGTATCTTCGGTTCGGGGCATGAATTTAGCCCGAGTCCAGTAATAAGAAAGCAACTTCCTACAACTTGACCCTTCCCGACCATCCATCTCTTCTCTTTTTGTCATCGGCTCCTCCCCACCCGCCCTCTAGATCCAGTCGCTGTTCAACCATTTGGCGAGTGCTTCGCAACGGCTGAGACACCTTTGACACAATGGCAGCTCAAAACGGCCACAACGGGAACGGCGTTACAGCCAGAAACCCGAACCCTCTGGTCCAGGACTACCCCCATCCCCTGAACATTGCCATTATTGGTGCTGGCATTGGAGGTCTGAGTGCAGCCATTGGTCTCCGTCGCGAGGGCCACCACGTCACTGTAAGTTGACCTCTTCCTACCCCGCCATGATGTATATTCCTTTTTTTTTTTTTCAGCCCCATTCTCACACACACAACCCTAGCTCTACGAACAATCCCGACTATCCAGCGAAGTTGGTGCTGCCGTGCACTTGGCTCCCAATTCCAACGGTATTCTTCGACGATGGGGTCTCTATGGCGAGACCTTTGGTGCCAACAGCCTCGACCACCTCCGAGAGCTGTCAGAAAAGGGTGCTGTAGTCAAGGACGTTGACCTCAGTGAGAGCAACAAGATGTGGCAGCACCCTTGGCAACTCGTTCACCGAGTTGCACTCCACGATGTTCTGAAGAAGACTGCCCTCGGCGATGGCCCTGGCAAGCCTGCCGAGCTACGCACCGCCAGCCGTGTCGAGGATGTCGATGCTGAAAATGCAACCATCACCTTGGCCGACGGTACCGTTGTTCAGGCCGACCTCGTCGTTGGCGCTGACGGTATCTACGTACGCAACTCAGCCACATTCCTTGCACAGAACTAATTATACTGACCTGCCATGTAGTCCAAGAGCCGAAAGCACATCACCGGCCAGGAGTCCAAGCTCTTCAGCTCTGGCAAGGCCTGCTTCCGTTTCCTGATCCCCAAGAGCGTCGCCCTCGAGGACCCCGAAACCGCACGTCTAGTTGACAAGGATGGTTGTCTCACCATGTGGTTTGGCAGCGACCGACGCGCTGTCATTTACCCCTGCAACGACAACAACACCCTGAACTTCGTGTGCATCCACCCCGACTCACTATCCCACGCAACCGCCAGCGATGGTGAGAAAACCCCATCTGCTCCAGAGGGACGATGTGGAGCTAACATGGCAATTAGAATGGAGCAAGGACGGTGACGTTTCCCAGCTTCTCAAGGTCTACGAGGACTTTGAGGCCCCTCTTGTCAAGCTCATGGCCAAGGTTGATCCCGCCGAACTCAAGGTTTGGCAGCTGTTGGACATGGAGAACCTCCCTACCTGGGTCAAGGGCAAGCTTGCCCTGCTCGGTGACGCCGCTCACCCCTTCACTCCTCGTATGTATTCTCGCCAGTACACTTAAGATTCATGACTAACAAATCATGTAGACCAGGGACAGGGCGCCGGTCAGGCCATGGAGGATGCTGCTGCTCTTTCTGTTGTTCTTCCTCTGGGCACTCACCCCGACGATATCCCCGACCGTCTCAAGCTCTACACCGAGATTCGATACAAGCGAGCCCACGCTATCCAGGAGTACTCTCGCCAGGCCGGTGCAGACTGGGTTGATGGAAAGCCCCAGCTTGACAGTATGTATTTCCCCGTATCAAACATGCCGTTGCAATCCACTTACAAGCCTAGTGAACACCTACCTCCCTTACAACCTGGGACACGACGAGTACGACAACTCGGCGAACATTTTCAAGCGATGGCTCTGGTCCAAGAAGAAGGACCTCTACTGGCGCATGCCCATCTCTTTCGGCCCCTTCCCAGGTCCTCGCCAGGACTACCTCGGCCGACGCCAGCCTAACCAGCTTCAGCAGACCTTCCGAACCGCTTCCGTCAAGTTCAAGACCTCCCGAACATACCTCGAGGGTCTTTTCCCCAATGACAAGTTCAAGTTCGCCTCCCCCGCCACCATAGCTCAGGCCAGTATCTCCACAACCACACTCGACAAGATGCAGTGGCTAGGAGGCCAGGGCTACAACCACATGGGTCTCTACATCCACGGCGTGAAGTACACCAAGAAGGACGGTTCCTCCATTGTCGGAACCTTCCTCGCCATTCTTTTCGAGAGTCTGTGCGACCCCGTCGTCTCTGGCCGCGAGGAACTGGCCATGCCCAAGCTCTTCTGCGACATTGAAGTCCACCCTCGATCCAACTCTTACCGTGTCAAGTCCTCATGGCGCGGTGCCACTTTCGCCGAGGTTGCTCTTCCTGAACTCGAGGAGGATAGCCCTGAGAGCGAGGCCGGTATCATCGGTGGCGAGGCCGACTACGGTATCCTCGCCTACCGATATATCCCAGCTGTTGGTGAGCCCGGCAAGGCCGATGCTGAGTACGCCACCGTGGTGCCCCACGCCGAAGAGTCCAAGGACGTGCCATCAACAGTGACCAGGGTGCGAAGATCCAAGAAGGCCTCCATCAAGCTGGATGCTCAGGATTGGGATTCGCTCCCCACTCTCCACCACGTCACATCGGGCCTGGCACAGGTCCCCATTTACGAGATTGTCAGTGCCAAGGTAGTAGAAGGAACTGGTGTTCCCAACGTCTCTGCAGCGAGAAGAATCGAGTAGACAGGGAGCTAGCTGGTCTGTTTTTTTTTTTATGCCATGTATCCGATTAGGGAAGAATGTTCGAATAGCAATACCAAGTCGTTTAAGCCGTATTTTAAGATTATCAACTCGTGTGGTTTAGTGTTGCAGCCGCGGTTAAAAGCACTAGCTAGATTCAGATCTTCATACAACATCAGGTTTGGCAATAAAAGCCCGATAGGCTCAACACCAAAATTTAGATGGCCGCTTCGCCTCAATCCATGATTTCTAGCCCCTTTCAAAAAGGCTTCATTCTGAGAGACGGTTCGATCAAACAGTTCTGTGACTATTTTTTTTATTTGTACAACTACAGGTGTTGCAGCCGTTTATTGACTGCGATAATTAATCCCTCTCGCCCTAAGAGACCCTCACGTACTTGAACCCCAATCTACCCTAAATACTCAGTTCCTCTTGCACCAACTTAGGATGTGGTTTTCCTCTGTCTGTCGCTTCTCTATTTTAACGAGCAAAGTTATTTGCGTTTCTCCAAAGAGTAGAACTACTCAGCACGGTTGTCTACGGAACTAGGGTGTAAACTTCTCGAACCTGTGGGATGGCTGCCTTCGCACCAAACTATCAACTATGGATGGCCTGGATGGTTTGATATGGTGACATGGATAAAGTCTTCATGGCATTTGTTTCTTGGACATAACTTAATTCCAATGTTATCCCATAGTCAGCCTCTATGCCAATGAACCTCCGGGTATGCAGGTTCTACGCGGTATCCAATCATGTTCAGTTTTCCCGAAACTCCGATCTAGATCCGTGATTTGCTCTCCCAGTCAACCAAAAGAGAAAGAATACCCTTGCACCCGTGCACTGATTTCCCCGGCGCATCCGTTGATTCAACAAGATTATTCGTAACAGAGTGCCTCGGTTGGTCAATGATGATCCAAAAAGTTGCAGTCGCCTTCGGCTCCACCCCCACTTGCCGGGCGGGCATATGAACAACTCTGGCGTTCCGTGGTGGCCCAGGCTGGAAGGCGATGCATGATAGATCAAGATTGCGGGGTACGGCAAGGGGTCTCGGGGGCCATGATGGGGGAGGGGTTCCGAAGGGGAGCTGCTGGAAGAGAAAAAGAGGGCTGTATTCCACTTGGGTGAGGTCTTCATTCTCCCTTCTCCAGACGTCATTCCTATATTCTTCACTCTGCGAACTGGTCCAATTGCCCAGTCCCAGCATTACCAAGTCAAACCACTATCAACACCACTTACACACTCCCAAAATGCCTGGCGAGCACCTCCGACACCCCAACCGGTTCATCACCGACCACAACGCCGAGGGCAAGGCCATCTTCCACACCAGCATCCCCGAGGAGCTGGATGAGCAGGTGATTGGCGTTGGCGACAAGTTCTTCCTCGGCTACACAACCAACGAGAAGCCTGTCGACCTGACAGACGAGAAGGACATCAACACATACAAGGAGTACCTGGTCAACAAGCCCGGCATCGTCATCCCCGGCGGCACCGTCGTGCGCTTCGTCGACATGAAGCCCGGCGGCGTGTCGCCCATGCATCGCACCGTCAGTCTCGACTACGGCGTCGTCATCGAGGGCGAGGTCATCCTGCGCCTGGACTCGGGAGAGGAGCGCCTGATGAAGCGCGGCGACGTGGCCATCCAGCGCGGCACCATGCACGCCTGGGTCAACGGCAGCCAGACCGAGTGGGCGAGGATGATGTACGTCCTGCAGGAAGCCAAGCCCATCCTCGTCAACGGCAAGCCTCTGGGCGAGGACTACGGCGTGGGCATGGAGGAGGTTCGGCCATCGGGCAGCCACTAGATAGGACCATCGCGTCGTTGTTAAATCGTCGGAAGCGCCGTTGGGCCGGGATTGCACACACGGAGTGACTTGGACAATCTAGGATTAGAAAGGCAAACACGGGAAATTGGGAGTACAAATAGAGCTTGAGCTTATTTGCTCGGTTGAAATCTATTCATTATAATTACCAACAGAGAAACTAGTGGCCAAGTAAAGTCTGTGATTTAATGAAAAAGAAAAGGAAAAGAAAAGAAAGAAAGAAAGCTTGCCGCGGGTGCAAATCCAAGTCCAAGCATGGCTTCATGACTGATTTGCTGCCGAAAGTAGTCTGTTACTAGGAATAGATCAGCAAGCCATTCGTGCATATTTGCCTGGACCGGCGCCACAGTCGGCACTCAAAAAAGGTCTCTAGGGTGGCTCACGGGTGGCCCCAGCGCCCACCCCCAGTGGCTCCAGGCGGTTCTAGCCGTTTTCGCAGCCTCCACCTCACTCCATCCATGCCGCCGCCTGCCGCCCGCCGTTCGCCGTGGCCTCAGGGTGTTTCCAAAGGGTGATCGCGTGTCGAGTTGCCCCTCAGGCAGGACTCGGGGATACCCAAGACTCCTTCGATTGTCTTCTCCTCTTCTCCTCTGACATATCCAGCGCAGCCTGGCTTTCTGCTAGCTGTCGTCGCTCGCACCATCTCGCAAACGCCTCGCAACGCCCCCCAAGGTATGTCGTATGCCGCCTGCATTGCCTTATCTCGATTTGCCGTCCGCACTGTCCATACGTGCCCTGCTACCCTCATGCATGATTAGGCTCAGCCAAACACTTCGCTGATTGCACACCAGGTGCCGCCTCGACTTTTGATCATCATCATCCTTCCAACTTTGCCACTGGCCGTCTCTGGCCGTCTTCGTCGTGCCCGAATTTTATCCTCCTCCCGCCGCCAGATTTAGTCGCCGCAACCCGAGCAGACTCCACCACCCCCTCGTGCCTATGTGACGTTAGAGGCAGTGTTCACCCTCGGTTCTTCGTCACGGATTCCCCGTCATTGTTGGCTTGATACAGATGCTTGATCATGACCAGCCCTTCGGGTGATGTGAGCCCCTTTCCCGCCCACGAGGCGCGCATCTATATGGACTCGGCCGATACCGATACCGATTCCGATTCTCACGTTTCGAGTTCCTTTCCCGATAGCGAGCTAGATGGACCTCCTCGACCTTGCCCTTGGCGAACACCCCAGTTCAACGACCGAGAATGCGCACGATATTTTGACTGCCCATCCCACATTGTCGAGCGCAGTCTGTCGGATGCAGGTTCGATACACGAAGATGCCCCTCGTGAACCCGATACCCCAGTATATTCTGACCACATTGGTGGGGAAGGCAGCCAGACCGCCCTGGCTGCTGGCGAACCATCATCGGACCCAATAGCTCCAGATGACAGTGATGCCCCCAGCGCCCAACCACCGCATGTACTTGAAGCCACAACAGAAGCAGCTCCTGTCGATGTACATGATCATGATGCTCCTCCCCAAAGCGTAGGCGCTTTGCTAGATGTCAGTGATCTTATCAACGCCTCACCTGCGCTCCAAACGACCCCACTCCCGGACAGCTTTAGTCCTGAATCTCTTCAAAGGGAGGAACCCCGGCATGGATTCCCGACTACACATGGAAATGATGGAGGAGTCGACAGCCAGGATCTTGTAGTAGGGGAGCAGGAGACATCGTTACCGGAGCCTCGCCGAGTGAGAACTCCCGTGTCGCGTGAGAGGATGGACGCGCCTTTGCCTTCTCCCCGAAGAGACAGAACACTAAGCGAGTCCCTTCCTCCGCTACCAAGGCCTCCGCGAAGTGAAATCCCACCGGCCACACCTTCGGAATGGTCCGTACCTCGCTGGCAGCCAGACGCCGAGGTAACTTATTGTCCTATTTGCCGTACCCAGTTTAGCTTCTTCGTGCGCAAACATCACTGCAGGTTGGTCCCCCTTATTCTTCCCTGCTTTGCTTAGGTTACAAGTCTAACCATCAAACTAGGAAATGTGGAAGAGTTGTCTGCAACTCGTGCTCGCCGCACAGAATCATCATCCCCTATCAATACATTGTTCGACCACCTGGATCGGAGGTGGGCGTTTCACAGTCAATGCTTATTGATGGGCTGGGTGCGGGATACTTTGATGTTAATAGCATGTCGGGCGGTGAGCGGGTGAGACTGTGCAATCCTTGCGTTCCTGATCCAAACACCGCGCCACCACAGAGTCCTAGCTCGCAAGCGACTATGTCGCCACGAACTGCACATCAGAGATCACGCAGTAGTGCCGCAGGAGCCTATGGAACTATCCCGGCGTCGAACCGTCACGGGGCGGTTTTCGCTCCGGGTATTGGAAATGACCCATATCAATACATCTCCTCGAGGTCGAGGAGTGTCACTATGGTAGGTTGACCCCCGGTTCAAACCTGTTAGCACTGCTAACTCTATTTGCAGGCCCACCCGGCCTCAGGCTCGGCGCAGGGCTCCTCGTCTCGCCGTCGAAGTGGAACACATCAGACCCCGATTGAGCGATTGTTAGCTGGAGGAGCCTCATCCTCATCCTATCCCAGCCGGTACAGCCCAATCGCAGCCGTGGCCTCCTCCTCGCGACAACGAGCACTCCCCCCCACCCCTCAAATCGCCGAAGAGGACGAATGTCCAATTTGCCACCGTGAATTACCCTCTAGAACCCTTGCCAACTTCGAGTCCCTTCGAGAATCTCACATTACCAACTGTATTCAATCCCACAGCGCGTATGGAACACCTCGCAGCGGGCAGGAGGGTGACGCCTCTCCGGCAGTGCCCCGGCGAACAGGCATGTACACGTATCCGGCAACGGAAAAAGATTGCATTGATGACGCTGAGTGCACCATTTGTCTTGAGGAGTTTACTGTCGGGGTACCAATGGCACGACTCGAGTGCCTGTGTCGGTTTCATCGTTCGTGCATTTCAGCATGGTTTGTCAACCACCCAGGACGGTGCCCCGTCCACCAACACGACGGGTTTGGTTATTAAGCAAGCGCTGTTCAAGAAAACTGGTTCGGGCCCGGTTTGTTTGCATATCCCTATGGGACGGAGTAAGGTTTTTGGTGGGGGTATTTTGTCTCTTTCGCTGAGCGTGTTTGGTTCATCATGTTTTCATTATTTCCTTGCATGTTTAGATTTCTGATTATCATATCGCTCGACACTTTCGTTTCCGTCATAGGTAAAGAGAAGACTTCTGTAGAGCAGGAATAGCATAAGTGGATAAGGGGAATTCACAAGCAAATGGACACTGACCACAACAGTGGGCACGCCACTGGTCATCCCTTTCTTACTCAATTATTCGCGGGTAATGGCGTGATTCTTTTTGTCATGTTTCATTTTTAACTGTGCGTATAAAACCTATAAACCACCATCGTGTCTAGTTTTTATGTTGTCCCAGAGTAAGTGGGATGCTGTTGAATGAAGAATCTCGTGACGACGTCATCATGATCGACGCTGCAAGTCAGATCCTGGTAACCGCCCTGGGCTGGGTCCACCATAGCATTGAGACAAAGTGGGATCGCTGCGAAATTCTGGGTTGGAAAAGGGAGGATTTGGGCGAGGGTGACGGAGAATCACAATGGAAGATGAAAAGGGTGAAATCACCCGAGAAGCGGAATTGAGTTTGGAAATCGCCAAGATTCGGTGTGCTTGGTAGTAATGAGGAGATGTAGATTGTTGTCCCATTGTAGCGACATACGTCGAACCAAGTGAGATGGAGGAGACTGCAGGGGTTGTCTGCCAGCCTCGAGCAGCTAGCTGCCTAGCGGAAGAATGAACCATACGACCCTACCGGACGAGTGAGAGGTGGCATCATAGCCATTAATCGAGAGCCCAGGTTAGATGGGAGGAAACCCACGAGCAGGGTAGACGGGGGTCATCATTAATCATGATTCCTGTCCTTTCTTGGCGGTGGTTTCTTTCCGCAAGCAGGGAGTGCCATGTGCGCCGTTGCCGTGTGTTCCATTAGCCGTCCGTGTGTCTACGAGCGAAACTTGACGATGTAAACGGGTGGGCGAACCAATGCGACAGATTAATCTGGGCATTGGGCGGGTCGGAAACATCGGTTGTCCATACAAATGCTGACCGGACGGGGCGATTATGCGGTGGCGCCAAAACCTGCATAGCATCGGCCGTCAAGATGGAGACTACAGGCGGCACGGTAGGAGTGATGGAACTCGACACTAGCAGCTGGCGGCATGAAGATCCGATGGTGTCGCTTCACATGCTGGAGCTAAGGGCCTAGTGGGTGACCTTACCAGCTGAATAAAAAGCGGCGGTGGGGGTTTGGCGATTGCCATGTCGCGGGGCACTCTTTGTCCATAGCAAGCCATCGGAGGGATGAGTATTGTGGAGTAGCGGGCACCTGTCTTGCTAGCGGTGCCGGGAAGCTTGATCTTCTATCGGTGGGTTCGCCGTGAGCCGGCTCGGCTGAGCATGGTCCAGACCGGGGGGTCATCGAAAGGCCCATCCGAGGGGATGAGGGGAAATGGGAATGCCCAGCCCAATGCGGCGAAATGGCGATTGTCGGCAATGGGATTGGGACTGTTTCATCTGTCAGTGGGAAATCTAGAAGGACTTGTGCATGGGGAGAAAAAGTAAGGAAAGCCAAGCGAGATCATCTGGTGGAATGATTTGCCCGCAATTCTCGGTCAGGGAGCAAAACAAACGGTTCCACGCAGGTGAAATTGGCCCATTGAGTAGCTCTTGGCTTCCGGAAGGGATATTAGATTGGTTCGAGGCCTCCCAGGACCCAAGGCCCAAGGCAGCGGTTAACTAGAAGAGGAACAAAACTGGGCGGGCTGTGGCTTAGCAACAGGTGGAGGAAGAGATGAGATTTGACGTGGGATGAAGAAAGTCGCTACTCCTTGTCCGTACAGTCGCCGGATGTACACGGCAGTACTTCGTGCCGCGGTGGATCAGGACGACAGGCCACCACCTGCCCCAAAAGATACGGCAAGAGGACACAGTGTATCCCTTTAGTGCAGTAGGTGATGCCGCAGGCACAGTGCAATTGGCTTTGGGCCGGTCAATGTTCCAGGTAGGTGATGCAACAACAGTAGTGGGCTGCAAGGTGCGTCACAAATTGAGCACGCCGGTACACGCTGTTGCGTTTTATCGTAGGTGTTGTGCGCTGTCTTTCGCGCTCGCAAAGTGCGCGAGTGGGCTGCCGGCACACGCGCGTCCAGTTGGTCGAGCGAGATTACGATGGGCTGGCCAAATACATGTGCACACACGCGCGCACACACACGCACACCAAGTTGCTGATGGTGATGGCAGACGTCTGTACTGCACAAGCCAGTGCACGCTTGCCATTGACTTCATCGCCGCGGCCCATGGTTTAGTTCGTCAGTGCATCGTGCAATGCAACCCCCAATTGGAGCCTTGGGGCCTTTCTGGGTTCCCGGAATAGCATACCGACCTACGAATCATGGTCACTACCATTGAAACAAGCTCACCTTGGCAGCCCAACATACAAACGTGGCCAAATTGGCAAGCAGGCAAGTCTTAGTTGCTAGCCATCGACTCGTCGTCGCCGCTTGTCGCTTGTTGTTGGCGCATGCACTCAGCACGTTAATGTCACCGAGAACTGCAGTCCCAAAAGACTTGCACGTCTCAGGTTACAGATTTCGACTTGCGCAATTGTCGCGGGCCTCAGCTACTCATGGTTGTTGGCGATCAGGCAAAAAAGTGACGACTCATTCTCACACAAACCGGGAATACTGGCTAGGCTAAATAAAGAACAAAACTCTCTTTTTCCCTTTCCACCCATAGCCGCAGAAAGACGAGGACCCCAGACGAACAGGTACGAGGGCGAATGTGGGTAGAACTCTGAAGTCAACTCGAGAAATCAAAACGAAGCACAGGGATTGTTCCAGGAACCACATTGGTCCTATCCCATGCCCCTCGCCGCTCGCACAGGTCGCAATGGAATCAGAATCGACCCGATTCTCTGGGGATCCACTCGTCCATTTGGTGCCCGTGGCCTCCATCCCAGGTCAGCTCGCCACGAAGAATCAGTGCCACCCCGGGCCATCATTACGTAGGTAGGTAGGTTCAGCGCCGCAGGGGGTCCAGCGCAGTCCAGGGATCTGGGCGCTAGCAGTCCGGCTCTGAGGAGCTGGAGCAGAGCTCGCGCAGCTGGCGCAAGACCGGCGCATGGGTGCGAGGGATAGCCTGCATGAGGTGACGTCTCCAGCCGGGCCGCCCTGGTGGGATCATCCACGCTCCGACGCTTCCTCGCTCCCAACAACCACTGACTGCCCGACCACAGCCAGTGGAGATATTTGTTACACTGACCTGTACGGACACGTACTGGACGGCGCTTGTTCTTGCTGTTGCGCATCAGGGCTCAGTCTCTCGTCTCTCGCTTTTCTTGGTCAATTCTGTCGTGATTCACAATCTTGCCCTTTTTCCTTTTTTTTTTTCCTTTTTTTTTCTCTCTTATCGTTCCTCCCCCCTTCGACACTCTAGATTACCCGTCCCGCGTCGCGTTTCACTTCGGGTTCTTTGTTCTTTGTGTGGTTTTTTTTCATGTCGTTCAACCGAGACCTCTTGCTTCCTCTCCTGAGCTACTACTGCGTCAACTAGAGAACATCTGCGCTCGAGACTATCTCCTCTCGGCACATCCGCTGCTTTTCTCCACTCCATATCTGGGTGGCTTGCTAAAACCCAGCCACAGTACGGCTTCCATTCGCCGAGTTGAGCTACCGGCCGAGGTACCTCCTTTGCCTCTGAGGTACCTCGTTGTACTCAGACTAAAGCAAACAAGTCTGGACCAGCCTGCCTTGGTTGCTTGCTCTTTTGGGCCTCACCCGGCTTTCCTACCTCGCCATCCAACCAGCTGCACATAGCCGGTTTCTGACCTTGCATTCTTTTTATTGTTCTTTTGTACCCCCTCCATCGACTGTTTCCTTGATTTTGTTCATTTTTCTTATCCCGGATAGTGTCGTCACTGTCCTGGTTGGCGTCGACTCCTGCCCCAGACTACTACCAGGCACACAGGCATCCCGCTAGCCTGCACGAACGACAGGTTGGATCGGCTGTCGCAACCCTCGATCGATAAAGACACCACGTTCGCTCTCTGGATGCCTCGCGACGCTTGACCGGGCTCCAATTGTGCCAATTGATCAATTCACGAACCCCGCGCCGTTCTCCCCCGAGTCGCACCCGCCAGCATGTCGACCGCAAAGGAAGCCAATGAGCTCAGGCAGCAGGGAGCTATCGATGCTGCCACCGACCCCCAGAGCTCCGTCACGGCCGATGAAGCCCAGAGAGAAATTGTAGAGGCATCCAAAAACGCCGGCGTCGCCGCCTTTACTTTTGATGCCGATGCCACACCCGAGCAGAAGAGAGCGCAAGCCCGAGCTGTTTGTTACCCGCTGTCATGCGACTGAATCATGGCTGACCCGTTTCGTGCTACAGGCTATCCCCGCCGAACTCCAGAAGAGCAGACCACCCAAGGGTGCTGCCATCATTACAGACGTCGACGACGGCACCGGACCTGTCGAGGATCTTCCCGAGCCGAGCAAGGAGGGTGTTCTTGACGTCGCCCGAGATGAAAATGGAAACCCCCTCAAGGGTGGCCATGATCCTGATGCCGAAGAGATCCCGTACTCGCGCACAGGATGGTCTCCCCAGTTTGGCTGGCCCACGGACGATCCCAACGAGCAGACCAATTTGCTCGACCACGCCACTTGGGTTGAGGGCCAGCTACCGGATAAGTTCTACGGCGGTAAGTTCTGTGATTGAGAGCAGCGCGCAAGGATAGTGGCTGATGGAGTTAGATTGGTACCATAACGCTGGAATCATGATATTTGCATGCATTGCATCCTGGCTGGTTGCTGTGTTCGGTGGCGGTCTTGGTTGGGTCATTCTCGTCATGGCCACCTGCTCTACGTACTACCGGACTTCGCTGCGCCGAGTTCGACGCAATTTCCGCGATGATATCACTCGCGAGATGGGCCTCAAGAAGCTTGAGACAGACAACGAGTCCCTGGAATGGATTAACTCGTTCCTGGTCAAGTTTTGGCCCATCTACCAGCCAGTTCTGGCTCAGACCATCATCAACTCGGTCGACCAGGTTCTCAGCTCAGCAACTCCTGCTTTCCTCGACAGCTTGAAGCTCACGACTTTCACGCTAGGCTCCAAGCCTCCGCGCATGGAGCACGTCAAAACTTACCCCAAGACTGAGGATGACATTGTAATGATGGACTGGAAATTTAGCTTCACCCCTAATGATACGGATGACATGACTTCTCGCCAGCTAAAGAATAAGGTCAACCCAAAGGTTGTCCTTGAAATCCGCATCGGCAAAGCCATGATTAGCAAGGGCCTTGACGTCATTGTTGAAGACATGGCCTTCTCCGGCATCATGCGCCTCAAAATCAAGCTGCAGATTCCGTTCCCCCACATCGAACGGGTTGAGATGTGTTTCTTGGAGCGACCCACCATTGACTATGTCTGCAAACCCCTTGGTGGCGACAACTTTGGTTTTGACATCAACTTCATTCCTGGTCTTGAAAGCTTTATCTTGGAGCAGATTCACGGCAACCTGGCGCCCATGATGTATGCGCCCAACGTTTTCCCCATTGAAGTTGCCAAGATGTTGGCTGGCTCTCCGGTTGACCAAGCTGTTGGTGTTTTGGCCGTTACACTCCATGGAGCCCAGGGTCTTAAGGATAGCGATAAGCTTGGTGGAACTGTCGATCCGTACGCATCCCTGAGCCTGAACAGACGCCAAGAGCTTGCCAGAACCAAGACTATCCATGATAACCCCAACCCTCGATGGAACGAAACGCACTACATCGTCGTCACCTCTTTCAACGATACCCTTGACATCCGTATTTTTGACCACAATGACTTCCGCAAGTCCAAGGAACTCGGTGCGGCAACTTTTGCTTTGGAGAATATCGAGCAACTCCATGTTTACGAAAATGAGCGTCTGGAAGTATTGTCTGGTGGCAAGGCTCGCGGTGTCGTCAATGCTGATTTGCGGTTCTTCCCTGTTCTGCAGCCAACAATCGCAGAAGATGGCAAGGAAGTGCCCCCGCCCGAGTCCAACCAAGGTATTCTTCGATTCACCGTGGAGCAGGCCAAGGATCTTGATGGCACCAAGAGCATCGTCGGTCAGCTCAACCCATATGCCGTCATGTTCCTCAATGGCAAGGAGGTTCATCAGACCAAGAAGCTCAAGCGCACAAACAGCCCCATCTGGGACAACGGCTCCAAGGAGATCCTCATCACTGATCGCAAGAAGGCTAAGCTGGGTGTTACTATCAAAGACGACCGAGATCTCGCCGGCGATCAGGTCCTTGGCAAGTACCAGATTAAGCTCGATGAGATGCTCGAGTGCATGTCACAGGGCAAGGAATGGTACCACTTGGCGGGCGCCCAAACCGGTCGTGTCAAGATGATGGCGCAGTGGAAGCCTGTGTCCATCACTGGCATCGCTAACACCGGTGGATACACAACCCCCATCGGTGTTATGCGGTTTCACTTCAAGAAGGCCAACGATCTGCGCAACTTCGAGGCCTTTGGCAAATCGGATCCCTATGCTCGTGTTCTGCTCTCTGGCATTGAAAAGGCTCGAACGGTCACATTCCGCAACGATCTTAACCCCGAGTGGGATGAAGTGCTCTACGTCCCTGTTCATTCGGCTCGCGACAAGCTCACTGTGGAAGTGATGGATACAGAGAAGGTGGGCAAAGATAGAAGTCTCGGATCGCTTGACGTTCTTGCTGCCGACTACATCGAGCAAGATGAGACCGGAGAGTACTTAGTTCATGATCTGAAGAAGGTACGAGAGGACGGCCTGCGCCTTCACAACAAGGGTGTGGCCAAGGGCACTTTGACTTATACCGTCGCTTTTTACCCTTGTCTTAATGTGGCAGATCCTGAGGAAGAAGAGGAAGAAAAGAAGCACAAGGCCGTAGAAGAGCCAGAACCAGTTAAGCCAGGCTCCTCATCTTCCTCCTTGCCACCCTCTATCGTGGAACCCGTTCAGTCACGATCCTCAGATGCCGGAAAATTCAACGCCAGTCTTGAGAAGCTCTCCGACCCCGAGCCTCCCACGCCTACGACTGTTGGACGACCCTCGACAACTCAGCGACCGTCAGTTGATGAGCCCAAGGGTCCCCCTAAAGTCCGACTTTCACCTCAGGAGCTTCTCCGATATGAAACTGGTTTGCTCATTTTCAGGCTCATGGAAGCAGAGCTGCCTGAGAGCAATACTCTTCTCGAGGTCTTTGTAGACGACATGGCTTATCCTTCGTACACTTCTTCCACTGCCCGAAGCAAGCATCACAAGTTTGAAGAGATTGGCGACTGTCTGATCCGTGAGCTCGATTTCTCTCGTTTGACACTAAAGTGCCGCAAGAAGGGAGACGATGAGGACAACGTTATTGCTGCACTGACCGGCAACACCCTTGAAACCTTGAAGCAATGCTTGGTAAGCTTCTGTGCCTTTGGATGACAAAGAAGGAACATGAATTAACTGACCGGTTTTAGAACAACCCTACTACACTGAAGCTGAGAGGCGAGGACGGTCACACGGCCTCGGTCAAGGTCAGCCTCAAGTATATTCCTGTGAAGATGCAGCTCGACCCCAGCGAGAGTATGAACAACATGGGCCAACTTCGAGTTGATGTGCTTGATGCTGCCGATCTGCCTGCGGCTGATCGCAATGGCAAGAGTGATCCTTACTGCAAGTTTGAGCTGAACGGACAAGAGATCTACAAGACGAAGATTATCAAGAAGACGCTTGACCCTGTGTGGGGCGAGTTCTTCGAGGTCCCAGTCCCGTCCAGGACGGCAGCAAAGTTCAAGGTTACAGTGTACGACTACGATTTTGCTGATAAGCCTGATGTGCTTGGATCTGCAGACATCAACTTGGAATCTTTGGATCCTTTCCGACCCTCGGAGAGCAGGTACCTCTTGGACGGCAAATCAGGAAGCGTCAGAATCAGGCTTCTCTTCCGACCCGACTACGTTGTCCGTACTCGGCAGGGCACTTCGACCTTTGGCGGAACCTTCTCTTCCGGCCCCGGCCGCATTGTCACGGGCGTCGCAGGCGCTCCCCTCAAGGGAGGCGTCGCAGTGGCCCACGGTGTGGGCAAGAGTGCGTCTTTTGTTCGCCGCGGTTTGTTCCGTAAGAAGGACACCAATGATATCACTGAAGAGGACGTTCCGGAAGTTGTTGAGCCACCCCCAGCTCCAACACCCAACGGAGGATTAGGGCTCCGTCGAGCTTCGAATTTTGAAGACACGGAATCTCCTGTTCGGCCTTCGACAAGCAATGGCCATGCCCGAAACAAGAGCATCGGCGCGGCGTCTGTTCACAGCACTCTACCTGGAGGCGCACCAGGTGGTACGGCCACCTTTACGATAGTTGGTGCCTCAGGTTTTCCACCTGCATCAGACCTGTATGTTTCTATCACTCAGGTCTCCCCTAAGGAAAAAGTTGTCGGAAAGACCAAGCACTTCAAGTCTGCAACCGGCCAGTGGACTTTTGATGAATCGTTCAAATTCCACTGCTCTCCTGATGCGTCGTTCAAGATAGAGGCCAAGGGCGAACATCTGTTTGGCAGCGACGACGACCTTGGCGAGCACGTCTACTTTGTTGACGAGAGTGGTTCCGGGGCCAAGGATATCGCTGTAGGCAGTGGAACAGTGACGATCAAGAGCACGTTCCAGCCTGCGGAATCGACGTTGGCTCCCGAAAGCCCTAAGGCGCACGTTCGACGCAGCTTTCTTGGCAAGCGAGAAGGAAGGTCAAGTCGGGAAACAACACCTAACCCTTAGACTTTAAGGGCAAGTGTCGAAGTTATGAGAGAAGAATGATATGAGCTTCTCGCCTATTCAACCATCGCTACTTGCTTGGGACAAAAAGATCCCTGGTTAGTAGCTTCTTTTATTATACTCGAGTTTAGTTCACGGATTGTCACGACATTGGGCGCGAGTAGGAGAGGATTCTATTTGGCGGTGTCCGATTTGGAACCGGGGTTAAAAGGAGATTGCGGATGTGGGATAGGTGAATTAGTTTAATGCGCGTCTTCGATATCCTTTGTCTTGGGCTCTTGGCTCTTTTGTTGTTTCTTTTGTCGAGTTGGAGCAGAGGATAATCCTGGACTGAGAATAGCCGTGGGCAGAATAAGCAATTAGTTAATGAAATGGAATTGAAACATTGAAACAGAATGCAGGCTTGGTCGAGTTGTGGTCTACTGGGCAAGGTGTGAACATGGCGTGTCAGGACGGATGACGAGGCAGGTGCTGGAAAATAAGTGGGAGGAGAGGAGTGGTATGAAAAGGTCTAATGTTTAAATATATACACATTTTTAATTTCTTTCTGCGCATGGTGATGTCTTCTTGTCTCGTGTACCTCTCTCTATTCGTTCTGGCCATGTCCATGAAACGAGGTGGGGCCAACACCTTAGTTCAACGTAGGCCTCAAATATGAGGCAGAAATATGAGGCATCCACTCCCCACGGCCTAAGCGTCGCCAGCTGGCAGCAGCCTTGGGCGGGTGAGGCAAGCGGGAGGTACCTATGGGAGCTTTGTGACGCGCGAGACGGAAGCTGCCTGGGTCCAGAACCCCAGTGAGCGACAGCCAGAGCTTCCACTCCACATCAACACCACCACCTCGACGACCACATCCACGCCCGCATTACGACTCCATCGCAACGTCGTTCGAGAGCACACGCACTGCCCTTGGAACATCTCGGCCCTGTCCAATTCCCGTCCCGCTCCCACTCCACCCAGGGTTCAGCGGCGTCACCATCGTCATTGACGAAAAAGACCCCAATTTCATAGCCCAGCATGGATTCCCTCGTGGCAAAGTACAGTCGCCCTGCCTATGAGCAGAACGAGCTCTTTGAGGAGCATGAGGAGCTCCTCGACCCCACCGCCAACCTCTCGGTCAAGTTTGCTATGCCCCCGGTTGCCCAGGTTCGTCGCCATCAAACAGCCACCCCTCTAACCTCTGCGCATCGTCACTGACCGATGTTCCCAGCCTTCATCATGGCTCCGTGCTGCGACCGATGACCGATCCAACCCCAACTGCCCCATCAAGATTGCTCACGGAACCACCACGCTCGCTTTCCGATTCAAGGGCGGCATCATCGTCGCCACCGATTCTCGAGCTACCGCCGGAAACTGGATCGCCTCCCAGACGGTCAAGAAGGTCATTGAGATCAACAGCGTCCTTCTCGGCACCTTGGCCGGTGGTGCCGCCGACTGCCAGTACTGGCTGGCTTGGCTCGGTATGCAGTGCCGCCTCCACGAGCTTCGACACAAGCGCCGTATCAGCGTCGCCGCCGCCAGCAAGATCCTCGCCAACCTCGTCTACAGCTACAAGGGAATGGGTCTGAGCATGGGTACCATGTGCGCCGGTGTCACCCCCGAGGAGGGCCCCGCGCTCTACTACGTCGACAGCGACGGCACCCGCCTCGCCGGCAACCTCTTCTGCGTCGGCTCTGGTCAGACCTTCGCCTACGGTGTCCTGGACGCCGAGTACAACTACGACCTGTCGGATGAGGATGCCCTGGAGCTTGGCAGGCGAAGTATCCTGGCCGCCACCCACCGAGACGCCTACTCTGGTGGTTTCATCAACCTCTACCACATCAAGGAGGAGGGCTGGACGCATCACGGCTTCAACGACACAAACCCCATCTTCTGGAAGACGAAGCTCGAGAAGGGCGAGTTTACCAACGTTACGAGCAACTTGGAGTAGATTAGAAGCATGCAAGAATTGTCATTTGAGCAGTACAAGGTGGTATCTGGGTATACAAGGGACAAGTGGCGCAACTGATAAATGGTGCTGTTTCTTGTATCGGTCACCGTGCCCGGCCGGGTCTGGCGGGCCGTTTACTTCAAGATGGGCTATGTAATTTGTACAACAGAGGCTTTCTCTTGAAAACAAACCATTCGATACCATCAAACCCTCGTGAATCGTCTATATTGAGTACAATTGTAGTGTACAGTGAGCTAGTAGTATACAAATTCGTGTCCCTGGGGACTCTGCAAGTCTGAGGGGGTTAGGATGCCATGGCAGGCTACCATCCTTTCAGTCCCATGACTTGGACATTAGTTTTGTTCGTTAGTCTCATGAATCGTTCCTCTTCCACCCATCCACGCCGAGGATCCCTTCTCCATGGTCCGGGTCCATTGGCCACCGACCAATGCTCGTGATGTTGAGCTCCGACTCGTACCCCGCCTGGAACATCTCCATGCCCGTCCACGCAATCATGGCAGCGTTGTCGGTGCACAGTTCGACAGGCGGGGCAACAATGGTAAAGTCGCCAAAGCCACGGGCGGCCAGGGTGCGGCGCAGGACGTGCATGAGGAACTTGTTGCTGGCAACGCCGCCGGCTACAACGAGGGTGCGGGCACGGCGCAGCTCGGGCATGTCCTCGAGGGCAATGCACAGCCGGCCGGCCAGGTGGGTGAAGGCAGCCATCATTGTGTGGCGCGCCAGGGCCCGGCGCTCATCGAGGCCCATGGACGGGTTGGCGGCAGCAATGTTGTGCACGTCGGTGTAGATGCTGCTGAAGGAGAAGGCGAGCTTGCGCGACTGCCGGAAGGGCAGCGGGACCGTCCACGAGTACCCCGTAGGAGCCGGGGTCATCTCGGCGGCGCGGGAGGCCGGAGGGGTGAAGACGGCGTCGTAGTCGGCGGCGGATTCCGGCGGGAAGGCAAAGGCCTCGAGCAGGCGGCCGTACATGACGTGGTCGCTGGCCTCGAAGACGTCGGCGGGCAGGATGTCTCGAGCCGTCTGGTCCAGCAGATTACCGACGGCGATGTCGCCAGATGCAGCAAGAAGAGAGTGCTCCGTGAGGCCGGCCGAGTGGACGAGCTGGGTGTGGCCGCCGGACACAAGCAGCGAGAGGAACGGGAACTCGGGGCCGGACGTCGGCCGGGCTTGCACTTCACCCTCACCATTGCCCCGTCCCTCGTCCTCCTGCTCACCTATGCTCATCCCCAGCGCCCTCGCCAGCCGCGGCGTCAGAGCATGCGCTTGCATGTGGTGCACGCCGACCAGCGGCACGCCCCACGCAACCGCCAGGCCCTTTGCCATGTCCAGCCCGATGCCCAGGTTGGACCGCATGCCCGGCCCGCGGGTCACGGCCACAAAGTCGGGCACCTGCTTGCGCGTTCCGTCGTCCGCAAAGCACGTCCTCACTCGGCGCTTCTGCCCTCCCCTTCCTTCTGACCCTGCTGCAACACCATCGTCGTCGCGGCTCGAAACCTCTGCGTCCGGGAGGGCTGCGAGCGCCCGTCGAACGAGCGGCGCGAGGGCAACGCTGTGGCCCTTGACGGCGACGAGTGGGTGGATCCCGCGGAACAGGCGGTTGTCGGAGGATATGCGCTCGTTAAAGAGAAGCTCCGTCGACTGCGGCGTGTGCCGCAGCACGGCGACGCCCGTGTCGTCACATGACGTTTCGATGGCGAGCGTCACCAGGTTCCGGGTGCGGGTGCGGGTCCGGCCACCGGCGAGCGGTCTACCGCGCAGGGACAGGAGGGGTCGCCGGAGAAGGCATTGTCTCGTCGAGAGCATGAGAGAAGGGGCAGTTTTTCTTCTTTCAGGTCGGGGTTTTTGGATTGCGTGTGCGGCGAATTGGTGAGCTTTGGGTGAGCGTTGCGGTGCGACGAGGTGGTGTTGAAAAAAAACCCGACTGGGGGGGGGGGGGTTGCCTCGAATCCGGGGAAATTTTAGGTCCTGGACGGCGCGGGACGGCCCCACAAGCCGGTGGTGTGTCTGCAAGTTTCAATCACAGGACAACGTCAAAGTAGAAACATAGATGGGCCAAGGCAATGCTCAGGAATACGCATGATGGATTCATTCAATTTATTCCTCTAAAATACAATTTCCTACTCCTTTTGATATTGGAAAAAAAATCCCAAAAACGCCCCAATCTAATGCACCAAAGACACAAAAAAAACATGTTATATGCTGTCTGCATCTCATTAACTATGATTTTGTGAGTTGTACCCAGTTTACCCATTGACACTTGCAGCCTCCAGTGCCGCCGTCATATCCTCCGTACTTGGCATCTCCGCGGGACCGCTTGTTGATCCAGGTTCCGCCGACATCCATCTTGTTGGCCAGCAGCGTCGGGTCGCTCTGGTTCAGCTGCTGCCGATCATCCATTGGCCAGGCCCACACAAACTTCTTTGTTGGGTCACCGCCGTGGGTGTCAAGCGTCACCGTAACGGGGTACGGCATTGTTCCGGGGCGGATGAGGGTCGAGTTTCCGTCGATGCTGCTCTGCCCTTCTGAAGACAGCAACGTCGATGTGTTGGCCGAGAGAGTCTTTGTCCAGATTTGGACAAGGACTCGGGTCTGGCTCCACGTTGTCAAAAAGTCGGCCTCAGTCTCCTTGCAGCCGCCGTTTTCGTCCAGGGGAACATCCTCATCTGTCTTGTTCACAGCAGTAATCGACTTGAGGAAAATGGTTCGCTTGAAATAGCTGTAAAAGCCGTAGTGTTCGGTGGGGAGCCCACGGTCGTACAGTCGAACTGGCTGCTGACTGGGCGTCGGAAGCAAGACCGCTGGCTTGGGCGTGCTGTCCGAGTTCAGGTCGGGGGAAGGCAGCACATCCGGGATGCTGATGTTGACACCGTCCGTGTCCCTCTTGACTATCTCGCTCTCATCGATGCCGTCAAGTGAATCAAGAAGGCTGATGTAGAACGGGGTCGCTTCACCCGCCTTCTCGTCAGACTGAATGTCGTCAGTCGTGTTACCCAGAAACCATTCCTCCTGGAATTCAGGCGCATCTGGGCTGGGGTTGAAAACCTGAGCAGCCCGCCCTCTGATCATGCTACTGGCCAGGGCAGCACCTCCAAGGCTTCGTCGGGGAATAGGGGTAGGCGGGGTGCCATCCGAGACATTCCAGTCGTTGCTTGAGCTATTGTCCCATTGAATCTGCATAATAACCGTTGGCTGGTCTGCACTGTATGGGGAGACAGAGTCATGCTGCTCTTTGGGAAGTGAGCAGCTCCAAAGTGTAGAAGGCTCGGTGCATCCACTCTTGGAAACAGAATTGTCAGGCCCAACAACCGTCATGACGCCTGTTGGCATGGGAGGGAAATCAGTCAGGTTGACCCAGATCGTCTGGGCATCTGCAGTATGGTGAGGTCTCGTCAAGACCACACCCAGAACAATGGCAAGAATCAGTAGAAGCAGGAGAATGCCCAGAATAACCATCCACACTCGTCTTCGCTGGCGGCCCTCTCGGCCAGTTCGGCCAAAGCAACCCTTCTTGGGGATGCAGCTTCGGCCGCGCCAGAACCCACCAGCCTTCCGAGCAAGCACCTCTTCCTTTTCGTGGCGTCGTCTTCGTCGTTCAGTTCGTGTCATTTCTCCAGATGTCTCGTGAGAGTGCTCCTGCGGCACAAAGGTCCCCATTGCACGGGTAGGGAGAGGCGTGTTCCCGTGTGGACCAGGTGTCAGTGGTATATCCGTCATTTGTGTGGCTCCTTGCGAAGTCATCGTAATCGAAAGGCCAGGCGAAACTGGCCCGGGAGAGGGTGGGAATTGTGTGTGAAGAGGATGGCCTGGAGGGAAAACAGCCCGGTACCTAACCGGAGCAGTGCTCTCCTGTCGTTCGAGTCGTTCCCGAGCTTCCCGGTTTTCCTGCTTTTCTTGCCTTTTGGGAGGAGAGTAAGGGGGCGGTTGCTCGATGTGGGCTTCTTGGGGCTCGTGGGCCTCATCAGTCACCACGATCCGCGGCTTCTCAGAGATGGGAAACTCGTGAACAAGGGCTGGAGTACTAGCTGCCGAAGGACCAGGCTCATCTACCATGGTGATCTCAGAACGTGGAGTTGAGGATCGGCGTGGAGTGGGCTCCCTGACGATGGGGGTTTGGAATGGAGCAGAGTAGACAGTTGGGGAAAGATATTGGGCCGTTGGTGCTGGCTTTTGTTCCGGTGTAGACCACCATTCGCCATGGTCCTCTCTGGGGGATTCCATTCTTTGTTTGCGCGAGGCAAACGAAAAGCTCTTGTCCATGAAAGGAGTCACCACATGATCCCACCACCCATGAGACCTGGAAAGCGCACTGTCAGGCGTAAGTGCAGATGCTTTCCCCCGGGTATGCTTCTGGGGGCTGGGAATGCCATCCTCTTCAAAGAGAGTGCAGGGAGTTCCGGATTCCTCTTCCTCTGCACCATTCTTGCCCAGCTCGAGGTTAACAAGTTTTTGAGGCTGCGTCTTCTTAAAGTTGGCGGGTACTGCTGGGACAGGTGGAACATCTTGGGGAGCTGAGCGAGCCGCAGTGATGGGCGATGGCATGTGAGAATAGACGCTTGACGGGTATCGAATAGTAGTAAACGATGAGGCCGTGTCCGGAGTGTCTGGAGACCAAACAGACTTCTGCTGAGGCTCAAGAGGCTGGTTGACACGGATGGCGGGTCGCTGGTGGGGGTTGATGGGTGTTTCCAGGGTGGCTGTTTGAGGCGTTACCTCATGATTGTTGATGTCATCAGAGGGGATGGCAATTCCGATGACGATGGGTCGGTCTTCGGGGGACAGGTTTTGATCGGGGCTACGGGCAGGCTGTTGTCGAGGTGAGGCCGAAGCTGGGCTCTGGCCCTTGTTCCTCTTGAGCCAGTTCCAGTTGCCCACCGAGGCCGACGTAGGCTCTCCTTCGAGGGCCCGCAGTGCAGCAGCATCCACAAACTTGACCGGTCGGCCGTCAGGAGTGCGCAGTTGCTGGGTTTGGCGTCGGAAGGCACTCATATCAGTAATCACCTTGATGCCGGCCTTGGCATTTTGAGCCTTTTGTCGATGTCGCGACTTGAGTCGCTTGATTTTGATACCAGAGTTCCGAAAGGATCGATTTCCCATATTTCTCGAGAATCGCACCGAGTTCGTTTGCGGAGGAGGGATGCCGATCAAGACCTGCTCGCCAGCATCGATGGGAGTAATGGGTTCGTCATCCTCCCAGTCTTCCCAATCCTCGCGTTGCGGCTCTCGGGAAGCAGTGTAAGGAGGGGGGTTCGAGGGTACCACGGCAGCCATTTTGAACAGAGTAGAGAACGTAATTAAAGATAGTTAAGGTAAAGGCGGGGTCGAGACCAAACTGAGGTTCAGCCAGAGAGTGTGCGTCGTTTTGCGGCTCGAGGCATTCGGATGTGTGGAGGCTCCAGAATCAGGAAGGCGGCAAATCGAAGAATGATGTGGTCGGTCTGATTAAACACAGAGAACAGAGGACATCTATGAAAGGAAGGACAAAGAATGATGGGCTCGATACTGCGAGTAAATGTCAAAACAGAAATGACAAAGGAGATGAACCAAAGCTGGTGAAGTGAAGATGAAAATGAATCGACGGCTGAGTCAAAAGTCACAAGCGAACAAAAAGAGACGAAAACGATGAATAGAGGAGAGAAATCAGCTTCCAGTTGATTGCTCGCGAGAAACAATGGTGCGTCAATAGAACGACAAGTCGAGCCAATACCAGACGACCCGCTGGGATACAACATGACCCGGGGTACCATGGGCATGATTGGATTCAAAATATGGGTTCGACACTGCTAAATAAAGCCTCCTAGCGATTTCAAGACAAGAGGCACGGCTCATAGGCTGCTGGCCTGGGGGTGAATGAGCTGGCGCATCAAAAGTATGGAATAGCCGCCGACTTTGGGTGGTGCGGGGTTACGATTGGCTGAAGCTATGCGCCGAGCTAAGGCACAGGTGTGATTGGGTGCTTGTCGCGGCCACAGGATTGGCGGCTGCGTCTGCACAATGCGACGCCTGCGGGACAGGGACCGGGGAGACGGCGAACGAGAGGACAAAGCACTTGGTGAGACGTGTTGGGTGAAGATTGGCATCAGGCGGTTGATGGCCGCCAGCAGCACGCACATGCGGCCGCAAGTTGACGCGGCGACGGCCTCTGAGACGGCCGCTTGGCCGCACCGGAGGAGTCATCAGTCGACTGTGCTGCGGACCGACTCACGACACCGTGCCATGCAAGGTTGAATCATGGCGTACGCGTGCTGAAAACAGTGGTCGACCATTGCGCAATCAAAAGAGTTGAATGAATGGATGACGCGGAAGCTTGGAATAGGCACGGAATGATAGGCATTAATTCACCCATTTAGAAAAAAAAAAAAAAAAAAAAGAAGAAAAACACACGACCCAGCGCTATAAACTGTCACACCTTGGAAACGACAGCACCAAGGCGCCTGGGCGTGCCTGAGGTGCAGATGAAACTGAAGCTGAGCATCGGGGACGAATTCCTGAAACAACCCACGCGGAACATTCAATATCCGGGGTCTGGGGTTCGGCAGGGAAACTTGGTGAGTCCCGGAATATTGGTGCCAGTGTTTATTGGATCATGTCACCTCAGCCAACAACTGTCAACCAACATGCTGCAACCACCAGCTGACACGTCTCGATGCAAGCCAGATGTCGGACACGCGGCGAGGGCCTGGTCCTGGGCAGTTAGGGTCTGCAGTCAGTACCTCCGGGCCTAGAACATGCACTGAGGCATTACATCAAACTGTCCAATGCAGATTCTGTGACACGGCAGGCGAGTCGATGATGATTGTCTCATCTCGCTAAGTGAGTATCAGATGAGCAATCGTCCACCCACAGAGAGGATGAACTTTGATGGGCTCCCAGAAACAAACCCCCAGATTAGATTCACGGCCAGACGAATGATCCTCGGTTGCGACGATTCAATTGGGTGCCAATTAAAAAGCAGGACGAGGGGGCAACGAATGACAAGCAATGGAAAGCCCATTGGACATGTCGGATCAAGGACCCGACAAAGTGGGCCAGCCAATCTTGCAATGCATTGCTGATTGCACCCAAACTCTGCTTAGCATGACTATCTCGCCTGCGAGCGTGCCGCAGTAATACAGCAGAACAGATTCTCTCAGTTAGTATGCCAAGCCACCAGAACGAAAAGGGATAGATAGATGAATTATGCGCAAAGGCAAATTGGGGGGATGGCGTGCTCTCGTTTATGGTGGTGCTAGATGCCGCAGCGTGTGTGACAAGCCTTGCCCCAGGCGAGACACAGGTGATTCTCTGCCGAAGAGCCGTAACACGATTCGGAGCAGAAGCAACAAGCGTGGTTGACGGCCTTGGACCGGCGATTGCAGAGTCGCAGGCGCCGCGACAGTGGGCCGAGATGGCTTGGTGCCAAGTCGTTAGTGCCTGCAGAGCAAAAGCCTCCTGGGCCAATGCGGTTCAACCCCTGAAAAAGAGGACCATTAAAGAGCCGCTGGCATCAACTTCAAGCAAACACGGTGTTCTTGCAATCAGTTGATGGTGAGCGTGTTTGTGGTGGCGTTGTTCTAGATGCCGTCACCGTATTTTACTCTCTCGGCGCTGCAGCTCGACCAACTGCAGGTACCCGTCTTGAGTGGAAAGCTTGTGCCATGTGTGGGTGACCTTGTGGGACGTGGACCTACTCTTTACGGCCTTCGGAGCCACATGCCTGCCAACTTTGCCTGATGATCTGCAACTATCACATAGTAAATCTTCCATTCATCTCGCCAATACGCGCAACAAATCACTCACTGCTATTGCGTTATGCTGCCATCCAATTGCCAGCGGCACATCGACTGCGACGAGCATGCGAGAGCTCCAGAGCATCCTTGGTGCTTACACCGTGGCCTCCTTTCAGAATCTATCAGCGTTCTAGCCTCAGCGGTAATAATCATGACCGGAGCTCCCCTGCCGCACACGGAAAGATTAGCACTGGAGTACGGAGCAGATGTCGCTCCCTACCAAGCGCTAGGCATGCGCTCCCGGGGGGCACATTATTTTCTCGGGTGGGATGAGCCGTACCTAGTCATGACCCCTCCATGGCGATTGTTTTACATCAACGGCAGCTGTTGAATGAACGAACAATCGTGACAGTGAACGAGTGTGATTGCGGTGTGCTGGGCAGGTCGCTGCTCTCTAACTGGCCCCCTCCCTGCATGGCTCGCTATCTATCGACCCGTAACGGTCATCCGGGACTTCTGTCATCGCTTGCTGTGATGCAAGGCGGGCGAACAGCTTAATTGGTACTGCCCGAGAAAAATTAAATGAGCGGGAAAAGAGGGTCCTCCCCGCTAGACCTACATTGGCCGGCTGGGAGAACGGTGAAGGTGACCCATCTGCATCTCCTGTGAGGAATTCCGTCATTAGCAGCCAAGCTAAGCTTCCTGTCGTCCTCTTTTGGCAAAAGAACTCTGATATTACGCCCCTCCGTCCCTCTGTTCTGGCCAGCTGGGCTAGATTTGGCTTGGGACCCCTTCCCCTTTATCGCTTGTATCAACCCAACATTTTGGAACAATTAATTTCTTCGTTCTGGGCAGATACCGTTTGGCCTACCTTTTTTTTTCTTCTTATTTTGCCGGTTTTTCTTCTGACCTCTTTGTGGTTTCATCCTCCGCCCCCCTTCAGCCACCTTCGCCCTTTCCTGCCTACCAAGGGATCGCAAAACGGCGACGCCGACCAGCACGACCGACCACGAACGACCACGACTCGACGACTCTCAACACCATCACACCGCATCGCTCCTCAATTCGACTCGCACGGCACCACGCTGCATCATACCGCATCTGAATCCCACCTCACCGATTGACGTGACCCTGCGCTGCAGCATCCTTGCGCCACCTTACATCGCATAGCATCGCATTGCATTCCCACCGTTCTAGCGAACCCATCCGCCCCTCCACCACCGCCCATTTCCAATCACGATACGAAGCACGAGCAATACCCCGAATCGAGACTGCAGCCGGTACACCACAACACCCAAAAAGGCTGTCAGTTGCTGTATCGTATTCGCCCGTACAACTGCACCGCTTACGCTCACCTGCCGTCGCGACTGCACAGCCAGCGCCTCGCTACCAAATCGTCCACCAAACTTTCCGCATCGGTCCGCTACACTCCCGTGACCAAGCAACTCTTTGTTGGCGCTTAGGCTCGATCCGCCAAAGTCAAGAAGTCGGCCCAGGTTGCGCCACGGCGGGATTCCCATCTCCTCGGCTATTCCCTCCAGTGCCGCACACGAGAACAGGGTGGCGGAGAGGCCGTCGTGTGATCTTGCGGTGATAGATCCGCGACTGGCATCGCACATCACAACTCCACAGTCTCTAGTTCTTGGTTCTGTTTTGCTTTAAGTAGTACCGAAGCCTGTCGCACCGGGCGCCTCTATCCAAGCTGGCTTCCCTACGACTTCCAGGCAGCTCGTCGGGCTTCAGCGACCGCCCTGCCCGATCGCATCATCGCCGACGCTCTTCTCACAACCTCAACCTCGGCGAGCAGCGCACCGGTACCCATTTAACCATCGACTCAGCCCGCTCATCGCATAGCTCGCCCCTCTCCCCAATTCTTGGTATGTGGATTCCCCGCGTCGCTTGCGCCTCGTGTCTCGTCTATTTCTGTTGTCAATTCGCATGTCTCTCTTCTACCCAGTACCCATATGCGCATTTCCTTCGCTTCCTGTGGCTATGCCTCCCGCCTACCCGCCATTTTGGCATATATATGTATATGAAAATGCATCTATGTCTTGTTTGGACAATTAAGCATTTCATGTGATGTCACTATACATGACCCCTGACCCCTAGTCTATTTCCGACACATAGCCATAGCGTCTCAGCTTGCGGTGGGCATGAAACGCAGCTTTCCTTCAATCTCCAGCCTGTTACTATCCTTAGACTAATCAACAATGTCTTTGTATCTTTTTAGGCACCCCGATCGCCGAAATGACCCTTTCTCGAAGTCCATCGCCTGTGCCTGGCGGGGGTTGGTCAAGTCCCGGTCTCAATATCAACAGCGGCAGATCCAGCCCGACAACAATGAACACGGGCCCTGTTGCTTGGGAATCAGCAAAGATGAAACACTACAGTCCTAATTCATATCCTTCTTTTTCGACCCAAAACAAGGGTTTCTTATCTGGCCACATGCGCCGCATATCGAGCAGTCTTCCACGGTTCAACTCAGCCTACCATGACAAGGACAAACCCTATCGTGGACCGCAGTGGATACGAAAAATCCCCCTGCTTGGAAGAATACGGTCCATTTTTGGCCGCATGGGAAGGAAGCTCAAACTCACGCTGCTCGTCATTCTCTTGCTATCGCTCTTCACAGTCATTTTCTACAACACACGTGAGTTTCCACGCATGCCAAGCAGAATCTGCCAGGCTAACAAGATGCAGCACTCGTATATTATTGGCGAAGGTCTTCATATGGCGGAGGCGGCAACAAATTCGTCATCATCTTAGCCGCAAACGTGGGAGGTGGTGTTACCGAGTGGAAAGGTGCCCGCGAATGGGCCATTGAGCGTGACAGTGTCCGAAACAAGAGAAAATACGTTTCGAGATGGGGCTACGACCTGGAAATTATCGATATGAAGACCAGGAAAAAGTACGCCCATGAATGGAGGGAGAGCTGGGAAAAGGTCGACTTCATTCGATCTACCCTGCGCAAGTACCCCAAAGCGGAGTGGTGAGTATCTGCACCGTGCTTTGTTAAAATGGTAGTTAACTGGCTCAGGGTATGGTGGCTTGATCTGAACACGTATGTGATGGAACCATCTTACTCGCTACAGGATCATCTTTTCAACAATCTTGAAAAGCACGTGTATCGTGATATCAACGAGTACAACCCTCAGAATATCTCACATCCTTTTGAAGACACATTTTTGGATGAGGATGCCCGCAGTCCCGTTGGTGACGGAAAGATCAGCTCGGTCAACCTCCTTCTCTCGCAAGACTGCGATGGCTTCAATCTGGGCTCCTTCTTCGTCCGCCGTAGTCACTGGCTAGACCAACTGCTCGATATATGGTGGGACCCTGTCATGTATGAACAGAAACACATGCAGTGGGGACACAAGGAGCAAGACGCCTTTCAGCAACTTTACACAACACAGCCCTGGATTCGAAAGCACGTCGGCTTCCTTCCGCAGCGCAAAATCAACAGCTTCCCACCCGGTGCCTGCACCAAGGATATTGGGCCAGACAACCAGTACCCTCCCGGCGACACAATCCACTACAACGGAGCTGAGCGCGACTTTGTGGTCAGCATGGCTGGTTGTGAATGGGGCCGCGACTGCTGGGGCGAAATGTACTACTACCGTGAGCACAGCTATTGGCTCAATCGTAATCCTTGGGAGCGGTTCAAGGAGGATTTGGTTGCCGTTTTGTGGTTCAAACTTACTGGCCAAAAGGTCAAGCTATGATGCAGCCATGGGTGGTTTATCATCAATCGTGTTTGACACACCAGTTTGAATACTGCCTTTGGACATAAGAACTTAGCTTTGTCGACGGGCACACAATTGGGTCGGGGTTTTTTTTTTCGACACTTTGGACCCTAGCCTTGTGGGCAGGGCATACTTTTCGCTTCTTTTTGCTTTAGCATCGATTTGGCGCTGCATTTATTGTTTGGCATTTCTGGACGGATATACCACTTTCGACGAGGCATTAGACAGATAACGAAGGAACAAGAAGGGCCTAGGACAAATCCCGGGCCCAGAGTGGGCTGGTTTGAGGACGAGTTGCAGCAAAGCAAGATGGCATGAGTCAAGGGGAATGAAGACTTTGCAGCAAGACCTTCTATTTCAGGCGAGATGAACCGAACCTCCTGGAGCTTACGAAATGGAGGCGAGGGGTGGCGTGGGACTGAAGATGTACGCTCGGATAGCAACCAATGATCCGGTGAGGAACGCGTCGTCCCCTTGAACGGGAACGAAGTCAAGGGTCGGGGCTATATGATGATAGAATAACCATTATACTTGAATGTGCTAGCTAGAGGAGGAGACACATGTATGGAAATCCCTGGAACTCAAAAGGAGCGCTCGGTCGTATCAAGATGACACCCTGTCTGTTAAAAATGAGAGTGAAGAACCAACACACGTAATGAATGGTGAACAAAGATGGCGATGTGGATTAAATGTCGAACAATGACGGATGGGCGAAACGTGAATGGTCAGGACAAATGAGCCTCCAATTTAACCCAAGACCAGTGTGCCGTGTTTGACAGCCAAAAGTTTATCGAAAGCTTGGGTGGTTCATTGCGTACCCTACAGGAGGAGCAGCCAAAAGGGAGGTAGGATCCGGATCGGAGGCACTCAATGTAACAGGACAAGCCTTTCCACCCCGGAGGACAACCCTGCCGGCGCCGCTCCAGCCGCCGATCACCGAGAGACCACAGCGTGCGTGCCCTTGTTCCCGACGAGCTTGGCCTGAAAGGGCATCGCCGGGGGTGAGGGAGGGGGCCCGCTGCTGCGGGTGCTAAGTCTGAAACAAGCCGGGGTGGAGAGAAAGAGAGAGAGAGTCAGTTGGGTTTAATGGACCAGCGCCGGGGGGGGGGCCCTTTTTGGACAAAAGAAGGTTTGCCGTGGGAATGACTGGTGAAAAAAAAAGAAGAAGCTCGGATGAAACAGAAACGTGCTCGAGCCTCAAACAAGGAGGCGCAAAAGTGATTTATTTCACGTGTCCTTGTGAGATTGATTCTATGCACAAAGACAGGATCAGTCAGGGGAACGACACCTAGCAGTTCGGGGTTCCTTTGTGAGACCGGGCTCTCGGGAGTAGGGCTGCAGCAGCAGTAGGTTTGCGCGGGCGAACCGCGCACGGCAAGCAGTGACGAATTTTCCACGAGGGAATACGATAAGAAAGAAAAAAGGTCGCTTTCGGGTCGGTTAGTGACTTGCATTACCGCGCTTGGCTTCTATTTTGGCCAAGGAGACCTTTGCCGAATCGTGTGACCGCCGGCCGTTTTTTTTTTTATGTAAAGAATGAATGGACAGGTGATCGTCGGTCGGTTTTTTTTTTTTTTTTTTGTGCTTTACGCGCCTGTCGACCCTGTGGGTTCCCACCTGGGCGGTTAAGACAAACACCGCATGCGAACAGTCACGACACCGGCTGACTGGGCCTGGAGAAGCCCAGCAGGCCAATGGAGGTGGAGATGGGTGCATGGAGCACAAGCAACATGTCTTAAGCGTCCGCGGCTATTAATATATCTGGAAGCGCCGGCAAACGGTGAGTAAGGGAGTCGTAGAGGGTTCATCCCAACTGGTCTGCGGTGGCTCTGGCAGATGAGAGGAAGAGAGCACGGTGTCTTGGTCTCAGGCAACCAGGTCATGGGCGGCCGAGACTCGATGATTGACAGTAGTGGGCACGGTTGGAAGAGGGAAGGCCACAGGCATGTGCGTTGGGGGAGGGGCAGCGGCATGGAATGCATGTGGTCGTTTGCCCGTCGTTGTTGGTCCATCAAAGGAAAAGAAAAAGCCCATTTTTTCTGTTTCGCCAGCCTCCCCCACCTTACCCTCTTTGGCTGTGAACAAATCCTTTGTGGCAGGACGTTTGCCATGGTGAACCGCGCAGGCAAGCACATGTGCATACCGACGAGGGGGGGTGAGGGTGATGAGGAGGATGAAGGATGAATGGATGCATTGGTGGAGCGGGTAATGCCTAGCCAGGAACAGGAACATGATCCTGTCGAGGCAAAGTCTATTCTGTACGATGTCATCTTCCCAAACGTATCAGGTTTTGCTTTTGCTCTGCTGTCAATGTGCCCAACTAGGATGGTATCGTTGTGGGATTGGTGATCAAGTTTCGTTTTGGGTAGTAGTGTCCGTTTCAGAAGTAGTCGCCTCATGGAGGGGTGTGGCCGATCCCGTTCCCGCACCACTGGCATCCCATCCCGTCTTGCACAGTGCCTCATTCCTCCCTGCCATCTCCTTGACATTCCCGCTGAGCCGTCCGCCTTGTCGACATTGGCGGTGCTCGTTAGAGGACCCTTTGTGGTCGGTAGAAGCGTACCGACCGACATAAGACCGTTTGCTGCGCTTGACGAGTCCAGGGCAGTCCGTTCAGTGCGTGTGGAGAGTGGGATGAGAAGAAGGGGAAGGGAAGGGGGAAAGGGGGGGCGATATTCGTCATGTTGGCTTTTTTTCTTCTTCTGCTTTGTTAATTCTCTCATCCATTCAGTCTAGGATTTTTTTCTTTCTCTTTCTGTCCCCTCCTTTCTCCCTTTCTTTTCCCACTTTCCACGCGTCGCTTGTTGGGCCCTCTTTCGAGCTGTGCGTCCGCATGTGGGAATTCTAGTATGGTGTGAGTGGGGGACAGAAGAAAGAAAAAGTCTCGATTTCCTCTCGCGCATCGGGTTCAATTGTTAGCCCCCGGTCAGTGCCGCGCGTGGCTTGAGGCTGCGACGACGACAAAGCAGTAGCGCCAACACTTGCACTTTGCTCTTTGCACCGCGCAGCATTCCAAGCAAGCATGGGCCGGCTGCGGTGACAGACAGTCCCAGGCCAGCGCTTGGCACGCATCCCAGCCTCTCGGTCTCGATTGGCCACCCGTATCCTACGGCGCTACGGCGGGGGCCAGCTGGGCTCCGGCGACCCCTGGGGGCGCTGCAGCTGGTCCCCCGGAGGCGCTCTCCCTGCTGAAGCCGGGTCCGTTGGACGATTCGCTTTTTGCGCTTGAATCCTTGCGTGAGATCGGCCCCTCCTTTGCTCTTCGCAAGGAATGGACCCTTGCGCGATAGCTCGGCACGCGGGCGACAGGCTCTATGCGACAGGCTCCATGCTCGGGGCGACCAGCCGGCGCCATCTTCTTACCGCTCCTCGTGTTTCTGAGCCACCATGATCCCATGTGAAGACCGAGTTATGGGGCTTCGGATGCGCAGATACGCACGCACCAGTGCAGAACTCGTGTCGCCTTCGTAGGTAGTTGCCCCCCCGGAAGCGGCATAGAGAGCGCGAGGGAGGCCGTGGCAGGGCGCAAACAAGGTTGGCAAAAAGGACGGAGCAGGGAACAGGCGCCATGCGCCGTATCGTGATTCGTCTTGAGTGGCAGTTGGGTGGCTTGCAGCATCTCAGGCACCCGGGCTCAGGGGCGTCCTCTGACAAAGAAACCATCCCGACTTCTGACTCGCGAGTTTCTGGCCAGACACACAAGCGCCACCCACTCTCGCCCTAGCGCCTGGCGTCGTGTCTGACCTCTTACACGCAGCTGGCCGGTTGGCTGTCCGCTTTTGGTCAGGGATGGTCGCTCTGCTTTCATGTCTGGGTTGAAAGCATCTGAGATATATAGATGGCTCGCATTCCCCCATGAGGCGGCTTGTCTTGCTCTCTCCCCTCAGCGTCTGGTACCGCTTTCTCTCTCGTCCTCACCTTTTCGTCACCTTTTGCCGTTCAATCCTTTCGGCAGCTGGCAAGCCGTCATTGTTTCATTCCTTTCTCTCTATTGATTAGAGATCACTTGGACACTTCTGTCCCCGTTGTTGCCAACCACAATTGCACTTTCATTCAGCCTTGCTGTTCAAGCACGCAATCTCCCCCAGCCTTGCACACTTTGTTTGGTATATGACAAGAAGCCTTTTTGTTGTATCCTTCTAGCCACTGCATCTCCCGTGCCTTTTGCATCATCGCATTCCCTTGATTGACGACTTGACGACTCACGAATTGTTATACTTGACAACCTCTTCAAGTAACTCGTTGCAGAGATATAAAGTGACTGGCTTCACTTGTCCTGGCGACGAATCCCAATCATTACAGCATCTAAGAGAGACAAAAGCTTCACATCGATCACCCACAATCATCATGTACTCTTCTACCCTCTTCCTGGGCCTCTCGGCTCTCCTCTCCGGAGCTGCCCACGCCTCCTACAGCCTCGAGACTACCTACGATTCCACAAACTTTTTCGCCGAGTTCGACTTCTTCAATGAGGAGGACCCCACCAACGGCTTTGTCGAGTATGTCGACGCCCAGACTGCCAACGACTGCGGCCTGGCCGGCTCCCACAACAACTCCATCTACATGGGCGTCGACTCCACCACATCTAACCCTACCAACGGCCGCCGATCCGTTCGTGTGACTTCGCAGAAGTCGTGGACTCACGGCCTGTTCATCTCTGACATTGCCCACATGCCCGGCAGCATCTGCGGTGTCTGGCCCGCCATGTGGTTCTTTGGACCCAACTGGCCTTCTTCCGGCGAGATTGATGTTATTGAGGGTGTCAACACTCAGACCGAGGATACCATCACTCTGCACACCAGCTCTGGCTGCTCCATTACCAACGAGGGCTCCCTCAGCACCACCACCCTCAAGGAGACCAACTGCAACGCCGACGATGCCGGCACCGGCTGCGGCCAGGACACCACCAACAACCAGAACTACGGCGATGGTTTCAACGACATTGGCGGAGGCGTCTACGCCATGCAGTGGACCTCTGACCACATCTCGGTGTGGTTCTTCCCCCGCAGCCAGATTCCTTCCGACATCACCAGCGAGGCTCCCAACCCTTCCTCTTGGGGCACCCCCTCTGCCAAGTTCAACGGCGGCTCTGGCTGTGACATTGACACTCACTTCAAGAACCACAACATGATCTTCGACACCACCTTCTGCGGTGATTGGGCTGGATCCTCCGACATCTGGAACAGCAACGCCGAGTGCTCTGCCCTTGCATCCACCTGCAACGACTACGTCAGCGCCAACCCCTCTGCCTTTGCCAACGCCTACTGGCTCATCAACTCCATCAAGGTCTACCAGCAGGGCGGCAGCAATTCCACCACCCCTACCGCTACTCCTACCCCTGGCTACACCACTCCCGGTGCTGGCTACACCACCCCCACCCCTACTCCCACCACCACTACTGCTCCAGGCGGCTACCAGCCTGGAGGTGGCTACCAGGGCGGCTTCCACGGCCATGCTCGCCGCGGCTTCACCCATAAGCCCTTCTTTGGCTAAGCTACTAAACTAAAGGGGTGACGGGGGGAAAGGAGTTAGGGCATGGTTTGGAGGAGATTTGGCTGTACGATGGTCGCATGAAGGTCAGGTTTTGATTCCCATTTTCATTTTGTCAGATTTGGTTTGGACAGGTACACAAAAAAAACTCAAGTGATGAGTCTCGATTTTGCATTCGTTGTACATATATCTAGCTTTAGATTGGTGGTCGTGGGGGAGGCCTGGACTAGGGCCTGAAGAGACCTTTTGGCGAAATCGCCGCAAATGAAGAAGAATTTCGCCTATGCTGTATTGCATCCTCGTTTCGTGGCTTGTGTGATTGGCCTTGAGTGAATTGGTCTGAATCGAAGGTGAAAACAATGGCTAAAAAACAACTGGCCTCTGACAAGGCATTGTCTCATGATTGCGCCTTTGTAAGTCGCTGCGAGCTGTGATTGGCTAGCGTGAATGGGGGCTAATCAGCCCTTAGCGCCGGGGATCGTTTTGGTGGCTTCTTGAGATGATTCTGGGCCTAGACCAAACAATCAATTCCATGGTTTCATGGTCTAACGGTTATGACTGCGGATTCTGATTCCGCCAGCGAGGGTTCGACTCCCTCTGAGACCTTCCATTTTTAGTAATCTGCCTAGGTTTTTGACAGCCTTCCTTTTTTTTTTTGTGTTAAGTTTGGAACAAATAGTTCTCTCTTACCAAGCAATTATGGCGGAACTATGACTGAGCTTTTTTGTCTAACACAATTGTGTGCATGGCTGACGACTGACAACCCCCCTGCTGGCCGCCGGTGCTACCCATTAGGTTACCTCGAAGAGGATTTACGCATGGATAGTTCCCCATTCACACCCGAGCCTCAGCCCTACGAGTAAAGCTGTCTTTTTGACGGTTGCCGATGCTCAACAAAATAGAAAGAAAAAACAACGGGGTAATTATTTACAACTGCCCGTGTCGAAAAAAAAAAAAAAAAAAAAAAACTAGAGGCGGCGCAGGAATTATATAATCGAGCCGGTCGCCAGGGGCGTTGAGTTGAGGTGGGACCCTGCTGGTTGACGCTCAACAAAGCCACGTGCGCAGCTGAGAGGGCTAGGACATTATGCCAATCTAACATGATTCTCCCATTTCCCGCACCGCTGGGCTGGAAGGACCCCTTGCAAGCAAATGCGCCAGCGACACGGGATAATTATCTAACAGGCCAGTCAGTGACGGCACAATGGGTGTTATTGTTGAGAGGCTGAGACACGATGGGTGGCTTTTTCTTTTTCTTTTTCTTCTTATTAATAAACGCCACGACTCGTCCTCTCAGAGCTAAACTCAAGACAATTCGCACTATCACAACAACAACCAATCATTAAACAATAAGCATCTGTTTCGCCCAACATGGACTCCTTTCTCGGTCTTGATTTTTCTCGAAACTATTCGTTTTACACGGTACGCTCCTCTGTCAAGAAATTGGCAATACGAAAAGAAAAACTAGTTGAATACACACATCCTAACTCATAATGCCAGGTTCCCGCGGCCTTCTTCCTTGCGGCTCTCCCACACACTTATGCAGTTCGTCTGTCACGCCCATATTATGACAACACCTACCCCCGCAACCTCAACCAGGTTGTGATGAACTGCGATGCCCTAGACAAAGAGGTAAGACATTCCTACACACGCACACACGCCACAGTTTTTTTTTTTTTTTGTTTTTTTTTGTAATTGCTCACAGTCCTCCACAGACAAAGCAGCGCGTGCTCCGCGCCCAGGCCGCCATGGACAACGGCCTCGAGACGCTGGGCTTCTACGCCGCGGGCGTCGTGGCCGCCAACGTCACGGGGGTCCCCGTTGGCTCCCTCAACGCGCTGACGCTGAGCTACGTCGTGTCCCGCGTGCTCTACAACGTTGCCTACATCTGGGTCGGGACCAACCGCAAGCGCTCCGGCCTGCGCAGCTTGATCTGGGTCGCGGGCATCTCCATCATCATGACGCTGTGGATCAAGGCGGGAAACAGGGCGGTGGCTCAGTAATTACGAGTACGGGAAAGAACTAGATGGTTACTTTTTTTTTTTTTTTTTTAGAGAAAACTTAATACGGACGTTCGGCATTTGGAGTACAAGCTTCTTTCTAGTATGCCTCGCCTCGCATCTGATTACGCGTCGAGGGGGGGAGGGTGCGGCAGCGAAACCAAATACAGACTCACGAGAAGCTCTGTGTGAAACATTTCGTCCACAACTCCGCGTATGACAAATGGTTCCCAGGAAACCATCTCGGTGAGCGTCCTTGAGCCTCCTGACAAGTGCCGGACCCTTTCGCCTGGAGTGCCTCGAATGAGATGCTCGTCATCTTTCCACAGTGTGGGATGGTCGTGCATTACGAGGTTGTATTTTACGGGATTGCGTTCTCCAGGTGCGATATGAAATGTGCAGGTTGAGGTTTTCATGCCGATGAGCCGGTCTTTTGCTGAGTTGTGCCAACATATATGTGATTCGAGAAAGATATACATATATATATAACCAGGTCGGGATGGCGGCTTTGCCATTCACAGCAGCATACCATATCTTTTACTCAGCCCAATACATTATGCAAAACACACTTCTTGAGTGAATTCGTCATTATGGTATTATTCAGCCACCTCGTACTCTTCATTGCTTGCGCAGCCACGATGGAAACCTCAAGCGGTAACATCCCAACGGCATCCACCACGACCATTCCTTCAAAGGCCAAGACCACTTCGACGCATAGCGTCCACTGCGACTACAAATACTGCGATGGTAGCACGTCGTGGTGCTTCTACTATGTGCCCCTTACAACCTTCGACGTCGACAAGGGTCCGCTGCCAGGGGAGACGATATCGCCGCTGGGGCCGTGTGGGACGGCGGCTGCAAAGACTACGTCGACGTCCAAGTAACTCCTAACAGCTGTTTGCAGATCTGTTGAGTGATTTGTTTGACACGCTAGGTTGAGCTGGTTGTAAGCAAAGTTTGTTCCTGGGTGGAGAGAGCAAAGAGCATTCTGTTAATGGACTCCCAAACTGGCCAGCCCGGGTTAACCCAAGATGAGAGCTCTTGGATTTATAACAAGGCTGCGATCTGCATCTGCTCTGTTGAAAACAAATACTGCCGGGGTGGTTAAGTGCGATTTGCCAGCAAGGTTTGTCACACCACAACCAATTGTCCGCAATAAAAAATCAGGTCCATTCTCGAAGTTGTTTACAATTCACAACCGAGTTTGTGCTCAATTCAATAACACCTTACAATGCAAACCAAGTTCAATCATCTAAATATCCCTTCCAGACACACATATCCGTGGTGATGCAATAAACCTCAAATGCCTCCAATAACACCTATTTCGATCACTGTAATACCCCATGGAGGCGTCCTCAAACCTCCTAATATCCGCAGAATAAGCATGCATATCAATACATCTCCGCCCCGCTGAAACTCTTGTTCCTTGTGAGCGTTGCCTTGCTCTGCGTTACCCTAGGCAGCTGCTCAAAGCTAGACTTGCGGCTTCGCGATGATTTGGGTCGAGCAAAATCGCCAACCCCTCCCTGCTCTGCGACAATCATGGCATCAGCCGGCATGGATGGGTCATCTCGAATCTTAGCCACAAAGAAGGATGAAATAAATACGCACGCGCCACCAAGAGCAAGTACTATCGAGATGCTGTGGTCACCGGGCGTGCCACGAGGCTTCTGCCAGATCTTGAAGATGATGCTAGAGCCAACAGTTGCAATGATTTGTGGAGCTGCAATGGCCATGTTGTGAATTCCAAGAATGACACCAGCCTGGTCAATTTCCTCGTCGTCGCCCGATGCCCCAAGCTGGCCTCCTCGAGCCGAAGAAGTAGCAGTCTCGCTGCTGGAGCCAATCTCGACCCTTCGAAGCTTCCGAGCGCGAATGGTGGCGTCACGCCTGCTAATCTCGGCGCTGATGATGGCATACGGTGCCCAGAGAGTCATGGCCCACGTGATACCGGCCAAGCCGATCAGACCGGTAGCAGCCTTGACGGATCGAACAATGACAGTGCAGAACATGGAAACGCCAAAGAGGACAAGGGAGCCGAACCATGCCCTCTTGAGCGTGAATCCAGGTATCCTAAGGTACTCCAGCCAGTGCTTCTTTTCACTTTCAGATTCTGTCGTATAATCCGTCTCTCCCGACACCGAAGCCACGATGGGTCGCGTGTCATACGTTGGCGCAATGAAGAATGGAAGGAAAACGTTGGTACACAAGCTCACAATGGAGTTGACGAGGAGAGCAAAAGTACCAATGCGCGTTGCCTTTTCGTAGAGCTTGTCCAGCTCGGCCGGCGTCATGTGGGGATTTTCTTGCAGATATGGCTCGACATAGATCTCTCCAATGTACGAAGAGGTGTAAAAGAGAAGAGGGAAGAATCCGATCCATGCAAAGAATTGGACTTGACAAACCCGCTTGATCTGGGGCGGAAGTCGCTCAATAGACTTGAAGATTGTGAAAAAGAAGGCCAAGACATTGGGCCTGTTCTTTGGAGCGGGCCCGTCCAGTCGAGGGTCTCTCTCGGGGATAGTAGTGCTCATGAAGATGGCCAGAGCAAGAAGGACGCTAGCAATGGCGCACAGTATTTGGAATTGGGTTCTCCCAAGAAACCAAAGATGCTTGGTGAGGTCGGCATATCCGGCAATGTATCCAACAATGTTTCCAAAGCCTGTCATGCGACTGGCCATGGCGTTCGCAGCTTCTTGTTGATGGGCGGGTGCACAATCAACGATGAAGGCGCGGATGGATGCCTGGACAGTGTTGATGGCAAAATCCAAGACGTAAACACCAATAACGGCGAAAACGATGGTAGTCGTCTTGACGAGCCCTGATTCGGGATTCGCGCCAAATATCCCAAGAATACCCGCGACGATCTCCTTCGCCCAGGCCAGGAACAGAAGCGACAATATGGTGGCAATGGAGCCGCCAACCATGAACGGCTTCCGCTTGCCCCAGGGAAGACGGCAGCTGTCGCTGAGCATGCCGACGTAAGGCTGCACCAAGGTGCCCGTGAGGGGACCGGCAATCCAAACGAGGGCCATCAAGGCCTTGCTCAGGCCGAGCGACAGCAAGTAGGGTGAGCCATTAGACAGCTCAACCGACCATGCGACCTGGAGACCACCAATGCTGATGGTCAGCAGCATGAGGTACCAGACGCTCTTGGTGCTCTGGTTGTCGTCGGCATCGTCGGCATCGTCGCGCCTGGTGCTTCCATCGGAGAGGTCGTTCTGGTCGTCGCCATTGCCGCTGAGCAGCGGGGATCGCTCATTAAGCCCGTCCTGCTGGGGCTGGTCGGGGAAAAGGTTGGAGGCGCCGCCGCCGGTCCCTTGGCGGCGCATTAAAGCGTTCGCATCTGCGGCGGAGTCCGAGGACGACATTGTAGATGCGAATATGCTCGATTCGCGAGCGTTGATGGGCTCGTCTCGCCAGGTTTGAGGGTTGGCAAAAAGAGTGCTGAAACTCAGACAGACGCGACGAAGCCGGCGTCGGGGACCGGAGGCAATGGCCCCGTGCCGAATGACACAACCTTAGGTAGCTAATTGGAGCGAGGCTCGTGCCGCTGTCTGTGCCGTCTGGGGTTTTTTTACGACGGGAAGCTCATGCTAGAGGCGCAAAAGAGCGCCAGAGCTCGCAGATGGCTGAGACAGCATGACCCCATTAAACAAGAGGGGGAAAAAATGCTCTTCGCCAACGCAGCCCATCATGTGGTCCTGTCGAGTGAGCGTCACGAGCATAGGGCCAGGTGCAGTTTCTGGCGCCCTGCCTGGTCATGGGTGGTCATGACAGCCAATGGTTGCGTCACTGCAGCCAACCGAATCGTGCCGTGTGGGATCAGCACCGTACCTGGTTCAGGTCACTCTGGGGGGCCTCGAAGAGGCTGGCTAGGCAGAGGCTGGCAACCTGGTGGTTGGTCCTTTGCCCTCGAGCAGGTGCAGTGGTGTCTAGCAACACGAGAGCTGGGGATGATGACTGCCCTTGGGTGTCATTGTCATCCGCACGGGTATAGCCATATCATGAGTAAGGGGTGGTCGGCAACGATCCCTGGAAATGCGGGGAGATCTATCATTTTTCCAGCAGTGAGCAGCCGCACCACTGTGCGTGATTCAAGACCCATGGCGCCTAATTGCAGTCAACAGCCAAGCATAGCTTCAGGGCGAGGGACCATTTCCCCTGCACCTTGCCCTGCATTTACCAGTCTGTGTTTTAGTGGTGAAAGCCCTGGAGCTTTCGTGACGTCATGCTCACAACCCCGTGTCTGAGAGCGGTAGCTACCCTGGACAGACCTGTCATTTCAATACTGAGTCGCTCGCCAATCGTGACTCACGAGGGAATCTCCTGTTTCCAGCACCACCAGGCAATTTAATCTACGGGGCTCAGCATGAATCAAATTTATTTCCTGACATCATTATATGACTGGAGAGGCTCCGGCTGCATGCATGTGGTTGATCTTGGGCATTCGCGTGGCGGTGACCAGGATGTGCAAGCTTGATTTGGGCCTCGCAACTTCACCGATTAGGTAGATGCAGCATGGATTATCGGTTCATGATACAAACGGGCCGCAGCCCTAATGCATCCGACTCAGGAACAGACGCTGGACACGTCAAAACAGGGCAATCGATGCGGCAGCACAATAGACACGTCCTTTTCTTGGGCATTGTTAATTGTTTCACAGCGACCTTCCCAGCCACTCTGTGGCGTTGGGCCAGGGAGCAAATGCAGCCTAACCTTTGTGTTTCGTCACTAATTTAAACAATCCAAACCGCAACAAACCAGAGCTGCCAAACAAAAACAAAAACAGAAAAAAAAACCCAACCAAACAATAACCATGGCTCCCGTGCAGCTGGAAGCCGAAACAAGGTGTGTGCTCGAATTCCTGTCCCATGACCATTATCTAGACTGTTAACATTTCCTTTCTAGGTATGGCCCTGCGGCTGCCGTCGCCAGCCACATACTGCTGGCAGTATCCCTTATGTTCGAGGCAGGCCGCAGCCTCCACCAGGCGTATCAGGGTCTTGGACCGTCGCAGGATACTCGAGGACGAGTTTCTCGGCGGAATACATTGTTGCCCATATTTGCAGGTCTGGCCCTGATCAGTCTGTTTCGGGCGGTGTACGGCATGGGAGAGTACAGCGTCCTGTCTTACAAGGTATGGGCAAGCGGTCAGGGTGTGGAGCTGCCCACTCAGTAGGTCCTCTCCAGTGTTGATGTCATGAGAATCCCACCACCAGCAGAGAACTGACACAGGCCAGGATCATCGGGAACAAGGGCATCATAGGCCGAGACCAAACACCCATCCACCTGGTGCGATGGCTAAGTGACACCTCAGTGTACTTCGATGCCTTCGAGATCATGGCAGAGAAGGCTAGGCGATTTTGGTGGGGCCAGCAGGTCGAGCTCGGCTTGATTTCGTGGAGCATGCTCTTGGCTACCGAGGGACGACGACGCAACATTCCACTCCTCTGGTGCTATCAGCTGCTCGGGCAGCTTGTCTCACTTGCATTTGCCCAGAACCTCTTTTTTGTGGCCATGATCTTGACACCGGTGCCCTTGCCTGCCAGGGAACACTGCTCCTTGCCCCCCACACTGTAAGTTGCGTGGGCCTATCACCAACACAAGCTAGTGCCTAATGTCTTACAGAAACCGTTTGAGAAACAAGGCCTTCCCCTCGAAGCCTAACAATTGGGCACCGCATGGATCGGTTTATTTTGCCATTCTGATTCTCAACTACGCGGCTGTGCTGCTGATGTCGTACCAAGTCAACACGCAGCAATTCAAGTATTGGGTACTCGCGTCTCGTGTTCTGACATTTGCCCCCTTGGCCGTCCATTACGTGTTTCCAGCTGGATGGGGAAGGAGGTACCGGGACTTGGAAGAGGTGTACGAGACTTACAAGACGGCCTTCAACATCATGTCACTGGCCAGCTTCGCCCTTCACGCTCGAGCGTCTCTGCTCGGCCTGGCTTACAGTGCACCGAGTGCATATTATCACCGCCACAGCATTCATCTCCCGTTTGATGTGGAGCAACGATCTGCATGGGAACGAACTACGTCTGCTTTTGGGAGGATTCTGGAAGCTACCTCTGATCACCCAGTGGTTGGGACGGCTGGCTGGGAGGTGCTCTTGGCAGGTGTTGGTCTTGGCCTTTGGGTCACAACCCGGGCGATGGATGTGTCAGACATCCTCGCATCCGCAGTTCCAGGCTTGCAAAGCCAACGAAATGCCGAGGGCGAGTCGACGTCAGGTCCAAAAATAATGATGGGCGGCAAGACCAGGGAGCTGGTGGTTGGTGGCAACCTCGGAACAGGTGCGGAATTGGGAGGGGAGGAGATGGCTGACACAAAACGTGGATCCCAAAATATCAAGTTTGAATCTGACGATGAGGCCTACGAGCCAGAGCCAAACGAGGCGGTGGACGCCACAGAAGAGGGCGATGTCCTCCCTCAAACCGACGAGTTAGACTGGGAGCCGGCGGCTGTGGTTTGGGGCTTGACGGCGCTAGGAGGGCTCGGAGTCGGCAGTGCCGGTGCGTTTGGCAGCGAAACGATTGGCAGATTGTAAATGGCGAGCGGTAAAAAATGGTCGATGGGCGTCCTCTCCGGTAATAATAGTGCATGAGCGAACAGGACGTTAGGGGACTGATAGCGGCTGCCGGTGGGTTGTATTGGAGGTGCATGTGAGCGGGGGTGGGCGAGTCTGGATGGAGGGGTAACGCGGCCATGGCGAGGCGCATATTGAGACCGGAGCGGGTTGACTCGGAGGCCTTCGGGTTGCATTTACACGGTGATGGGTGGCATAAAAAAAGAAAACGGAACACACAGTACGTGTAAGGAAGATAGGAAGAAGAAAGAAGAAAAAGAACTCACCCACTCCGTACAGACTTCTGAACATGATCTCAGTTCTCGGCTTCCTGTCTTGTCTTAGTTAGTTTGTTCCGGGGAAACGGTGCGGAACCTGTAATGTAAGGTTTCTCATTGCAGCACTCGGAGAACCATTGCAGCGGAACCAACTCGGCGTTATTGCACCTACGAGGATGACGTCGTGGGGTCTCCTCAGGGACTCTGGGGGGCGCTCTAGGCGCCTGTATTCGCCCAGCATCGTCCAGCGTGACATTGGGGCCCATCTTTTCGCCCATCCCCAACCAGCGTGTTTAGTGGATTTTGAGGGGAAAATCCGGGTCGCCGGGGCCTTTGGCTGGACTCACTCGTCGACCCCGATAAGGGGGGAAGCGGTGGGGCGTGCGCTGTGAAGAGAAAGGGAGCGTCGGATGGTGGTGTTCACAAGGGTCTTGGGGGGATCGCGATATTTTTCGGGAATCATCAACTTCACAACGTAATCCTGACATAGAATGCTCCATGTCAGATGGAACTAGAAGGGCAGAAGAATGCGACAGTGTCGCATAAGTGCTTTTTGCAACCATTCAGCGGCTGTGTTTGATGCATTTTTGGAAGACGGATGGAAGAAAAAAGCCTTTCTTGTCTTGTCTTGGATTAGCACCCGTCAAAGCGGGCGATTGTCTGTTGCAGGTAGACGGGCTGTCCGCCCAGCAGTGCAACACATTGAGAGCCAGCATGCTGTCACCACCAATGCAAACAGCATCAAGACCTTCGTGTGCCTGTCATGTCTCTACTCAACGCGATTCGGTGGTCCAAGGAGAGATGGGGCGCCTTTGTCAGTGCTCTGCGCCCCCCACTGCCAAATTTCCAGAAGCACCGTCTCTGTCGATCATCGTGGTGCGCTAGGTGGTCGGTCATTTTGCACATTGCGACGCGGAGCTAGCGACGTGCACCACCACGCTCGCGTTGGTGACTCCAGCGGCTCCGGGCTGTGGCCCATGTATTTCGCTTCCTACGACGAGAGAGGAAAGAAGATAAAAAAAAAATTATTGAAGAACGATGGCAGCGAGCACGAGGCGCGAGGGTGCCCGAGCGGCTAACAAGGGACAAAATCTAGCACGCACTCGCCTGCCCCTTTCGACATGAAGGGGCTGATGGGTGGCGTGGGTTCGCCCTAGTGGTAGGCGCTCAGCGTGCTACCCCTTTGGAAGCCCCCCCCCAAGCCCCCCGAGGGGACCCCATTCCACCCCCGTCTCACAACCACAGGGTTTCTCCAGTCGGGCTTTCGCGCCGCCAGATGGCCCTGGCACGTTTTGGGGCCCATGGCTGACTTCACGAAGCGGGTCCCGGCCCCGTCAGCCTTTGTGAGCAGCCGGGCTCGTTCGCCCGCCGTGTGCGCATCGCGGCCACTCACCTCGTCTCCTGGAGCCCCCCAAGGCTCACGGCCGGGGGCTAGGCTCCCAAGCCATCCACATCCACATCCACATCCACATGGCACCTTCAGGAAAGGTGGCTGCTTCGTCGCCACTGCACGCTACAGCACCCCGGTTCCTTGCTTTGACCTGGTCCTGGGCCGAAACGGCCTCTCCATTGCAAGACGCCTTCCTGAGGGGTTTTCCCCAGCGTTTCCTTATAAGCTTGATGAGGCCGCTTCTCCTGCACACATGGTTGACAGTTTTAAATTCTGATACATTGAAACTATCCCTTGTTCCACTCTTGACTTTCAGCCATCCTCGCATTTACTCTTCGCTTCTCTGGGCCTCGACCAAAGCTTACTGAGCCCCTGCTCTACTCCTACTTCTACTTCACCTCTTCAAACCCACAGCAGCCATGGCTATTCGAGAGTCCATCCGTCGTGTCCTTCGCAGGTCCGAAGAGTCCGACACGTCTTCCCAAGGTGACGCTGCCAGCGCAAAGAGCTCGTCGAGCAAGAACTCTGTCTCATCCAAGTCATCCGGATCCCGCCTCACACGCACCTGGACCTGGGGATCAAGCAACAAAGCCAAGGAACCCGTCCAGGAACGCAAGCCTAAGAACAAGAACAAGACCAAGAGACGCATTGTTCACCCCAGCGAGAGGCCCCTCACCGAGCAGAACCTCCGCCACCAGGAGATGCTCTCCCAATTCACCTGGACATTTGGCGCGACCTGCCCCGATCAGGTCGAGAGCGACAGCTTCATCGGCATCAGCCCGTGCTGCACAAGATCGCCCAGTCTTGCCGATTACGACCCCAACGGCGACAGCGACGGCTCGTCCGCTTAGGACCTTCAGCTGTGCCAGCTATTCCCCGACAGGGAAAGTCTTCACTAAAAAATCCGAGCGGACGCAGCGATCTCGATAGTCGGCTCCATCTAGCCAGTCTAGAACGCTATCTCCGGACAAGACGCGCCAATGCTCGCCACACACAACCTCGCCACACCAATCACGAACCGCTCACCCATCCACCCAAAAGAGCCCCCTTCGGTACCGCCTACGGCACCGTTCCTACAGAGCAATGTCACCCAACCTCCCCCGCCCATTGGATGTCACCGCATCTTTTCCTAGATCTGCGCCATCTCGGCAACCGCCGGAGTAGATTGCTCCCACGCTGACGTTGCCACCCTCTTGGTGACGCCACGCATCGCCATCGGCACTGAGCATCCGGTCAGAGAGCCTCTTGGCATCCACCTTCACGCCATTTACGACCATTTTTAGACGACCATTACTGTACATACACAACACGCACGCCTCATGGCTACGACTCACATACAACCAAGGTCCCGTTCATGCACGGGGCTGACGAAATGTTTCTTCGGGGTAGAATAGATTGGAGGCCATCTTAATTGCTTGTGGATTGATACGATGATGGACATGAAGCAACATATATTTTATGGGGAGTTTTTTTTTTCTTTTTTTTTCATCTTGTCCTCGAAGACATCGGAACAGCGTAGCATAGGTTTACAGGCTGGGTAACACACACTCCCAGTAGGCGGCGTTAAATTGATTTTTATCTTGGGCGACGGGAAGTTTTTTTCCCGCTCATCATCAAATCTCGCTTTTTTTCTTTTGAGTTTCTGAACCGACGTGATAGCCTCCCGATTGGTGCGAAGCCACAACGGCCACGCTTTGGTCTAGATTTTTTGCCGGCATTTCCAAGCGCTCCAGTGCCGGTGCCTTGGCAAAATCGCCATGATTATATATTCGATGCAGGCTAAGTCGCAAAACCCGGGGAGATCGTATCTCAGCTCGCAGCCACGCCTGAGCCACGTGCTATTATAGGGTGCACATTGTCATGTTTGACTTTTAGCCATGCTACTCATCATATTTCCTCTTATTTCCAAGAGCAACTGATGTCCGTGCCCGTGAGGAGAGGAGGACCAGGAGGAAATGAGCGGCCCAGGATCTTGGGGAGGCGGGGAAAGCCCCTCTCCAGTTACAGAGCATGGTGTGGTGATTGCTGTGTGTGTGAAGACGTCGCATCACCATTGTTGAATCAATGGTCCCAGCACCATAGGGAGAAAAAGATAAAAACTAGCAAAATTATGAGCGAATTATGTATCTTTATTCTAGCATGCAATGTGTGCCTAGCGGTTGTTTTTGCTTTCCTTGCGGCTGTTTGTTTTGCGGCACCTGCAATCAGCTGCTGGTATACAGCAAACTGTTCCTTCCGTGTACTATGGATGAGGACTCTGATTCAGAGCAGGTAGTCCCAATGGCTTAGGCATGCATATGAAAATAATGGCCTGAGGTGCCTGGGTCGAGCATTTCTTACAGCTGCATCCAACAACCTCGAGTCTGCAACGACACCGGCTTCTGTCATCATCGCCGCTTTCTTAGACATCGCGACCATGTCTTCGAAATCTTGGTACGTACTCAAATCCAAGGCGGTTCCAGCCCGATACGGCCTCTCTAGGAACATACAGACCCTACTGCACGCCCTGGACAAGTATCATGGAGGTGCCATTGATGCAACCGAACTGGGTCGCCTGGTTCGCCTAAGTCCAAAGCGACGGGCCGCCATCGCCGACACGATCGCCAAGTGTGCCGACATCATCAAGAAGGAGCCCGAAGAGCTCAAGACTTGTCTCGATATCATTGAGATGTGCACTGAGATTCTGGAGATTGCGGGTGTGTGGTTGCTTGTATTCAGACTGCGATTGACTGCTGATAATATATCCTAGACCGTCCTATTCCTACGGATGGGTTCCCGCTTATGAGACTACCTCTCGAAATCCGTGATGCTATTATGGACCTTATGATCGACAACGTCTTCCGAGCCAAGGGTATCAAGCCTGCTACCAATAGGGTTACCTGCAACTGCCCAAAGATTGAGCGAGATTTCTTCCTCCAGACCCCTCAGATGAAGGCACTGCCCTCACTCCTGGGTCCCGCCCTGAGCAGAGAGTTTTTTCGCCTGTTCTTTCGCAAGAAGAGTGTTCGATTCCGATGTTGCTGTGAGATGCGCAATCATCTTGGGAATAATAACCAACTGCTTCTCAACATCCGGCACATCACAGTTCATTGGTGCGGTCCCGATTCAGCCCAGGCCTTCAAGAAGCTGGCCGAATGTCCCAAGCTGGAGCGTCTCTCACTAAGTATCTCCAAATCTACACTGGCGCATCTTAGCGAAAGGAGCAACTTGATGAAGGCTTTCTTTCCTCTCACCTTCCGAAATATCCGAATCACAGATGTCTTAGGATTGGATGAGCTCCTGACCCTCCGTGGTCTGCAAGAGGTTACAGTACACCACGCACAATCCAAAACATCTAACCTCACGGTTGAGATGGATAGAGCAAACTTGCAGGAGCTCCTAGCGGCGCAGTTGAAATTACGCAAGGAGGTGAGGGTTGTTGCAACTACTATTATATTACTATTGCTGATAAATCTTAGGAAGAGGCTCCATCCAATGATTGAGTGGTGCCTACAGAATCTACGTGGGGTGCAGAACGATCAATAAGGGTTTTTAATTTGGCATTGGTACATGTTCATTACAATTCAGACTCAGGGGAGAAAGGAATGAAATGGAGTCAGAGAATAAATTGAACATGGTATTTGTTTGGTACGGACGCGCCTTGATACAAAGAAAGCTGGCGCGCCAGCCTCCAGCGAAGGGTTGTGTATAAAATGTAACAACAGATAAATTACGGAAGGCTCCATTTGGTGAAAACACTAAAGACCCCGTACTCAAAGAACGTTGGTTGGTTGTTCTTGTCTCGTACCTGTACAGATGTACGGGCATCCGGCTCAAGATCAGTCGATACGACTGGACTGACCGAGCAATGGAATAAGACGACTCGCGTTTGCGTGTGACAGTCGTGTCGCACCTGAGCAAAGGACCTACCTCTTCACAAGCGATCATTATGTTAGACTCCGAATAAAGAGTCAGGAGGATACACCTGTAAGCCGATGCGACTTTCTGTGAGCTGCAGAGTGTGCCATGTAGGAACGACGTGAGCGGATTAGCAAAAAATTTTAAGAGGACAGCGAGTGGACAGGGAGCATCTGCACGGCAAGGCACTGTGTTTTTAGTGGGTTTTCCCAAGAGAGAAACAGTGTGAGCACCCTCAAGCCCATCTATATTGTCACGTGATATACACAGTTAGGCTGCTCATTTTCAACACACTGATGATCATGAATTTAGACGGAAAAAACTGGATTGTTTAATCATTAATGCATTTTAATAGCGTACAAGGAGCATTAATTACTAAAATCACGGCAATATCCCAGCAGTGTTCTGGGGCTTACAGTGCAGGAGATACTGTTTGGCTGACAAGTCGTGTCATCACGTGACCGCACAAAAATTAGGCAGGTCGGTCTTGCCCTATTGCCTCCACAAACTTAAGCGAGGGCTACGAATTCTGCGTTTACTTTCCTTCAAGTCGGAATCATCGAATCTCATCGAGCACACGGCAACGACCGATCGAAGTTGCCCATCATGTCGCTCGTCTCGGGAGAGAAGTCGAACTTCCAGTTCGTAAGTGACGCCCTCTGCTGATGCGTCTGCATCCTCGCCATTGCTGCTGCCGCCGTCGCGGCCGCGTTTTTGCACCTTGACGGCGTCGGCGAATTTGCGAGCAAAATTCAACGGCGGGTCATCATGACAGAGAGGCTAACAACGGGGGCAGATTCTCCGTCTTCTTAACACCAATGTCGACGGTAAGCAGAAGGTCATGTACGCCTTGACCAAGATCAAGGGTGTCGGTCGCCGATACTCCAACTTGGTCTGCAAGAAGGCCGATGTCGATCTGAACAAGCGGTATGCGGATCCCCTCAAAAAAAGCCACCACAATCGAGGGAGCAGAGGAGAGACTAACAATCGACACAGTGCTGGTGAGCTCACCTCCGAAGAGCTCGAGCGAATCGTCACCATCATCCAGAACCCTACTCAATACAAGATCCCTTCGTGGTTCCTGAACCGACAGCGCGATATCGTCGACGGCAAGGACTCGCACATCCTGGCCAACGGTGTCGACTCCAAGCTCCGTGAGGATCTTGAGCGCCTCAAGAAGATCCGCGCTCACCGTGGTCTCCGACACTACTGGGGTCTCCGTGTCCGTGGTCAGCACACCAAGACAACCGGTCGCCGTGGCCGAACCGTTGGTGTCTCCAAGAAGAAGGGTGGTTAAATTAAACAATGGTGTTGGTATTGGGTGGACAGGCGTGACGGCTGGTTTCTCCTTTTCTGAGCATTTCAAGAGGATTGCTTTCCGGCATTTGCAGCTAGGGCTGTACTCTAGGTCAGAGTCACGAATCAAAAGCATTCAACTACAATTGCTCAATCGGGTCAAATGGATGGGCTTTCCCCAGTACTGTGTGAAAAAAAAAAAACAATTATGAGGAACGATAAAACTCGGCGACGGTAAACTTGCTTCCCCATTTGATGATACAAGAAAAGAAAAAAATGTGTTCTTTTACAAGCAGAAGGGGTATCATGTGTTGTTTTATCTCTCTAGTCTTCGTGAGTGACAGCCATGTCCAATACTTCTACTCGTCCTTGGCCTTTTGTCTCGTTGCCAATAAAATCAGACAAGGCCTTGAATGCTCCCGGCTCGACGAATCCTATCACTTCCCACTCGGAGCCCATAACGTCTTGGCTCTCAACCTGCTCGACGTAGCCCAGAATCTTGTCCTTGACTGTACCAGGAGCCTTCTGCTCTCCCTCCTCCTCCTTGCTAGCCGCCTTGGCAACCTTGACGGCCTGCTTGAGCACATTGGTGGTGCAAGCAATTCGCAACCTCATGCGCGCCCTTGCTACGGGGATGGGCTGGTTGGCAATGAGCGCCTTCATGGCATCGAGGGCCTGGCTCTTTGCGCTCTTGGTGGTCACGACGCCAGTCCAGATGGCCTCCTTGGCACGAGGCTTGGCCTCACCGTCGTCGCCCGTGGCAGGCGTGCCCGTTCCGCTTCCAGCAGCAGCAGCCTTCTCGGTGGCGGCGTGAGCCTGCGAGCTCAGCATGTCGAGGGCCTTTTCGATCATTCCGGATGTATAGACTCGCTTTGTTCGCGGGTCGACGAGCTTGCTGGAGACGATGCTTATGACTTCGTTGTGCACCCGCTCCAGCTGCGCCGCCCGCTCTTTTTCTCCGACCTGCATCTCGCCCTTTTTCAAAATCTCGAGGATGATGTCGTCGGTGGATTTGCCCTTGCCAAAGGCCTTGTCGAGGTCCTCGCGAGGCGCTGTCTGACCCTTGGACACGTTGAGGAAGACGTTTGGGATCTGCAGGACGTTGTCGAGGTCCGTCTCGATGCCGGAGCGCCACTCGAGCACCTTGTTCTTGTAGCAGGCAAGCTCGAAGCGCTTCTTGCCCTTCTTGAGGCGCACGAGCGACACATTGGTCAGTCGGATCTGGTTGGAGGGTTGATTGATGCGGGACATGATGGACAACGGGGGAGAGAGGGTGTGTGTGTTGTGCGGGCGAAGAGAAAGAAAAAAAGAGGATGAGGGAAAGCGGAAAACAAAGAAAACAGATAAGAATGCACAGCAACTGGCTTGATCGTCAGGTCGTCTGGGCGTGAGAATGAGGCGATTCTTTTCTTTTCTTCGAGGGTGGGAGATGCAGCCGTCAAATACAGATCGAGTGAAGTCAGCGGTGCGACTGTTTTCTCTCTTTTTTTTTCCAGTCGACCCCGCCATCAGACGCAGATGCGCTACGCATGTCGTGCAATGCCCCGCTCCTCCCGACTTGGGAAAATTGGAACCCTCGTCATATTGAGTCACCCACCGGGGAAGTTGGTTATTGTGTGAAAGGCAGCCTAGTGCATCCAACTTTAATGGCCGACATTACTGTGGAATTTTGTGACTCCTTCACAGGGCTGTTGGAGGAACCGGGCGATTTATTGCTTGATTTGGTTCATTTTTTTTGGCCACTCCTACCCTGTGTGTTCTGCCAAGTGAGGCTAAGAGCGACCCAAGTTCACAAACTCATAAGCGATACGACTGTGCTCATGTTGACTAAATATGCAATATGCTATCATCCATACAAAGCACATTCGTTCTCGCTATATTTAGTCGTGGACTGTGTCGGTTAATTGCGACACCGGTCAGCACTGTACCTTTGGCAGATCTCATTTCCTGATTGGCAATCAGTCTGGTGCAGGTGTCATTTTTATAAGCATGAGTAAGAACCTATCCTCTCCTCGGAGACTATTGCTTCAACTGTGAGGGTTGTAAGGTGAGATGTTTGAGGCGAAAGCACACTGTTGAGCTGTGCTCAAACACGGAATAGGCTGTGTGGGCATCCCTATGACAGCCTAAACATATCAGCTATAGTAAATCCAGCATCATGTCTCTCATTGCTCCCCTTTGTGGCAGTCATGATAGAACCAACCGAGGGAGTCATGTTGGGTCAAGGCAGCCTCGGGTCCATTCACAATCACGTGGTTCGAGGGCCTCGTATTCGTAGAGAGACAAGTCTCAGTTGTCGGTCACACCGACACCATTCCACCGGGAAACAGGCACAGGCAGTAGCCATGGTCCCGTGACGTAAACAGATAGTAATGGAGCCCCTTGGAGGCAGACAGCTGAGCAAACTAGCCCCGGCCAGCACAGCCATGGATGCTAGCTCAGCTCTTCGATTGCGACTGGCGCTCTGGGGTGAGATTAATCAGCTGAAAAGGCGGCCATGGGGAAACAGGCATCGGTGCAATCGGAAGCCGATGATCTAGACCGTGCACTCGGCTACTGTAGCGTGTGGGAATTGGCGCTGTAAACGAGGCTGGAGCATGGTACTGACCGTTTCAAGAGGTTGGGCATGACAGCAGAGCAATGCGTTGGCAGGACTGTTGGATGGCATGAGCTTGAAACGGCCTGAGGCACTCACACATGCGCCTGTGGAGGTTGTGTTGCACCAGATCAACGCAACAGACGTCTCATATCAGTACTGTCTTCTCTAATTCTCCCACTGGGCCGAGAGTTTCTTGAACATCATGGCATTGTAGCATTAGCTAGTATTTGGATTAATCACAAGCGGACTGCACTTGTATTCGCGATTGCTGGAATAGATTGCATGTGCATGGACATGGAGATCTCTCCGCCAGGAACCGAGTGAGGCGTTCTCCCTTACGTCATCTCATGACTGGGGCTCCTTGGATCATGCCAGGTGCCGGTCACCTGGCTCGCTCCGTCCCGGTGCTTGAAACGCGGACGATGCTGGAAGATAGGGGGAATTGACTCTTGCGCGAAGACGCAGGCGTTTTGCGGGATAAGCACAGTTCAGATAGAGGCGGAACATGAACTCACTCGGATCACTGGAATGGCGCTCGTACCTGAGCTGGTGCTTATCGGCAACCCATCAAGGTCCATGCGCACATGCGTCACGTTATCTGCTAAGTGTGGTGGTACCTGCCTGAGTTGCCTGGGAGAAAGCGCTAACGCGGGGGCGGCGCCGAGCTTGATTGGGTCATGCCTCCCAGCCAGCTCCTCCCCCAGTTTCGGCTTCCCATATTACGTCCCTTCCATGCCTCCCGCTCGCTCTGTTCTTCTTCCTCTCCTATCTCCCTCACCACAACCCATCCTCCTCCATCAAGCTTCCATCATCTCACTCATCGCCGGGTCCAAAGTTTGCACGTAACCCAGCTCCGGCGCAGATAGCAATCATGCGCATGTCAACGTCTGCCCTCGTGCTGGGCGCCGCCTCATCGGCCCTCGCCTTTCCCGAGCAGAAGGTTCTCGGTGGCAGTGACTCTACCAAGTCCATCTTCAACCATGACATGGCTGGCGATTTCACCGAATCCCTGAGCAAGAACTTGGGCGGTCTCATGGACGAGGTCAAGGCTGCCTGGGAAGAAGTCTCGATGCTCGTTCCTGATGCCGAGCAATACCTCAAGGCCGCCACTTCGCGCCCCAAGCCCAAGAAGAGCACCCGCCGACCCGACAGCCACTGGGACCACATTGTCAAGGGTGCTGACGTCCAGTCCGCTTGGGTCAACAAGAATGGCGAGTCGCACCGCGAGGTGGGCGGTCAGCTCGAGAACTACAGCTTGCGCGCTAAGGCTGTTGACCCTTCAAAACTGGGTGCCGATTCGGTCAAGCAATACAGCGGTTATCTCGATGACGACAAGAGCGGCAAGCATCTATTTTACTGTGAGTACTCGTATGGAAACGCTTTGTTTCGAGCGTATGCTGATCTTCAAAGGGTTCTTCGAGTCCCGCAACGATCCTGCTAACGACCCCGTGGTGTTGTGGCTGAACGGTGGCCCCGGCTGCTCTTCGCTCACCGGCCTGTTCCTGGAGCTGGGCCCGTCATCTGTCGATAAGAAACTGAACCTTGTCCACAATCCTTACTCGTGGAACAACAACGCTTCCGTCATCTTCCTCGACCAGCCGGTTAACGTCGGCTACTCTTACACCGATGGTGAAGATGTCAGCGACACTGTCACCGCCGGCAAGGACATTTACGCCCTCCTCACCCTCTTCTTCAAGCAATTCCCTGAATACGCCAAGCAGGATTTCCACATTGCTGGCGAGTCTTATGCTGGCCACTACATCCCCGTTTTTGCCTCTGAAATCCTCTCCCACGAGGACCGAAACATCAACCTCAAGAGTGTCTTGATCGGCAACGGCCTTACTGATGGTTACACTCAGTATGGTTATTACCGTCCGATGGCTTGCGGTGAAGGTGGCTACCCATCTGTTCTCAGCCCGGACCAGTGCCAGGCTATGGACAATGCCCTGCCCCGATGCCGCAACCTGATTCAGAGCTGCTACGAGAGCGGCAGTTCATGGAGCTGTGTGCCCGCTAGCATCTACTGCAATAACGTCATGATGGGTCCCTACCAGCGCACTGGAAAGAACGTCTACGATATCCGTGGCCAGTGTGAGGACACTAGCAATCTGTGCTACTCTGGCCTGGGTTATATCTCGGATTATCTCAACCAGGACGACGTCAAGGAGGCCCTTGGTGCCGAGGTCGACGGTTACGACAGCTGCAACACTAACATCAACCGCAATTTCCTTTTCCATGGCGACTGGATGCAGCCCTTCCACCATGTCGTGCCTGGCCTCTTGGAGAAGATTCCCGTGCTCATCTATGCCGGTGACGCTGATTTCATCTGCAACTGGCTCGGAAACAAGGCCTGGACTGAGGCTCTTGAGTGGCCTGGCCAAAAGGGATACAACGCTGCCGAGCTTGAGCCTCTCAAGATCAGCCATGACTCCAAGGAGTACGGCAAGGTCAAGTCGAGCGGCCCCTTCACCTTTATGCGCATCTATGGCGCCGGCCACATGGTGCCCATGGACCAGCCTGAGGCTTCCCTCAACTTCTTCAACCGCTGGCTCGGCGGTGAGTGGTTCTAAGCGATAAACACCACTTCTATATAGTATGAAGGGAATTGATGGGAATTATGATGTATAAGTACACATGAGATTGTATTGCATTTGAATGGGAGCAGAGCCATGACGAGACAAGTTGAATTATTGTTGGGCCGACTAAGTAGGAACAATATCAATATTGCAAGATGCACCAACTTATCACTGTGTGATTGTATTCTTTTAAGTGAGAGAACATGGCTTAAGCTGTTGGTTTGAATGATCGTAACTCCACATAAATGTGAATGGGCAGGTGAGCGTAGGCAATGCAAGAGCATGTGGATAAGAACTGTTGTTGAGTGTTTACGGCAGGTAACTGATCGCTGTAGCTAGATTCATCATGAAGCGCCATTGGGCGGATTGTCGTCGAGCGGACAGAACATAAATATGTGTTTCAAGAAGGTTGGCTGGAGAGCATTTGGACATGAGGTGGGTGATACGAGTTAGTGCCCTGTTGTCATTGCATTGTGGCTCCACCTCTTAATCATTGATTTTTATTTCAATAAAATGCGTATGTTAGTTAGACTGCTTGGACAGTATCTTGAATCATAAAAAAACTTGATGAGGTTGGTTGCGGCTAGCGGCCGTCATACTACCGACCCAGCTTGCGCTAAGGGGTTCCAACCCCAGGCTCTCGATTCGTGTCGCGTGCGTGCGTGCCTGGGCAGGATGGTGAGAACTTATTTCATAGCTTGCTGCATGCCCGATGGCGGGCAGGGGGAGGGGGAACCCATATTTGGTCGGGTGCCAAAAACTGATGGGGTTTGTGCTGATTTCGGACAATGCGCCGGACGGGCGGGCGGTGCCTACGAATGGGAAGAGATGGACAAGAGGTTTTGTTGAGGTTTTTTTTTTTGCCGCCCCGATTCGGTGAGGTAGGCATCCACGGCCCCGGGTTTGCCTCAGTAACAGGAACTATGAAACTAAGAGATGGATTGGCGAGTTGATGTGGCGGTGGTTGGCCTTGTTGCTGTCATTGTATCTGTGCCGTGAGTGTGCTTCCCGCAATGCATCCCACACGCGCATTCGCATTCTTTCCGGTACCAGGACAAGAAGCAATATGTGTCGAAGTGGAACGATGGAACATCACAAATTATTAGGTGTGGGATGGCGATAGTGATTGGGTGCTTGACCTATGGACGGCGAGGCCAGGGCGATATCGAGCATCAGGGGAGTCAATGACGGAAGATCATCAACCCTAGGCATTGCCCGTAGGTGCCGAGGCAAAACAGGGATTGCATGGGCTTGACATTTGACTTTGACTGAACCTCGTAGGACAGGGGGCTAAACCACCGACGTGGGAGCCTCAGCTGGCGTCAACACGGCATCGCTACGGATCTGGCCAATGGTGGATTACGGCACACGAGGCGATCTGTTTGGGCCCTGTGTATTATTTGTGTGCGTGAAAGTGATGATGCGGCAGCACACGCGCACACGTTCTCGCATCCTGGATGGATGTTGGACGTTGAGCATTCCAGACCACCTGTTTCTCATTGTTTGCTTTTCACACTAGCCGTGCAATTCTTGGTTTATGGTGCAGTCAAGTGTTGGAAGTCTGGCACCGGGTCTCCAGAATGGGTCTGGCGTTGGACGAAAAAGATACTGATTGAGGGTCCACAGCCACGGGACGAGAAAATCGGGTTCTGCATTAGTGTTTCCCCAACAAAAAAAAAACGGGTGCACGTACACGGGCTGACACGCGAGTTCAGTGCAATTATTGCAGTTCTTGGAGTTACCAACTGCCAGATACGACAAAGGGCTGGAACCCCTGTGGAATTATGAGTTGTGCGCAGTCATGCTGGCTCTTACTCCGCAGTGCGTGTGTTGCATCCGCCCGGAAAGGGTTGGGTTGGTTTGCCCGTGTAATCGGTAGAAGAAGGGATGTGACAGTCCCTGGGGGCTTGGCTGCAACGTCAACGTCGCTGCTGCGGACGGAGGCACCCGTTTTGATGCGGGCCCGGATTCTTGAAGCGAAGGGAAGGATTCAGGCTGTGATGTGTGCGTCTCGGCTCGGCTTGTTTTTGTGTGAGGCATGGAATATACCGTGATACTGGTGTGTGATGACCAGAGACAGACAAGCCAGGGCGAAGACATTGGGAAATGGCGAGTCTTCACAGTCTTAGAAGTTGTTGAATATATGAAGCGGGTTATTCGAGACGTTGATTTGATGCTGAATGCCGTATGAAAAGGCTACTGCACTGGATTGCAGCCGCGCGCACTCCGAGGGTCCCCGGACCCCACCGCGGCGCTGGTACGGACCAGTTGGCGTCTCCGGACCCGGTGCTACATTGCTCGCGTGTGCATATTCTCTCTTTTGCTCTTTGCTTGGGCCTTGCTTGATGATGTGACAGCAAGCTCAGAGGAGGACCATCGCCGGGAACTCTGATCGCTAAACTGTTGGCTATCATTTCCGGGGCCTGTGCCAAGGCGATTGATGCCAAGGATGATAGTCACCCAGCGAGGCGAGGGTGGATGGGCCGAGGCATGAAAAGTGAGACATGGGGGGTTAGCTGTGTTGTTGCGGCTGCTGCACTTGGCTGCCGCACATGAGACTGAGGACAGAACACGGGGAAGGAAAAAAAAAAAAACAACTCAGCGGCGGTCTGTGATTCTGCTACGTACTCTGCTACGTACCACTTTCTTTTTTTGGCGAGATCTGCTGCTCCCCAAGCCGTAACCGCCAAGATTGTCGGAGCCATGTGTGTAAATGGCGGGTGCCAGTCTTGTAGTTGCCCCCTGGTCCGCCTCCAAAGCCCAAGTCGCCGCCCCCCACTCCACGGCAGGGAAGGTTGGATGGACCCAGATGCGAAAAAGTCCCCAGGTTCAAGTCTACAACACTTTTATTCTTAGTAGGCATTTTCTTATATTTTCGTCTTCCTCTCCGCCTCCTCCTCCTCTTCTCCCCTCATCCCCATCCTTCCCACCTGCTGCCTCCTCCAATTACCCCTGGCTTCCTGGTGTTGCCAAATCATTCTCATCCCTTCCGCCCTTATATCTTTCTTGGTTTGCTTTGTAAGAGCTTCCCACACGCTCTCGCAAACCAACTGGCTCTGGGTAGCCGCCGCTCTCGTTTCTCACGACCGTCGTCGATTCAATTGGCGCCCACCGACTTAGACGGAGTCTTCTCCTCACCCACCCTCCACCATGGCCGACTTCGTCCAACTATACCGGGCCCTGCCAGACCCGGATCTCTTCAGCTTCCCTCCCGCCAATGTCCCGGAGCCGATCCCCCCCATGGCCGTCCCGACATCGGTATTGCGCCCCTTCAATATCCCCGACCACATCTTCACATCTGCCCTTGACTACAAGGTCCCCTTGGTCATTGCAACTTTATACGCCGTTACCGTCAAGAGTCTCAATGTCTACAACAAGGCTCGAGGCAAGAAGCCCTGGGCTATCAGCAAGACCCGCCCCTTCTTCGCTTTTGTGGTGCTTCACAACATTTTCCTCGCCGTCTATTCGGCTTGGACCTTTTTCGGTATGGTTGGTGTCATGAGGAGAAGCATTCTTAGCCCTCTGGGTCCCAATGGTATTGTTGGCACTGCCGACAGCTTCTGCCGTCTGCATGGAAATGTTGGTCCTGGCAACTCTATTTGGTACGACGAGGCCTCAAGCTCCTTCATTTCTGCCGCCCAGGACGCTCCCATCGTCGATGGTATCCCTAGCCGCTCACAAATGGGCCGCTTGTGGAACGAGGGCTTGGCATACTACGGCTGGATCTTCTACATGAGCAAGTTCTATGAGGTTCTCGACACCTTCATTATCCTTGCCAAGGGAAAGCCCAGTTCCACTCTGCAGACCTATCACCATGCTGGAGCCATGCTCTCTATGTGGGCTGGTATGCGTTACATGTCCGCTCCTATCTGGATCTTCGCGCTCGTCAACTCGTTTATCCATTCGCTCATGGTGAGTCCCATATTAAATTCCTTTTCGGCGTTTTACAATAGTCTAACAGCTTCTCCCCTCTAGTACTTTTACTACACTTTGACTGCTTTCTCTGTCAGAGTTCCCACGCCTGTTAAGCGAACCCTCACTTCGATGCAAATCACGCAGTTCATCCTTGGTGGTTCCTATGCTCTGATTCACTCATTCGTTGCTTACACTTTCCGCCTTCCCGGCTCCGAGGGTCGATACCTCACCCAGCCCTGCATCATGACTACGGGCGAAACCTGGGCCATCTGGATCAATGTTGTTTACCTGGCTCCCCTCACATATCTCTTCGCCAGCTTCTTCGTCGCCAGCTATGTCAAGCGCAGCAACGCCGCCAGCAAGCTTCATGGCAAGAATGCCGCATCCACCGTCAACGACAACGTCACACTTGCCGAAAAGGCCGGCTGGGATGCTGCCAAGGGAATTGAGAAGGAAGTATATGGAGGAGAGAGCATGACCAATGGATCATCTGATGAGAACACTTCTCCCACTCCTAAGAAGTCCAAGAGCAAGAGCCGAAGAAAGGCGTAAGTTTTTTAATGGAAGGGAGGTCATTTGTGGAAAGGAAATAAGCGGACTGGAGATAGAAAAAAAGCTGCTGGCGCTTGTGGTTGTCTTTTTGATTGTGTTCAAACGGGATATTTGCCCTTGATCAAACAGGATGGGAGTTGAAGCTATGTCATGAGGTGCACGGTATTTGGTTTTTATAAAGTATATACTCGGAAGAGCAAATCAATAAAAAAAGCATAAGATGATTTAACATATTCTTTCCTGATAACAAACTGACCGGGGTGGTGCATATGAGTTGTGTGTTATGTATATGCATTGTTCTCTAAAGCTGTCTTCATTTGTCTGACATGGATGGGATACTTGTTTCCAAATCAGGTGAGTTGGGAGTGTTTGCGAATACCAGCAGTCAAACAATGAACCAGCCAAGGGTTTGATACACACAAGCCGATAACCCCCTTCACTCCACATCAGGCAGAAAAAGGGTGTCTGAATCGGGAGAGGTGCAGCATCTGGTCAGGAAATGTGCATGATCCCCTCTCAAGATCGATTCACGTTCTCGGTTGTAGAACGCCCAACTGGGACGGCTGTTTTTTTTTTTGGGCCGTGGACGTCGGCCGGAATCACCGATATCGCCTGAGCGAAGGTCCGAGTTTCTCCCCAACGCGAGAATAGGAAAGCTGTACTAAGGCGGCAAGATAAGATCACGAATGGGATGAAACAGACCGAGAGTATCAAGTTTGGGAAAACCGTATGTGATTATCTATGTTATTCTCTGGTGGGCTGTCCATTGACCAAGCCACTGCCAGCTGCAAAAACCAACTGAAAAGATCATTTGCTTGTATCTGCTTGCCTGACGAATAAAACCCAAAAAAACAAGGTTCTCATGAATCTTGGTTCCTCTATGTGTGCATTGCGCATCTGACGCCTCGCGCCCAAAGAAAGCATTACTTGCGACCCGATAAAGTGTAACCCTCTTTCAAGAGACTTTCGGTATCGCCATCAGACAAATAAGTCATGCATCGCGTGAAATACCCTCGAAAATAAAATACCAAATCATAGACAGGTCAAATCAACCTGGTAACCCACGACGCCTCGCTTTGAAAACAGCATTAATAACAAAATCAGGGTTCTGGGGGCCGCGTAAGGACCACATCCACGGAGGTGTGAGTCGGTGACCGAGGGTTGGGAGGTTGTGCCCAAAGGGGGAGATGGCACGAGGGTGGCGGATATTCGGCTCGGATAAGTCCGGATCCGAGGCTCTGGTGTGTAATATCTATCAATCTATTGTTCGTTCGTCATAGCTTCGTGAAGCGATTGAATACAATCGCTTCGGGTATCTCTTGCTACCACTGAGGTGGTGCTGTTGTGTGTTGTATTGAGAACGAGTGTTGAAAGCGAGTGTTGCCAGAATCGGACGTGGCCCGCGTGTGGTCACAGTACACGACTCGGGGGGGAATTGAATAGGGAGCATTTAGGCGCTCCTGCAATATCCGGGATGTATGGTGTTGCGCTTGGAAACCGGAATGACCTAGAACGTGCTCCAGTTCCAGTCCCGAGGGACACTGGCTGCAATCTCGGGACCGCGAGGAAGCATGAGGCCATCGGCCGGGCCCGCGGCGATTGGCGTGGCAGGGGTGTCCTGCTGGATATCGGACGAGGCAGCACTGGAGGCTTGGCTGTTGTTGCGGCTGTACCAAGTCCTGAACTCGTCGAAGCAGTGACCACATGTGCGCGAGGGAGCAGCGCGGGGGTTGAACTTGGCATCCTGGTCAAGGGGAACAAGGAAGGTCGAGTGCCAGTCGCAGAAGATGTTACCACACTTGCGGCAGTGGTGTCGGCGTGTGAAGTAGCTGAAGGAGCGCTTGCAGGTGGCATCGTCGCAGATGGTAGACTCGGCATCGGGCTAGAGTAGTGTCAGAGTTAGCATTGCGCGCCAAAACCTGGGGATGTGGAACAACGGGTGGTGTAAGACAGGATGGTGGAGGCACAGGGCGGAAGGGAGATTGTTTAAGACATGTGCGCAAGAGGAATGCTGTTTGATTGTTCCCAGGGCTGAAGGGATCGCGTGGTGGGAATGATGGAATCTCACCTTCCAATGCTTGCGGGTAGGCAGGGCAGTGACCTCCGGGAACAGGTCGAGGTCGAAGTCGCCGTCGATGCTGCTTCGGTTGCTGTCGGTGGTGGAGGCGCGCGAGAGACGGTGGCCGAAGACCGACATGCCGGGAATGGTGATAAGGCTGCTGTTGGAGCGGCGAAGCGTCAGGTCCGAGTCGGAGCTCGAAGCTGAGGCGGCATCGTCGACCTTGGTCTTGACCGTCTTGGAAGGGAACAGATTTGGGCGCAGCGCGGCGGGCATGTACATAGGACGGACATGGCGAGCGTGGTAGGCCTTGGGCGATGTGGGATTTGAGGAATCGGGGCTGGTGGACTCGGAGTTGCTGAGAGATGAGATGGAGCCCCCCGGGATCTGGAAGGACTGGGTGCGCTGGTGAGGGCGCTGCTGGGGGAAGAAGTGACGAGAGTCACCTCCCAGAGTAGGCATGATGAGGTCTGCGGCCATATCAGGCGAGGTTGTAAAGGCGTAAGTGGTGGTGGTGGTTTCTAAGTAGCGAAGTGGCGGTAGCGGGAGCGGGAGCGATGGCAGGAGGAGGCAGCTGAGAGGTAGTTTGATGCGTTGGTGTGTGTGTGGTGATATGGGACAAGCCGTTGCAAGTGACGCCAGGCTACGGAGCGACAGGGAGGCGGATGGGGATGTTTATATTAAGAGGAGGAGACGAGTTGGCCGATTAGATTTAGGAGTCGGGGGGGGGGAGGAGGGTGCGGTGACGATGGGGATGGGGAGGGTGCGAGCAGAGTTTAAACTAAAATGGACGAGGGCGAGCGTCGCGTGGAACTGGGGAGGCCCTGTACGAGGCGGTCGCAGCAGTACGTAGCAGTGGTTAATGGCGGCAGAGTGGTGGTAGGCAGCGTGGTAGCGGTAGTGGCAGTGGGAGTGGTGGCAGAGGGTAGAGTGGTAGAGTGGTAGCAGCGTGGTATGTGGCACTCCCCCGTAGTGAGGGTGAGGTGAGGGTGGCAGGTCCTGTCCTGGCCTGTCCTGTCCCGAGCAGTGGGATAGGTCGAGCTAGGCCGGACTGGGGCGACGGGCGACGGGCGACGGGGGGCGGAGGGGATGGAGATGGGATGGGATGGGAGGGGTGGAGCCGCAGAGCGCGAGTGGAGATGGTGGAGATGGTGGAGAGTTGGATGAAGGCGGTGGAGAGACAGCGGAAGTCGCTTTTTTGTGGCTTGGTGCTTGCTGGGGTGCCGCGTTGGAGCACAGCGCTCGGTGCTGTCTCAGGCCCTCAGTTCCCCATTCCCTCCTCTCGCTCAGGTCTTGCATTATTTTATTTTGTTTGCGACTATCAGACAGGAGCGTGTTGGCCATCATGTCTCTGGCTCTGGCTTCTTTCTTCTTGTTCCTTTTCCTTGCTTGACTTGTGCGTGCGTGTTCGTGTGTAGCCCCCCCCTCTTTCACCCCTTGATTGTCGCATGCATGCTTTCTGCCGCCGTGATGCGGCCAAGAGTCAAGAGTTTGGCCAGACCCCGATCGTAGTGCAGAGACAAGACGCGATAACCATGGTGAGTTGTTTTTTTATCCCGACTTCCTGGTTGGACAGTGTCCGGGGTCAAGACCGCGCCGCTGCTGGGGACAGCACAGAGCCTTGGTGGGATGGCACAGGAATGGGATGGCCGATCGTAGGGGGGGAGGGGGGACCCGGGACATTTCACTCTCCCCTGATCGGGTGTAATCAACCAGCAGCCTGGGGGAGCCTTAGCAAAGCAACACACACACCCGCGCTCACGCACAGCTGGGAACGGGGGACGGGAGGCGAGACATGCATCAAACCTGTTGAGACAGTTGCTTTGACTCCTCTTGATGCTCTCGATGCTGCTCTTGCTCTGACTCTGGACCAAGGGGAAGCCAAAGTCAAATGCCAAAAGCCACACACATAGTGCGAGCGTGGTGTGCGCGTTGAAGGTCATGATGACGGTGATTGTGGTGCATAAGTCGTCCTCAACTCCGGCAGCCAGATGCCAGAGCCAGCCTCCATGTGCCGGCACCGGGAATCCAAACAGGAAGCGCCTCGTCAAGCTGTGCCGTTTCGTCGGGGGCTGCGGACTCGGCCACTCGAGTCAGGCAGGCCAGCTCGGCACCCTCACTCGCCCATCTGCGCGACACTTGACCGATCTCACGATGCGTGCTACTACACCACTCGAGCGGCTCCCAGCTCAAAATCCATCGGGTGCTGAGCGTGTGTGTGCGTGTGCAAGTGTGTGTGGGAGTGAGCCACCATCGCCCTCCGGGGGGTGTGGTGCTATGCCAGACGTTGCTGAGCCGAGAGTTCCCTCGGGCTTGGCTGTGCGCGGCACACACCAAAACCCTCAACTAACATCAACGACAGATAACAAGGGAGGAGGGCTGACTATCGTGGTGCGCCTATTGGCCGTAGGTTCGCCGCTCGGAGCACCAATCATTGGCTTGCCGCCGTGCTCTTCGCAACCCACCCCCTTACGGGTCCATGTAAGTAATTACCTCCGTCCCTCGACTCTCAGAGGGCAACTCGTCCGAGCCGGGGCCACCCCGACCCCATCCGCTCCTTTTTGGTCGTGTCGTGCGTCTTGCCTCCCGGGACCGGCTCCAACGGCCTTGCGTTTCTTTGCTCTCCAATGGACTGTCGGTGCCGGGTCGACCCTGCCCGCCAGGGGTTGTGAGCCCGGCCGATCGAATCAACCCCAAAAAAAAGGCCCATCTTGCAAACGAACGGGTTTGCCGAAGTGACGACAGCTAACAATTTGTTACGTACGAGTAAACCCCAATTCGACCATGAGACGATGGATTTGGGTGTTCTAGAAGAATTAGAACTCTTTTTTTTTCTCCTTGCGGTCCTTTTGTCCTTGCATCGTTGCGCCCGGTGTCGCCTGCGTTTGCCTTGAGCTGAAAACTTGTCAATCAAAGACAGCCACACAGCACAAACCCGCGGGGCGGCAATCAGTCGCGGCAAAGCATGAGCGCTGAGTGCGCCAGTGTCATGCACAACACCATTGTCACCGCACAATGCTCACCAGCGCACCAATTCACTTGTTGCCATCACCCCGGCCATGAAGCAGTAGTGCTGTATGTAGCAGGAGGCAAAGACTGCCCCCCGTGCTATTGGCATTTCAACTGACTTCGGGTTGTGCCAAATCACCGTCGACTAAATTGATGCGCAATGGTAATTCTAGCCGAAACTCGTGTGTTTTCCGTCATCGGCCAAAGCTTACCATTCTTCCCCCAACCACCATGCTCCCTTTTTCGCCGCCAACCCAATCCCCCCATGCCCAGTCTTGATGATCCTGCAGCTCCCAGGAGCAAATCTCGCACATCCCAAGTAAAGCGCCCTCCAACTCCTGGAAACTTACATGGCATCCATGTTGAGCCGCCATGGGGGTCGTTTCGGAATCCATGACCTGCTTACAGCGACAGGCCGATCGGATCGCGATGCGAAGCACTGCAGTCCTCTATCGCGATCTCGTTTAAATTCCTGCTTCATTAATCGCTTACACTTGCATCCCCATCTGATCGTTCCCTAAATCTGCAGCTGATCACCCACCTTAGCCGTCATCGTCGACATGATGACTCTGGTGCCTGCGCCGTACAACTGTCGGTGTAGTCGAGATCACCAGACCACTTACTTCACTTACACGAGGCCACCCCACAATCATCACCACCTAACTCCCGCCCCTCCATTCGCCTGGTTTTGCCTCCAGCCCAGCGACGGCGGACACAGATTCCCGCCAAGACGGCGTCTCCTTGGTGGACTGAGCAGGGATCCTCCGACTTCCTCTACGGCGCGCTCCTCGCTTTCTCGCTCTCTTCTGGTTGGGTTGCCCATGACCTAACCATATCCACCCATGACTCCACCACTCCATGCGCCAGCTCCACTTAGGGAGGGGCTAGAGGATCGCCGGTGGCCTCGTTCTTGTAAGGGGGCAGCATAATGCTAGATGTGAGAACTGAGAGAATACACGTCGCTTCCAAGAATGGGAACCAGCAGGACCGGAACCGAATCTAGACGTCCTCGAAGCGCGCAACCCGACAAGAAACTACCGGCCCGGTTCTGATTGCTTGCATCGTGAGCTCAAAATATGGATCCTTAGCCCAAAACTCGGAGCATCGGCCTTTCGCCTATGCAAGCATTGACTGTGGTGTCTTCTTCCAGAACCGCATCTGGAACGCCTTGGTTACCCTCAGACCCATAAGGCCACAACGACCTGCCCTGAGCATCAAACCTCCCTGCTTGGGATGGAACCGGTCTCGTGGCCTATTTCCCTTAGACATCTCGCCTCGCCGCATTCTTAATATTAATAACTACTCCATATTGCACCGGGCTCTCGGGGCTCCGCGATGGAAAAAAAAAATAAAGTGCTGAACGTTCGGACCATCATGTGAAATAGGACACACCCCACTGGATGAAATGAAAGTTTTGGGATCCACGCCGGATCCATCAATCCTTTGGTTATATGTCATAGAAACGTTGCTGGAGTGAGGCGACGTCCTTCAAAACGATGTTGTTGAGAGATGCGGCGCTTATTCGGACTGGGGCTCAGCGCAACCTCGGCCGTCGGTGGCTTTCCCAGTTAGGCTTGTTCTGCCACAATTGCTGGCAGACTCTCGCGACCATTCCTTCGTTGGCAACTCTGAATAGGCGCCGAGCCCTCCCCCATGTAACCTTCTTTTTCAACCTGTGGGTGATAGTTCTCGGTAAAGGACCTGCATGGCGCGAATTGCCACCACCTGCAACCATGGATCGCTTCTTTCCTGCACATCACCCTTCACCGTCATTCCAACCTAGCAAACAACAACCCCGTTTCCAAGCCCAGGCAGTGTGTTTTGCGTCCCCCTGGGCGATGAGCACCACTGGGGTGAAGGCGGTTCGTCATCTCTGGCGCGAAAAAAGAAGGGTCCTCCCCTAGTTCGCCCGCCACCTCGGGTTTTGAAAAGTGGCCATCTCCACTGAACTGGGCGCTCGAACAGTTAGTTGCAGTGGGAGGTGGAGGGAGCGGTTTGATGGAATGGGTGAAGCTTTGTGGGCCTGGCCGCAACGCGGTCCGCCGTCAGTGACGCCAGTCGTGGCCCCGTACCCACCTAGGACCAGCCGACCAGCCGGCCCAAGTGGGCTTGGGCTCGCCTCAGCCACGTTTTCTCCTTCCTCCGAGGAGACCCAGTGGCGTCGGCCGAGGTGTGGTCCCAGGTCCGATTTGGAGATGCGACGGAGGCGTCGCGTCCAATGGATCGGTTCAGACGCCGAGGTGCCGCATCCACGCCAGACCCTTTGCCGGGGTTTCGACCACGGACGGTTGCCGTTCGGCTAAGAGATGGGGGCCCTATATGCTATGTAGGCACGAGAGACTTGGTGAGAGACAGCAAAATCCCGGGGCGATCGGCGTATCTGGCCTCGGGTCTCCCCCGCCGAGCAAGATGAGGGATCGTCGGAGGTTGCATATACCATCCGCACGATCTCAGGTCCAGGCCAAGCAGCTCCAGGGTCTGGGCCCAAAGCTTGAACGGCAACGCACAAACGTAGCTCGCCGCTCAAGGCAAAGGTTTACGCACAGAGGTGGCAGCTCTCGGATGGTCGGAGGCCATTATTTTGTTTTGCGGAATGCGAAGGTGGGATGGATGCCTACGCCACAACCTAAAGCTGAGCTGGAGCAATACGGGAAAACCGCCTTTTACCGAATTCTTGGATATGGCGAGACAGGCGTGACTTGGCACTACGAAGCCGAGTTTGAGTTGAGTGTCAGTCCTACGAATGTAGCTACAAGGCATATCCAGGACGCCCGTATGCCTATGCCCACCCATCCATCCATCCATCCCCCCCAATGTACAGCCGGTCAGTAAGTCATGCATGACGTTGTACCGACCGTTGTAACAGTGTGTTGAAGCGTGCCGAGGCCAGCCGCCCGCAAGAGAAGCCACAAGGCAACCGTCGTGTTCGCTAACACTTGAGTGCATCCTCTCTCCCTGGCTGCGCTCTGCACTAATCCTGGCATCACAAAGTTACCTTGTCGTCATATCAAAGTCATCATCATCAGGCATGGGGAGGAGGATTATCAATTCACTGCGTGGCCCAGAGGGCAAGCCTTGCTGAGACTAGAACCTCCATCCGGGAAGGTGAAGCGAGAGAAACAAAGGCCGCTGAGGAGAGGGTGGGGGGAAGGGTCATCTCTTTTCCGCCGCACTGACCAATGCCAATCTCACAGCGTGCGAAAAATGCCAACGTCACCTCCACAACCCGCCCTGATGTGCGATGCAGGCTGGAAGTAAAGTGTCGAGGTACGTACCTCCACTCTGGCGTTTGCAGGCGTTGCTGGCAACCAAAAAAACAACCCCCCTACCTGCTACCTAGTGTCAGAGGGGGAATCCACAGCGACGTGCCTTGCCGTTTGCGGTAATTGAACTTACAGGACGTCCAGGGTCTCTTATCGCCGGGTTGCCATTGGCTCGCAGCTAAGAAAAGCACTCGAGGTCCTCTTTTGGACAAGCGCGCCCCATGAGGGCTGGTCCACTCGAGGACCCTTGTTCTGGTTCTCAGGCATGTCATCCCTCTGCTCTGCAGAGCACCACCCGTAGCAAGGAGGGACTACTACTGTAGGCCCAAGCTTTGGCTCAGCATGTCAATCAGGCGTGCACGGTCTCGTCAAGTATACTCGAGTCGAACGGCAGCCTCGCCGCTGTAGACGTCACATAGAAGGTCTGTGCCTAGTGCCGACGCCTGTGCTTGAGTCTGCATCGTCCGTGTCCCACTGTCTGTGCCTTCCGGAGCGCATACAACGTACCCATTCATTCCAATATCGTACTTGTGCTGCACCGGCAATCTTTGCCACACGTCTTTCACCCATGATCCATCCTCTGCGCATATCGCTCATAATTAATTCCTTCACCCATGTTGCTTGCCTGCAGCATGCAAACCAGCGGCCAACGAGCTTTGCCTTTCGCCTCACTTGCTTCGTCCCCTTTTCCTGCTTTCACTCACACGCACAGCACACACACACACACACTTGGGTCACCGCCTTTCCCCAGGCCCCGCCCCCGTGCCCCCTACCTCCCATTTTTATTGCGCCCGGCGCTGGTCATGTGCCCTTCTTCCTCCAACTATCGGTCCACCTTCCGACCTGACTTGCAAAGTCATCCGCCTGTCGTTGGACCCTTTTCCACTCTAAGTATGCGAAACCAACTCAAAAAGTAAAAGAAGAAAAAGAAAAAGAAAAAGAAAAAAACATCCAGACTACGGCCCAGGAAACAAAACCACGCAAGCGCCTGTCGCCCGGGCTTGGTACATACACCTGACGGATCTCGGCCAATCGTGAAGCCACGCAAAAAAGGAAAAACAGCAACATAAAACACACAAGGTCGAGCATAAGCATAGATCTGAGATGATCAGGTCCTGAATGTCTCATAAGTTCTAGGCCACCCATGCTTGCTTTTTAGCGCTCGCCACTTCGCTCGCCCAATGCTCTGCGTGCTATCTTTGTTAATTAACTGCCCTGCAGCGTTTTGGGCTGCGTGGTTGACTGCGGCCACTAACCGCTAGCGACGGACCCATGTCTCCACCTAAAGAGGCAACTCTGGTCCTCTTGTTCTCTCTTTCGTGAGACAACTACACCGTCGTCCCATCTCTTCGACCCTCTTTGCTTTGGTTGCTTTAGTCTCTCAAGTCTGCCCCCCCAACCCCTCAGCCGCACGACTATCTAGATACCGACGGAGAATTGCTAGTCACATCTAATCACAACTCTCTTGTTTGCAGCCGCACCGGCAGAGAGTTAATTTCCATCCATTGGTATGTGCGGCGTGCATAGTCTAGAGCCAGTCTTTCGTAGCCATCTCGGCCGGCTCATGTAGCCTCCCTGGCAACGCAGCCGCTGGCCAGAAACCGCGCCCCCGCGTTGTTTCGTAATGCTCGCAAACGCGAGAAACCATAGGGTGCCGCAAAGGTGCTTCGCATGCATGGCATTGGACCCTCTCGACTAAGTTGCCTGTCTTCTTGGGCACCCCGCATAGACCCCTCTGCCCCATCTAGGTGATGCCGTGAACGGCTGAGACCCTTCAATCCATCTGCCATTTGCCGCTCTTGCCTCCCTCCTTCAGCACAACCCGTAGCCCCTCAATCACCATGGCCTTGTCCACAGCCTTGCACATGTCGTAAACCGTCAATGCCGCCGTAGACGCCGCCGTAAGTGCCTCCATCTCCACTCCTGTTCGTCCCTCGCACGTGATCGTCGCCAGGATCTCAATCTTGTCGTCACCTTTGACGTCAAGATCAACAGTGGCTTTGGAGAGCGCAATAGGATGGCAGAGCGGAATCAAGTCCGATGTTCGCTTTGACGCCATGATCCCCGCTACCCGTGCGACTCCTAGCACGTCTCCCTTCTTCATTTGATTCTGCCTGATCAACTGGATCGCCGTTTTGCTAGAGAATCGTACTGTACAAGCCGCCTTGGCAACTCGTGAAGTAACGCTCTTGCCGGAGATGGAAACCATCTGTGCTGATCCTGAGTCGGTTACGTGAGTGAGTCTTGGGCCGTACGGCTTGTTCCCTTCATCTCGTAAATAGCGACTTTGCGAAAAGAGTCGCCGCTGGCCGAGGGATGAAAATGTCGAGGGACGGGAGACAATGGGCAGTCCATTTCCAATAGCTCGTCGAATATCAAGAGGTATATTGCCAAGCAGGGACACTGGTAAGGGATCTACAAAAACTTTTCAGTATATCTTCATTGTGGTATCCAAGTACATTGTTATCATATGTGTCCCTTAACGCCATACACATATACAGACGTGCCTTGTCGTGCTACATCACCTTCTTGTGTCCGTTGAAATAAAAGAGTACCTTCACCCACCTATCAGAATCATTGGCCTGTTTTTCATGTGCTCCAACTCTCCAATGCCTGCGTGCTTCGCTTTCTTCCTTTTTACGGCCGCCCCAATGACGTTCAGCAACTCCATCTCATTTAGTGTTAAACTCGGAAGCGGCTGGCCTGGTGTCAGTTCTCGCCGACGGTCCAGCTCAAGTTGTCTCATAGCATCAAACGCCCTCTCGTCGATAGGTTCGCCATCATTAAACTTTCGTAGGATATCTCGCAGCGACACCTCGGCATTTCCAAACAAACAAACTTTCAGGTTACCATCGCTGGTGATGCGTAAGCGGTTGCAAGTGCCACAAAAGTTATGTGTCATGCTTGTGATGAAACCGATACGTCCTGCAAAGCCGGGGATGTGCCAAGTCTTGCTAGTGTCATTCTTGTGATCTTGAACCTTTTCCAGTGTTGGATATTTCGTGCGGATAAGGTCGAGCATTTCCGAGTAGCCAAACATCGTCGTCTTGTTCCATTTGTTACCATCAAATGGCATGTATTCGATGAATCGGATCTCGATATCTTTGTCCCGTGTCATGTCGACAAACGGCAGAACTTCTCTGTCGTTTATACCCCTCATCACAACGCAGTTTATCTTTAATTTAATACCGGCGCCGAGTTTGTTGAGCTCCAGTGTCCGATCAATGCTTTTCTGGACTGCGTCAAATCCCTTCCTCCTCGTCATAATTTGAAATTGCCATGGATCCAAGGTATCCAGACTGAGATTGATTCCCGTCAAACCTGCGTCGACCATGCTATCCAGCTTGCGGTGAAGGGAGATCCCATTGGTTGTGATGCATAGTTCCTTCAGCCCGTGCCGTCGTAGGTCGCCGATCTGGTGCATGAGAGGCAAGATGTCCCGACGAACTGTTGGTTCTCCTCCTGTTAGTCGAATTTTTGTTACGCCCTGGTTGACAAATACCGACGATAGTAGGACGATTTCTGGGGTAGTTAGGAGCTCTCTGTTAGGGGAGAGAGGAACGCCCTCTTCAGGCATGCAATAGACACATCGAAGGTTGCAGCGCTCCGTCACGGAAATTCGTAGGTAATCATGTTGGCGGTGAAATGTATCGGTGAGGAAGTCAGAAAAAGGTTTTGCGTCGCGAAATTGTCGACGGGGCAGATGTGCGGTATTGGGTTCAGTAGTTGGCGGACGCTCCGGCTCCTTGTGAGGGGGCGCGGCCGTTGCCACAGTTCTGAGGCTGTAAAATGGACGCCCGAATGGCCCCGGGCGATCAAGGATGCGAGGGAACCAGTTCATCCGGCACAAAGACTGCCGGACAGAAGCCATCTTAACCCGAAGACTCCGCTCGTTCGCAGCAGTCGTTGCTTTTGATAAGGCGGTTTGAGGCGACCTATGCCGGTGCCATACTCCTCCAGCAGAATAGGCAAGACCGGCTGGGCACTTGGTTGCGAAAAGACAGGCAAGTAAAATAATCACATGGAGATACCTGTCAGTACTACAATAAAACCTGGCCAATCTCCCTGGGTTCCTTGGTGTGAGGAGATAGTTGACGTTGGCCAGCGGAGATGTTCGTGACGTTGGATGAGTCAGCAGCAAAGAGAGACCTAAGGAAGGTGGCAATAATCTTAGCCTCGGTAGACTACCTTCCTCGCTGAGATAAGTTTAGGGCGTTTTGTACAGCGCTACTTCGGCGGGCAATCGCCCTTCCTAGCCCAGAATCAGAAGGACCGGCAGGAATCTAATCGCTGAACGGTTAAGCAGACACTGCCATTTGGTGGTTGCTCCTCCCCTCCGCGGGGTCTACCGTGCTAACCGAAACGGGGCAGCAAGTAAACACCAATCCCCCACCTGGAAAAAAAAAAAGTGTCGACACTTTATAGCGGTCTATCAAACACACCTCGAACGCGACAGATGCGCATCAAGGGGATAGCAGCTGACATATCTGAGCTGTCGCGAAATTTCGTGGCCAAGGACCCATCGCTATTTTGCGCGCCGCGACCCGAATCCGACCTTCTTCTCGCTCCGATCTAAGCGATTCTTCATCTCCGACTTCATTTCCCTACCAAGGTCGCAATTCGATGAGGTGTCTCTTTCGGTTTTTTCTCCTCTGCCAACCTCCAAAATCGCTAACCATCTTCAACACCGTCTTCTATTTTTGAAAATATACATGTAACGCACAGTCAAACTCATACGCGACCGAATCACCATGCATCCTTCGCGCCTCTTCAAATGTATCACTTTTCCCCCTTCCCCCCTCCCATATCCCTCCATTCCCTCCTTTTCCTTGTTCCTCTTCTCTCTTCCCGCTCCCTCCCCTCGTCTTGCGATTCACAATCTGGGACTGGCGCTGACAAGCCCTGTCTATAGCTTCACCGCACTGCAGCGCAAGCCCTGATGGCAAGCTCATTGCCACCCTGTCTTCGTCGACCATCACCATCCGCGCAACCCAGTCGCTGCAGACGGTCCAGGCCGTCAAGCTGCCAGCAGATGTTTCTGGGCCTATCTCAACCCTTGCTTGGTCGCCTTCATCGTCGCGAATCCTCGTCTCAAGTACAGACCAGATCCACGTCTTCTCTGCACGCGACTCATCATTCCGCGCGTCGATTCGAAACCCTGCGTCCGGTAGCGGGAAGTCACCTCTCGTCCAGTTTGGGGCCGGCGACAACGAGATCTTGAGCTGTGCGCCTTTTGGCCTGAAACTTGTCATATTCGACCTATCCAATTCCAAGGCAGTAGAGATTAACAATCCCAAATTCTACCTCACGGCATCAATTTCTCGGGGACTTTCCCTCCGACCAGGGACCCACCATCTCGCATTACTGACGCGAGCCAGCGGTAGAGACGTTATCAGCATTCACCACCCCGTTACCCGACAGGTACAGCGGTCCTGGTACCCAGAAACTATTGACGCCCAGGGATTAGCATGGACCCCTGACGGACAATGGCTGCTGCTGTGGGAGTCTCCGGCACACGGGCACAAGCTCCTTTTGTACACCCCCGACGGTCAGCTCTTCCGGTCCATTGGCGCATCTAGCATCGCGGGAGGTGAAGATGCCGATCTGGAAGCGGGGATTAAGCTTTGCTGTCTGAGCACCGATTCTGCCCTCTGTGCGGTTGGCGATCACAGCAGAGAGGTGCGTGTGCTCAGAACACAAAACTGGAGGGATGGGCTGAAGCTGCTCCATCCCACCACAGTGGTTCCGAGAGATACACTTCAGGTAAGATGATTCCCACAGTCCCGAGCGAACGTGGTTCCTGATGAAGTGGACTAGGTCTGGCAGGAACAGCTTAGCGTCTCGCAAGAGGGGCGTGCGACTTACACGTTCCTTCGTGCATCCCAAATGGTTTCTCCCCCAACACGATTGGTGGATGGAAAGCCTGCACCGGATGCGAAGCCCGGCTGCTCCTTGCTTGCATTTGACGCATCTTCGACGCTCCTTGCTACGAGAATCGATGATTCGCCCTCTACACTGTGGATTTGGGATGTCACTGCAGCCGAGCTCCGCGCTGTTTTAATGTTCCACTCTAGCGTCAACTTCAACTGGCATCCCTCGATCCGGGAGCTTCTCCTGGTCACATGCCAGGACGAGAGCCATCGAGGTGTATCCTTCGTCTGGGACCCATTGTCCAATGGGCCCAAGCCTGTGGTGCTGGAGGCGCACCTCCCCGATGGCAAGATTGTGGGGAAGCCTCAGTCCGTGTGGATCAACGGCGATACCGATGTGCCAGTTCTTCTAATAAACGATGCACATAATTATCTGCTGCTGTCGTGTGGCGAAGCGGAGGAAAGCCCGACACCGTGGCGAGAGGCAGCTGGAAACGAGCGGGCTCTTAGCTCAATGCGAGACGGCTTGTCGTCCGCGCAGGGCGTCGGAGATGCAAGCGACATGTCTGCCCTGATGGCGGACGATACGTCTACCTTGGACGACACCTTTTCGTTCAAGCATCCATGAGAGCCGATTGGCCAAGGCAGAGCACTTTGGGACTCCAACCCTAACTCACCTCCACTTGGACTGATCAACCAGCTTTCGGGTGGAGGAGATACATCTCAACATGTGTCAGCCGTAGATATCATCACTGGGCCATCTCGGAGGCGCACCCATGCCGAGTCGCCACCCTTGTCAAATGGATGGTCCTAGGCCTAGGAATATTGTTACACAGGTGGCGCTGTGATTTGACGGCCGGTCTTAGGCATGACCGCATGAGAGGGTTGGGATGTATAAGAAGAAGAAAAAAAAGGTCTTGTTTTCTCTTTTCTCTATTTGCTAACCCTTCTCGGCCGCAGTCTCCAATCAGAGCCGAGGCGGCGTAGTATTGGGCCAGCATTTTGCGGGTGCAACAACGAGCCTTGCAGGATGAGCAGAAATGGGCTACACAACATGTACGAGGGTCCCACCATGCCTTCTTAGGGAGGGGGCGCGAAAGAAACCGCCAACAGCCCTACCTTGGCCTGACGTATGTAGTGCCATGAGCAAGGCGATGGCGATTAGTTTCGCGAGGGCAACCATGGCATGTCAAAAAACCTGCTGGTGGGGAGGGGAGCACTGATCGTATTATGATATGTCACAAGCTCTGCAGGCAGGGCGGAACAGACCTGGCCGTCTGCATATTGGGAGCATGGTAGTATGGGTCTAGCCAGGGTGTTCGGCCTAAGCCAGAAACCGATCTGAGCAGGGCCTCCTGGAAGTGACATGATTGACGTTTGACACGACGGCATTTCGCGTGTTCGATGCCGACCGTCTCGCAGGCAAGAATCCCACGGATTGAGGTTCTCGGCCTGGTGTGCCCCCCACACTCTTGAGGCTGACGATGCCCCGGATCGCTGATGGGTGATGCGGAGTGGCCAATGGCGAATCTCGGAGGTCCGCTGCCAACGTGAATGGCTTTTTAGTCGTTGAGCAGCGCAGCAGTGTTGGAGAGGACACCAGCCGTGTGCAGATGAGAGAAGCCCCATCTGCCCGTCAACGTGCATTTTCTCCTGCCATGCGCTTCATTTGACTGGGATGGATGCAGTCGAATCTGGAGTTGGTTAGGGACGGCCCTTGGCAGGCCTGGCACCGGCAGCAGGGCTATGAGTACCTCATCTCCAACGCGAGAAAAGAATCACGTCGTTTGAAGGCAACGTGCGCCCTCGATAGCTTTGTGTCGTTGATTATTTATTCCTACCCCTCGCTTCCTGCCACAGGCCGTGTTCTATCCTTTTGCACGTTGATTTCTGAGCTTTGTTATTCCCAACCGTCTTGACCCTTGACAAGAGTGTGTGCGGTACGGCCTTTACCTTGACCTCATAACATCTGTGTTATTGTTTTTTTCTTCTTATTTTACTTTTTCCCTCTCCAGAGGTGTTGCCGAAGGTTCTAGCCTTGACAGCAAACACGCTCTCTCTCTCACACACTCTCTCTCTCTCCAGTCGACGCAGCCCGGTTTTAGCCATGGCGGCGGAGGCAACGATCCAGGCGACTGTTGGCCCAGGCGATGAAACTGGGTATTACCACATCACGTTTTGCAATGTGCGTCGGTGGAGTCTTCTATAAGCAGCCCGATGCGCCAGTCTAACCAAGATCTGCAGCTACCATTTGGGGCCTCATGGCACGAATTGAGGGCCTGGATTCGCACAGCATGCGAAGTCGATCGCATTGAAATCTTCCCCAAAAGCACCTCGGCATGGGTCCGCGTCAAGGGCAGGGACAACTTTGAGAAAGCCTGGCGTAAGTAGCGTCTCCTTGCATGCTTGGTGCCGCCGGCATTGGCTGACAAGATAGCAGGGCTCCTCAACGGCGGCGTCTTCAATGGGCGCTCCATCATCGCGTCCGACAAGAACCGGAGCCAGACGATCAAAATCAGGGAGGCCATCCCCGGGTCTCCCCAGGTTAGTTCTGCTCAAACGCCCAGGTACTATCCAACGCCCCCAACCCAATATGGATCTCCAGCGACATCGGATTCGTCGCAGCAGTATATGACAACCACTAGTGGCCAGGTACACCGACCTCGGGAGAAATCCACGTCGACCATCGTGCATCCACTGACTCCATCACCAGTACTGTCTAGGAAACTCTTACACTCAGCCAGCATATGGCAGTCAGACCATAGCTGTGCCTGTACCAGTTCCCGTGCCTGTGCCCGTGCCCGTGCCAATGCCGACGCACAATTACAATCAGCAGCCTGCCACAACAGGCGCCCCTGCAACACCTGTCACGTACGCCGCGCCAGATGTGGGATCCTACTACAATTATGCCAACGGCCCCACCAGGCGCTCGGCCATGAACCCAACGGCTTCGGTGTTTTCCAGCCGCAGCCAGAGGGGAGGGACCCAATATACAGTCCCCTATCGCGGTCGGGTTGACCCTCCGACGCACTCGGCAGAATATGATGCCTCCCCGAGTCAATCTCAGGTGTCTTCTGGGCTCCGGAAGCTGCACATCTCCCCATTCCCGCAGACGGCCAGAGTGGATGAAGTAAAGACCTGGCTTCGCCGCAAGATCAGCCCTCACAGATATAGGTATCTCGACGTACCCCAAAATCACAACAGCAGATATCTCCGGGGTTACGCTTGCGTGTGCTTTGACTCGTCTAGCGGGGCCTCCAAGGCACTGGAGCTGCTGCTGAAGGCACGGTTTCAAGGCCGGAGAGTCACGACCCGACTGGTTTCCGAGGACGAGGAGCAGTACGGTTACGATGCTGATGCCGATGCTGATGACGCCGGCCAGTCAGCGTTTGAAGTGGCGCCGCCTACAGAGCCCGCTCGAATGAGGGATGACGAGAGTTGTCTGCACGAGCGGAGCCACCGATCCAAGCACAAGGACTCGAAGGGAAAGGCGCCGGCCGATTCAGATAAGAGACGATCCTCGGATAAAAAGATTGCGTCCTCGAGCAAGAAGAGCAGCACCTCGCCACCCGACAAGAAGGTCTCTTCATCTTCATCCAAGAAACGGTCTTCAGGGGACAAAAAGAACAGCAGCAACGATGGTCCCGTCATTGTCGACGGGTCATCGTACAGACGAGACAAGTGAGATTATTTCTAAGAAGAGGAATGCCCCAGGTGGGCACCTCGTTACATTCTTATCTTGTGCGTCTATCTGCCATATCCTTGGCTATTTTTTTTCTTTACTTCTTCCCCAGTTTACTTTTTTTTTTTTTTTTTTTTTTGGTCATCGACTTCTGCCTCTACAGCCCTAAAGAGGGGCACATGCGGGCTAGCAAGCCAAGGATTTAATAACTCGATGATGCTGGTTGGATAAGCGGCAATTGGGAGGAGAAGAGCATAACGCGGGTTCGTGCCACTTTAGCTGATGGACATGTCAAGGTGCATTAGGAGCAAGTTTGACGCAAGCGGATCACCAGTGTTAGTCTATGATATCACGACAGCGGGATTGGAGTCTTTTTGGATTTCTTGTTTTAGCAATAATCAAAAACGCTCTGCTTTAGTCTCGTACAGTTTTCCAGCGAGGGGTGTTGGAGCGGCGGCGGAGAGGGAGCAAAAGGCCGACAGGAAGCCCTAGTATGATTACCACTGAACTGAAGTATGCGAATTTGGAAGCGATTTTGTGCGATTTCCCAGGGATTTTTTCAAAAAATGACTGGGACGCCGGTATGGGCAGACGTCTCTTCTGCCCTGCAGGGGTGTCTCCCGTCCCGTCCCACCTTGCACGTTACTGTGGTGTGAAGCCGGCGTCTCTCATCGGCCACCACCAGCAAAGCGACAGACACACCGAACCCATGGGTAAAAAATAAAAAATAAAAAATGACGCCAAGAGAGAGGGAGGGGGAGGGGATCGAAGAAAAAATAGCGCCCACCATCATCTCCACCATCTCAGCCGAGTGCTGGAACCGGAATTGGTCTTCTGAAGCAGCCAGGGTGCAGCAAACATCTACATGGGCATGCCCTCGTTTGGGCTGGCGTCGCGATGGACCCCTCCTCCCACGCTACCAACACATGACATAGACCCCTGCTCTGCTGTGTTCCTCCGAACCAGTGCTGGGGCACGAAACGTCGAGGCTAGGCGCGGAGAGCAGGGCCCCGACAAGAAGCAAGAGACAGACTGAGGCAGAGAGACACGCAGGTGCCTCATGTTGAGAGAGACATGAGGCCCTGGGCTCGTCATTGGCCCGTCACTCTTGGGTGTACATATGCGTGTGTGCTCGGCAGTTAAATGCTGGTCATGCCATGGCGTTGACCTTTTGCTGCACGCGTGTGTGCAGTGCGACCCAAGGACGAGATTGAATTCATGATGGGCCAGGGCTGGCTATGTAGGGGAAGGGGGTGGGGGGTGCGAGGTGTGGACTACGAGATGCAGGTGAGAGAGAGAAAACAAGAGAAGAAAGAAGTAAAAAAAGGGGAACAAGAAAAAGAAAAGAAAAGAAAAGAAAAGAAATGAGGCATCCTGGTCCATCCATACCTTGTCCTCGTTTGCTCTGTGCATATGCATGCAGCCATCCTCCCCCATCATCCATCCCCCCCTGTCTGGCCCGTCCCTCATATAGATGCGCCTATGGCAGTTGCCTCTACACACCCTTGCGCTCCAGTCCCAAGAGTCCACGTCCCCAGAGCCCAAAAGTTCGTTCCAGCATTTCAAGCAAGTTCTTTTCGTGGCGATTTTTTTTTTTTTTTTTTCCCTCTGGCCAGTGTAGCCCGAAAAGAAAGTATTGCATCAATCCCGCCTTGCCCTTACACCCCCCCTGCTTCCTGCTTTTCCCCTTCCCTTCTCAGTCGATAGACATCGTACCATTATTGCTGCACGTCTGTCTGTCTGTGTGCCTCTCTCTATCTTTCTCTCCCTATCAAATGTATCCCATGACCATCAACAACACCCTTACTCATTCATGTATGTTAGCCTGCAGTTTTGTGACACCACACCTTTCATTCAAATCAAGGACATGTCCGGCGTTGGACAAGGACGGAAACAGAAACAACAGGAAGAAGCACAAGAAGAAGAAATTTCATCTTTGCCCAGGGATATATGCATCGGCCTTTAACCACGGCCGTGCTCATACATTGTTGCCTCTTCTGTCCTTCACACACACCCCCTTCCTTTTTCCTCTCTCATATACACACTCTCTCTCTCGCCATCTAGATTCGTGTCTCTGCTCAGCCCCCAAAATCCATCTTCAGCTCAATCGTCGGTTGACCAGTCGCCCCCGGCCTTGCCACCCTTGTTTGCGTAGTCGTTTGCTGCCCGGATCTAATCACCTCCTCCAGGAACGTCTTCTGCCCATCGCTCATCCCCCCCACCACAGCCTTAAACGATGCTTGATCCACAGCGGCAAGCTCGAGCAGGCGTGCGCTAGTCTCGCGGTACACATCCTCGCCCTCTGCAGTAGCCCGTGCCATTAAAGTCGGCACAACCAGGGACATAGCCGTCAGCACTCGGCTCTTGTCGACCGATCCAACATAGAGGCACAGTGCATGTGCAGTCAGAGCCCTTGCATTCTCAGGATCCTCCGGGTTGGTGTCCGTGACAAACCCGATCAGGCGAGGGAACAAGTAGCGGGCAATGCTGAGATCTGCAGCTGTAGGGGAAGGTTGCAGCAGCAGGGATCTGACACAGTTCGCGGCAATCTTGGCCGTCTAGTTCACCGGGGTTAGCTTACTTTAATCGAGTGACAGGACGCTGTGGAAGGTGTACTCACCATTCGGTCCGTTAGGCAGTCCAGCAGCTCGTCTAGGTACCGTGCCACGAGAGGCTCTGTCGCAGGCAGGTGGTTGTTGCCGCCAGTGAAGAGAATCGTTGTGGCTAGGAGGCAATTCTTGACGCATGCAAGCGACTGTGGGAACTCGCGTTTCTGCGCGTTCAGGTAGATGGAAAGGAAACGCCGGAGACATCCCTGCATCTGGATGTCCGTCGCGGACGGCCCGGGCCTGCTGGACTCCTTTCTAGACTTGGACATGCTTGCGACGAATCGCTTCAGCGTCGGAAGCGATTGAGGTACAATCATATCCTGGCATTCGGGTGTGGCTAGCGTCGTAGCAAATATGTGAATGATGCATGCATGAAGGTCTGTTTTGATAATTGACGGGAAGACCTCGGCTGCCTTGACCAGGGCATTCAAAGACGACCGAATCAACAAGATTGCCTCTTCGTTCACCTGATGCCTGACGGGCTGGCCGCCTTCCGATAGGTTCGGAAGCAACCCGGCGCACACCAAAACGATGATTCGAGTCAGCTCAAACAGCTGGTCGATGTCATCCGACAGATCGCCGTCTTCGTCATTGTGCCTCCTTGCCGATGGATGTGACACAAGGAGCACGCTCGCAATTTCTACAATCACGGCCTGCACATCCAGCCCCTCCGTCAGAACCAGCCTGTCGAGCAGGTCCATCGTCTCGGAAAACACGTCCGGTCTAAAAATAGCATGCCCGGAGACGCTTGGGTGAAGAATCTTCTTAAGCGCCGAGAGAATTGCCAGCGTCTGTTCATGCGTCGCCAACGAGTCGTTTTGCCCCGATCGAGTCGCGAGGGCCTCAAACGCAAGTCCGAACAGGACAAAGAAGAATGCCACTGGCTCATCTCTGTAGTTGATGTCTGAGCTCTTGCTGTTGCCGTTGGTTGAGGGCCCATCCGACTCCTTGCCGTCCAAGGCATCAAAAACAAATTCGCTATCCTGCTCAATCAGACTGGCGATCGCGTCGACGAGTTTCAGCCAGGCGTCTTGGTAGAAGCGGAGAAGCGTTTCTCGGTTCAATGCAGCGTAGATTGTGTCCAAACTACCAGACAGCGATGGGGGTCCAAGTGTCATCGAAATGTCAGGCTCGAATCGGAGTCGCGCAAACTCTCGCAGAGACTCGAGCCACAGCGGAGTCAGGGTGCCAATGTGTGGCCTTAGGACGTCCAAGAGGTACTGCTGTTCGGTGCTCGCAACCTGCAGTTCGGCCCACGCCGAGAAAACAGAGATCTTGACCATGACTTGGGCGTTGGAGCTCAGCCCCTTCAGGTCACCAATCGCAGCATTCTCGCTGTCTTTGGAGAAATTCTCGAGTGCAGTGACAAGTGTCTTTAGAATGCGGCCCATGCGGTCGACATCGGTCACAATTCCAATGGATATGAAGCTTGCGCAAACGTTTACAGCCTCGGAGGCAAGCTCGGGGGAAGAGTCTGCCGCAAACGCTGGCGTCAGCGCCGAGCTGATTTGAGCTTGGTACTGCTCCAGCAACATTGCTTCCTCAAAATCGGGGTCAGGCGTTTTTCCGAACATCTTGAGCACCGCACCGATAATCTTCAAGCCCCATACTCGTAGCTCAAGGACGCTCGCTGTAGATGCAGAAAACGCGATTCGAACAACCTCCGCAATCCTGTTCTGTAGTTCATTCTGGGCCTGCGATTCTCCATTGGCAGCAACGTCCTTGGCAACAAGAATAAACATGTCGTTCACACATCCCATGGCAAAAGTTGTCACCTGCCATCGAAGTGGCTCTACCTCTGAGATGGATGGGTTGTCCTTCTCATCACCGCCAACTCCTGATGCTGCAGCAAATCCAGCAACTTCTTCGTCTCGAAGATCGGGAAGACCACCTCCCTTGGATCCCGATTGTCCGTCTTCCGTCTTTGGTAGCGCTCTTGTCATTTTATTGACCGCTTGGAATCGCTGCAGCCATGCACCGGTCTCGGTAAGGCATGTCTGGTGCAGCCAGTTGCGGATGATGTTGCGGATTCCATCATGAGTCGGGGCATTGTCGAGCACCAACCAGAGTTGCTCTTCAAATCCTTTGTCTGCCTCTCGTAGGACATCATTGGGATCTCTCTTCATGATGTTATGTAGACCGTCAACGGCCACATCACGCAGTGTCGTTGACTCAGATGAAAGATATCTCTGGAGGAGCTTGACGTAATCGGCAAAATGCATGTGCCCAGGAGCATAGAGAGACAGGTGTTCAAAGCATGCCAATGCAGCGCTCTGCACAAGAACATCTTCCTCATCTCGGAATTGTTCCACAAGAGTGAGGATGAGTTCTCTCGATTTGGTCGCGTCCTGGAGATCGGGTCCCAAAACATTGATCAGGGAATCGACGCATCGGGCAATGGCAGATGTGGTAGACAGCTCCATCTCGAGATTCATCGTAATAGCTGAGGATATCTCGGGGTGGTGGGTCTCTGAGAGATAGAGCTGAACGAGCATACCCAAAGTGCTCGGGACATAGCCGGCGAAACTCAGCCCAGCGGCGTCTGACGCCAAGGACAGAGCCTCGAGGGCCCAATAATGCACGACTGGGTGAGGATCGTTGCACAGTGACATCAGGATACCCAGAATCGTCTTCAGGTGGTAGCCTGCTGCCATACCACCAACCTTTGTCTGGATAGAACCAAGTGCCATGGCACAGCCCGCTCTTGCGCTAGGCTCACGGTTACCAACAATAGTGTCAACGAGAAACTTGATCTCATTGTTTGTGAATCCATTCCCATAAACATTGCACAGTCTGGCGACGGCATCGTAACCGAGGCTTCGGACATGTTGATCAGGGTCGAGAACAAAGTCGCGGACGATGTCCTGCAGCAAAGCCTCTACTGCGCTATTAGAGATATCTCCGGGAGGGGACTGAGTTTCCTTGACCGCGACCCTCATTGTCGCTAGAACGGCCGTGGCAAGGTTTACATTGATTGCGGCCTTGCGTCCTGGGTCTCTCTGAAGAACTCCTGCTGAAGCAAACGTTCGAATTTGTTCGAGGATACTTTCCTGAACTTTAGCCGGAGTAAGCGGGAGGGCAAATGCAAACAGCTGAATCGCTGTGTTTATCACCTCGGTTGCTGCAGGGTGAGGGGGGCTGGACGAAGTAGTCATGTTGCTAATATACAACACCGAAGCGTCGTGTTCCAGACTACCACAGATCGGAGAGTGGAGAAGATTGTTGATGGCATCCTCAGGGCTATCATCCTCAAGAGGTTCACTCACGGAGTTTTCTTGTTGCCCTGGGAGCTTCTTTACCTTGGAGCCTGCGACAAGTCCGGTAATTCCAAATCCAGAGTTGTCCCCAACATCCCAGATAGACTCAAAAGTGGCAGCAGCGTTGGCAATAGATGCGCTAAGCGAGTTTAGTGAGTAGTTCTCTGGGTCGGCAAAAAGCGAGATAGCGAGAGTCAAGAGGTTTGACTGCAACAAAGCCTCACTTCCGCCAGCGGGACTGAGGTTAACAAGCTTGACGTAGCACTGCAAAACTCGGCGTTGGACCATCATGTCAAGGTCGTAAAGTTGCAAAGCAGGTGTGAGTCTCTGAGAAGTATCATCGGTAGTCTTCTTCGATGGCAAGGTCTTCAGGAAAGCGGTGGTGCTTTGCAACATAGTCGCGATCCTCTTGGACACATCCACAGTAAGGAGCCGGCTATTAAACTCGAGGAAGGCTAGGATGGATCCGAGGGCACATTCCCTTACATGAGCTAGGAAAGATGCCTCGAGAAAACTCCTCGCGGATGTGTTGTCTTTAGCTAGTGGCTTTGGTAGAGCATTCTTCCACAGAAGCAACAACTGCGACAGATGAATTTTAACGAAATTGGGTCCGAGTGACATAAGACCACCGATAAGAGTCCAAGCAACTTGAATTTGCGTAGCGGAAACGCGAAGTTCAGATTGGCTGCTGGATTTAAGGAGGTTCGTCGCCATTGTCAGGACTCGGCTGTTAATATCTACTGAGCCGTGGAGGGGACGAGATGGGCTAGCACTCAAGGTTGAGGCCAATCCGTGTGCAAACCCAATGCATCTCCTCGGAGAGTTTCTGCCGCTGCCCAGCAAGGAGAGCTCACGGTTGAGACTGTTCATACAAACAGAGAGACAAGGCAGTAGTTGTTGTGGGCACGCAAGAACAAACGTTTTCATGCAATGGGATGCAAAAACCTGAACGGTGTAACTCGGGTGTTGCAGAACTTGCAACAATCCATCTCTGCATGCGTCCGAGAAACTGTTTGCTGCCGAACCCAGTGATTCGATAAGCGAGGCCACCGCGCTCAGGGTGGTTATCAAACATTGCTTGGATGGCTCTGGTCGCTCGGCTAGGGCCTGAGGATAGTTTTTCAAGATATTGTTAATCAAAGTCTTCGCGGCCTTGATTTGGCCCGATTCTCCAAGGATTTTTCGTCCGATTACATCCTGGATAACCGTGTCCACAATCTTGCGCGAGATCAGCAGCCGGTATCGGTTATTAAGTATGGCCGCTTGCCCAAGCACATCCACTGTGAGGCTCTCAACAATTGTCAGGTAATTAGTCTCAATGAGTTTCTCCCCTAGCCGGCGGAAGAGCTTGCCATAGCAAATACCAATAGCTGCCCGAGCCTTGTTGGAGGTTGCTGCCTTAACATAGTGACCAGCCAAAAGCTTAAGCATATCCGCCAGGGAGAGCGCAAGAGCTTGGATTCGTTTGCCCGGAGCAGGGCTCGACGGTCTTGATGGAATCTCGTCATCGTCCCCTGTAATGGCCGGGTGGGTAGAAACTCGCTTAAGAGCCTTAGACTTGGGTTTCTTGCTCTTCGGCGAGCCCTCGCCCGGGCCAGTCTCCGAGTGGCCTCGTACGAGCGCCTCAGCGAAACACTCAGCAGCGGCTTGGCGAACCTGGACGGAAGAAGAGTCGAAGGCCTTGAAGATGGCGGTTTCCAGCTTGTCGAAATCGGTCGAGTTGATAAAGTAGGGTGTGCATTTCACCAGCGCATTGAGACATCGGCATGCCGATGCTACAACAAGCGACCCTTTATCAGATGATGCGTGGTTGCGCCCCTGCTTCCAAATGTCCCGCGCAATAACTTCGTCCATGCTGCCTTCCACCATCCTCGCAATCTTCCCAAGCGCCGTCAGAATAGCTGCGCGAAGCCCCGTGTGGTTCGAGGAGGATTTCAGGAGCTTGATCAGGGTGGAGCAGGACAGCTGGTGCGATGCGATGACGCTGTCGCCCGCTGCAGCGAACACGTCGCCCAAGCAGCTAACCGCCGCATGTTTGGTTCGAATCTCGGCCTCGGTCTTTGATTTTCCTCCAGAGATGATACCAACAAGGTCATTTACGGTCTCAAACAGCAACTTTCGGTCTCCGATCCCGAAAATGTGAGCCAAGCATTTGCCCAGGTTGTTTCTTATAACTCGTGACGGTTGCGGAGAGGCCAGGTTGATGATCTGGAAGATTTGCTTCTTGAGATAGAACTGCTGCGCGGTGCAGTCATCGGCGGGAAGTGAGAGGACATGTTTCGTCAGTTTCGAGACAAAGGTCAGCAAAAAGAGGTCTTGTTGTTCTGCCGGCAAGGATTGAAGCTTCGAAACATCGAGCTCAGGGTTCGCAGTCGCGGAGTCGGAGGGGGGCGGTGGCGCCTCGCTGGGCTGGCTCGGAGCTTCAGGTTCCTGGGATTCCGACATGGCACGCAGGGCGCTATGCCGTCAATAGCTCCCAGCTGTTTTCGAAATGTGTCTTTCGTGAGTTTTTCGGTCAGTGTGGACCCTTTTCCGTGTAATTTGCAAGAGTAAGATGCTGATCTGGTGTTTGGCCCATGACGTTCCATCCACATGCCTCAAGGGGAGCACCATGGTTAGTAGCCAATCAAGCCCCACCAAGCCCCCCCTGACAGTTGAGTCTGGGGAAGATCTTTAACCCGGCGCAGTTGAGAGCTCCCCCAAACACCATGCATGACATGAACTGCCAATTGCATAGTCAAAGCAATTGGCGCAGGCGGAGCAGTCTTGGGCCATTGACAGGAGATTCTCCGGGCTCCCTGGGTCTCCTATTTTTACCTAATTGCAATGGCTTCCCGGCGAGCTCTGCAGCCATTTTTGGGCAAGCCCAGCTCCTTTGCCCCAGCTTCGCCAAGATCTTCAACTGTCTGCCGGCAATGCCATCGAGAATTCACAACGACTGCGTCGCAATGGGCCGGCCACAACAAGTGGTCCAAAACGAAGCACATCAAGGCTGTCACGGATAAGAAGAAAATGAGCGAACGACAAACATTTACAAAAATGATTGCCATGTATTCCAGAAGTACGATTTTTTTCTAAAAAAAAAATGCTGCATGGAAAACATCGTCTGATCTGAGCATAGTGTATGGTGAGAATGTGAACTTTAACCCATCATTGGCGAACGCAATTGCAGCAGCAACCAAAGGTATATTACAACAGCGATTGCGACATCGCATAAGAAGACTGATCTTTTTCTTTCTCAGCCAGCATTCCCAAGAACTTAATCGAGGCCGCCATCGCCCGAGGCCAGGGTCGTTCCACCACAGGCGCCCAGCTCGAAACCATGTCTCTTGAAGTTCTCATGCCCCCGGATATTGCCTTAATCGTCGACGCCGAGACGGATAACAAGACACGCACCCTGCATGACCTTCGACTAGTCGTGAAAAAGGCCGGCGGCGTCGTCGGTTCGACTGCGTTCTATTTTACGAGGCGCGGGCGAGCCGTGTTCAAGGCGACAGAGGGTGGCCCCTCGCTGTCCGACATTCTCGACGAGGCAATTGAGCACGAAGGAATGGAGGACGTCGAGGAACTCCCGGACGGTAACTTTGTCGCCTGGACGCAACCCAACACAGTTACTGCCATCACGCAAGCCCTGTCCAAGAAATTGGAGCTCGAGGTGCTTGACTCGGAAATTGTCTGGGCGCCCAACGAAGACACAAAGGTCTCTGTTGATTCCTCATCATTGGCCGACTCTCTCGATGGTCTCTTCTCTGGGCTGAAAGAGTTCACCGAAGTCAAGGCCATTTATGCCAACGTACGTCAAGGATCCATTGAAGACGAGGAGTGGGACAAGGTGGAAAGGAACATGGATGTATAGCATACAAATACAGCATGTTAAACACCTTCATATCAATTTATACACTGCAATCCCTTTTTTTTTTATGGAGTTGGGGTATGAATGAATGCCTGCAATGCCCGAACCAAGCGCCGTGGATACATTATCGTTTTTGCTTCAGTTTGCCTCTCTCATTTATTATTATACACGTCCGGGGTATCGCTTCGTCTCTCGAGTGTCGGAGTCGCTCGTATTCAGTTTTGCTGCTGTTGCTGTTGCTGTTGCTGCTGCTGCTCGGGGTGCGCCTCGGCCCGTAATCGTTCTTCCTCCAACTTCCGTGCCATCCGCAGCTTCTGGCGGGCGACAATTCGCTCATATTCAGCCTTGACCTCCTCGCGGTCGCGGGGTACCTTGTTGCACTCCTCGGGCTTGGGCCAGAAGCCCTGGACGGCGAAGCGGTTGTCGAGATTTGTGCCGAAGTAGTACATGATGCCGATGGGAAACATCAGGTACGTGCCGAACTAGTATTGTGAGTGGCTGCGCCCGACCAATGTTCAACCATCAAATTTCTCATACCTTGAAAATTTCCAGATTGAGGCCACCCATTTTGAATTTCTGAACCTGCTTGCACTGACTGAATCACGGATGGTGTGATGTCGCAGAGGATTACAGAGGTCAGAGTGGATAAAATGACTACTTCTGGAGGGGCGACCTCGATAAAGCGATAACCAAAATTCGCCACTAATTCCCTTGCATGTTATTGGCGGGTGGGCCCATGTCAAATACTCGATGCTTACAGAGAAGCAAGCAGTGAATTGTGACATATTGAGTCGTTATTATTTTAACATCTATATATGTGGCGGGCTAATCCTCCAAACGCCTCATAAAGGCCTGTTTCTTTCTCTTTTTAACAAGGTATGCTATAGATGAAGAATCATGCACCAACGTACCCTCACCCAAACCATCCTCGCCGCCTCCGATCGTATGAACACGCCCAATGTCACCATTGATGTAACGCCGTCGACGTGATTGCGCCCAGAATCCCAGGTCTTTAGCCGTTAACCGGATGCAGGGGAGGTCAAATTCAAAAACACCGCCATCATGCCCGATAACGCCCTCATTGAGACAGGTTGGAACTGCCCTTGTTCCTCAGCTGTGCCTCCTCCATCATCAGACGCTCTGTGAAACTGCGTGGTGTACCAGAGAAAACGGTGTTAGCAACGCTTGCGCGGAAACTGTTGAGGTCGCCCTCATCCAATCCGCTGCGCCCGTCTAATCCTCCCACAAACGTATTAAATTGTCCCAGAGATGCGGCCTGGGCGTGAATTTCTGGGTTGCGGACAACCGGCATGATAACCGGTCGTCCTTTATATGAGCCTAAGGAACCAGCTTGGAACTTGGCTGTAGTTGGTGTTGTCGGCCCTGCCAGCGGGGAAGGCTTCGCGATGTGAACGGCTGGCGAGGTGGCGTACAAAGATGGCTTAGACTCTTCTGAGACACCGCCGACATCCTCCTGGTCTTCCTCCTCTTCCTCGTCTGACTCCGGGGCGGGAGGTGGATTTGCCCGCGGTCTTGGGGGGGCAGATAGACCCTCGAAGTGGAACAAATCTTCTTCGTCAAAATCCTCCAGTGCAGTATTTTCTACGCTTGATCGGATCTCCAAGGCTGGTTCCAGTTTAGAGGTCGTGGTAGTTGTCGCGGATTTCGTCTGAGGCGATTCTTTAGTCGGGGAAAGTGAAACGGGCAACTGTTTTTTGCTAAACGATTTTGGTTTTGCCATGGAAAGAAACTCCTCGTCAGAAGATTCCCCGTTCCCAGCATCCTCCTCGGGCTCTTCGCTAACGCTCCCCAGTCTGTGCGGGCTCAGAAGTTGCTCAGGTCCACGAGAGGTGGCTGGAGAATCAGGAACTTTGGGAAGGACACTGGTTGGTTCCTGGGGTGACTTCTGGGGTGCAGGCGAAACCATCTCTTCTTGTTCTATAATGATTTCGTCAGAATTCGGGTTGACAACTGTCCAAACAGTTCCAGAGTCGAGAGGTGCCCGAGACAACGCCCTCAGTGCCTCCGATGAGGAGATCTTGCGAGGCGGCGCAAAATCCTCCGGTTCTTCGTCTAAAACAGACGTAGAGCTTGGCGGCTCGGCAGGCGAAGTGGGTGAGATTGGTGGGGGAGCGATGAAATCCGATGGCTGTGGCGAGGCTGTTGGCAGCACTTCTGCTCCCATAAAGTCAAAGCGAACACGCCTCGGGCTTTGGGAAGGCTTTGATGAGGTGGAAGACCGGCGAAGGGCGCTTCGTGGTGTTTTTACGTCGCTTCTGTCTGAGAGCACTGATGAGGTTGTGTCATCGGTAGAACGACGAACGTGGTCTGGCCGAACAGGCAACTGAGGCGTCACAGGCAAGGCATCCTGCAACGCCTGCAAACCTGCTTGCTGATCCATGTCTGCGGCTTGGCCCTCAGCTTTGATGCCTGGGTCAGGCAACCGCAACGGACCGGGGTTGGCGAGGCCTGCGACAGCGAGGGGAGGAGACAAAGGTAGTCGGGGAGAGCTGTCCAGCAACGGGAGGTAGCTCGGGGTAAAGAGACCTTGAAGCTCCTGATCTCGGTCGCGGGGACTTCCAGGTGGCTCCGTGGCTCCCGATCCGGAGGCAGAGGCAACAGTCGGCGGGGAGTGGTGGCGTTGGCCCGATCCGGGGCGGTCGAATGCTCGTGAGTCAGCGAGATCAATGTCGAGTCTGGGACTGAGGGCAGGGTAATTGTGTAAGCACTTGGCAAGTGATTGCCGCACTTGAGAAGCGAAAGAGGGTGACACATCGCCGAGCAGATTGTGGTAGTAGCGCAGGAAGTCAGCCTCCATATCGTGGCGATATGCCTGAACCTTGCCGTCGAGGTCTGCAAGGCGGGCCTGGAGGCTCTCTAGGAGCCTGGCCTCGTCCATGTCGGCTAACAGGTTCCTGCTCGGGGAGTGGACAATGGCAGTGTTTTCGGTATGCGCATGACGCAAGGCGTGTGGCTTCGGGTTGGTCTCGGGAGATGTGTGCCAGAAGTCTGGGTCGGCCAAGGTTGCGAATGTGGAATTAAGACTGGCCCGCGTGAGCGAAGAAATGGGTAATTTTGATAGCGCTGCGCTTTCTGGAGTCCAGCTGTCGTGTGGTGCGGGTACCAGCTGTGCTCTGCTAGCGGCTGGTTCAGGGCGCTGCCACGGGTGAGGCCATTGGGGCCATTGGGGTTGGGATGTGCCTGGTACAGGGCCGTAAATTGTGTTTGCGATGTAGGCGGGCCCTATGCCTCCGTCGTATTCGCGTGGGTGTGCTATTCCCTATCGTCCAGCATGTCACAGGCCTATTGCCAAAGTTGACATTTGGTTGTTTTTTTTTTTTACCGCCTGGCTGGCCGGTTGCGGAGCGAGGCTCTGCCAGTTGAAGGAGGGGGGGATGGCGACCCGGAGCTACTGGAGGCTCTGAACTCACTTACGCCATGTGCACCTCAATCGGGCGTGTGGACAGCGCAATAGTGAACCCCGAACCAGACCCCGCGAACCAACGCCGGCTTGCCGGAGCCTGGTTGAGCAGCTGACTGTGTGGGCTGTGTGCTCCACGACCACGAGGGCTTTGTGGGTCTGGTTTTGGTAGTCTCGACTACTCGGTGACCTTCTGTCCATGTCCATGCTGTAAGTGGGCAGACACCCGATGAGGGGGGTGAGTGCCGATGCCAGTACCGAGTACCTCCACGTCGAGGTCGAAGAATCTCCCCAACGCCCGGTGTAAAGACCAGATTAGCGAGTCATGCAACCCTGAGAGCAAACCCAGCCAATTGCTGCCGTGGAAATGAGCGGAATTGGGCTCCTTGTCCATTAAAGTTCCATGGGGGCCGACACAATCTCAAACATCATCGACGATCACCACATCCAACCCTGGCATCTGTCACATTTAAATCTATCGTCTAATATATCCACCCTCCAGGCCGGTTACCGGCCGATGGACCACAGAGTTTTAAGACATGACATGCTTGCTCTGTGGGGAGTCAAGCGGGCGGCAGCATACATAGCTCGCATCACAAGCGACCATCATGTTTGTACAATAAACCCGTGATGAAATGAATAAATTTCAGAAATTAGCCTACTTGGCCGTTATTTGATCTATTTGTTTTCTGATGCATTCATATTCTTCCATTCTTCCGGCTGGCTTCATGTTTTATTATGTATCCGTGCGTGTTGTTTTTGGTCACAAAGCGTTTTTAGGGAGGTTCAAATATCTACCATGCCAATGCCTTCATTCTTCTACATCTGCCTTAGGCCAATATGGTCCCCTCGTCGTAGTCGTCGACGTAAATTGGTGGTAAATTACTTCTATATAAGATACTCCTCTATTTCATGACTGTCTCATGGCTTGACCAGTGACGCAACCATTCCATCACATTTCATCCATGATTCTCAATCTCAATTGTGAAGCAGGGTGTTGCTAAAACACCCAGCGCGCATTACGCCAAGCTTCCGGTCTGGCATTCTGGGACATAATTACTTCATCGGTCAGAAGACGTTGCTAAAATTCAAATTGTGAGACTGAAATATCCATCTGTGCTGTTGCTCAATAATACCGTTGCGAGGTTTCCCTGCCCTGCCAAGAACCTCGCAGTCAGTCGAACAACACACAAAGGAATGGAAGAGAGAAAGCGGGAAATAAATGGGTTTCCGATAAATATTCCAAGTTCACGGTAAAAGCTTAAATTAGTCGCCTCTCAATTTTTATCCTCTTTATTTATCTGATATTCACGAATATTCCTTATCGAGTCGGCTGCCGACGCAAATCGCATCAAGCTGGTACCTGCTGCTCTCACCGCCTTCTTCTTCGGGCACCCTCGGCACATTATGCCAGAAATTGTTACTCCGAAAGCCCAAGCTGCATCTACCCGACCTCACCACATTAAGATAACTTCTTTACAGCTCCTTCTACGCTATCCGATCCCCATTCTCTCGAAAAGCTCGTCTCGGGTCCTTTGCATTGGCGCGTCCGTCCACAACGTCACATAGAGAATCCCTCAGAGCCACACCCGCCCAACTGTCATTATGTCGACCATTACGACCACCGCGCTCCAGTCAGGACACCTACCCATCATCCCGCTCTCTTTCAACGGCAACCAGCCCGAGAAGGTCACGCTTTATCCGCTTTCGAACTACACATTCGGCGTCAAAGAAACCCAGCCCGAGGAGGACCCCTCCGTCATTGCGCGTTTGAAGCGTCTTGAAGAGCACTACGTGGAGCACGGCATGCGCCGTACCTGCGAAGGGATCTTGGTCTGTCACGAGCACAACCACCCGCACATCCTGATGCTCCAAATCGCAAACGCCTTCTTCAAGCTCCCCGGCGACTACCTACGGCCTGAGGATGACGAGATCGAGGGCTTCAAGTCACGGCTGGACGAGAGATTGGCACCAGTTGGGCGCCTTGGCGAAGGGGAAGAGGCAGGCGACTGGCAGGTCGGGGATTGCTTAGCCCAGTGGTGGCGACCAAACTTTGAAACATTCATGTATCCATTTGTCCCCGCGCATGTGACGCGGCCAAAGGAGTGCAAGAAGCTATATTTTATCCAGTTACCCAAGACAAGTACGTCATCAGGCTCCCTCCCCAATACCACTACATCGGCTAACACAACACAGAGGTGCTGAGTGTCCCCAAGAACATGAAGCTTCTCGCTGTCCCGCTTTTTGAACTGTACGACAACACTGCCCGTTACGGACCACAACTTTCCGCCATTCCACACCTGCTAAGTCGATACAACTTCGAGTTTGTTGATGAGAAAGGAAACGTCGTTGCTGCGACCCCCGGCTCCGCCGCCCCAGAAGGATACGTCCCTCAAACAAAGGTCTTGGCGGGTGATGACACGGATATGAAGGAGGAAAACGGAACCAGCTAACCCTTCCAGGATATGGGTTTGGAGACATGGCGATGGTGTTTGGCGTTGGTGGTATAAATTAGGGCGAGATTTGTGTTTTGGTCTCGTTTTTCTATCATCTTACATATACAATCTGGACATCATGATATGCATGTCCAGCCAGGGTAAAAATCCTTACTCAGTACAATAAAATTTGGCGCCCGTGTAGGCGTAATCAAGTGGTCCTAGGTATTTAACACAGAGTCTATAAAGCTCAATTTTCGTGTGTTCTCTGTTCTTTGATCCCGGGATCGGCCAGAAAACATCAACGTCATGCCTGAGGGGAATCACTCGAAATTGCACGGAGGATGGAATATGCGAGCTTTCGAGCCGGCGGCATTGGTTCATCTACAATCCAACCCTTAAATGATTGTAACAGAGGTACTTCCCCACTATGGCCACTGCACAAGTTGACCCTGCCAAAATAACTAACCACAATTTCTAAAGTGAAAATAATCATAAAATACCATAAGAGATTATCTTTGAATAAATTTATTTAGGTACCAAGACTTATGGTCTTTTGGCAGGGCTCCATGCAGCAAAGTATCGGAGCACTGGCTAACAGACGAGGGAACCACGTCCCAAAGATAGCGAATCTTATTTTGGCTTTTTTTGCTGAATAAATTCGTATGTTCTCTTGACTGAGTCCACTACCTATCTATGCCTTTTCGCCTTGGATCGTCGCCATGACCCGGCGCTGATGTCTGCTGGCGCGGAATTCAAGGTACCAGATTCCCTGCCAAGTACCAGTTGCCTGCTGAGTATTAGTACCACTGGGGATGTATCACGAGGCGATACCGAACTGACAAGCTTTCCATCCTTGATGGGAATAGTAACACTCGCTCCAATAAGTGCAGATTTGATATGAGCCTACTCAGATTAGCGCAGTTTCGATATGTTTAGTGAGTGAAGGGCTAGTGATAAACATACGGGCATATCATCAGGACCCTCGGCACTGTGGAACAAGCAGTGTTAGCAACACGAATGTCAATAATAGATACGAACAAACCTGTGTCTGTAAAGTTCCTCTCCCCTGGGGCCCTCTGCAGGTGCGATGCGGTCAAGGGCATCACTCATGTCCTCCCTAACATCCTCATCCCCTACGTAACTATGTCAGTTATCGGATTTCTCTGCGGGACCACACAGCTCACAGTTTTCATTTAAACTCAATGCGCAGCTAGTGTGCTGAACGAAAAGGTTCAGCAGACCGACCTTGTACTCTCTAATCTCCGGGAGAGCAGAAAGAACTTGATCGGTGATGAGGTAGGAGCCTCGCGACTTGGCCGGGAGCGTAAATTGCTTCTGAAACCAAGTCATGGTTGCGGCACGCTCTAGGGTACGTGGGGGAGTAGTCGACTGTGAGTGAGGTGTCGGGTTGATAAGTCCCAACAAAGTAAAGGGCAGGGTCCAGATGAAATGGAATACTCCAGGGAATAATGCCACGAGGATCAGGAGGCAAAGCCAGATGGGAGTTGTGTTTGCGGAGAATGTGCGGGATGGTGAAGGCATTGTCGCTGTTAAGCTTCCTATGACGGAGATTCGGTGGGGCATTTGTGTAGTGGACAAGGACCAGAGACACCGGCCAATACCATCGCGGCATTTCTAATCGAAGGCATCCCGCCTTGAATTGTTGCGTCAGGCTTCCCAAAAAAAAACTCCTGGTTTAATGATGATTAAGGATGTAACCTGTGTCGGAATTCATAAGTAACAGTTTAATGCAAGTGAGAGCCGATAAAAATTCCAGATTGCTTCTACCCAACCGTTTCATGGCTCCTAAAATTGGCCCGAGAAAGTTGGGTTGGATTTGCTAATATTCACGCTTTTGTGGTACACCGTGTTAACCATTTGTTGCATTCGAGTGATATGTACATGATTTGAAATCTTCTCTAAGCCGTAATGCAGAACATCGTATCCCAAATCCCATCTGCGACACATTCGGTGCCCGATGGGCTCCAAAGATCCCAACTCCAGGCCGCCGAAGCTCGATTATTGCAGGGGGTAGGAGGTCTCGGGGAGGGATTCGAGGTGCTCTCGGTGGTGCTCGTTGGCCTGTAATGATGTAAATTAGCAAACAAACCCAATATGATCGAAAAAGAGGCCATCGTACGTAGGGAATACCGCAGTAGTTGCAGGTGGCAATCTCAGCTTTGTCGGTGTTGATGAAGATTCTGGGGTGACCACTGGGGCCGCCGCCGCCATCGCAGGCAACGACGCGGTCGTGAGTCCATCGGACAGGCTGCTTGTGAATCAACTCAATGGCAGCTTGGGGTTGGGGCTGTCATCCTGGTTAGCCGCGTGCTTCCCTAGTTTTCCGAATTCCGCCGTACCTGGACAGTGAAGTCGGTCTGCTCGAAACGGGGACCGGTCATGGCCACAGCACGGGGACGCTGGCTTCGAGACCAAACTCCAACGCGGTTGGGGGCCTGTTTGGCAGTGACGGACTTGGCATCTTCGGCGACGGCGGGGGACGTCTCGGTCGATTGGGTGACTGCAGCTTCGAGTTGCCGGGCCGAGGAGGTGAAAGCCCGCTGGGAGAAAAGCGCGCTGCGCGCAAAGGTGCCAATTGCCCTCAATTGAGACGTAGCCATTTCGAATGCGTCGGAAATCGGGTATGCGGATCGATTCGACGGTGCTCGGCTCGTGATGGTAGTTGCAGGGTGTTGAGGTAGTTCAAGCTGCAGGCGTCTGAACACGGGACGGCGGTTTATCCGGCACCGAAATAATTTCTATCTCTACTACCACAAAGAAGCGACCGCGTATGATTTTGAGAGCTTTTGGGGAAAAAATTAGTCTTCAACGCCCATCCCTTGTCGAATATCACCGAATTATTGTCATTTGAAGGCGCTAATACAGGGAAATCTATTCCAGACCTTTAAAATCGCGATTTCCGGACCCTTTCCAGTTGCGCGACGACATCAGCACGAGAATCAATTTCGCGGCCCATTCAAGAACCCAACCAAGACCGACCACACCGATCGCGAGAAAGATGGCGCCCGAAACTCTGAGAGGAGTCTCTTCGAGACTTCTGACTATGAAGTTTATGCAGAGAGCAGCAGCTTCCACAGCCTCCGCAGCGTCGCCAGATTCAGATGCACACTCTACAAAGAAACGCAAGCTTGGACATTCAACACCAGAAGGTCGGATCGATTTAAATATCGACCAGGCGGCCATCAAGGCCGCTCTTGACGACCAGGAGACTAAGCGCCAGGCGGCACTGGAGAAGCATGTTGGCGCTGATACGCATTGGGTTCTGAACAACAATTTGGCTACTTCGAAAGCTACAAGCACCACCCAAGCTCCCATGAATATCGTCTACGTTGGATATGGTGATATTGATTCATCTAACGAGTCAGACAACAACGAAGATATGCCAGCGCAAGGGCGTACGTCAACGCGCAACTTTAAGAGTTCAAAAGCAAAGGCATGTTTCCCGCTGATCGGCAGTATAGCTACGTCCATTGGAGCGCGTGCTGACTTTTCACAGAACCAATCCACCGACAAACCGGAGAGTGATTCGGATGACTCGAGCGATGCAGAGAACTCGGAAGCGTCCGACGAGCCTACCCCAGGTCGCAAGCGAAAGCCATCGAGTGATAGCCCGCACTCCCAATCCGCACGAAGTCGCTCACGTTCTAGATCGCAGTCTCGACAAAACCTGGAGAATGTCAAAGCAAAAGAATTTCGTGAAAAGAGAAAGAAGAAAGAAGTGAAGCTCAGCAAGCTGACTTCCATTTCCTCTGGAGGAGGCAGCCAATTTTTATCGCCTAATAGCAAGGCCATGACATGCTACAAGTGCCACCAGACCGGCCACAAAGCTGTAGACTGCCCCAACTCAAATGGGCGAGCGAAGAGGTAATACTTCCCCGTGCGACAGAACTGAGATCCTTGCGACCTCTTTTCTCCCGCTAGAGGAGATGGCGAATCACTGGATCAAGTCCGACAATCTGCGTTTCCGTTACCGTCTTGTGCCCAGCCAGAACTTCTGTTTTTCACTCCCGCTTGCCCCCCCTCTCCTTCTCAATAGCATGCATAAAGCGCTTGCGTTTTAGTCACTAAAACACATACCGCCCGCCCTGGCGTCATTGACTTAATGATGTACTGGCAGAAGACGGGCTGCTAGTATGGTTACACATATCAGACCTACACGTGAGTCTATGATCTGCGGACAAACGCGCGCGCTACCGCAAGAATGGAATAGCTAGCCGTAGGATACCTCGGTTCGCAGCCAGCACCTATAGACCAGAAGATACGGCCAGAGTGCCGCTAGTTCTTGATTTTGGAGCTTGCCATATTTGAGTTCGATAGATTATGTTAGCGTCCGCGCCTACTGGCGTGACTGGACACACCAAGAGGATGGCTCTTGACAGCTTCATGCCTCGTTGAGAAATTACGAATGGAATATGGGTACTCAAAAGTCCCAAGTGCCTCGCTTGTTCCGTCTCGTTGATGGGGAACAAAACACGAAATGAAATTCATGCCTTGCGACACCGGATGCATGGAATAAATGCCCGGATGCTGTATCCGACTTGGAGAACGCAATGCGGAAGATTAGTTAGAAGTGGCTGCAGCACCATTGAATCATGTGTCTCTGCTTTAATGGCACGGATTACACAAGGAAAAAAAAATTGAATGTATTGTTTTGATCGCTCGCGATTCCTAAGCACCATGTGCAAAAGACTTGCTCGCGCACAACAGAGCCACGCCCAGTGCCCCGAATGGGAGAAGCGTTTACAAATGTGCAACGTCACTCACCTGTACCCCGAACGTCGGGCTCTATTACATTTACACTCGATTAGAGGCATCATATGATTTTCCTATTTTCTTACTCGTATACACAAGCATTTATGGGGAGTTTGATGGGTCTCGACCGTGGATGACGTCCGGCCGGGTGAGGCCCAGGCGATACACTAACGTAGATAGTCTTGGCTCTATTCTCCGCCAAGGTTCCGACTTGACAAATCGGAAATACCAGTGAAACTATCTCTAGGCTGGCAAATACCAAACGTCGCTTACCGGCTGTTTATTGATGTAAAACTGAAAGGGAGGAGCAGGAGGGGGGCGAGAGGGGAGGGGCGTGAATGATTGTCAAGGGAGGACAGCGATTCATCTGACTCGAGGAAATGCGAGATGGGTACATGCAGGGCCCCAGTATTTGTTGAATGGCTGCCGCGTGGTCACTGGCTAGCAGATGGGGAAGCTTTGTTGGATAGCCGGCCGGTGCAGGTTGTCACGGTGTAAGGGCCCGGCGGCAGAGACGTGCATTCGGGAGCAGCGCGAGCGGATCTATACAGGCACCGTCCACCCACTCGGGTACTCTGCTGAAGGACCCTGGAAGGCTGAATGGGGCCAAGTCTATGAATCAGGCGCAATGTAGAGACAACCCTCGGAGCTGAGCGGCAGCAGGTTGTTGCTGCTGCTGCTGCTGCTGTGAATGGTTTACGCAGCTGGGATATAAATCGGCCTTGGAAACATATGCCCTTGCTTGGCGTGTTTCCTCGTCCTGTCTAGCCTCGACAATGCGCTGGGATTTTACCGTGGCCTCGCCAGACACTTCGAACGCATATCTTAGAGACTGTGACATACCAAGCCCGCCCTCCATCCCTCCCCTGTCCGCCGCGCGATACGCTGTTTCCTCTTGAGTGTGGGAGAAGAGACATCTCGCTAGCGATATCGCCCAGATTCAGACGTGCGCGCGGCTACCAGCAGTCGACACCAGAGCCGTATCCAGGCATCGGAGCGGATCGTCCCCCTTCGACCAACACGATTAGCGCCCGGAGCCAACTCGATGGCCGGGACATACATGGCCTCAAGCCCAGGACTGACGTGCCGGGTCCGCACGCATTGAGCAGTCAAGGTGCCCGCCTCATCTCATCTCATCTGGCCAGCCAAAAGGACGAAGTCCTAATATGGGCCTGGCACGCTAGAGGTGACATATCGTTTTAGACAAGTCTTCTGGTAGGTAAGTAGGTTATACGTCCTGTTTCGTTGCCATGCCACAAACTCGGGTCGCTTTGTCTCGTGCACCTACACCGTCCATCTGCAACAGCAAGCTGTAGACCGAGTACCGTACTTTGGGATGCGTTCCGCCAGTTCCTTCGCACGGATGCTGCTGCTGGGGACCGGACCGCCGCTGCCCGGGGATCCATAGACCCTTACTTCCGCCTGGCATCCGTCGCTTAACCCGTCAGCCCGCCTACGCTCGGCGGCATGGCTACCTCGCCTTAGCTGGGTTGTCCCTGTTGTGCCGCCCACAAAGGCGCCGCAACTTTGCGCGGGGCGCCCTGCGTTGGCCCTCAAGGGACTCACGGGGGCTTGCGGGCGGGCGGAGGCCCAGCGACCACGGGGGCGACTGCAGCAGCTTGCTTCTCAGGCCGGGGATCTGCTCGCATTAGCACAGATTGGGGGCTTTGCGAGACGCCACTCTGACGGTGAGAGGGCGAGAATGTGTCTTTGCCCTGAACCTACATGGCTCGCGCAATTTGCGTATCGAAGAAGCAATATGACGTTGTCTCAGAATGCTTCCATGTCGGTGTTTGGAGCTTCTTGCACCAGGGGCACACGCACCCTCTGTCTCGCTTGGGCAACGCCGTGCTCATCCACCATGATGAATTCCGCCAACCATGTCTGATGCTCGCCTTCTTCAAAGTCTCTTTTTTTTTTTTCTTCTTCTTTTTTCCCTATCTTCGCTGACGACAGGGATAGCAGACCTTTGAAGCTCGCTGTTTTGTCGGCATAACTGAGACCTCGAGACTTGGGCCTCCCTGCAAGATCCAGATATCAAGGTAGGTCTGACCCTTGGGCATCGTGGGTATGTAGACAGCCACCGACATTTATGAGGAGCCAAGTGGATGATACCCAGTGAGAAAAGTTCACAACAAAATTGCCGTTGAGGATCCCCCGTAGCCGTCATCACCGCCAATTTGGCCCCCCCTTTTCTCAACCAGGGGAAGCAAATAAGAAAAAAAGGAAGAAAAGAAACGAAAGAGAAAAAAAGAAATCAAAACCAAAAAGCTCCGACAGCCTTGACCTACTGTAGTAGCTCCATCGGACAACAGGCGGCTCTACCAAGCCCTGGTTACAATTACTCAAAGCTCAGCTTGTACTTCCGACCTTCCCCTTTGTAGGGAACATTAAGCAGGAAAAGGTGAGACAAAACCCACACTAGGCCTGAGAACGGCATTCTAGATCGGGACAGCTGGCACGATAAAGCTTGCATCGCTGCAGCGCGCTGGCATCCATCTTGCTGCGCGGCAGTGGCTCTGTGGCATACTAACAGCATCACACAAGGTGTATCACGACGTCGCGCGTACCTGCTGAGGTGCTCTGACCTAGGCACTGACATCCACTCTGGACCAGGGCTAGAAAAACCTACATCCGTGACCTCTTGTTGGCCGGTACAGGGTCTGTCCCCAGTTGATCTGAGACCTGCGCTACTCGAGTTGCTCCGGGAAGTCTGGGGGGAGGCATTTGATCCACCTGGGAGCAAGCCGGCACGGCTGTGCGTGGAAGGCCAGAGAAAACCTCGTAGAAGGCCAGCTCTGCCACCTTGTGAGATCTCGTCATCATTGCCACAGCAAGGGAACGGGCCCCCCTTCAGAAACGAAAGGGGCTGGATCCCGATACCGGGAACTAAGCGTCGAGAGACAAGGTAAGGTGACTGTATTGTATGTACATAGTCGCCTCCCCGTGTGTGAGTGTCGCTGCTCTGCTGGGCTGGGGCGTCTATTAATCTCGAGCTGATAACCCCCCCAGCTTGAAGGTCTGGAGAAGGAGGAAACACCCTAATAAGCATTAGGTTGGGGTTGCGGACCCTCCCATCTTCCTCTTCTCTTCCCTTTTCCACTTCCCATTACACTTCCCACTTCACTTCCCCCTGTCAACTTAACGCAAGAGTCCAGCGCGGAAGCACAGCGGCACCCAACGAACTCAAACCTGTCCTTCAGAGATCACCCACACCCTCGGGACTGGATGCTTGCCCGCAATAGGGGCTCCACAACGAGGTGATCGCTCCGCTCGCACAGACCCAGGTGTCCTTCCACTCGCCTCTTAAGTGGTGGCGCTCCCCACTGCCGCCCACCGCCCACTGCCCACTGCTGCATCCCCTCCACCGCATAGCTGCCCTGACTTCAGGCTCGCAGCGGCTGACAGGCGTCCTCGACAGGCCCGGCGACGAACAAGGGAAACGATCCAGCGCCGTCCAATTCCAACCTCCATACCCGAGTACGGAGTGTCACTCCCACTGAGCCTGTGTCCACCCGCAGCCAACCCTTTGAGGACCCCCAAGCTCCTCGGTTCAGCCCCCCGAGGCACCCCAGCTTCCAGGCTGTTGTCATCAATCGATATACAATAGTACATCCTCTCTCACACCTTGGCCTCACGCCGCTTGTGCCGGTGTCTGCGCCCCCTTAGAAGCCATCTCGCTCTCGCTCACCTTCGCTCGCCCTCACACATCTCCCGTTTCTGCCCTGCCAGTTGCCCCCCCCCATCGTACATACCAGCCCGCTCCGTTAGTGCCCGGGCTCGGAACCGGTGTATTTTGCACTTCCCGCCTACTACCCTACTACCGACAAACTGTCAACTTACCTCACCTTGCGACAATCCACGTCGGTGCCGATTTTTTTTTTTTTTTTTCATTTCGCCAACCGTCGCCCGATACGGCCTTCCTGTCCGACAAAACCCCGGATTTTCAGTGCCGTGTCGGTGTCGTGGCCTGGCTGTAACTTTCCCCCCCCCTTTTCCATCCTATTGCTGCCATGCCTCACTCGCAGCATGAAGAAGAGGCCCCCGCCGCCTCCGGCGGGCCTGGCTCCCCTGTGACGCTGCTCACAGACCGCCTGGAGAAGCCCTTGCTTGATGATCGTGATTATCGAGTTATCCGCCTTTTCAATGAGCTCGAGGCGCTGCTGGTGCACGACCCTGAGACGGACAAGGCCAGCGCCGCCCTTGACGTAAATGTCGGAAACTTCAGCGATGAGTCGGACATTCCTGGCATGGCCCACGCCGTTGAACATGTAAGTCGCTTCACGCTTAATCGAATCCGTATTCTTGGCAACTAACTTTGTTGGCCTGTTCTAGCTTCTGTTTATGGGAACCAAGAAATTTCCAATTGAAAACGAGTATGGCCAGTACTTGTCTGCTCACTCAGGAAGCTCAAACGCCTATACTGGTCCCACCTCCACCAACTATTTCTTTGATGTCGCTGCGAAGCCGGCCAATGATGAGGATCCTTCTGAAAGCAACCCGTCACCATTGCGGGAGGCTCTTGACCGATTTGCGCAATTCTTCATTGAGCCCCTTTTCCTTCCCAGCACTCTGGACAGAGAGCTGAAGGCTGTAGACTCGGAGAACAAGAAGAACCTACAGAATGACACATGGAGACTTCACCAGTTGGAAAAGTCTCTCTCTAACCCCAAACATCCTTACTGTCATTTTTCTACCGGCAACTTTGAGGTTCTCAAGACACTGCCCGAGGCTCGCGGCATCAATGTGCGCGAGAAGTTCATCGAATTCCATGCGAAGCACTACTCTGCCAACCGCATGAAGCTCGTTGTTCTTGGTCGGGAGCCGCTGGACGTTCTTCAAAAGTGGGTTGTCGAACTGTTTTCTCCCGTAGTCAACAAGCATCTTAGCCCGAACCGGTGGCCCGATGAGCTTCCCTTCCGAAAGTCCGATTTGGGCATGCAGTGCTTTGCAAAGCCCGTGATGGACTCGAGAGAACTGAACCTTTACTTCCCTTATATTGATGAGGAGTTCATGTTTGCTTCTCAGCCTAGTAGGTACATCAGTCACCTTATCGGACACGAGGGCCCTGGCAGTCTCATGTCATACCTCAAGGGCAAAGGTTGGGCCAATGGCCTTAGCGCAGGTGCCTATCCTGTCTGTCCGGGAACTCCGGGCATTTTTGATGTGCAGGTCCGCCTCACGGAGGAGGTAAGAAATGCCGTTAAATCCTACGCTGACCTTCATAATCTAACCTTTTTGTGTAGGGTCTGAAGAACTATCCTGAAATTGTCAAAATCTTTTTCCAGTATGTCAGCCTTCTACGCGAGACACCACCACAAGAATGGATCTTCCAAGAGCAGAAAGGAATGGCCGATGTCGACTTCAAGTTCAAGCAAAAGACACCAGCCAGCCGCTTCACCAGCAGAATAAGCTCTGTTATGCAGAAGCCACTGCCGCGCGAGTGGCTTCTTAGCGGCCACAGCCGCTTGAGGACGTTTGAGCCTCAGAACATCGAGAAGGCATTGGCAACACTTCGCCCTGACAACTTCCGAATGACCATCGTGTCTCGCAATTACCCAGGGAACTGGGACCAGAAGGAAAAGTGGTACGGAACAGAATATCGGTATGAGAAGATCCCGAGCGAGCTCATGGCCGAGCTTGACAAGGCCGCTGCCGTGACCCCTGAACAACGCCTCCCTGCTCTTCACCTGCCTCACAAGAACCACTTCATCCCCAGCCAGCTCGAGGTTGAGAAGAAGGAAGTAGCCGAGCCTGCTCTCTCCCCCCGCGTCCTCCGCAACGACAGCAGTGCTCGAACTTGGTGGAAGAAGGACGACACTTTCTGGGTTCCCCGCGCCAACGTCATTGTTAGCCTGAAGACGCCACTGATCTATGCCTCTGCCGAGAATAATGTTAAGGCGCGGTTGTTTACCGACTTGGTTCGAGATGCTCTTGAGGAATATTCGTATGATGCGGAGCTGGCTGGCCTGCAGTATAATGTGAGCCTGGACTCCCGAGGCCTATTCTTGGATATCAACGGCTACAACGACAAGCTGCCCGTCCTTTTGGAACAGGTTGCAACAGTCATGCGGGATCTCGACATCAAGGATGAGCGATTCACCATTGTCAAGGAGCGACTCACTCGAGGATACAACAACTGGCAGCTGCAATCTTCTTACCACCAGGTGGGCGACTACACCAACTGGCTGAACGCGGAGGCGAGGGATTACGTCGTGGAGGAGCTTTCCGCTGAGCTACCTGATATTACCGCTGAGGCAGTACGACTGTTCCAGAAGCAGATGCTAGCCCAGCTTCATATTGAAGTTTATGTGCACGGCAACATGTACAGAGAGGATGCTTTAAAGCTAACAGACATGGTCGAGTCTATTCTCAAGCCGCGCATCTTGCCCCGAGCCCAGTGGCCCATTCTCAGATCACTTATTCTGCCACCGGGGTCCAACTACGTCTACCGCAAGACGCTGAAAGACCCGGCTAATGTCAACCACTGTGTTGAGACATGGCTTTATGCTGGAGATCGAGGAGACCGTGGTGTCCGCGCGATGACACTGTTGATTGATCAGATGATTCATGAACCCGCTTTTGACCAACTCCGCACCAAGGAGCAGCTTGGCTACATTGTTTTCAGTGGAGCCCGGGCTTTCTCAACTACCTACGGATTACGATTCCTGATCCAGAGTGAGATGACGCCAGAATACCTTGACTCTCGAATTGAAGCATTCTTGTCACGATTTGCGGAGACTTTGGTCAAGATGACCGACGCTGAGTTTGAGGGCCACAAGCGAAGCCTAGTGATTCGACGTTTGGAAAAACTGAGGAATCTTGACCAGGAATCCTCCCGCCATTGGTCTCAGATTGCCAGTGAATACTATGATTTTGAGTTGGGTAAGTGAAGACGAGCCCCCGACGGCAACGCGCCCTGGAAACGTGATCGACTAACTAGCAACAGCCCAGCGTGATGCCGCTCATGTCAAGCCCTTGACGAAAACCGAAGTTGTCCAATTTTTCAACAAACATTTCAACCCTATTTCTAAGCACCGAGCCCGTCTGTCGATTCACCTGCATGCTCAAGGAACGGCTGAGGGTGCCCAGAAGCGACAGCAGGAGGCCCAGAAGAAGGCGGATGAAGTTGCTGAGGAAGAGAAGAAGAAGTTTCAGCAAGAATACGCCAAGTTCTTCCTCAACCAAGATACCGACGCAGACACCAAGTTCCGCGACCTGCTGGAAAGCTTGGGTTCCAAGGATCCTCTCCCGGCAATCTGGCAGAGTGCAGAATCTCTCGGAGACCATCTACGAGAGGCCCTGAGAGTGCCTGAAAAGGCCATTTCAGTGTTGCTGGAGCAGGCAGCGGTTCTTGGTGTCAAGCAATTGATCCCCGGGCAACAGCTAGTGTTGAACGGCACAACTGCAGTCGACCATGCTACGGAAATCACAGACGTGCGTCTCTTCAAGTCGGGACTGACAGCGAGCTCAGGTGCACGACCGGTCAAGGATTTGACCGAGTATGAAGATACTGATGCGAAACTATGAAGTAACGCGGCTGTGGAGGAGCTTCTGTTTGGATGCTGAGGTTTTGTTAGTGTTTTGAATTGGCTGAACCAAGATTGGCGCAAAACAACTGGCTGGCAAGCATGCTTAGTTAGATGGGGATATATATTTACATTCCTGGGTAAACGGTGGGAGAAATCATGATTTACAATGAAAACTTGGAAATGGGTTGATGGTGACGTGCCTGGGCTAGCTTAGCTATCACTTGATGATTTGTATGGTTGGGGAGACGAGGAGCAGTGTTTAGATACCAGGTAGAGGCACCTAGTGGATCTACCTCAATGACCGCGAGGGAGGAAGAGCCGAACGTTATTTGTAGAACTGAGAACGCAGATGATTTCGCAAGATTGTTGAGTGTTGCGAATACGCTGTGATGTCACCTGACCCAACTATGAACCATTGTGTCTATCTAAAGCTATTTGCGTTTCACAGACTGTTGCATTTTCACCTCGCTGAAATGAGAGATTTTGATAAGGATATTGTAGTTGGTGATAATTTGTGGGAAAAAAAAAAAGTTCGGCATGCAGTAGTCCATACATGGAGGGTTGGTCGGCATTGGCAGGGAATTGATCCCTGGGGAACTAGACCAGGATGTCGAGAGCCTCAGTTGTTGAGTGGTAGATGGGCTTGGCTTGAGCAATTAGCGCCCCGGGTGGTTCCTTGAGGCGGGGACGAAGGGGAAGCCTAGGGCGACGCCTTAGCTGTTTGCGGGCTGCGGAGGGGCTTTTTTCCCCTTCAACTTTTACGAGCGCCAGCGACGACGTAGGCGTGGGTGGTGGTCAAGACCACCCCGGGCAAGCAGGGGAAGGGCTTCCAGCAGACTTCTTCTATCCCCGTTTCTTTTGGTTCTGCGTGCCCACTTTTCACCCTTTTTTTCCCTTTTTTTTTTTTTTTCTTTTCCCCCTCTCTTTGCGATTTTTTTTTATGGAGAAATCTCTTTTTAGGGCGGGCGGCAGTGTTTTTTTTTTCTTTGCAGGGCGTGATGTAACTCTAGTACAGGATCTGAAAAAAAAAAAAGTTACTAGTCGACAGAGCTGGCGACCTCGCAGGGTGTGACGCACGGGAATTGTGTGCGTTTGAGAGTAAAATGATGAGGATTGTTGTTTTTCTTTCATCCGGTTTCTCGTTAATTAGTTCGTGCGAGGCGGCAGCGACTGTGTTATGGGCCAGGCAGCCTCGTTTAGGAAACACAGTCAGCGGCCATGATAGCATTCATGACATGGCGGTGGGAATATAGACAGAACAAACAGGCTGTTTCAAGCCCATGCTCTGCTCTCTTTCTTGCTGTTCTTTCTTTGTTTTTTATTCTTCATTTTTCATCAGACCACCACGCTCCAGCTGACTCCACGTTGCTTTTGAAAACCTGCCCGCCCCCTTCTCCCCAATCCTGCGTGCGTGCAGCTGCAGCAACACTACACGCGATCGATCCTGTTGTCTCTTTTCGTTCGTTTTTCCTTCGCTACTCGAGTGTGGCGGGGGCCTGCGTACCAGCCCCACGCACTGTTCAGTGCCAGTCACCGCCGAATGGCGCTGAACCGTGCTCTCTCTCTTGATCGATCCAAGTCCGCCGCCCCCTCCAAAATCTTTTGGCCGCCCCCCCCCCCCCCCAAGACGAACGGGTTTTGGTCTAATTCTAATGCAAGACTATTCCAATTTCCATCTCCATCTCCATCTCCATCGCCCTCGACCTCGTCTCCCCCCCTCCCCTCTCCGCAATCCCTCTTCCGCCTCTCGTCTGCGTCGCCGTGGTGCTGTCCCATCCCGCCCCAGTCGCCTCCGCCTCCGAGCTGCCTCTGCCAGGGCAGCTCGCTGTCAAGACGTCTTCCTCAAAGAAGAGAAAGCTTTCCCGTCCCAACCCCCGCGACCAGGAACCGCTTGACGAATCGCCCTCGCCCGAATCCGTCCTGCCCTCGTGCGAAATCGAAGACGATCCCGCCTTCTCCTTCTCCGCCGCCTCTGTGGCCTCGGGCCCTGACACCCCCTCGTACCTCCGTGCCGACTCCCAGCCCGCATCGAGCCTCCCCCCGCGCCTCCAGCACCAGGCCAGCTCCCTCGTCTCGGCCGACTACGCCTCATCTGTCGCCTCATCGCCCTGTGCCTCCGCCTACGCCGACCTCTCCATCGAGAGCGATCGTGGGGGAGACGAAGCTGGCACTGTCCCCGCCGTGGTCAGAAGCCAGTCTCCCTTCCGCGTTTCCAGGCGGGTCATTATGAATGGCGACCCGGACGTCCCCCACCGATCCTCATCTCCGTTGAAGCGACGTGCCTCCAGTGTGGACCCTGAAAACGACGAGTCCAAGACCCGTGACGTCGAAATGTCCACCTCCCAGCCCACAGACTCCGCAGACGCCGAGCAGCAGTCCGCCGGCGACGTTCCGAGAGCCATGAGCGTCGATGCTCCGGAGCCAGCAGCTTCAGCCAACTCCCCTTCCCAGCGTAAGCCCGTCCATGAGTGTGGCCACCGTGCGAATCGTATATGAAACCACTAACGCATACTACATAGCTCCCCCTCTGACGGAGCAGGTCAAGATTATCGAGACCCTCCTCAAGGCGTTTGCCGAGGAACCTGTAAAAGAAGGCGTTCAAGCCTACATCGTATCTCGTACCTGGGTTGACAAGGCCCTCGCTCTTCGCACTGATTCCAAGGCGAGCAAGACTGAGTCGGCAGAGCCTCTCGGCCCTGTCGACAACTCGGACATCATCGAAGAGGTCATTGAGGAACCCAACGGCAACAAGTTTGTTTGCCTTACGCCCGGATCTGGCGATGAATCATTCCAGCTGTTTTCCGAGGATGCCTGGAAGATGGTCATTGACTGGTACGGCCTTAAGCAAGGCCAAGAGCCCATCGTTCGCGCGGCTATTAACACTGCGGACCCTGGAGCTGAGCCAAACGTCATGTACGAGTATCACCCGCCCATCTTCCGAATCCATCGGCTGTGGTCCGAGGTCAGCCCTTTGCCTATTGAACAGTCTCTCAAAGCCAAGGACCCGGTAACGCTCGTTTTGGCGAGAAGCCGCAACTACCACGCCCAGACCTTTCTCAAAGAGTTGAAGACGTACACGGGAGTCCCGCTGGACCGTAAGATCCGCGTCTGGTCGGTACCCCAGATCATTTCTGCTGGCGGCCCTGCTCAACCTCGCCGCGCCCTGACCCCCCCCGACTCCCCTGGTCGAGTTATCGGTCAGCCCTCCGCCGACTCCTGGTCCAAACTTCTCCTCGACGTTGCCACCTTTGGCCAAGTCCGTGATGAGAAAATCAAGGTCCCTGTTGAGGACCAGACCGGCAACCCCAACTACAATGGAAAGGCGACGCTGCAGCTTTACGAGCTTGTCACTGACCAGACTCTTGTCATTGACGAGGCCGTGGAGAAGTTTTGGGTCAGCACATACACCGGCCGACAGCGTGGTAACGACAAGGCCATTCCCACAAGAGGTGCGGCATTGGCCTCCGCCTCCGCTCCCGGTAGCGGCCGAAGCAGCCCTGCTCCTGGAGGCCCTATGACTCGAGGACGAGTCCAGAAGAAGTCTGGCCGCAGTGTGGGAGCCGTAGGACTCCAGAACCTTGGTAACACCTGCTACATGAACTCTGCTCTGCAGTGCGTTCGAAGCGTCGAAGAGTTGACCAAGTACTTCTTGACTGGCACCTATCAAGACGAGGTGAACAAGACGAACCCCCTGGGTTATAACGGTAAGGTTGCCGTGGCCTACGGAAACCTCCTTAAAGAAATTTACATGGAGGGTAAGGTATCCGTCAGCCCCCGAGACTTCAAGACGACTGTTGGTCGTTGCCGAAGCACCTTTTCCGGGTGGGGCCAGCAGGACTCCCAAGAATTCCTGGGCTTTTTGCTTGACGGCCTTCAGGAGGATCTGAGCCGCATCAAGAAGAAGCCCTATATCGAGAAGCCTGACTCAACGGATGAAATGATCAACAACCCAGAAGCCATCAAAGAGATGGCAGACAAGGTGTGGGACATTACTCGCCGGCGAGATGACTCCGTTATTGCCGACCTGTTCACCGGCATGTACAAGTCGACTTTAAAGTGCCCTGAGTGCGGCAAGATTAGCATCACATTTGATCCGTTCAACAACCTCACTCTGCCCCTCCCTGTCGAGGACATGTGGTCCAAGAAGGTTAAATTCTTGCCCCTGAACGACGTCCCCGTGATGCTTGAGGTTGAGCTGCCCAAGCACAGCGCTATTGAGCAGCTGAAGCAGTTCATTTCTATTCGAACTGGTGTTCCTGCGGACAGATTGATGGGGGCTGAGGAGTTCAAGGAACGCTTCTTTAAGATTTACGATAACACCGGAGATGTTTCTGAAGAGATCCAGCAGAGTGACTTGCCCACAATCCATGAACTAGAGTTTGTGCCGACCAATTGGCCACACAAGGGTAAGCCTACCAGGTACCGGTCTATGCTAGATATCGACACCCCTCTCGATACTCCTGAGTGGGACGACGCCCGTTACGAGAAGATGGTTGTACCTGTGTTCCATCGGCGACCACAAAACTCCGCTCGAGGCCAAGAGGGTACTTCCCCCCCGCACTTTATCTGTCTCACAAAGGAGGAAGCATCAAACATTGATATAATCCGACGAAAGGTCCTGGAGAAGGTGGCTACCTTCTCGACCTGGTCAAAATTCACAGAGTCTCCTGAGGCCGAGAACTCGGACAACACCGAAGGGGACGTTGTGATCACTTCGGCCTCAGATGCCGACTCTTCTGGCGAAGGCAAGGTTGTGGCTCACTCAGTCGAGGGCGAGGACGATATAGTCGACGTGACTATGAAGGACGCCGCTCCTATCCATGAGCCTCACCTTCTCAGACAATTCAACTCGAAACGTCCCAAGTTTGTCAACCCCGACGGATTCCTTGATCCTCAACTCCAAAACTTGTTTGAACTTAGCTACTTCACGGACATGGGCTCTGATGGCGCTGTCCCGACAGGCTGGTCAAATGTTGACAATCACCGAATTCTCCCGAAGGTGTCGGAACGAATCCCCAAAGCTTCTGCGGAGGAGGAAGAAGGAGCCAGTCCCGAGAGTTCCAACAGCTTGGGATCAGGCAATGAAGAGGATAGCACCAACGATGAGAGCCCCAAGGTGGACGACCGACAAACCCGAATGAATGAGGAGTCAAGCGAGGAGGATGCTCCTCAACCCGCCCGGGTAAGCTTTAGTATCGCATCTTTATTCTCATTGCAAACTGGCTAACAAGAAATAGGCCGGCCCAAGGCCATCCAAGGTTGGCCCCGCCGGACGAAAGAAGTTCAAGGGCCACAAGACGTACGGTAAGAAGGGCAACAAGCGCCGTGACAAGCAGACGCGCTCTGCAAAGTCTCAAAAGCTGGCACCCGTAAAGCCCCAGCCTACGCCGCCAGCAGTTGCTGATGGCGGTCCTCTGATCCGACTTGGCGAGGGTCTTGTTGTGGACTGGGTCGAAGAGGCTTGGGAGAAGGTCTTTGGGGGCACCCCCAATGAGCCCAGCGAAGATGAAGGTTCCCGAACCTTTATCGACCTGGAGTGTCTCAACGACCCCGCCCTCAAGATTAGCCAGAGGAGGCGCAACCACCGCCGTACTAGTGGCATCACTCTCGACGAGTGCCTGGACGAATTCGAGAGAGCTGAGATTCTTTCGGAGCAAGACATGTGGTACTGCCCCCGCTGCAAGGAGCATCGACGGGCAAGCAAGAAGTTTGACTTGTGGAAGTCGCCTGACATCCTGGTGGCTCACCTGAAGCGTTTCAGCAGCTCTGGCTGGCGACGAGACAAGCTTGATGTCCTAGTAGATTTCCCCATTGAGGGACTAGACCTCACAAACCGTGTTATTCAGAAAGAGGAGGGCAAGGATGAAATTTACGACTTGATCGCTGTTGACGATCACTACGGTGGTCTTGGCGGCGGCCACTACACGGCATACGCAAAGAATTTTATCGATGGACGCTGGTACAACTACAACGGTAAGAGACAGCTTCTCGTGTCGCCCATCCCCTCCTTGTACTTTGATACTAACTAGGTTTCAGATTCGTCCGTCAGCCACGTGTCGAATCCGGAGTCTGCCATTACATCAGCCGCCTATCTACTTTTCTACCGCCGCCGTTCGACTATTCCCTTGGGAGGATCTCGCTTCGGAGTCATCTCTGAGCAGTACGACGACGAAGAAGATGACGAAGAGGCGGGGGAAGGTCAGAGCCTCGGCGAGGGTTCCTCCCTGATTGGGTCGTCGAGCGCTGGGACCGGAGCCGGAGCAACTCGCCATCAAGCCGGTCATGGTTCGGGTAGAGTCACAACCACGGCAGTCGGTGCCGACGACGATGAGGACCTACCGCCGTATGAAGGCCCCAGTCGCATAGAGACAATCCACGATAGCATCGAGGATGAGGCCGTAGACGTAAAGGATTCCTACCAGTCCGTGGGTGCCAAGTCGCTGAACCTGACACAGGGGTGGAATTTTGAGGCCCTCGGGAACAGTGGCCCAGAAGACTCGACGGGTGCCGACTTTGCCAGCGATGACGTGCAACTCGATTCGTCCGCTGACGAGCAAGTTCTAGGTCAAGAGTTCTACGATCCCGACACTGAGATGACGGGAGCCTCCGCCAGCCACGATCATGTGGAGCCTCCGGCCCCCAACGAGGGTGCTCAGGCTGCACTGGCAGACATTCAAAGCGCTGCTTGGGAGCGCAAGGCCGTCATCTCGGTGCCTCCGGCGGGGCAGAGTGACCAGGACTCTAACGAAGTGGCCGAGATTCACCTTGAAGCCGATAAGGGAGCCCGTGCATAGTAGGGTTCGCGACCGGACTCATAGTGGATCAGTCCCGTTATTAGTGTACCCCAGAGACGGTACGGCTTGAACTTGAGAGAACTGACGAAGTACGATTTAGTATGATGGAAACGACTGGTATTTCTGAGGATGGATCGTGTTAGTAAGGGTGTAGATAGAGTGATAGACACACACAGACACACTGCGGGAACAAGCGAGCGTTCGCGTCCGCACACATGGCATGGCCTCGCGTCTGCAAGAGGGTACAACGGCGTTGGGCTGCATGAATCATGTCTTCGGGAACGGACATGTGGGCTAAAAGATGAAGAGAGATTACAAACAACAGAAAAAAAAAAGACCATCATTTGCTACGAGCCTGAAAGGGAAACTTGCCACCCGGGTGTCACCGAAGTTGCATTAACACCGAGCACGCAAACGTGATTGTTTCAAAACGCCGGGCTAGAACGATGGTATCATGGTCTCCATAACGGAGCAGTGTCACTTAAAGTGCCGGAGACATGTTGGCGATTTTTTTTTTTTTAGTTAGACCGAGACGTCAAAACAATGCGTCAGATGAAGGGAAGGGCGGGCTCGGCACTTTTGAGAGTCCCCTTGGGTGCCGTCATCAAGGCCGGTGCAGGAGAAAAAAAAAAAAGGGTGCTACGTCAGTCAGGGCGCCGCCGAACATCGCACTCCAGGGGGGTTGGGCAAAATATACAGCAATATAGATGCATCCGTGGGCTCATCACAATTGAAAGTCGTGATGCAGAATAGGTCATCTATTACAGGATGAGCCAGACAGAAACCTGACAGGTTAGCCACGTGACATCCCTTCGCGACGAGCATAGATATCCCCAGTCTGAACTGGCCCCTGGTCGCTGGGAGGCTCGTTCTTGGGTTCGGTTCGCGGTGAGGGGAGGGGGCGACCGGGGTGTTTGCGCGACGAAAGTCCCGGCCCGGCGTTTCGGGAGGACTACTCAATCGAATGGTTTGCAACCAACCCGGGTGCTGACATAGGCCGTGCGTGGGACGAGGTGGCGACGGCCTGGGTGGTAACTTGGGCGAACTGGACGGGTGCCATGGCGTGGCAGGTTGCGATGGGACAGGACAATCACTGATGGGCGCCGTGGAGGGCTGGCAGAGATAATGGATGCCATCGGCACGCACCCGTACTCCGCACGATGCGGCCCCAAGCCTGACGGAGCACTGCACCGCCAAGCGAGGGGAGTTGGCAGGGAACTGGTTGATCCAGGGACCCAGGAACAAGCTTCTGAACATGGTCTGGCCAGATTGCCAGGGTACAGCTTCGACCTTGGCTGGTCTTCCCCACCCAGACGGGCTGAAATTTAGCGGGGGGGACGGCCGCTCGTTTGAGGGCGCGACGGTGCCCCAGAGGTACCATGTGCAACCCTGCCTCCCCGGAGCAAGAAAAAAGCAACGAAGAGTGACATGGTGTAGGGCACTTGCGCTTGGCCCAAGGACTCGTGCAGCAGCCCCGCGTTGGTTGGCTGGCTGCTTCTGGTCTTGTTCATAGCAAGGTGGTGCCATGGTTGGATGATTGCGGCTCGTCAAGTCATCCGAGTTTAGCAGCCAATATCCTTTTTAGTTTGCCTGCTGTCAGCCAGCGCTCCATCTAGAGCCTCATCTCTAGCCCTGCCGGCTCTAAATAATGACGTTGTTGGCGGTGCTTTCATCGACTGGCAGCTGGCCGTGCTCTTCGGCTTGACTAAGCCTACGACCCCCTGCCACCCCTGTGGCCCCAGGCTCTCTTGACCTGCCCAGGCTGGGAGGTTGCCATTGTGCCAGTTCACTGCCTGGGATGGTAGCCAGAAGATGTATGTGCTAATTGGCTAGGTTGCTCGGTGAAGATATCAACCTCGTGGTGTTATTCGTCTTATCAGACAAGCCCTGGGATGGGAAACCATCCACGGTTTTGGCTGCATGCCGCCCGATGCAGGGAACCGGTCCTAAGGGTACGGACGTCCGCTCACTGAGGAGCCCCGCGGTAGGAGCAAACATGCTCTGAAATCCCAATTCCTTCCGGCATTTTTCGTCAGTTCCTGCTGCTATACTAGGTATTGATGGGCAAACTCGCCCACGAGAACACCATGACTCTGCTGACTCTCAAGTTAGCGCACGTGTCTGCGAAAGCGAGTGGGGCGGGTGCCCGAGACTAACGGGCAAAATGGCCGAGAACGGAAGTTCAAAAAACCAGCTGGATTGGAACCAAGTTCGGGTTTCATGGACGTCGGGACTTTACAATAAAGAGTTCAAGGCCATAGCAGGCCCAAATAAGAAGGAAGGCGGGGTTGGGTACGGGAACATGTGGGAGAACGATACGGATGAAAGTTGGAAGCCGATCCGAAGTTGCAACGCTAACGCCGGGGCTGGCCGCTTCCTCTCGGATCAGTCCGAAGCAGCTGATTGATGGCAGCCCAAGATCGCACCTGGAGATTTCTCTGTTGACTCTGGTAAATTCATCATTACGTGAGCGGCTGATGAAATAATTTTTTTCTCAATTGTCCTAGAGAAAGAAAGCCCAAACACTAGTACTGTCGAGTGGAGTGGAAGAACAGCGCCGGACTTGGGGTGGATGATCTGATTGCCATCCAGGCTAGCTTGCTGTGCACTTGCCGAGTAGGCGAGGAGATATTAGACAAAGCAGGGCTGGAGAACGAAAGAGGACTGGTAAGCCTGGGGAAAGCTGACCTGGCAATGCAGGTCAAGGGCAGGACTGTCTGGTTATCGATATGCGAGGAAGACAGTCGAGCTCGCTAGATAGTGGAGGTCCTTGGGTTTGTCCCTGGACACGCTAGGTGGGCGGGAAAATCCCTAGGATCAGCCTCTTGGAGGACCTAGACCTTGCAACCTCCCCTTGTAAATTTATGTGGGGCCTCTTTTGATCGTCGTGTCTATCAGCTTCGGGATTTCTTCTGGAATATGTCTGGCGCCAGAACTTGGTTCAAGCGTCGGGGCTTTTGAAAGGAAGATCATCTGATCTGGTTGGAACGAACCACACCTGTGGGTGATGACCATTGCGCCACAGGTCTAGCCTGAGGAACTCGGCCGTCCAGTTGTCTGGAAGGGGTGTGAATTAAGCAGAGAAAAATACGAGACAAAAAAAAAGACAGTCGGGCGTCAGGGAAACCCACGGCGAAGCTGCCAGAACTCTGTTGCAAATCTTGATACCCGTTCCGGAATCGCCATCGAGGCTCTACCTTTGGGAAAACAAAGTGCTGATCTTGGCTGAGACAGGAAAAGGGGATGAACAATACTGGCGGAGAGTTTAGAACCGGTATGGTGGGTGAGATGCGGGGCAGGACACCACCACCACCATCGTCATCGTCGTCATGGCTCATGCCGCCGATAAGACAAACCGGATGGGTTGCTCGGGGTGTGCTGGTTGCACTCGGCTTCCGTGGTTAAGGCGCATGGAATTTGGGGACACTTATGAGATAGACATTCGTTCGATTGAGAATGGGCTCCAGTTTGGGCAGGCAGGCATGTGCTCCCATGCAGAAACACTTTGGTCGTCATAGGGTTCAAGTCGAGGTGAGACCCGGTAGCTTTAGGTTTAAGAGGTCGAGAGACCCTCGCTCCGAACCATGCCCAGTGCGACTAGGGGGTGCCAGTTATGTGCCGGACTAGCCACGTTTCTAGCCACAGTTAATGCTACTCCGCATGCCGACCAGTTCACACACACTTTGGACAGAGAAATGGATGTCGAAGTATCGATGGCTAGTGCTTGATAGGGTTTGGTTAGATTAGGGTTGGTTCCGAGAGGATTAGATGGTGATGGGATCTCCACCATGAGGGAGAGGGATGTGCGGTACTTGCAGTGACTTGAAGGTGGGATTCGCAAGACAGTTAGAATTTGGGTGGTCGGAACGAAGATGGGGAACGGAATTGAGCATGGGAATGGAGATGGGAAACACAATGGGGATGGTTGGCCCGAGGGAGATGAGATGGCGTCAAGCATGTGGATGACGGCCGTCGGAGCTGTCATCTGATCCCGCTTCGGCAGTAGAGTAGGGCACAGAGCAGCTCAACAGAAGCTAGAATAGAATAGAAGCGGCTTGCGAGCGCCTTCCGTCTTGCTTTGTTCTGGAGCTAGGCTGGAACATAATTAGAAGGAAGGGTCGGATGGCAGGTTCAGATGGCAGGTGTGTACAGTGCTGCACACACCGTAGCAGTTGGAGAGGCGACACTGCATATGCTGCACATGCCACACGCCACACGTCCGCCCATTCGCAATGCCCTCAACACCGTGCTGCCAGTCCGCTCACGGGCGCGCAGGCCGATTTCGCGTCAGGATTTGCGTCGGGCGCAGCCGGGTGGAGCTTCCCAACTACCAGAGTCGATGGATTGCGATGGGGAGGGCGGCTCGGAGAGAAACACCTCCACAAAACATGAATGCATCTTGCTGGGTTGGGTGATGTCGCGTCGCACAAGCACAGTGTGCGACGCAGGCCTAAGAAGCAATTATGTAAGATGCGGAGGGGCGACGAGAGAAGAAGGTTGCGATGGCGATGAGCGTGGGAGGGGGCAGTGCTGCAAGCGCGCAGGGGGCATACGTGCAGCTTGCATACCTGGCCATGCACAAAGTAACTTCTGCACAAGGCCGCATGGGGACATGGGAGGGAATCCTTCCATCGAAGCCTTCAATAAACGTCCCCACCAGCCACAGCACAATGACATTGCATGCAAAACCCCCTCCTAGTTTACAGCGCTGTGCGACCATGTTGGTGGCGCATAGCTGTGCAAGAGCAGAGTTCTGAGTCCGGCGCCCGACTCGGGCTATCATCACCACCAACACAATCATAATTGTTTTTCTTTTCTTTTTTTTCTCTCCAAAAAAAACTCATTTCTCTGCAACTAGGCTTGCGAGCATGTCGCGGCCACCACATGTGGCACCACAAGCTTCATTCCTTCCCCCGCGCCTTTGGTCTCCGTTTCCCCTCCATTTCAGCCGACTCTGCTGGGTGCGGCCCTGCGTTCTGCACTGCAACCGGTCCTGTGCGGACGCGTACCTCGCTGGTCGGGGTTTATGTCTGCCTCTGTCTCAGTGGACAGTGCACACAAAGAACCGGAGACGGGCAGGCGGACCCAGCAAGAGACAGACAGATAGTCAGAAACAAAGCTGGAAGCGCAGAGACACGCAGCCAGAGACAATTATGAGGGAGACGGGAGCGAGACAGCTCCCTTGCCTTCCCAAGCTACCTGCATGGTACGCCTCACTACTCGGTCTCCAAGCCCTTCCCGGTAAACGAGGCACCAAGTTGGCCGCCAGCCTCAGCCTGATGCCCCGCCCCTTGGCTGTCGCGTTGGCGGCCAGCACTTGTAGCTGTGCTGTAGCCCTCAGGTACCCGCCCGCTCTTAGAGGCACCTCCCCCCTTTTCTGCTCCTCAAAGCTCTGCGGAACTGTAGGCTGCTGCGGTGCCCTGCGAGCCCCGCACGCGCCGCCGTGCTAGAGGCGCTGACGCAGTGACGCAAGCCGGTCCTCTTTGCCAGCACCCAGGCGGGCTAGCGTGGTGCTGGACCCAAAGCGACTGGTCCAATGGCTGCACCAGCCCTTTCGTCTAGGCTTCGAGAAAGAAAAAGAAAAAAAGAGTGCTGGGTCCCCAGTCGCCGTCACATCTTGTTCCCTGCCGATGGTGTGGCAATTCCAGATTCTCGAAGACGGCCAGAAGGCTTCCAAGGACACCGACCCGCTCGAACCCCCTCCCACTCGTCCACAGTGTTTTCCCTTCGCATCGATCACGCTCCGCCATTGGCCGCCATGCCTCACAAACCCTCTTCCAGCCCCCCAACCACGGCTCCATCTTTGTTCCTCACACCCCAGCCCAAGAGGGTACATACGCCAGATATGGATGCCTTGGTGCCTCGTGCCTCATGCCATGCGCGCCCATGCTAGCTACCCCATGCTTGTGCTCAGCGCTTGTGCCTTTTTCCCTTCCCTTTGGCATTTGTGGCGATGGGGTCGCGCACAAAAATGGAAGTGGCTTCGTAGTACCTATGGATAATGTTGGTGATTGTGACGAGTGATAACTGACTAGACACTGCTTCCCCCCCTGCTTCTGTCACACCACCCACCCATCCACCCATCTGGCTATCTCATCGACGCTGCTGCGGCTGTTGCATGTTCAGCCTCTACGGTTGGTCCATGGTTCATGGTTCTTCGCAACCCTTTCCGCTGCTCAACTTGCGCCAGCAACCCCAAAACTCGTCTCGCCCCTTTTCGTAGTGCTTCTTGTATACAGCCATCCCTGCCCTCGTTGCGGCTGCCATCAGTCCTGAACCGACCGTTGTGATGACAGAAGATTCCCCCTAGCGCGCCAAACAAGGCCTAAGAACTCGGCATTATTTTTTTTTTTTTCGCCAGGTCTTGCTCGCGCCCGCTTTACCATCGTCCATGGCTGTTCCACTTGTCCCCAAACGAGTCCATCCATCCCATCTCGTCCCATACTCCTCGATAGTCCAGCCCACATTCAGACCCCCCCACTCCCCTTGTCGCCAGCTCTCCCGCTAGGACGCCCGGCTTGCACACGCCCACAATTCCCATACACGCCCCTTGGTCCTCTCAATACCGCTCGCGCTCCTCCCCTCACGGCTCGCCCATCTCCTCCCCTCGATCGATTGATGCTCTTGGTGCAACTGACCTGTCACCCACCCAAGGTACCCAACTGGTCTGTTCTTGAAGGGTTCCCTGGCGGCGGGAACAAGCAATAGCCGGAATATCGCTTCTTTTTCTTCTTTTTCTTCTCCTCTACTACCTCTTTACCCTTCCTCCCTCCCCCGGGCGTCCCTGGTCAGCTCTCCTCTCTTCTCTCCGCTCAACTCTTCTAGCTGCCTTCTCTTTCTTCCCCAGGCCCGCTGCATCATCCCTGATCTAGAGCTTTATTCAAAAAAAAATTTATTTCCTTTTCCTTTTCCTTGGCTGCTCTTTTTTCTCCTCTGTTCCTTTTTAGTCACCCTTTTTCTTTTCTTTTACGTCGCTTTGCGCAAGAACAGTGCTTTTTGGTGCCCCCCTCCCAGACTCCCCTGCTTTTTACTCAGGCCCTTGCCTGTCTGGTCTGGGTTAGCAAAAGTCACTTTTCCACTTTGCCCCCCGGCCCCGAGACCTTCTCATCCTCACCTCGCCCTCTCCCTCCCTCTCCAACCCACTTTGTCTCTTGTCTTATTCCGTCCCTTGGCCAATTCGACTCGTCGACTCGGCCTCGATCCGGGCGGATCTGACTTGCTCCCGATTGCCTTCTCGACGACTGCGTCACTCCGTCATCAACAGCGCTTCCCGCCCGTCTCGACTTGCCTCGACTCGACTCGACTTTGCGTCGCCGCTTGCTTGCTTCTGTTTCCAGGCGCCGTCCTCTTATCGCATCGCACCGCACCCCGTCGCATCGCGCCCAGCTTCGAGTCGCCTCCTACGTTCTACACCCTCATTCACACACGACATTTCTTTCGTATCCAACATCGCCACCGCGCCCTCAACTTTGTGCTTTGCTTTCTTCAGCGGCAACTTCACTTCTGCGCCCGATTACTATTCCCTTTTTCCTCTTCTTCTTCTTTCGCCTTGGCTTGGCTTGGTCCCTCCCCAACTTAGTTCTGACTCCATTAGCTCTCGCTCAGCTGGCTTGCCTAGTTGGTCGGACTACCTCAAGGTAAGACCCAATGCTTCCATGCTTCTGACACCACCGACCTTGCGCACGCGTGCTCGGTCCTTTGCCTACCTAAGACACCTCAACCAACACCCAGAAGGCAGTATACTGTCTGTCTCGCCTGGGGAAGAAGAAAAAAACAATTATTCCTGCTCGATGCCCTTTCGCCCGATGTCTCATGTCCCTCTAGCCTGTCCCAACCTGTTCCATCGACCTCGCCTTCCATCTGCCTTCCATCGGCCCTCCAGAGCCTTCGACGTCTCACCCTCTGGCCCCCTCTCCTCATCTTCCGTCTGCGCTTTCCACCGAACCCGGCCACGCCGAATTCGTCTTGCACATTTACCCCCCTGCCACTACTTGTTCACCAACCCTCCTTGCTGACCGTGTCTCTTCCCTCTCAGCTTCACCTCCTTCCTCATCCGGATACTCATTCTTGCGCCAACTACCACCGCGACTTCCACCTTTGGACCAAACCCGTAGACTTGTCCTACGACCACCCGAAAACCACGATCCCGTGTCACACGTCGCGCTCGGCCAACCTTGATTCACATCTGGGTCGCTTGAATGCTTCCGATATCCTGAATCACGATTTTGGACGATTGCTGGCTGGCTCGCTGAACTAAAGCCACGAGTCCCCCCTCTTCTCTCCTTCACTGCTTGGAGAATCATTCGAATCGCCAGTCCGAGACTAGTAGGAGGGTTGCCGACTGCGTCTCGCAACACCACTCTCTCACTCAACCTCTTTTGATTCGATTTTTAGTTTGCCCAAAGGGCCTCGGTGCTCCAGTCGAGAGACTGGTAGCTCTCCATGAACACCATGGACCGCGCCGCCTGTCACATCATTTACGTCAACCGCAGTGTTTGCGATGAGAGGTCGATTAGTGCCTTCCCTAACAAGGGAGGAGCGCTAGGCCTGCAACTGCCAGACATTGACGATGCACGGGACGCCGTTCAGCCTCTCCTCGATGCCTTTGGCGAAGGTGAATTTCTGCTCACCTCATTTTCATCGCTCTTCTAACAGCTGTTTTCCAGTCTATGCATGTGCTACAGGCGCTGCCTGTCTATCAAAACTCTTCGAGCTCCAGGAAGGATCCATGCTCGATCTGAAGCCAACCATCGTGCTCCTCGATACGCCCTCCGATGAACCAGTACCGAAGCAACGAGCAAGACCCTCATCGCCTTCGCCCTCTAGCGAGTCTGATGAGAGAGGCATCGATATCCGCACCCCAGACGAAACACTCTACGGCCTGGACCTCCTTCAAAAGATTATTACCGAAGCCCACCTGCGCGGCATGTCCAAGCTTGTCGTCCCTATTCCCATGATCAGTTCTCCTGGAGCAAACGGTGCATCCGGCAATGAGCCAATGATTGATGGAGCCGTTGAGCCTTTCACCACTCCGCTCGGCTCCCTCGCTGCCGATCGCCAACTCATCAGGAGATGCCTAGACCTCGGTGCTGTTAATGTCATCATGAGCCCCTTGAGCCCAAAGTGCATCGCGACTCTGGAAATCTGTGCCTACAAGGCTCATCGGGATGCCGCACGAGAGCAACAAACCCTGCTACAAATCCGACAAGGTAGGAAGCGCTCGTGGGTCGGCGTCAACGAAGAGAAGCCCTTCGCCTACCTCCGCGAAGCCATGGTTTCGGGTCTCATGAAGGGAATCTGCCGTCTTGGTACCAATGACGATCAAATCAACAACGCTCACATTGCCGTGTCATCTGAGCGACAGGCCGCTATCGCCAACGCCGTGGGCTGCTGGAGTTTCTGTGCTCATGACTTTAGCGATGACGAACTCGTGGTAGCCGCCATGATTATGTTCAAGCACGCCTTGACAATGGGTGACCTTGAACGATGGCGCATCCCCACAGGTAAGCCACGTCACCTCCGATGTATACCCACGAATGTTCCCATGCTAATCACTCTACTAGACCAACTCGTATCCTTCCTCGTTGCCTGCCGTGCTGCCTACAACAGCTTTGTTCCTTACCACAATTTCCGCCATGTGGTTGATGTCCTGCAGGCCACCTTCAACTTTCTAGTACACATCGGTTCTCTCCCGCCATATCCCATCAATGGCGAGCTAGCTACCATTCCTGAAAAGTCGCCAATGGCGGAACTGGTTACCCCCTTCGAGTCTCTCACTCTGCTTATCACAGCCATCGGACATGATGTAGGGCACCCCGGTGTCAACAACGGCTTCCTCGTCACTCTCAATGCGCCCCTCGCACAGCTCTACAACGATCGTTCGGTTCTTGAGTCGTTCCACTGCGCTGCCTACTCTCAAATCCTTCGCCGATATTGGCCTGCCGCTTTCGAGGACACAAAGATGCGGGGCCTGATGATCAGCTCTATCCTGGCAACTGACATGGGTCTGCACTTTGACTACATGAAAAAGCTTGGAGATCTGCAGGAACGTCTGCAGGTCGAGAACAGCACAGATGGTTGGAACGGGCGGCAATTAGAGGACGGCAAGGCTCTAGCCTGCTCGCTTCTGATCAAATGTGCTGATATTAGCAATGTGGTATGTGAAATATGCTAGCACAGATGAGTATTGAATTAAACCTAACAACTCACAGGCGAGAAACCATGAGACTGCACTTCAGTGGACATACATTCTCTCCGAAGAATTCTCTAGGCAAGCGTCGATGGAGGGAGAACTGGGAATCCAGTCTTCACTAATGTCCCCGCCCAAACAGGACATGACCTCTCTGGCCAAGGGCCAGCTAGGTTTCATGAACTTGTTTGCAACCCCGCTGTTCCAAGGTGTCGCTGATATCATGCCTGCCATGAAGTATACTGTTGAGGAGCTTGAGCTAAATAAGAATCGCTTCGAGCAGAAACTGGAGGAGGAAAAGGCAAAGCTATTGAAGGACGATCCTATTCGCAGGCGTCTTCTCAAGGAGGGTACGTTTTCGCCACGAACTATGAGTTTTGCAGTTCCCCCGGAAGAGGACCCCAACAAGCTGCCTGTCCAGACCGACTCGGATTCGACGCCTTTGGCCAGCGGAGACCTGCCAATGCCCCGATTTGGTGACCGAGACTCGTCTCCAGCAGATAGTCAGCCAACGTCGGAGTCATCCCACACCCTGGATACCTTCGGCGACTACAAGCACTTGAATGGCTCGACATCCACTTTTGACGCCGTTCGAGAACTGGCAAACAGCGATCCGTTTAACACAAGGGATCACGATGATGAGTTCACGGATGTTAAGTCGATGCCTCCCGGAAAGCAGCAGCGGTCTAGCGAAACCACAGAAGGAAGTGTATCAGGAACCTACTCCGGAGACTGGGCATCGCAAGCGACTAGTGCTACTGGGAAAATGCCCATGTCGCCTAGCACGCGCGGCACAAGCATCGTCAGTGCAGACTCCGCGGAACATCACATGGGAATCCCCGTCATCAATGTTTCAACACCCAGCCTCAAGGGCACACCCGATATGGCACACCACGACAGCAGCCTATACGCCGACGATGAGAACGAGAACGAAAACGAGACCAGGTCTAACGGCAGCACTTGTGGAAGCATCGGGAAAGCAGAGGGCAAATCAGTTCGAAAGAAGACTAGCCGATTCCGAATCAAGGACTTGCCTTTCTTCAGAAGAAGCAAACGCTCCAGCTCTCCATGCTCGACGACAGATGCCACAAGCTGAAAAAATTGCGAGGCTCATCATTGAGTTTCCTATGCTCCACAACATTTTTTGGCAATGCGAGTGCGCCTTACAAAGATTTGCGCGCCCGAATAACCCATTCACTGCCTATCTGTCAGGGCCCAGACGGGTCTCTATGAAACTCCTTGACTGGAGGCGAAGACACCCGCTAGAGCCACTCTTAAGGCGATTATAGTATATATATGCGTGTGTACATTACGGAAAAGGGGGGCGTCCATGAGAGATGCCAAGATAACTTGAAGTCGGGACGATTACCGACCCAACAGAAGGCCGCTGTGTAGAGGGAATCTTGGGTCAGGATGGTTTAGAGCATGGTTGCGTTTTTTGTTTTGTTTTTATTGTGTCCTTGTTTTGGGGACCTGCTGTCACTCGGGACTGGGACCGAGGACTGTAATGGGCGTTGGCGTAGGATTGGTACGGACGAGGGTCTATGTGTCAAAATCAATGACAACGACATGGGTTGCGTGGTCACTGTTTGATGGGATACACGTTACGAGACTAACCGAGATCCCTGGGATGGAGAAATTGGGGGTTCATTCCCTACGTGCTGAAAAGAGGCCAAATAGTGAAAGATCAATCAAGCATCGAGTTCTGATCTACACCGAGTTCATATATTGCGACTGTGCATCGTGAAGTTCCGTGCGTGATGTGTTGCCAGGATACGAATTGTGAGATGATTACACATGGTGAAAGTTGGCTCCAAGTGGCATGAGTTACACTTGACCGGTGATCGGAGCAGCACTCTTAATAAAGCGTACCAAGTCAGCCATATGAACAGAAAGTCTTGGCTTGGGATTGACGGGGTGCTCGTTTAGGGTCTAGTGTGGCCGCGAATACTTTCTTGTTTTTGCACCATCGAGATTCAGTACATGGCGAAGATGAGTGAGCCCTCATGAACAAAATGTGATTGGCCCTTCACTTCCGAGATGGTAGTGTGCGGTGCGGAGCGAAGGGCCGAGACCGCGCTCATTGATCCAAATGACCGAGGAGGCGGTGGGTCAGAGGCGGCAACAACAGTGGGTTTTTTTGACGAGTAGTTCTTCCAAACCTGGCGCAACACGCAGTGAGAAAAAGTGATGAATAACAATTAATTGATTCAATTTGTCACAGTGGCTATGAGTCCCAAACAGCAAGTCATCAAATTTTCAGCACGACTGACTGGCGGTGGACAACCAGCTCACGAGGTGTCCTCCACTCTTGTTTTTAGCATGCTACAGGGTCAATCAATAGTACTCTATCCCCCCCTAAGAAATGCTACCGGTTCAATTGCCCCTTTTGTTCCCTGAGACTCAACAGCACATTATACTAGACAAACGCCGATTTTTGCAGTTTATAGGTTTTTACAGATGTATATTATCCTACTAAAGGGGTTTTTTTTCCTAAGACCAGGGTCTTTCCAAACCCCTACCCCAGATCTCGTATACCGGTACCTCTATACCCAAATTATGAATTTATTCTATAAATAAGGTCCAACCCAAAATCAGAACATTAAGTATTCATGAAAGCGCCGTTTTGTGATCCGATCCCGTTTGCGTGTCGTCAATCCATATCCCAACCCTCTATTTGCTGCGCAAAAAAAAAAAAAAAAAAAAAAACGAAGACGAAGAAGACAGTGGCCACGGGATAGATCATTTTTTGATTCCATATGCCTCTCTGGCTGTCTTGCTGCTCTGCGCAAGTCGCTCGCCATATTTGAGAAAGACAAAGGGAATGATACCCATAACCAGCGCCAGGAAGCCGAGCAGAGAAGGGGCCCAGTGCAATCCGAGGTTTCGATACATGGGCTCCGCAGCCAGAGGAAGCAGGATTGCTCCAGTGGAACGGGTCCAGCTGGCTGCCGCGTGAGCAGATGCTGAGGACTGACGGAAGACATCGGTCAGATAGTTGATCATGCCCATGAAGAGAAGCTGCATTCCTGCGGGGAAAAAGACTCCTCCAATCATGGGCACAATGGGGGGCACCGTCTCCCAGACGGTCCAGCCTAGCCAGAAGAGGGATATGACCATGCTAAATGCGCCGTTAGAATTTGTGGCGCAACTTGGCCAAGAGTTCTATCTTGGGGAGGGCGAAGAGGACATACCAGGGAGAAGCAACGCATGCGAGAGGCAGGCGACGATAAATTTCGTTCTTTGCCCATGCTTTACCGGCCTCGGCCTGGTGGTCGCGATACCATGTGAAGAAGACGAAGGCGGCAAAGGCGATCAAAACTCCAATACATACTAGAGAAAGAAAAAAAAGTAATAGTTAATAAAAGGCTCTCATCAACATAAGCTTTTTGGTCAACTTACAAGGAATGTAGGCGAGTGAGGCCATTGCGGGGGAGAGGCCGTAGAATTGCTGAAACATTATGGGATAGGCCTGGAACATGAGGTACATGACGGAGTAAATTAGGGTTAGGTACAGCGAGGTGCACAGGACAATGGGCTCCGTGACGAGGAGCGTCAATGGCCGCAGAAAAGTCTTGCGGACGTCAAAGGGATGGAGCTGCCCTTGCTCCTTGGACGTGTCCTTGTTCTCCTTGATCCTCTTCCGCACCATCTTGTTGTGGAGGACGGGAGCGTATGTCTCGGGAAGGGTGAGCACAAACGGCAGACCGGGAGCCGCAACCATGACGGCAATCCAAAAGGGCCACTGCCAGCCCATTGAGGACGAAAAGCCAGAGATTATGGGCCCGATGTAAGGGCCAAAGGTGGTGACCATCATGTAAAAGGCAATGGCATTGCCTCGAACGGACGGGTCGTCGATGATGTCGGCGTAGAGCCCGCCCATGATGGAGGTGGGAGCCGCAGCGTTGACTCCGCAGAGGAGGCGGAATATCAAAAGAGCCGTGTAGTTGGGAGCGTCTGAGCAGGCAAGCATAAAGAGGAGGTATCCCAAAAAGGTTCCGATGAGGACAGGGCGGCGTCCGACGTACTCGCTCAGGGGAGCAAAGAGCAGCGGCCCAAGGACGTAGCCGACCATGTACAGGGAGTTGAGCAACACGAGCTTGGTGTGTCCGGAGACATTGAACTCTGCAGAGATGGCGTCAAGGGCGCCAGATGGCATCGAGGAGCCTAGGTTACCATTGAAGGTACAAGTGAAGCCGGCGACGATGACATGAATCTTCTTCCACTAGTATGGCGCGGTGCCATGTTAGCCCAAACTTGTCCACGGAATCAAGATGAAGGGCCCACGGGCTGAATTGAGTCTATGATGACCGGTGCATTTGGCAGAAAGACTAACCGTGGACCATTTGGTGGGATCGGGGGCCTCGCCATCAGAGCAGCTTGAGCCATCAGAGTCGGACCTGTCAAAGGAGACTACAAGGTCCTGAGGGGCGGCATTCTTTTCGACATCGTTGTCGAGGCGAGTATCGCTGGTAGCCATAGCTCCGGTGGAGTTTCTTCTTTACCAGCAGTTTTCCTCGCCCTGCTCCTTGGATTAAGTCCTGCTTGGGACGACGAGGAAGCACGTTGAAGCTACGAGACTGGAGTCCTTATATCATATTTGTCCTCCAAGTGACCCGTTTGTTGGGCCCTCATATTGTGGGTATCCGTAGTGCTAAAACTTTTCTTTGCCCTTTCTCATGACTACTGAATATTGGAGTCGAAACAGCACAAAAAAAAAGTCTTTGGCATTGCATCAGCTTGAAGGCCGAGAGCAACATGGCGGTGCATACGTTGCTGCTTCCCGAGCACTAGGCGGCTAGGGGTAGGGAAAGAGATGGGTCGCCGTCATTGGCCAGTTTTTCCGAGCGCCGAGACGGCAAAAAAAAAATGTTACAAGAAGGCGGCGCCGGTCCCACCAACTTCCGAAGCAAGTCGTCCGGTCGGTATGCAAGGTGCCCATGTGACGGGAACACATCAGATCTTTGTGTGATTGTCTGCTCCAGATTGCATATACGCGAGCTGGTGGAGAAGGCCTGTCCGACCCCGGCGCAGCACACTAACTCGGCCGGGCGATCGGACGTCGCAACCAGGCGAACCGAGCCCATCGCCGGTGGCCCTGCGTGAAGCCATCTGCGCGCGCCCTCGAACCGGTGACGGTCGGTCTGCAAGAAAACCCAGGGAGCTTATCAATCCGGTTGCCCCCGATCGGCTGTTCTTGTCACCGCTAGACACGCCACGCAGTTCAAGGGCCTCAACAGGGCGCAACAAGGGCGCGCCTGTCATGGCTGCCGAAGGGCGTCGGTCCCGTCTTCCTCGGCAAGAAGCCAGTCTGCCAACCCCGAGCGCCAGACGCAGATCCAGTATGACTTCCCAATTGGCCATCGTGTCCTCCCATATTTGCTGAAATTGCTATTGCTGGTAAAAAAGAAAAGAAAAACTTATCAAGTCCACCTTCTAACTAACCCCTGAGAATCGCAGACGGCAGAGCCTGCATCACTTGCCACCAGCGCAAGGTCCGATGCGATATCCTCACAAAGGGAGCGCCCTGCTCCAACTGCAAGTCTCACAACACCTTGGCCTGCCGCATATATGAGAAGAAGAGAACCCGGGCCGCCCAGGCACGCTTCTCCCACGGCAATGTTCCGATCCAGCCTCGAGACCAGCAGGTCTTGACGGCTCCCGCAACCCCGGCTGAGATGAATGCCTCGTGGGCGGATTCTACCATGTCTCAGCTGCCGTCTCGGTCAGAAAGGACGTCTCCGATAAGAAACGACGAAGATGGAGGAGGCGGGTTTGAGCCGCGCCCTGACTCTCGATCTGGATCTTCGACGACGCGTGATGGAGAATGTCTTGACGAGCAGGCCACGCGCAACTTGGTCGACTTTATCGACACAGAGGCCGTCAAGGTGACTGAAATTGGCGAAAACCACCGTCTCTACTTCATTGGCACTGAGTTCTCCAACCTCAATTACTTGGTCCGCAGGCGTTCCGGCTACGTCAACCTTGATCAGCTGCACTTCGGAAGCCATCATCCTGCTCGAAAGGTCAGTCGAGTTCCCGCCGAAGCTCTGCAGCTGCCAGAAAAGCCCCTTGCGGATGCGCTGGTCAAGGCCTACTTCACCCACATCAATCCCGGGTGGCCTATTGTGGACGAGGTCGACTTCATGGAAAGGTACAACTCCCCTGACCCCAAGAAGGGCGTATCGCTTCCACTGCTGCACGCCGTATTCCTCGTGGGTGCCCACGCCTCGGCTTCAGAACTCGAAAATTACAAGTCTCTCAAAGCTGTGTTCCTACATCGAGCGAAGCTGCTTATCGATGCCCGGTTCGAAGAGGACCGCAAGACCTATGTCCAAGTTGCGCTGCTTCTGACATGGAGTTGCGACAGCCTTGAAGATATTGTTTCCAACTCTTGGTATTGGATTGGCTTCGCAGCGAGGACAGCCCACGGACTAGGAATGCACCGCGATGCCTATCCGTCTAAAATGACGCCCGTTACGAAAAGAGAATTCGTCCGGCTGTGGTGGGTGCTCTATCAGTTTGATGTCTTGCTCTCGGTCTCCTATGGTCGACCCCAAGCTATGTAAGCATGAAATTCCAGGTTGTCCTTGATTGGACGTGTACTGACTTCTGCAAGACATCTGGATGAATCCGATACCCAGACTCTCCAGGAACACCACTTTCAAGGAATCCCCATTGCCAACATCGCCTTTGTCACCGAATTTACTCGCCTTTGCGTCATATTCTCCAAGTCGATGAGCAAGGTTCTCTCGCTACGCGCCACGGCTGCTGAGAAGAACGAGGCCAGAAAACAGGCCGATGAAGCCCTTGCTCAATTCATCACCCAGCTGCCAGAATCTCTTCGTTTACCTCAACCCGAGGCTGACAAGTGGCAATCGTTTCTCCATCTCACCTACAACAACTTCCTCCTTCTCCTTCACCGGCCTCCTGCCCATCACAATCCCCGCCAACACCCGCCAGAGTCGGTCAACGATCTGAGCATCTGCGGCGATGCCGTTGCCAACATCACTTCAATATATGAGTCGATCCGTGCAAAGGCTACAATAGGTAACTTGGCAATTCCGTCCATGTACATCATCTTCACGGCCTTGGTGTATGTCAGCAGCGAGCTCACCTCGACTAATCCCTTGGTCGTTGCTAAGTCGGTGCGCCTGATTGACTCCCTGGTCCTCTCTTTGAAGGCTATGTCCAAGCATTGGCTGTTTGCAAAAAGTCTTCTGCGCCTGTTCCAAGACCGTGCCGTGTGGGATAGCCAGCGTGGTCACCAAGGTCGGCGACTTCAGGATACTTCCACGGAACCGAACAACCGGCCCGCAGACGGGTCACATACCGAAGGGCCCGAATTTTCTCTTAGACCACATCCTATGGGCATCTCAAGTGGAGCTGCCTTTAATCCAGTAGAGAGTCCGGGCATGACACTTACACCCTCGTCCATGGTATCTGGCCAGGGAACCATGTACACCGGCCAAGTAAATCCCGATATTAACATGAGCATGGGTCCTGAAGCGAACTCGAGAGATCTTCTGCAAGGACAAACGTATACCGAAGGGTTCGACAGCAGCAGCCTAAGCATGCAGCCAGATGATCTGGACACAATGCCCTTCCCTCTCGCATTAGACTTTTTGCTCGCGGGCATGGGCAACGAGTACGAGTGTTTATGACAAACGTGAAATGTATTACCCGACATGTAACGTAGCTATTCTTTTTTTTCATTCTTTTTTTTTTTTCAAAAACTATGGGAGTGTGTTTAGGATACTAGGAGTTTGAGCGCTTCATCTTTAGCTTCCACTGGTAAGCCCGGGCAAGGTGGTAGAGGGTTTCTAGAATAGGGGTCGGGACGTTGCGCGCCTTTGCGGCTCTCAGCGGTTCTCCCACTATGTTTTCAATCTCAATGTATTGTTCCTATCATTGACGTAAGCACTGGTTCAGCCTACCCAAACAAAACAAAAAAGAAGACAGTAAACGAAAGCACCCCTTACCTTTCTCACATCCACCAACATGCTCGGCGGGATATGTCTCTCAATGGGGTCCGACGTAATCATATTTTCGGCCATTTCTTCCGTCAGCACGTGGCCGTACGCCGCGGCCGCCGCGATAATCTCCTTCATGGCCGGGCGGACGAGCTCGTCGACCAGGCCGGGGCAGAGGCGCATGTCGCCCGAGTCGAGGTTGGAAATGGCGCACACCGGGTTAATGGTCGCGTTGTACAGGAGCTTCCGCCAGCGAGAAAAAGCGACGTCGGGATCAAGCCAGACGGTGCAGGATCCCCCGGCGGCGTAGCGGGCCACAAAGTCGGCGGCCGTGTCGGCGGCTCCGGGCTGCTCGCGCAGGAAGGGCCCGACGCCGAGGTCGTCGTGGAGCTTGTGCTCGATGACGCCCGGCTCCGTCTCGGCGGACCCGCACATGCTGATGCCCGAGAGGACGACGTTGTCCGGGAACGCCTCGACCAGGGGCCGCTCGATGTTGAGGCCGTTCTGGAGAAGCACGATGGCGGTGCGGCCCGGGGTCACGGCGGGGGCGAGCATCTCGGCGACGGGCGGGGCGCCCGAGTCCGGGACGTTCTTGGTGGCGCAGACGATGTAGTCAAAGGGCGGGATTTCGGCCCGTGAAACATTGGGTATCTCTGGTAAAACTGCGAAAGAAAAAAAAAAAAAGAAAAAAGAAGTTAAGAGAATGTCAAAAAAAACACGGAAAGACGAGGGACGTGAGTCTCACTTTCGCTGGGTCTAAATCCCGTAATGGTCCCGTAGTCGACAGAGGTGATGGTGAAGCCGGACTCCTTGACGGCCTTGTAGTTGGACCGCAGCACGGCGGTGACGGAGGCGCGGCCGCCGCGCTCGAGGCTGACGGCAGCCATGGTGCCGATGGCGCCGGCGCCCACGAGAAGAACCCGAGCCTTGTCCATTTTTTTCCCCCGCTTGTCGTGTTTATTTGTTTAGTTGAATTTTTTGCTGGTGTGGAAGTAGACTGGCTGTAGTTGAAGTCCGTTGTCTTTTTTTTATGTTATTCGAGTGCCGGTACGTCCCCCTCGTCGGCGCGAGAACCGGGCCGGTCGACGTCTCCACCGGCAACTTTACGGACGAACATGCGGGGGTGGTGCTCCTTCCAATTACAGACGCCCCAGCCGAAGCCGCTTGGTGTAACCATCCTCAGAGTCTGGTTTAGAAATCGTCATTTGTAAGGCTGAATGTTGGGACCAGTCACTTTCTCCAGGACCTATGTATGTACCTCATTTCGTTTCCGTTTCCTGAGATTTGGCCCGAGTACACCACGCACACAGGATGGGCCCGCAAACTTTGGAACACAGTTTAATGGAACCAAGACGTAGCCTGGTCATAGATGCTTCCTCTTAATCTAGAGGTGTGTATTCCAGGGCCTGCAGGTTTGAACATGGAGTTTCAACAGTCGAAGTCTTCCAATGGTGTGTGTTGGTATTTAACCTCCACTCCTGCTACCCTTTTCTTTTTGCCGGTCACCATAATGAATAGGACCAGATTATCCAAGCGCAAGGAAAAGCACTGGACGGCGAAAATCATTCCTTGAGCTTGGGTCGTAGGTCACAAGTATTGTCCAGTGTCATAACATGTGCAACTGAGTGTCATGACAACTCGTCCACATACCACCACACCAACTGCTTGCACCTTCGTTAGTACTATACTGTGCGCTTCAGCCACAATCTTCTGGAAACTTCCAGCGGTATTGTATAGCCAAAGCATATTCATGTAACGAGGAAACGCAAGTGAGAGCCACGCTGCAGGTGGACAGAACCGGAAGAGCCAATTTTCATGGAGCACCCTCTTTTCCCGTCTTATTCTCAACTGAACCAACCAACTCCAAATATTTGTCATAAAATATGACGAAGAAAAAAAAAGTCATTGCGCTGTTGGCGACAACAAAAGCTACCCGCCCACTAATGTGACAAGAAACCAGAATGGCCTAGGCGGAACACCAAGTCATCCGATCACCAACACGCCAGCACAATGGGTCTCGGGTGTGAGGCTATCACGATCTACCAACATGGAAGAGAAGGGTGCAGCTATCCACGATGGAGAGACCCAGAACTCGGTCAGCAGGCTCCCGAGGCCCGAGTTTGGAGCGCTCCATCGCGGCACAGGGCGGGAAAGTCGACGGGTCCCACGCACGCCTAGTGGCAAGCAGGATCGTTCCCAGAAGCAGAAGTGAAAAAGAAAAAAAAAACGACTACGCCGCCACGAAGGATTGACCACACGGGGATGATAGGTCACAAGGGACCCTCGCACTGGATACGATAAACGACCAGTTGCACAGGCGCCCTCTGTGGAACCAAAACCCAGCCCACACAGCCGCCCCTGTGCGAATCAATCGCCCTTGCCAAGATAGACGCCGTCAACTTTCCATTCTTACGAGTATTTTTTTCTCTCTTTTCCCGAGTAGTCCAGAATATTCTTTACCAGCCCATGCATGTAAGCTGCACAGCATTGCGCCTGCAGACGCAGACGCAGGCGCAGTCCGCATGTGTTACCACTTCAGGTCTGGTTTCCAGCGTGTGGAGAGAGGGATAAAAAAAATAGTCAACGTCACCACCAACGCTATTCCCTTTCACATCGACGTGCGTCTTGACCGAGGAAAGAAAAAAAGACAGGAGCGCGATCAAGCGAAAGCAAGAGGGGAAGGAAACAGAAAAAAAAAGACCTCAAACCTTTCCCAAGCTGGACTCAAGTTCCAGCTCGCCTCACCTGCAAAACCTCGGCGCTCAAACACCGTCCGCGCTGGCCTTGCAGAGAAAACACACACACACATACGCCAAAGCAAGCTGCAATGCACAAGACGTGCGTGCTGGGTACATATTTCCCGCCCCCTGGCCGTGGCCGTGGCCTTGGCCGCCTTGAGGCCCCCTCGCTTGCGCGGCCATGGCCCGTTGAACATACATTCAAGGCATGCCAGAGCAAGATGCACGACACGAGTCAAGTATCCCAAAGGCGTCCAAGCTCCTTTTTTCGCGGGACCATTCCCATCCAACACCAGCACCAGCACCAACACCAACACCAAAACGTACGCAACCTCTTTTTTGCGAAGCGTTTAGACGCCGAGCCCACTGCAACAGACTTCCGGCTTCTTCGGAGCCGGGGGCCGGGGTGTCGGAGATCCACCGATCCACCCCTCAATCTGAAACATGCACCTGCCACTTCGACGCCCCAAACGGGAAATGTTTGCATACCCCAGCATTGGTTTCAATATTCTACCATGTGAAGCTTAGGTAGTCTAACGTGGTATACAATCACAAATTCTACATCACAGGCGCAAGCACAAGGGGAAAAGACACATTTTGTGAACAGATTTCGTGTTCAAATTAACTAATACTGCAACGACAAGACAACGAGCAGGGACGCTTTGTAGCAGAGGCTTGTCCTTGTGTGAGAGAATGGCCACCCGGGCCCTGTATCCCTCAGCACGCACTATATTCCAGCATCTCATTCCGCCCGCCCTCTAGAGGGGCTAGGGTGTCGGGGCCATACCTGCACCGCAGGCCCCCGATTCAAACCCATTCGCGGCCTCACCCAACTCATCCTGGGCAGGCAAAGGCAGATCTGGCTGCCATCGCCTACCCGACTTGAAGGGTAGTAGTGAGATGAGCTACCATGTGCCCTAGACAATCCTCACCGTAGCCCTTTCGAGTCCCCAATCCCTTGACCGAGGCTACCTTGCGAACCAATCCTCGAATCGGCGTCCTCCACTTACCTACCAGTCCCGTCTAGCAGGACCGGCGGCGTCGTGGCGTCCACCTCCGCGCGGCGTTTCGTAGTCTTCCAAGTTGCAAGGGGGTTTGGGGTCCCGCATGGGTCAGGGCTTCTTAAATGGGATCCGGCGTCTAGGGCGGGTCGGCCAGATAGAGAGGCTCCGCACCCAAACTCTGCACAGCAAAGATGACATGCGGGGCCCATCTCATTAGAAGTAACCCATGAACCAGCTCCATCTTTCCAATTTTGTGCTCTCCAAGCACGGGTTGCATTGATCCCGTAGACATCCAGTGTCCACCTCAGCGGGCATATTCCAGATATACCGGCATTGGCCAAGCGATGATGTGTATAGTCAGGACGGCCCTTAGCAAGCCAACTCCAGAAACCAGTCCAAAGTTGCTGCTATAGTATGGGTAGTCATCGGTGTCGAATAACCGTAAGCACAGTGTTCGATAAGCTTGTGAAGAGAAGTCATGTTTCGACATCAAGCCGAAAAGTCGCGATTCAGTTCGTCAAGTCGTATCATATCAAACTGGTAGTCATTCGTCATCGATTCGTAAAAGGTCGTCATTAAAAAAAAAATTCATCGTAAGTCGGGAAAAAGCGAGGAAAGAAGTGAAGCGAGAGTCGGTTAGATCCATAGGTGGTTGCTGTTGTTGTCGGGTACCTTCCGAGAAAGCCTCTCTATGCCGAAGGGTTGAGTGAATAAAAGTTGAAAAGATCGGGGAATCGAGAAGCCAAAATGGGGGTGTCTGTCTCGGACTTGGCCGAGCGTTTTGCATTGCTGCGTGTTCTCTTTTCTTATAACCAGCCAAAAACAAAAAAAAAAAAAAAAAGACGTAAAAAAAAAGATAGAGAGAGAGTGCGCAAGCCGCCTGTATCAAATTCCCTGCCCAGTTGTAAATGCATCCAAATACCCGCCCCGGAACCAGCCTTGTTGTGGTAGATGAAAAGGAAAATGGACGTTTGTGCAACGGCCCAGTAAAGGTGTTTCCCGGAGAGGAAATAATAGACCATTCCGAAAACCAGACGCACGCTTGCTGTAATGACAAAGGAAATAAGCAAAAAGAAAAAACAAAAAAAAAAAAAAAAAGAAGAAGCCTCGGTGAGGCGGATGCGAAGAGGGGATATTTGTCAAAACTTGATCGAAAAAACACCGTTCCAGATGCAATAAACGCCGAGATGCCTTGAGGTCGATGATGGTTCTATGCCGCTGCGAATTGAGTTCCAACTTTTCTCCGGGAAACGTGGAAGGAGTGACGTGCAGTATTAGGTAGAGGAGGTTGTTACCACTGGGTAGCTGTCCTGGGGCGCTGGTTGTCACATAATGGTGGCATACTCCTGGTATCGATCCCAGCCGCCGAAGCCGTTCATGCCGGTCATTCCAGCCATGCCAGCCATACCGGCCATGCTAGCACCCATACCCATACCGATGCTCACTCCGCACTGGGCGGGGGCGAGCATGCTGGGCAGAGGGAGAGCAGGGATCGGTGCGGTAACCTGAGGAGAGCTGAAGAAGAAGCCGGCAGTAGACTGGGGCTGGGTGAAAGCGGGAGTCGGGGACAGTTGCACGTCACTCATGCCCATGGGAGCCCACATGGGGCTGGTGTTGGAGTCGGTCGAGGTGGAGGCAACGCTAGGGCTCGAAGGCAGAACTCGCCAAGCATCAACAGGAATACCGTTGCTGGGGATAGTAGGCTGCGACCACATGGTGTTGACGGGGGAGCTGGGCAGAAGAGTGGGCTGGCGGACAACATCAACGACACGAGGGGGAGGAGGCAGAAGAGGCTTCATGAGGTTCGAGATGGCAGTCTTGACTTCTTCGCTCTTACCGCACAACAGCTCGCCGGCACCCTCTTCCTCGAGCCCTTCAAGGGCAGAGACGTGGGTGCGGAAGACAAACTTGTTGATGGCTTGAACAAAGTCCTCGTGAAGCTTCTTGCACTGCTGCTCCTTCTCAGACCAATCGTAGGTGCTGGCCTTGGCATCGACGCAGAAAATCTCCTTGTGATACTCAACCAAAGCATCAATGGTATCGGTGGTGAGCTTGTAAGCGACCTCGTTGCGCAGAACCATGTCGACGTGGACAATGTAAGCTTCGACGTGAACCAGCTGGTAGTTCATGATGGCCTCGACAAGAGGGTTGTTGTTGTCCATCTTGAAGTCAGCCTCGGGGGTCTTGGCAAGCATAATGGAAGTCAGGGTCCAGATGGCATTGGGTGAGGAGAGAGTCTCGGCGAGGCAGCGCTGGTGCTGGGGTACACTGTTGAGAGGACGCTTAACTCGGTTGATGCGCTTGAGGGTCTGTGTGAGCCAGGGCTCGACCTTGGAGCCGAGTACGACATTGACTGATGACGCTCGGGGAGCAAAAGCGGCCGCCGAGGCCGGAAGCAGTTGCACAGGCATGATGAATTGTGTGACGTCGAAAAGTCTTTGGTAAGACACAGGCAGGGGTGATGAAGCTTTTGGAGTTATAGGTCGTAGCAGAAGGCGTGGCGGGCAGGCGTTTATATGTTTGGGTTGAACGGAACGGTGGCAGCGAACAATATAATGGAAAGGAAAAAGAAGAAACAGTTGACGGAGGCAGAGCAGGGACAGGGTATGTTCTTGTCGGTAAATGTGCCCAGGATATGGAGAGCAGATAATGGGAATCGCCTGCTAAGCTGCCGCAACCGCGAGAGAAGTGAATGTAGGACGAGTGGTCGTGAGGAGAAGAGAAGAAAAGAAAGGTGGTGTAGTGGCGGGAGAAGTGGGGAGATATACCCGCCGTCGGGAGGGCAAGAACAGCCTACGAGCAGAGTGCATGCCGTGTGCCGCCGGGACTTTCAGCAGGGCTCCAGTGCATCGTTGCGTCTGCTTGCAGCCAAAAAGTCCACTCTTTTTTTCCAGTGTGGCTACACCCATTACCTCCGTCACTCAGGCTGTGTGGCCCCCTCCCTCCCAATAATGCATTGGTACTATGCACTATGGCTGCAGGCCCCATGGCCCACCACCGAAGGCGAGGGAGCCAACCCACTACGGAGAAGGGGGGGAGGGCACCTGCGAGAGGGACCTACGGGGGGACGCTACAGCACACCATGCACTTTGGTGACTAGGTAAACAGACTTTTTTGGACGGCGTCGCCCTACTCCGTAGTGCGCGGTGCAGTCACCTCAAGAAAGAAAGAAAAAAAGAGCCCCGGCGGGCTCCATCCCTCTGCGTCTGCACAGCACTGACCACTGTCTAGGATGATGGATGATGGGTGACGGTGGATGGGATGGGGACGAGGAGTGATGGGAGGGCGTAACTACACACCACACGCACATGCGCACACCCTCCTCCCCCCTCTCTGGCCTCCGACCTCCGACTTGTAGCAGTAGGCTGTGCAAGTCGCCGTGCATATGCTGCTGACCCAGCTGGGTAGCAGTGGCAGCGACACCGACAGCAGAACTGCAGTGAGCGGCCGAGGAAACAAGCAAGGAGCCCAAGAGAGACAAACATGCCATGGCGTGCGCGGATGCAGCTGAAGGGAAACAATCTGCACGAGGGCATGTAAAGTTGATGCCTGCATACGAGTCATCCATTTTATTTTATTTTTATGGTCTTTTTGTTCATGCTTTTTTTCTTCGTGTTTGATAACGCGCATTCCCATGAGTAACAGAATGGGCTGCAGCTATCTAGTACGAGAGTTGCGAAAGCGACAGAGAGAGAGAGAGAGCCAGCCAGCGCCCCAAGTCTCTCCCCCTCTCTCTCCCCTCTCTCAAAAAAAAAATTACCCACTTACCACACAAGGCGGCACACGCCCCCCTGCTCCACTGTAGTAGCGGCACTCCCCTCAGCATTTTATCCCATGTCCCAAGTACCGATACCTTGGGCCGGCATGGGCTTCGGTGCTCAACTTCACCTCAAACGGTTTGCTTTCCAATTGCGCTCCATTGTCGTCCTCCTGCTTCCATTATCCGATACCGAAGTCCAGAAACAGAAAAATGCGAAACAAGGAGGGTTCATCCTCGTACATGATTGTGCATGGTGCAAAATCACAAAACAATACTCTCTCAGCCCCACTCTCGGTTCCCCTTTGCGCGATTCTGTGTGTGGTATCCATGTAGCTTATGTTTCTCCATCCATCCCACCATCTCCAATCTTTCCGACTCCCTCGTCCCTCCATTTCCCATATCCAGGTGCCCCATCACACGCCCCCTAGCCGCTGTCATGTCGAGACAGAAACAAGAAACGAAACAGACGCGGGCGCTTGCTCAGATTCCCTGCCACAGCCCCTTGCTCACTTCGTCCATTCTCCCAGGCTGCTTGTCGATAGACGCTTGCTCTTCATCTCGATTTGCACATGCCTAATCACACAACCTCCCATTCATCCATCCATCCATCCGCTGCCGTGCATACATACATGCTTGCTCCCGCTCTCCAACCCTTCTTGATCCCATCTTCTCGTATATACTTCGTAGTCTAGTCACAGTTGCCTTAGCCCCGTGTGAAAAATGATATCTATCATGCAGCCAACATGAGAGACCTTCCCCTCTCACTCCCCCTCCTTCCTCTTTCCGTAGAAGACTCTTCCCTGCTCACCCAACGCTCCAAAGGGCCGATCAGGTCTCTTTGCGGGTGTGGTCCCGTCTCTCGCCTCATTCTACGACCTCCTCACTCAGTAGCTGACACGTCTCATTCAAAAGGCCTACTGCTGTGCCCGTTGAGCACGGTCTCGTCTCCCCGGGAATGGACCCGGGGCCCAAGAGGCTTTTGACGGCTGGAATGGCCCTCCGGAGCCAGTCCAGTCTTGGTGGTAGCGCCGCTTATGCAGACTTCAGAATTCAGTAACCTTTCAGGCCGGATCCTGCAGCCATCTATACCAGACTATGTTGCCCATTCGCGGGGGAAGGCTCCTGTACCTTGGCACATGGCTGTCTGGGCACGACTCGCCGACGCCTTCATCAACCTCCTGAAATTGCGCGTCAATGCCGTACCCCGTAACTGACCCCTTCTTCTCTCGGAGACGGGAGGGCTGAAACCCATACTGCCGAGATGACGGCCGTCCGGAGGAGATTATGCTCATCAGAAGCTCATCTTCGACCTGTCAATAATATGCGACAAGATGACAAGACGCATTGTTCAAAGGATGAAATGGTATGCTGTGGGATGACCTGCATACGCATACGGATAGCTCTCCAACCGGCATATCATGGTCCCAACTTTGAAACGACTGCATACGTAGTCAGGACATGTTAGTTCCGGAGGCGCGGGCCATAGCGGCACTCTACGGATGACGGCGTGAATCCCAAGCCCAGACGCAGGCCTTGTGCTGGATCTTGGCGGGTATTGACGATACATCGAGATGGGCTCCAGTTCCGCCCCCAAGTCGATCCGTCATCCCCTGGCCCATCCGGGATCCTCCACTCAATTTCTCGTCATCAAACAGTCGTTAGGGTCATATATTTGCCTTTGTCTCAACGGCCCGTGTGCTCCATACAGTAACCGTCGTTCCCGTCCGGCTGTGCCTGAAGAACAAGACGGTTTCACCAGATGGTTGGCCGTTAGACGTGTGCTTCGCCCTGAGTTCCAAAAAGCACGGCAGTGACCCCATAATCACCAAAGGGGCCGAAGGGAAGCCGGAACAGTCAGGGACAGGCATCATTGGAGAAAAGGGGGGAGGGGCAGCCAGGGCGATGGGGAACACCCAGAGGTTGGAAGACGATGATAACCACTCGATGTCCTATGGCCCGGAGTGTACCATCCATGCTAGTGTCGGATGGTGAGCTGAGGCGTCTCTGTCAAAAGTGCACTTACGGCCTCTGATTGGTCGGCACCCCAGAGCCCAGAGCGGTCGTCGGTGGAGAGCACTAGACACACCGGCGCCGTCGTCTCTGATTGGACGAAAATGGCAGCGGATAGACCAATAAACGCTGCGAGAAGCCAAGTCTTGTAGACATCAGAAGAGGAGCCATCAAGGAACCAGGCTCAAAGAGGAACATGAGCGACCCGATGAGACCTGGCAACTAGACCAAAGCCCGCCCCCGGGAAGGATCAGGAGGCGCTCGTTCTCAGGAGAGACAATTTCGTCTGGACCATCTCTGGGTCTTAGGGCTCGACCCATCAACCAAGTCGGAAGTTTCTCGACAGATACCGCCCTCATCCCTGGCATCATGTTTCCTCTCCGGGAACGTAGCCCCGCCGCCGGCCGTCTTGTCAGACCTTATGGACTTGGGTGGGCTAGGGGCTCTGGGGGCAAATAACACACATTTCGAGATGCGTCGCGAAATGGTCTCAATCTACTGTTGCATTGCTCCGTGGCCAATAAAGCTCCTGAAGACGACATGTAATATTAGAAGCCCCAGAAACTGGTACGCCTTTTGGGCCTGGATCCGTCGATTTCGTATGTCTTGGTACGAGCCGCGTGGGCGGAACCGTCGTCTCCAATGGCCCAAGCACTCCCGAGATGCCTCTGCGACGACATATACATCCGATCCACCGATGCTCGGGCGTCTGGCTTGCTAGGCCGCACTCCAGAGCGGCGTCCCTAGCTCCGTGACAAGAGACGGAGCAAAAGAAAAAGGCAGATTGCACGTGCGTGCCCTGAACCTTTGCCGCATGTACCGATACTCGAGTCTTTGCGGAGCCTGTACTGGATCAAAGGTGTAACGTTGGAAAAAGCAGGTCTTGTCCAAGGTTCAGGGTCCACGATGGGCTAGGCTGGATGGACGCCCAGGACGTGCACGTAGCCACAACCGCGGACCAGGGGCGTGGCTGCACCCGATGTGGCCGTGTGGCTGGGTGCTTGCCTTTCTCCGAAGCAAAGGGCAACACAAGTTATTTTTGGCCCCCAGCGTTCGGTCAGTCCGGTCCGTCCTTGCCAAGGTCACGCATGCGTCAAGCCGTATCTGCCCAAGGAATACACTACCCAGTATGCAATTCAATAGTACTATGGAGGTGCTATGCGGGCGACCATCAGGCAAACAGATAGGGCATCTCCGCTGGCTGCAGAGCGCACACCTTGTGACCAACCGCCATTCACGTCACCAACGATCATCGCGCACAGCCGCAGTATCTTTCCAATTGACTCACCTCTCCATAATATCCAGCATGGATACAACCGTCACATGCCCGCAGCCAACCTCCACGTCCTCGTGACGTGCTATGCGGGTTTCATATTATCCCCATGCCGTGCCGCCGCTTGCTGGAGCAAAATGACAACATCTCTTGGGCCGGCCTCGGCTGCTGCCCATGACGTCGTTTTTGGTGGTCACAAGGGTCTTCAACCGCTCCAACGCTGAGCAACGCTGGGTCGCTAGGTGACCTCTGCGCGCAGGATCTGGGGAAATCCCAACGACTTGACAAGTGACATTGACTATCGCACCAATGTGCTATAGCCGCCCAATATTACTGGAGGCGACCGTCTCGGCCGTCTCCACGGGCCGGCGCTCACCACACTGACCGTATCTTCCAATCTATTGAATTTTTTAATTCCTTAACTTTTTTTGACTCGGCGGGTCGCGAAGCCCGCAACGGCTGGGACCTGCTGCCACCCGAATTTTCACCGCATCTCGTCACCATCTCCATACGCATAGGATCACGCGGTTATGGGAAATTGGTCCCCTCGCATTGGTTTTTTTTTTTTTTCTTGTAACCATTCAGCTGAGAAGCAAATTTGATATGGGCTGTTGTGTGTGTTTTGTGAATCACATTCTGGTGCACACCCCCATCCCTCTCAGCGACCCGAGCAATGCACACCCCGGCAGATGCAGCAGTCAAGCAATCCTAATCCTGTCGGCATGCACGCGACAGATAGCACCGTAGATCAGTTTAGTCGCCAGTTCCATGAAGGTAACGTTGAGTGCAATTGACACAACCCAAAAATAACACAGCCGCCCGCCCGGCATTCGCTTTGGCAATCATTGAAACTGACTGCCGCCTAGGGCGGGCCGGCGGCGGCACCCGGGGACGGAGCTCAAGGTAAGGGACCCACGAGCGCCCGCGCGGCCCTGGTACCCAAAGCGATCTGCTGGCAGGGCATACTGGCGACACCGAGGAGGCAGACTACAGACCGCACACGCGACGGACAAGGCGCCGGTGGACCTCAACGGCGGGCTTGACCTTGGGCGTTGGTGAATAGCATGTGGCTGACATCATCCGGTGTGGGCGTGTGGCGCATGCGAGGACGGAAGGACGGGGGCACCCAGGCTGCTGGGTCCCATCTTGCATCTGCGTCGTGCTATGGACGCAGAGCCCGTTGCCGTGAACTGACTCAGAAATTCGATCCGCGGCTTGTCGCAATCTTGCATTCCACTTGGGACCAACCTCGTCTGTTCAAGTGCCCGATGCACCTGTGCGCGGGGGGAGGGGCACCCGTCTCGGTGCTGAATACCATGGTCCGGCCCGAGTGGGTTCTTCGATGTTGCCCGCCCACGAGGCAAGAATCCTACGGCTACCCTATGCTTGCATCATGGCCAGCCTTCTGGACGAATTACACCGAGATGCGCTGCTCACATGGTGCGATTGTTGATCATACTGTGCTGCATTGTGCTGTTTCATGGCTGCTATTGGGTCCCTGAGTGCCGGGAGTGTAGTATCGAAATATGTGCCCGCATCGTTTCTTTGTATCGGCGGGCTAATAGCTGCAGCGGGATGGAATTACCATTGCTCCCAAAGAAACTTCCAAGACACCACCCTCCCCCCCCTTCCCCTCTCGCCTTTGGGAGGCGAAATGCACATACGCACGGATGGTCAACCGAAACCGACGATTGCTTCAATTGCATCGGAGCAAGGCTCACGACGGCGACGCTCGTCATATCAGACTATGCTATTGCACATTGTCTCGGCCGTGATGCCCTCTTCCGTCGACTTACATCGGCCGTTCTCTTCACCGAGTGGGCATGTGACTCAAAACACCTTGGACGGACGATACTTTTTTCCTTGTCTGCTACCCCATGAACAGCTGAAATTCCCCGTCAAACTAATGCAGACGCTGATCCTCCCAGCAGGCCAAACCAACCACCTTCGTTCTGACCGCAGCACAGGCCTTGCCTGACGCTGCCCGCAGACCTGCCTGCACGTCGCTGGGTCTTGCAGTCCCGCCGCCGCCGCCGCAGCACCACCATCCCTTTGCCTATTGCCTTGGCCTCGGGCCAGCAGCCCCTGCTGGGGTTAGGGTTATACGCCGTACTACAGGCGGACCGCGGGGCTACCAGACAAGGCCACCCACCGGGGCAACACACCTACGGTGACGATGCGGTGTCTGTCCCCTCCCCCCCCCCATGCCGGGCCCTCCGCAGAGGCCGTGGCTGTGCTGTGGCGGCAACCCCCCGCCCCAACCCAAAAGGCTGTCTGCGGGGACGGGAGGCCTACGCTAAGTTGGTAAACCACCACTGAACTGCCGCTGCAGGGCTGGCTTGTATGTGGGCAAAAGACTCACAACGTTGGGGAGCCTCATTTTTTTTTTGGGCCGAACCGAGAACAGAAAACTTGTTCGCCCTACAGACGTGGCACCCGTCAAACCGACTCCCTGGGTCGCGCAGGTGCCTGCCTTGTCGATTTGGCGGATTTCGCCACGCGGAGCTGTCTTTCTGCTTGACTCTTCTTGGCCTGGCCTGGCCGGCTTAGGCTTTTTGTGTCCATGTACATGTCAGGGGCTTGCCTCACCTCCCCCCCTTGTTCCCTCGACATACTTGGCTTTTTCGCCTCCCTCTGATAAGGATTCTCGGTATACCAGCTATTGTAATGATGGCATCATATATTTTTTTTTTGTTTTTCCCTTGTCCCTGACCACCCCCCTCCTCCACCGGCTTCCTTTTAATGTGGTTACCTGAAAAAAAGTGCCGGGCTGCAATCCCTGCCGGAGATCATGTCTTTGCGCTTTGTTCACTGGAGCATCATTTCGGAGCTGAAATCTCTCTGGGGACAAATGGCAAATCTGAACGGCCTCGGGTTACTTCGTGTCACTAGACTCAGCTCCGTCTTCTTCACACGTCATCCCCTGATACTTCGGCTCTCTCTCTCTCTCTCTCGTGAGAGAAACCTCAAGGGGCTTGCTTCACGTGCCGCAGATATTCGGTTGAATTAGTTTATCTGCAGTCTCGTAATCGTAACGTCCAGAACCCCATCAAACACTTTCATGTACACACCGGGGTCGGGTTTGACAAAACCCCCTCCCTTCCTCCCTTTGCTTTGTAGAGACAGCCCATCATTGCCCCCCTCCTCCCCTTCGTGGCCCCGTTTACGCCTTCGTGTCGGCATGAATGCCCCGGGATATCCAATCTGCAATTGCCATAACGGTAATCATGGGATTGACGCCGCTGGCGCTGGGAAAGACACTGCCATCAGCCACGTAGAGGTTCTGGGTACCCCAGACCCGCCCCTTCTCGTCCACCACTCCCTCTTCCGCGCTCGCTCCCATCCGGCAAGTGCCCATCTGGTGGGCTGATGACCAGCTACACGCAGGGGGTTTGTTGCCCACCTCGCGTACTCTCCCTAGCCAGGCGGCAAAGGCCGGGTCGCTGGCCTCTGGGTCGGCGGCTGGGCCCTCCCTCTCGAGGGTATTATCGGGTGAAGGTGCCTCAGGCCGGATAAAGGGCTCGAGCCCGTGGAGGAGGGGGCGAATTTCTCTCGCTCCCGTGACATAGCAGAGTTTTGAAAGGGCTTCCACGCCCTGCAACGTGTGGGCCCGGTCGTGGTCGGACGGCGTGTACTCGATCCGGGGCCGGCCAGTCATCGGGTCCGGGAACACCTTGCCGGTGTCGCGATCCCGGGTCATGGCAATCCAGCCATCCGTATGTTGATACTTGATCATGTCTAGCTTTGCGTCAAGCCCACTCCTCCACGGCAGCGTAGAGTAGATCGCATAGGGCTATGTCTGGTCAGAGCTCATGAGCGGAGGGGCCGAAGTGTGATGAGAACTTACAATCATGCATGTCGACTCCAGCTTGACGCCATGTCCGGCCTCGTCAAGATTTTCGAACTGCGACGAGTAGCCGGTAATGATGCCACCTTCCCATGGCCGGGTCTCTTCCTTGTACACCGCTGTGACGAAGTTGCATGGGTGGACGTGAAGGTTGGATCCGAGGTGTTCATTCTGAGCCAGTCAGCCACACAACCTGAATCCCAAGCGCCAATATGTAAATGACTCACCGTGATCCCGCTTCTCATTAATATCAGAGGACTCCATAGCGCGCCAGCCGCCACTATAACCTTCTTGGACCTGATGACGATCCTCCTCTTCACTCTTTCATCGTCCGAACCACTAACGCCACCCGCGGGATCCCTCGAAGTCCATTCTCCCTCGATACCAACTGCCGAATCTCCGTTTTCATCGAACAGTATCTTTTCTACGTGGAATCCTTCCATGAACTGTGCTCCTGCCCGTGCGGCGTCCGGGAGCCAGCTTTGTGCCGGGCCCCGCTTCTCTGCTGAACCACACCCAAGGTGACACTGCCCGCAATAATGTTCTTTGCCAGCCGTGTTTTGCGCAGCTTCCTTTGCGTCCCAGCCGAGCTTTTTGGACCCGTTTAGGATGACCTGGTTGCCGTGGTTGTGGCGAAGGTTATCGGTGGTGGCACCTTGATACTCCATCATGCGATCCATGCTTTGCTCGAATTCGGACGAAGCGAACATGGGAAGACCAGAATCTGCCCATTCCTTGCGAACATAGTCTTGTAGTCGTAAACTAACACTCCAGTTGACTGTACCCCCTCCACCCCACGCGCTGCCAGCCACTATGTTGCACCCAGTGTCTTCGGTGCTGTAAAACCCGCCATTGTCGAACAGGTAATTGCACCCAGCATCTTGAGACATAGGGAGCTGTTCAGGTTCAAAATGGTAGGCTTTGTCAACAACAATGACCTTGTGACCAGCTTCGGCGAGGTTTTTGGCGCTCACTCCTCCTCCGCAGCCGGAACCGACAATCACGACATCGGTCTCGAGTACTTGGACATTATCGCCGGGCTGGAACTGGAGGAATTGGAAATCAAAGCCCTGGCCTGGCTTCCAACCTGCAGGCGTATCGCTGTATCCAGATATCTCCGGAAGAATCTGGTTGCCATGAGAAACCGCCTTGAAGGCAAGGGCTGCGAATGTTTTGGAAAGAGTTTTCCACCGGGCATTTCTGGAACTGGCCCAAGACTTGAAAATGGCTTCACGGGCGCCGGCAGGCTGGTTGATGATTGGCTGCCAATATCCGGTAACGAACAGTGAACCCGGGCGAGTACTGTTGTGGTGTTAGCATTTCCGACAGGTTGTAGTTTCAAGGGCGCATTTGTTGGGCTTACGCCATGAGACCGAGTAACCCTGCCAACCGGCGCTGCTGGTCTGGAGGACTGAAGCTTAGTGTCCTCAAGACGTTTTCACGGAAGACGGGGTCCTCTGAGGGGCGATCCTGGAGGAACCGCAGTATGTTCTGTCTAGTGGCAGGGCCGGAGAGCGATGCGAGCGTGTCGTCGACGATCTTATTCAGCTCATTGTCAGGCAAGAGAAGCTGGGCATCCTTGTCCTTGGCGGCAGATTCTGAGATGATGGATGGCAGGGCGGCATCAAGAACTGCGTAGAGAATGCTCCATTGCGTCGGATTCAAGAAGTTGTCCGGGGGGACATCTGGTAGCGCGGTTGGCGCGGGCCCCTGCCGGGATGCCATGATAAGCAAAGAGACGGCCGAATGAGCGTGTAACCAGATGGATCTGAGGTTACCTCGCTGCGATGGCCCGCGATCTTATACAGCGAGTTCAATTAGGCAAGATACAACTCCTCGGGGATGAAAAGGAGAGCAAAGTCCGGCTTGAGCATGTGTGATTGATGGCTCGCCCGGGGCTGGGTTGGTTGGCAAGCAAGGTGAGGTCTGTGCCACTAGCTCGGGCGGGCAGCTCTTTTCGGACCTCGTGTGGTGTGAGCTTGCCGCATTTCTTATTACTAAGATGGACACCTGGCTGAGCTTGCGAGAGGCCTAATTAATTGATTGGTACTTTTTTTCTCGAATGCGGGCGACCAACAATTGGCATCAGGGCGCGTCACGGCATTTTCATGGCAGCGCAATCTGTGTGTGATACTGCAGGCAGATCTCGCCTCTTGACAGTCTGTCAACAGGGTCCATGGTGGTAGCCAGAGCGGGTCTCTGGCGGCTGCTCATGACCACTTTTCCCGCTGTTGGCTGCTATTTCTGATCCATGGGGAAATCCCCCCGATTTTCTTGCCATGTTAGATGGAGCATTCCTGTAATTTGCGACCCGAGTCCATCCGTCGGCTGAGGCCTGATTTTCGGCAATTCCAGCTTTGCCTGGACCGGTGCCGATGTCTTCTGGTTTGGCCACTGTCTTTGCCTTTATCCCCTCCATCCACCTGTGGTCACTTTTCGACGCTGTTGATATGACATGTCGTGTGCAGCGCCGTCATGCTTGTTTGTTACACTGCGCAGAGACCCGGCGCAGAGTGGCTTTCTAAAATTGTCCGCACCAGTAGTTTGTGTCTCATTGTCTGGGATCAAGCAGCGGGGGTGATTGGAAATCGATATGTGGTTGGTCCATACCACAACATGCTCTTCACAAAGAAGGGGGGAAAATCTCCGATCTGTGTTCTCGTCAATCAAAAACCTGTCAGCTGACGGGTGGAGGCGACGCCAACCACCCTGTTTCATCCACTGCCGTATTGCTAGACCTGTCACCACTGCACACATATAGCCATGCAGGCTTGTTCTAGGCTGGCATAGGATAGCGTGATGCGACTTCGTCTTGGCGGGAAAAGGAGGAGAAGAAATTGTTGAGAAATAGGTGGATATGAGTTGTCGCATTTGCGCGATGGATCGGGCTAGCCATGCTGAACATAGACTTCTGTGACCCTTGTTGTTTATGCCACAAGTAACACACACCTTTTTATCCTGGGCTGCAAGTATAGACTAGCCTGTTTGCACGTGTCTATGGACTTATCCATAAGTCGGGATTGACACACAGAGAAACAGCTGGCGAACACGGGGAAGAAGTAGCTGAAGCAGCATATCGCAAGCCCACATAAAGCCTTGAACTGCTTCAATCATGACGATTCATATCATCCTGGTTCCTATTCCTGCGATCTCTCTTGCTTCGAAGTGTGATTGCAAATCGGTCCAAAGTCTATTTGAACGTGAAGATAATTCTTCTTCATGAGGGTTTGCTAACTCTGAGTCAATATTCGGACCAGTTTGGCCATTTCGCCTCAACAACTTATAACTACATCAAGGTATGTTTGTAATATACGCTCGTGTGGGTACGCACACACTGCCCGCTTCATAGCCGATAAACTTGCCTTGTTGACCTGATGTTTGCCACTGAAAGGGCTCATGACCAAATAACTGGGGAAAGCAACAGCATTGACCTTTTGGGTAAGTTGATGAATTTTCAGGAAAGGGCGATGTGCCATTTATTTGATTAGGTGGAGGCAAAACGGGGTATGATGTGGGTTTGTTCTCGCGACGGTGATCGTACCAAAGGATTAAAAAGTCTGACTTTCTCCCTTTGGTAACCCTGTTGAGCTATTCCTTTAAGAATATGAACTCAAAAACTTAGTCTCGATATAGATTTGTGTCGTGGTTTTCGAGAGTGTGTAGGCATTGCTGGAACAGGTTGAAGATTTGAGGTGTGGTTGAGCAAAAGCTTGTAAATAGATGACTTATGAATAAAGCCTAGCGAGCACTGCGGTACTATTAGAGGCCAAATTAAAGGACAAAATATATAAGATGTCTAAATTCATCATGGACAAATATTAGACAGATGTCATGTTCAATCTTGGAAGAGCATATTCCTATCACAACTATAGTTTCGAACAGAAGCATTATGAGTCGAACTGTCAGCGGCAATTACACTGGCATAATTAAAGCGCAGTATCTTTCTCTGAGTTGATGGCATGAGTCATCCCATGTCTCCCTGCTAAGAGCTGTTGCATTTTATATTCACGCCAATAGGGTAGGCAGGCGTGCAGAATCTCCCACTTTCGTCTGACTTCCATCATCCAGAAGATTGCTATTATATTAAATTAATTAATAACGGATGGTAACCGGTAATACCTTGAGAATTCTCAAATGGGGCCAGTTGTTGTGTCTTGTCCTTCGGGATGATCCCATGGTTCATTCGGCAAAGACATAATCAACTATCAAAGACATGATTTTACTCATCGTATATATTTTATAATGCAGCTTCCTTCATAACAGGAGATTTATTTCTCGCCTGATTGGATATATTTGAACCATCATCTATATCACAGCTACTCTCGACGAGATATGGCTGTGTTTTGTGGACACGGATATTCTCAACCCTATACACTCCCAGCCAACTAAAGACGGCCAAGTATATCCGGCTATATTCGTGCTAAGATATTCAACGATGAAAATAGTTCGATGGTATAATTTTTGTGTCGTTACATAGACTGGCTGACGGCATTGTTCACGAGGACCTTGGTTTCCCTGCCACCCGCTCGTTGGACTATCGTCTGTATAACGCGATCATGTTCATGCCCTTGCCCACTGGCCTGGAACTAGCTAAGCCCTACGATGAATCAAGCGAGATAATCACCCGGTTTTCGGATCCTCGTATTTTATTCCCTGGATTACCTTGGCATTCAGTCATTCCCGACCATATGCACTGGGCGTTTCAGCCACGTAGATGCGTCTTGACTTTTCAGACGGCTATCAAACGGAATTAAATCGCACGTACCATGCGTAGATCATTAGAGAGGCACTGACTTCAGGTGCTGGTCATCTTGGCAGTTGGCTCTTCCACTGAGTTCATTTATTCTCCGAATCATGTCCATCCCTATGAAAATCCCTTTAGGTCTCCACGCTGTTTCAACTCTTATTCGGATCGCTTGACCCCGTTTATGCTCTTTCCGATCTGGTACTTTCTGTCTCGGGCCTTGACATGCACTATATTTCTTCCCGAAGTAGAGAATCACATTCCTCTCTAGGCAGCGGGACATGACTCGCTAGCACATCCCTGCCAACATCCTAATATCGAGCACATGCACACTGAGGTCGCGTGAACACGGTGAAATAACCACACACATGACACCCTAACATGTGGGACAACGCAAAAATGCTCGAATGAGAATCATAACCCAGGACACATGCCACTGGGTATAGCATTAGAAAGTCTTTACTATCATATATCCCCCCACCGCTAGCGCCCGCCGTCCATCTTTCGCATGAGCACCAAAATGCTGCTCACTCCAACCATTCAATCCGGAAAATTCCCCATCTCTATTCAAGGACGCCGAAATATTTCCATATGCGCTGTCTACCCAGATGTGACGGAACCGTGAGGTAGTAGTATCATCATTTCGTTGTAATTGTTGTACAAATGCCGACTGGCCCGGATATATATCGTCAGCTTCGCTTACTCCTGCGAGACAGTTTGCTAAGGAGCACCGGATTAGTAATGCGCAATTGGGCTGAGTCAGGGAAGAGGGTTAATTACCACGAGCCAGTCCATGCCCTCATTCACACCGCTGCCGTCCACGGCAGAGCACGCCATGATGCTCCAGTTGCGGTCGCGCAGCTCGCCTAGGCGCAGCGCTTCTGAGATCTCTCCCGCGCCCTTGGCGCCTGGCTGATCCTGCTTGTTGGCAAAGACCAGGAGGGCGGCTTCCTTGAGCTCCTCCTCGTTCAGCATGGCTGACAACTCCTCCGACGCTGTCTGTAATCGCTCGATATCGGTAGAGTCCACAACGAAAATGACTGCTGCCGTGTTGGCATAGTAGCACCGCCAGTAAGGTCGAATGCTAGTCTGACCGCCCAAATCCTATACCCCACGGCGCGTTAGCATGCAGGCCAAGGAAAACCCAGTTTTTGAATCGCCGCTGCGTAGGGGATGCGTACCCAAACGTTAAAGTTGAGATTCTTGTAGGTGACGGACTCGACGTTGAAACCGATCGTGGGGATGGTAGTGACAACTTCGCCGACCTTGGGAGTTAGTTAGCAAAAGCACCAGGATTGGTTCTCGGGCGGCCCTCATACCTTAAGCCTGTAGAGCAGAGTCGTCTTGCCTGCGTTATCCTACAGACGCAACCGATTAGCGCGCGTGACAGCACTCTCGCAAAAGACGTCATCGTACCAGACCCAAGATCAATATTCTAATCTCCTTCTTCGCCCATAGCAGGCCAGACAGCCATGACATGCTGTTACCCATGGTGATTTATGTATTAGGGGGACGAGTCCTCCGGGAACACGTCGAGTCGGCGGTAAGGAAGTTGTTGGTTTCGTTCTGCAGCTTTGGCCGCAGTAAGACTGTTTTTTCTTCTTGGTTTGCGTTCGCTGCTTGAAGAAATCACAAGCAGTGGCGTATACGTAAAAGTCGTGAGTAGTCGCTAGTGACTGTGTGACCTTGGTAGTTCGTGGGGCGGAATGTGGTGTCTTGTGTACGTCGAAAGAAAAACGATCGAGGGGCGTCTTTACTAATTATTACTGGGAAGATGGTCTCCTTTTCTGGATCTCCGATGTCTTTAGAGGACGCGGGCGGGCCTGTGGTGGACAAGTTGCTGTTTTTGGCCTTGCGGTTGGCCCGAGCGCTAGTCGACAAATAAGGCCCGGGGGACCCGCTGAACCGGCCTGCCGCTGGCGCCGGCACTGGCCCCTCGCCCTCGGCGCTCCCCTATTGAGCCTGCTGGGCCAGCGACCCTAGCGCCCCAGTGTCCCTGTGACCCAGTGGAGTTTGCCTACGCGAGGGTACCGGCGATGGGCTGTGCAGACTGCCTTGCCAAGGCCCTGTGCGAGCCGGTAAATTTGAGAAGCCCATTGCGGAAATGGCATGGAAGGCGATGGAGTCTCTGAGCAAAGGCTTCATCTCTTTGCGACAGACTATGCGGTCTCAAAATGGAAAGTGTGGAGGCGGCCGTCTATTCTCCCGCCGCACTAACGCCAGGTGTTCTAAAGTGCCTGTGAGGCCGAGTTCATTGCCACATGCTGGCGCACTTCTCCAAGACAAAACGCCACTTAAACGCTGCGTGGCGCTGCTTCAGAGACATTTTCCTTATCAGCCCCGTAGATTGGTCCTCTTTGATCAAGAATAGGGGCTCAAACATCTACATGCAACCTTGAAACCATAGACTCCTTGTCCCAACGATTAGTACCTGTAACATTTGGTCCCCGTAAGACGGGAGCAAAACGAACACTTGAAGTGATGCAACTGTGCTCGCGGAATGCTGCCTGCTTCTACTGCTGTATCTGGCCAGTAATTTTATTAGCTCATATAATGTATGAAATTAGAGCGTCCAAATCTGTTGCCTGATAACTGGTTTGATTCCTTGCCTATGGGATCCATTAATTGGCAACCAGCCTATATCTCATGTCAGGTTTACAAAGCTCAACCCATTTTTTATGCGTCATACCAACAGGAAGCCACCCAACTGGCGTATGAACTAAACAAGACCATTGCGTTTATTTGAAAAATAAAGTCTTGGTCGTGTTTGCTCAGATACATTTTTATGGTGAGAACATCAAACAATAAACGATGAACATATATCGCGACAAGTCTTGAATTCGGCCAAAGCTTTTTTGTCCGAGGGGGACTTGGCTTCAGTCAGATTTTTTCCCGTACCATGAAAGGGTGCTCGCTTCTTCCTATCGGGCTGAAGTATGCCATTCGTCCCATGGAATCGGATGGGTAGAATTATCATCTGGACAGCAAACTGACTAATTAATCAAGACATAGTTTGAAGGGGTAGCTCTAGGTAAATGGAAAAAAAATATATATTGACATATTATCTAGCAACAGGATAGGTTCGTGTATTGCAATATTCGACTGGCCACCCTTTGAATGAGACACTGTGAGACGGTGTATCCACCATATAAAATTGGTGTCCCAAGTTGGTACCTCTATCTACGATCGAATGTTTGCACACAATTCAAATGAAGGATAAGGCAAGGCATTAGAAGTGTTTTTTTTCTTATGGTAAGTAAAAAAAAAAACATGTGACATTGGCATGATCAAGTAAACATGACTTTGGGATTGATCTAAAGTGATGTGTGTCGTGACGACAACTTTGAGCTTTGGGTCACGCGGCCGACAGAATCATGACACTGCACATCAACAGCATGATCCGACAAGAAAACTGAATCAAATTAACCAAGAAGAAAGCTCAATTGTATCCTTCAGTTCTGCACTTCCTTCATTATTTTACCCCACTCATTCTCGCTCCTCTGATGCGCCAAGGAGTATGGCCCAAGGCTCCCCGTTGGTGCCTGAGGCATAAACACACGCGCCACAGTGACCAGCCGCACGCGCCACCTCGGCTAATTTCTGCGGTGCCTGCCCTTCCAAGCCCTAGGCTAATTCGACAAAATTCACATTCAGAATTTCGACAAAGCCTCAACCCATCAGCATTGACACTTGACAATCAACGCCATCACGATGCCGGTACGACCCCCTTCATGATATCGCCCGTCCTCGCTGCTGCGGTCTCTGCTTGCGCATCATGAGAACGTACTGCCGTTTTCGCTGCATCGCCGCCGGCGAGGACGGCGTCGAAAATGCGTCATTGGGAACCTGAATACTGACGATGCCATTTCCAGAGCCACAAGTCGTTCCGTACCAAGCAGAAGCTGGCCAAGGCCCAGAAGCAGAACCGCCCGGTTCCTCAGTGGATTCGACTCCGAACTGGCAACACCATCCGGTGCGTTACTCTCTACCCCTCTGCGACGATTCTGCTTCTTCGATTTTCCGATGTTCCCCCAAACGAATCCCGCTTTGCCCACACAAATATCCACCCACAACCCTCCTCCCTTTCTCGAACCCAAAGAAAAACTTCTTTGACACGAACCATGTTTGCTAACATTTTTCCCACGTACAGCTACAACGCTAAGCGAAGGCACTGGCGCAAGACCCGCCTGGGCATCTAAATGCTCACTATGGTCCATTCGAGCCTCTGCATCAACGCCCGACTCTTCTTTGGCATGGAATCTATGTGATGTGATGGAAAGGAAGGTGGATTGTCATGTGGCGTGGGGGCGTGTGTGAACAAAAGCACAGGATGGGCCGGTTGCCTGGTTTCTCAATTCTTGCGGTTACTGCATGTCACGGTCGGTCATAGGGAAAAGGAATGCAAAGACTTTGATGCCCCATCAGTAAGGGCTGGACCACCTGGATGATTTCAACGACATGTCAAGTAAATGCTGCACGTTGGCTTCACCTTGATGTGTACGTTAAAGAAGGCCAATGCGGGCCAAATGTCAGAGCATCGGTGCACTTTTCAAACGAAACGTGATGTAAATTATCAAGCTAAAACAAACTGGCTTATAGTGATGGCTATCTGCTGATGCAGTTGGACCATCTTACCCTAGGTGAAGAGTACAAAGGAAGGGACTTCGTGTTGAGACTCGGAACCTGTTTCAGGATCTTGTAAGGCAGGCCCAGCAACCAAACCAGGTACTTGAATGGATCGCGACGTCTAAAAAAGTCTAGAAAACCCAAACGGAGTGATGAGTTCCAAGGGAAAGCATTGTTCCCCAATCCGATGCAAGTAAAATAAAAATATCCCTGAGCCAACTAACGCCAAAGCATTACAGCATTGCAAAATTCTTCATCTCCTTAGCGATCCTCGGCCCACTCGTTTTCACGGCGGATCTGCTCTTCCTCCTCGGGGGTGAAGTCATTGGTGATGTTGAATGTCTTGCGGATCTCCTCAGGGGACTTGCCCTTGATCATGTTGGCCACGGTCTTGCAACCGACGTCGAGAAGGGGCTTAATATCGAGGTAGTTGGAGGCCTATGGAATACACAGTTAGCAAAGCCTATGGCGGGATACAAATTGAGGAAATGACGTACAAGGATGATCTCAAAAAGCATCTCCTGATCGACCTGCATGAACTTTTGGTCCCATTCTTCGATATCGGTGGTCTTCTTGCGGGCATCAGACTCGTCGTCCTGAGCCTGAGGAGGGTCGTTGCGGTGGTGCTCGCACCATTCGATGACCTTTCGGAGCACAGCCTCGTTGACCTAAAGTGGCGAGTCAGCGATGTCAGCCTGACGAGGGGTGGGAAGTAAAAACATACGTTGGGAATGGGGATAGGGTTCTCCTTGGTGACGCTGTCATCACCGATATCCTCGAGCATGTTCTTGATGAGCATTGATCGCTCGGCAACAGTGCGATCTGGGTGCCTTGTTAGCAGCTGGGCAAACCGACGGGGCGAGGCGTCCGATGACGCTGCATCATGAACTTACCGACTTCGATCAAGGCCGAGTCATTGGACACGAGCCAGACCTTCTGAGCAGAGGCACCGTCGGCCATTTTGATGAAGTGATGAAGAAATGGATGTACGTGGTGTGGATGTGAAGATGCGAAGTGCGGTTAGAGGTCGACGTGTTTGGCGTGGAAGAAGATGGAGGTTGGAGGTTTTCAAGAGGCCAAGTTTCTGCGGGGTCGACTGGGACCTCAGGCGGCTACGCGGGGGACCGACCAACAAAGCTGACACAGCCAAAGGCAACAACCAACCAACCAAAAACCAAACAGAGTGGCAATAAGAGGAGGAGGAGAAGAAGACAGCGTTGCGAGAGTGGAAAAAGCAAATCTGATCACCAAATATGAGATGTGATGTCAGCAAGGTGCGCGACGCTTTTGCGTGGTGAAGATGTTGAGCCTGCTTGAATTGGCTGCAACCCTTCTTAATATAGTGCTGGTGGATTGGTCTTTCGGAGATTGTTCACTGAGTCACGAAGAGTGCAGTGGAGTTTGATGGACTGCTGCCTTCGGCTACAAAGGTGAAAGGCTGAGGCTTACTTTTTTCGCGTGCACCCGAACGCCCAAAAGACGGGATGCACTGCATCCTTTGCGGGACCTTACCTTGAGCGACCAGCATGGACTGTTCGGCTGCCTGCTGCGCACGGCGCCATACTGGCCAGCCCGCAGCAACAAACGATCTTTGTGCCTAAAATGGAGCAGGAGGAGAACAAGCCACACACGGCCAACAACAAAGGGATTAGCGCTAGCTTGGAGCTTTATAGGTCGCGAGGCTGAAGAACTGTCCCCCCTCTGGACACACCGTTCGCGATCAGATAAGGCTATGATGACATGCTGTGTGGCAAACGACAGGTGAGTCTGGGCCAGAAAGAGGGGTTGTAAACTTTGACGCCAAGCCAACGCGTGAATCGGTTTACTCTAGAGAGCTCAGATAAACTCTCCAGGTACCAACCCGCCAGGGGTAAAAGTGAAACGGGCTTAGACCTCCGAGTCGCATTCATGAGCCGGACCAACAAAAACTGCAATTCCTTCGCGACGAGAGTGTGGTGTTCTCGTAGATTCTAGGCGGATACCACAAGAGGAAAAAGGGCACCGTCCCCGCTAGCCAAAGCGAAAGCGAATTGGGACTGGAACAGGAAAACGAGGGGAAATTTTTAGCCCAAAAAAAGCGGTTCGTGTGTGGGTAAACACGGACACGCACAAACAACACGAATGGGTACACGTACAGTCAAATTATTTCTCAGGCGAATCACGAAGAATAGGGGGAGCGAGGGGGGTACGAGTTGGGACAAAGGCAAAAGGGCCCTTAAGACAATTTGGGATGGAACATGGTGGCTTCATCACGGTCGTGGGGGTTTATTTGAAGGGCGCGTTTGTTGGGGAAGACAATGAATCAATAAGCACTTCAAACCCTTGCCGTCTGAGGTTTTTGGACAGACCATTGCATGGCCCCGCACAGGAAATAGGGCACAAAAGCTTGGAATGAGTGACTGACAAGATGTGCCTGTCTCAATTGAGAACATCGAGCGCCCCAGGGATGCCAATATCGTCAGATGTGCATCCCCCACCCTGCAACAAGCCTTTTCGCCCCGTGGGTTGAGGAGGGGCGGAATGGATGGGGCCTGATATCAGAACATGTGCTCAATGGACACTTAGGATCCCTTTACTCGGTCGAGCCCCCACAGCATTGATTACTCAGAGTGGTTCCTGGCTAATGGATGTGGTTTGGACGCGCACTGAAAACATGATTAGGCGGGAGAATCGTCCAACAAAGGCGGTGTTGAGACTCTGTTGTGGTCTAATTGAATTCTCGGCATGAACAACGCGGACTCCGGAGGGCCAGACAGGGACAGCATTAATCATGTATGGCAAGGGTGGTATCTTTGATTCAAGAGTCCGAACAGGGGAGAAACTTCGTATTAGTATCCGGGTTGAGCAAAGGGAGGATATTCCGTACGATGCCCCCTCGTCAACTTGTCGATCGCCTCCATCAAATATGCACACAAAAGAGCCGGTTCGGGAGATGCTGTGCAGGGCCAAATCGTGTGATGGTATGGCCGAGTGCGTTCTTGCGTGCTGGAGCGGCAGGATAGGAGGGTAACACGTGTTTGCAGGGAGGTGAGGAACAGGCCATATGAGGCGAATTCTTTATTGTCCAAGATTACCACCTTCCTGGGGATTGCCTGCTTTGACATTAGTGGCCTGCCTATCACCGGCCGCGTAGCTGAGATCGCAGCCGAGGGCGGCTTAGCGCCCACGGAACCCAAGGTCCAGGGGGTGGTAATGGAAGCTGGTAGGTGGTCGAGGAAACGATTTCTAGCACTGAAAGCAGCCTAGGCCAGCCTTCTAGCGGCCCTCCGTGGATTCGACAAGGGCACGGCGATGGACGACGGAGCATGGAGAATGGGACATGGAGGCAGAGCCCAGCGGACGGCGACTCCATCCGCTCTTCCGCCCATCCCGGCCGCCGGTGCATGCTCCCACTGGGTGAAGCACGCTCGAGTGCCCTCCCGGGCCCCCTGTGCGTCAACATGTCTGACCCCGGACGCTGGGTCTTGGATTCGGTTTGGGCTTGGGTGGGCGTCACCACACCTTAGCTGGCTGCTGGTGTGGTCAGTGGTTGGCGGGAGGGTGGGTGACAGTGGGCGGACGAGCCCCAAAAATCCATGACTACTTTATTACTTCATCCCTCGTCACTCTTCACGGCCTCCCATTTCCACCAACTCTGTTTTTCTTTGTTGTTTTCTTTTATCCTTGACGAATTTCCTTCCGTTACTGAATCCTAATTTTCTCGCCAACTTTGCTTCCTCCTTCTTGATGCGTCGACAACTTTGAACATCGACCCGAACCCTAACAAAAAAAAAAAAAAAAAAAAAAAAAAGAAGCCGACTTGCGCGCCCACACCTTCGAATAGATATCCTGAACCGAAAGCTGCAGCTCCAGCTTTGCTGCCCATCGCGCATTCGTCCTCCCTCGTACGCGCCCTCGACTCGGGCACCGGGACCTGGTACTCGACCACCTGCTTCCCTGCATCGCTGTTACAGTCGCAGATGCCAGATGCTGTTGCGACCTACTTCTAAACCCATGTCAACGCCTGCGCTCGCGAGCCCAGCGACCTCCTGCTAGTCAACTATGTGGCGGCGCACATATCTTTTCCTAATTCTCATCCGGCTGTGGTTCGCATTGTCACCCAGCTATCTTCACCCCGACGAAAACTTTCAAGGCCCAGAAGTCATCGCAGGTATGCTCCCCTTGCTCATGCTGCCCGCCCTGTAGCGGCGGGGTCGTTGGGTTCTGCCCTACAGAACTCCTGCCTTGTTCTGAAAGCGGTGCGCACTCGCAAACGCTTGCGCCCTCGCATTTTCTAGCATGAAGAGTGTTTGCTAATTTCACCGGCTTCCCTCTGAGCAGGCCAAATCTTTAGCTACCCAGTCCGACACACCTGGGAATTTACGAGCGAGAACCCGATCCGAAGCGTATTCCCGCTATGGCCCGTTTACGGTCTCCCCATGCTCCTACTCCGATGGCTATGGATCGGTAACGGAAACGATGGAGAGATCCCCCCCATTACCGTCTTCTGGACACTCCGGGTCCTCATGTTCCTTATCAGCTTCGTGCTGGAGGACTGGGCGCTTCACGAATTGATCCAGTCACCTAGACACCGCCGGGTCGCTGTGCTACTAGTCGCATCATCCTACGTAACCTGGACCTACCAAACGCACACATTTTCCAACTCGGTGGAAACCCTAGTGGTCGCATGGAGCCTTGTCCTTATCCAGCGTCTCACAGATGCACGGGTTCGTATGCCCTCAATTTTTGGTCCTCGAGTGCAAGTCAGCTGACGCAAAATATCCCACACAGCAACGATCATGTGTCATATCCTCCGCAATTCTTGGGATGGTGACCGTTTTTGGTGTGTTCAACAGAATCACATTTCCCGCATTTCTCTTCATTCCTGGGCTTCGCTTGATCCCCGTCTTCTTGAAAAGGTAAGTCCTGCCACGTAGGCATGGTGTGGGAGATAGCCGACTGACCGCCATAGGCCCGCTTCTCTCGTAGCCCTGGTTTTGGCTGCCCTTGCTACTACAGTACTTGCCATTGCGCTGGATACCGCATTCTACCTGCCCGAGCCCGTCACTTGGGCCGACCTAATCAATAAACCGATAATCACGCCTCTGAACAACTTTGTCTACAACTCCGCAACCGAAAACCTAGCCCAGCATGGCCTGCACCCGTGGTACCAGCACCTCGGCGCAAACTTGCCCCTGCTACTGGGCCCCGCCATAGCGCTTCTCATTTTTAAGCCCGATTTCTCGATTCGACTCTACTCGGCTATTTCCGGGCTTTTCGTCTTATCGGCCTTTCAGCACCAGGAGGCGCGGTTTCTCCTCCCGACCGTACCCTTGCTGCTCTCGTCTGTTCAGATGCCCAAGAACAAGATTATCATGCGCATCTGGACTGCGACATGGATTGTTTTTAACATTTCTTTAGGCCTTTTAATGGGCATCTATCACCAGGGAGGCGTGGTTCCAGGCCAGGTTTTCCTGAGTCAACAACCCGATGCGACCCAGGCTATCTGGTGGAAGACCTACACGCCTCCAGTCTGGCTATTAAATGGCAAGAACGAAGTTCTCACGACAAGGGACGTCATGGGAATGAAGGGCGAGCAGGTGCTGGAGCAGCTGTCACAGCTCGCTACCTGCGACACACCAGCAGACAGACGAAACCAGGAGTATCTGAAGGAGAATAACGGCACATATCTGATCGCACCAGCGTCAGCGACGTGGCTTGATCCGTATCTCCCAAACAAAGGATTAGACGGACTGCGATTTAGGGAGGTATGGCGTTATCGGCAGCACTTGAACTTGGATGATTTGGACTTTGGAGATGATGGCGTTTGGAACACACTCTCTCGAGTTGTTGGGCGGCGGGGTCTCGTCGCTTGGAGGGTTACTAAAAGCTGCCCCAATTAAAACGGTGCTGAGGAAGCACTACACATAGACTATTACAGCAAACGTAATTGATGATTTATAGCGGTCTCTTTTTTTATTTATTTATTTGTTTTTTTTTCTCCACTAAGGCGGCCCCGAATACCAATATTTCCCACTTGGCTTCTTTTCTCCCTCCCCTAGAGCTTTTGTGTGATGTGACAGATTACTGTGAAATTGAAATAATCACAGTGGTGGCACCCTGGCCTCACTCTTCATTTCCCCGCGAATTACTCATTCAGCTGGCAATTTGAGCGAGCGGCTTCCTTGATACCCAATCCAGAGCGTGGGGCCAATTATTTTTACCCCCCCCCCCCCCTTCCCCTGCTTTGAAATTCATTCGACCCCCTCGGACTTAGCACAAGGGTTCGGCCGTGTTACACGACTGACCGGCGATTTCCGCTCCTTCTTTCAAAAAAGTATTCTTGGGGATTATGCGTTTCGAGCCAACAGGTACCCACAGCGGAGGGTGATTTTCCGTATTCGCTGACAGTGCAGCGCATGGGTCCACAGCGGGTGACGGTGATGGGCATACACGGCACACGTCTCTCATATAGCCGGCGCTTGTGTGATTGCCACTTCGACACTTTACGGGGAAATATCAGCAAAGACCGGAATGATTAGTGCTTATTTCCTAAATACACAAGACGAACTTGTTCAGTGAGAGCTCTTGGTATAATTTTCAGCCCTGTTTGGTTTCAATTTTTGTGGTCATCTTGACTGGGATGTGTTTTGTGCAATGGTGACGGATGGTGGAGTAGGATGCTGGTGACAAATCGAATATTGGATTGTAGGAGCGAGCAGGGGTCCTTCACAATTGGGTTCAACAAGGCATTCACGGGTTAAGCCATCATCCGGCTACATTCGCATTCATGACGCACGATGCGGGAACACGAGTTTGCCTGAGAAATGTTCTTTTTTTTTTTAATTTTGTGTAACCGTAATCCAGATCCATGCTGCCCTCATTTTTCATCAGAGAGACACTACCAGACCAGGCTCAGAGCCAAAAGACACATTTAGTACAGGCGCTTGGGAGGAGACATGGTAGCCTTGATGGTAAGGCTACCAACGTTCTGCCAGCCCTTCTTGAGCAGGGAGACAAGGTAGTTGATGGCAAGCATGATGTTACCAACGAGCTGCTCCTGGTTCATCTCGACGTTTCCGACGGCGACACCCATGCACAGAACCTTCTTGAGCTGGAACTTGATGGTGGACTTGACCTCGTTGATCTTGCCAGTAAGGTCATCGGAGTGAGAGACGGGGGTAGGGAACTTGCCGGCTGCGGGGGGGGATTAGCGAACGATTGCGACATTAGGATGGCAGGCATATCTTACCCTTGGAAAGACCAGGACCAAGGAGACGGGGGATCTGCTTGATGAGGGCCTCGGAAGCGACGAAGGCATCGTACTTGCGGGCAAGCTTCTTGATGAGCTTCTTGTTCTTGTTCAGCTTCTTCAAGTCATCAGCGGACATAGCGTCGACACCACCGTGCTTGGCACGGTCGATATCGTGCTGGTCACCGAGAATGCTACACAACCCGGGTTAGCCACATTTTTTCTTCTTTCATCGCTTGCGAAGGTCGTCGAATCGTACCAGATGGCCATGTTGGGGCGGGGGATGGAGGGCAGGCGGATGGTGCCAGAGAAACGCTTGTCACGCTGGGGGTCATAGTTCTTCAGGCCGATCTGGAGCTCAACGGTCTCAAGGAAGTTGCGCTTCTTGGTCTCGTTGGAGTACTCCAAGAGCTCGGCGACTTGCGTCCGGACATTAGCTGCATCGCAGTTAGCATTTCCATCGTGGCGCCCGAAGGAAGCGACGGCAATGAGACTCCAATCATTGGAGACGTGTGCCCGCGGTGAATCGTACCGACTGTGATCTTAGACATGATGACGGTGACAGTCTCCCAAAGACTTGGTGGCCTGGAGCAAAGTTGTCGTCGGTTGAAGGTCAAACGAACAAAAAATTTCGAGTTTCGATTTCTGGGTCGGATTTCTGCCAATGTGGGAGTAGTGGGGGTCCCAGGGCATTGTGCATGAAGTCACGTGACCACGGCCGGCCATCAAGGCCGAGAACCAAAGAACCTGAGTAAGGTCGCAAACGGGGTCAACGACGGCTTTGGGGACAAGAGGGAGTCTCTATTTTTTTTTCAGAGCAAATCATTCGTAGTCTGCAGCGGCTCCTACAGGGGGGTTGCAGCTATTCCGGTTTTTACGGTCTAGATCGGCCGGAAAATCCATCATAACGATGCGGGACAACGCCCAGCAAGTTGACGACTTAATCGCCAACTCCAATCACATCTCAAAATGGGTTGAGGAGCAGCCAAATGAGGACCAAGCAAGGTGCGCAACCCGTCTGCAAAAAAAAAATTCAGTCATGTATTCTAAGGGCAATATAGTTTGGCTCAGTCAATTTTTGCCAAGCTGCTGGACAGTGCCTCACAGCCGAGATCGTCCTCTGGCAACTCGTGTGTAAAACTTTGCGGTTTCGTGGAACAGGCCTCAAAGTCCCATTCCCAAGATCTCCGTTTGTGGGCCTTCACTCGAGATGTTACTCTCAAAGTCTTTAACTTTTACATCGAGTGGAACGAATCAGATAACCATCGCTCGATGAGGCTGGTCCTGGACTTGCTACCCCAGCTCCTGAGGAGAAATCCAGATGAGGAGGCATCCCAGTCGGTTAAAGGAACTATCATAGACAATCTTGTTTCTATAATCACAGGAAAGTCAACGAAGCTTTTGGCCAAGTCAGCCATCAAGGCGCTCGATCACCTACTTTCCAAAGGTATTGTCTCTCTTGAGGAGATATACACGAGCTATGTCTCTCTCCAGCGGGTTGCAACTTCAACCGGTAAGATTGCAGTATGGAAGGTCTTCTTCTTTGAATTATTCCATTGGATGAGGCTGCATTTCGTCTGCCCTGCCGCCGGGAGGTTTATTGTGGTCTTATATCGTGCCTTGCGGCGTCCCCTAGACTCTGAAACCCCCGTGGAACTCACCATCGAAATTTGGCACCAGTGGTTACTGGAGATACTGGCTGATGATGACTCCATCCTGGAATCGATCAAAAACTACATTTTCCTCCCACTCTTCAAGGCAGACAAGTCGGAAGCCTTGCTGTTCCTGGCAAGAATGAACAATTACGAGGCTGTCTCGGCAAGTGCGAGCTTGGATATTTCGGCCCTTCTCCAGTTGGCCGCTCTAGAAACTGGTAAAAAGGTTGGCTTGGTGGAAGAGCCAGGTAAGGAAATATGAAAGGGAACGTTCACGACATGCGCTAACCATGACAGCCCTGGGCAATGAAAAGTCAAGCGACGAACCCTCGATTGTTCTTCATGAAAAGGTGCTAGAAAATGTGTTAGCACACCCCTCACACGAGGTCCGGTCATTTGCCCTTTCTCTTGTTATTAGCTCTCCTTCGACTACCCGCCCATATTCCTCTACCGCTCTAAACCTTTTGCGCAAGCACCTCGCAACCTTCTTTGCTGATTCCGATGCCAAATTCCGCAACGATGTCGCTGCCAAGGTTCGCGACATGTTCAAGAGAGTGAGAGGCGCCATATTCGTGCTCAAGCGAAGCATTCCCCGGGCAGCAGCCCGAGGTCAAAAGGGCGATGACACACAGAACGCTCCCGCCGAATCAAAGTCCATTCTCTACCGGACCAACTTAATTTCACTGCCTGAGGCGCAGTTGGTTGAGTGTCTGGAGTACCATGAGAAGTTTCTGTTCTGGTACATTGGCTTCTTGTGCGGGGAACTGACCCCAACTGCTTCGTATCAGCGACACATTGCATCGCTGAAGGCTGTCAGGTTTATCCTTCGAATGGAAGGGGAAAATTCCAGGACGTGGGAAACATTGGATGATCAGACCCTCTTTTTCGACAGGTTTGATGGCACTTGGCTGCGAGCTCTCTCGGATTTGATCATGGATCCATTTGATGATGTCCGAGATCATTCGGCCTCTGTCGTGAAGACGATATTCTCTGATGAGAGGTATAGGCGCTTTTATTTAATGTCTCAAGAAGGCCAGGTCAATGCATCTGCAGAGCTTTCGGAGCTTTTGAAGCGTGCAGAGGAGTTGGCGCGCCAGACAGCAAGAGCCGATCACTCTGATGGCGTAGCTAGAGTTTTTCAGCTCTTATACAGGTTCTCTGCTGGCGAAGAAAGCCGCATCTCTGTTCTTTCAACGCTTATTAGTGGCTTGGAGGCTAAACTGTCTGTGGCCGAGAAGGACCTGGGACAAGCTGTCCTGGAAGCACCGGTACATGGTGATTTCTCCTCCTTGTGTTACACGTGGCAGGTGGTCTCGGAGCTTCAGTTTTCCGAAACTGAGCTTCAATCTGTTCAGAACCTCCAGGAGCGCATCGTGACGTGCGGAGAACGGGTGTGGGCAGCCGTCCGCGGCATCCTCTGCGATGACTCGCCAGAGGGCCATCTCCCTCAAGAACTGGAAGAGGTGGACGGCCTTGACACAAAAGATGTGCTAAGTTTCAGTTTCCGAGCAGTCCATGAAGCAAGGTAATTCATCACTCCATTATCCATCAATACTTGTTCCTACTCACATACTATAGCAACCTCTTGCGAGCCCTCGCCCTTTCAATCAAGCAAAGCACCCGCCCAGGAAAAATCTTCCCTTCAAAAGACTTGTACGAGAGGATTGGTAACCTCTCTTTTACTCAGCTGTCAACTCTGAGGCATCGCGGTGCCTTCACCACGGTTGCCCTGACCTTTGCAACTTGCTGCCAGCTTGTCAAGCACCTGGACTCTGGAGCTGAGGAGGCCCAGGGACCAAGCCTACTTGAGAAATGGTACAACGGAACCATGGATGCCATCTTTGCCCAGGTTTCCACCACACGAAGATCCGCTGGTATTCCTGCCATGATGACCGGCGTGCTATCCGCCAACGCAGCCAGCCCATCGTTTGAGCAAGTCATGGCCAAGTTGATGGAAATCGCCAGCTTAGAAGCCCGTGTCTCGGAGACGGACGGTTCCAATCTGCCCCAAGTCCATGCGTACAACTGTCTCAAGGATATCTTCAAAAGCTCATACCTCACCGCGGTGGGAAACAAGTCCGAAAAGTACCTAATGCAATGCCTCGAGCTGGCCGCGAATGGCCTCAGATCTGAGCTCTGGGCCATTCGTAACTGCGGCTTGATTTTCCTCCGAAGTCTAATCGATTGCCTTTTCGGCACCCACGAAAGCAAGGCCACCATGGAGGCGGGATGGGATGGAAAGGCTAATCGCATTGCCTACCATCGATACACGTCCCTCCCCAATGTGCTCCTGAATCTTCTTAAATCGGGGCACGAGGCCATGGCACCGACTTCCAACGGGTCGGCGGCCGCGGAATCCGTGTTTCCTGCGCTCGACATCATCCGGCGGGCCGGTCCCCCGGAGATGCTCCGAGAAGAATTGCAGATTCACATTGCCAAGTATCTGGCCAGCCCCGTCTGGCATGTGCGCGAGATTGCGGCCAGAACTCTGTGTTCATGTCTGTTGCACGATCAATGGCTCAACACCATAACGGCCCTGGCCAGGGAATCCGTGCACCCCGGGGACAAGAACATTCAGAACCAGGTGCATGGGGTGTTGCTCACTCTTAAGTTTGTGGTTGAAAGACTTCAAGAGGTCATGCCAGACTGTTTACAAGGTAAGTAACGGCGGTAACTAGTATGGTTGCGAATACCATTTCTCTAACAAACAATAGGTGATATCCCCAAGCTAGTTCAGTTCCTTGGAGAGTACTGGAACCAGATAAAATCCCTACCATCTCCCGAGATCCCTGCCGCCTATCTCGAAGTTGTCAACTTGGTTCGCGCACTCCCCAGGCCCGATGGTGTCGAAGCCGTCGAGTTCGAGTTTCCATCCTTTGAGAAGCACGAAAGCGCTCTTCTGCGAGCCCAGCGAGTTATTCACCAAGTTTATTTAGCCTCTCAGTCCGAAAACAAGATTGAGAGCCTTCGATCTCTTCTTCTCGGCAAGCAACTTGGCGTGAACAGCCTGGTAGTTGGTCTCCAGACCATTCCTAAACTATGGGATGCTCCCAAGCTCGCGGGATCCGATATCCCTGCCTTCTGCGGTTTATACCTTGAAATATGCTTGGCCATTGGCCCCGCTGAACCACGAGTCGTGGCGCTCGAGAATCTCACAGAAATTCTCGACCACGCACTGCAATCGAACAACAGCCTCGCCGATCTACCATCCTCTTCGCTCATCCAAATTTGGAACAGCATACCTTTAAGCCTACTTAACCCTGCCCTCGCCAATGCGATTATTAGAATCAGTGGCTGCATCATGGCTATCTTGAGGCTGCGAGGAGATACTTCTCCCATCGGCATTCAAAACTGGGGGCATATGATGGCTGATGCTGGTCTCGATGACAAGGTGTGTAGTTTTACTTTGTTTTTTTCTTCGTCTCATGTCTAGTGCTAAAACTCTTGTAGGATTTCGATACTCGCTTCGCCGCAGCAGAGTCTCTCTGCTCCTTCTTCAGCGCGGCAGACTCAAGATGGGGTACCGAGGAATGCCTCCCCGCACTTACTGCCCTCTACGACTCCCTAAACGACGACGACGACGACGTGCGAGAAGTCAGCACCGCCGCCGTCAAGAGCGTCCTTGGCCAACTTCTCGTTCCCATTGAGGCTGCCAACCGCCTCCTCGCCTGGATGGCAGAGCACTTTGGCCAGACCCAAACGTTCAGACAGGTTGTGGCCCGCCGGATCCTGGGTGATGCCAAGTTCCCTGGCTCGGCCAGTGGAGAGGCCGGGCTGGCGGATCAGCTCAGGGACGCCATGAAGTTTGATGATTCCCTCTTTGCCATTGAGGAGCAGAACCTCTTCATCGATGAAGTCAGGGAGTCCGAGCGCTGGGTTGGCGTATTTGAGAGCCTGGCATGGACCCCTGAAGACGAGGTGCTCAAGTGGCTGACGGCGTCGGTTCATGGAGGTCTTCTTTCTACAGATGTCCTAAACAGCCAAGAGGATGGTCCTCTGGGATACGCCTCCAAGCCCCAAGTCTTTGCCATTCTATCTCGCATAGTCCGGGCAGCAGCAGCATTGATACATCAGCATCCTGATGCTGGTCAGCGGGAGGTTATAGAAAAGTCTAGTCAGATCCTGGAGAGCGGAAAGGGTCACATATCGGGGTTGCTTTTACAACCACTCAAAAGAAAAGTACTTGTTTAAACCAGGATAGACAAATTAAATATTTGAAGCGCTAGACCTCTAAAGTATCCCCAACACCTCGCAGAATAAATCAAAGCAAGAATGAACCCGTCAACGCTATCAGTTCCGTAACGAACGCTAGACACCCCATTCATCTTCCCGTTCCCTCTAAGCCGCTGTCACGGCCGCTTTGGTAGCCGGAGCCCGTAGACTCTTAGTCGACGTATCTGAGTTAGATCGATCCATCAAGCCCATCTTGCCCAACTTTCTAACCAGCATGGTGTTTTGCGCCTGGAGCTCGCCAACTTGGCTTTCAAGGAGTTCAATCTGCCGATGAGCCAGATCTCGCTCAGCACGAATCTTTTCGATTTCTAGCGTCATGTTGGCCTTTTCTTCGCGCTCCTGCGCCTTGCGGCGTCTCTCTTCAGCTTTGCGTCTCTCGTTCTCGCGTTTCTCCTCGAGCTTGCGCATCTCTTTGCGATACTTTTCCTCTTGTTTAGCTATCTCGTGCTCATGCTTTTCTCGCAGCTTGGCCATAGTAGCGGCGTCTTTTTCTTTCTCGCCTTGCATCTTCGTGTCTCTGCGCTGCTGCAGCTTGGCAACCTTTTCATCAAGCTTACGGCGGCGTTCTTGGAGCTTTTTAAGTTCCTTGTCGTGTTGGTTTACTGTTGGGTTTGACTTTGACGTCTCAGACTGCGACTCCGTGGTGCTTTCAGGAGACCTCTCCGCGGTCACGCTCCTTTCAAGCGCGGAAGCGAAGCTTCGAACGGAGGAGGCGTCGCTTTTTGCATCATCTTCATGGTGGTGGTCCTCGTGGTGGTCCTCTTCTATTGTATGGGCCTCCGACATGCTGTCGTTAGATATGTCCGAATATGTACCGCCGATTCTTAAAAGGCTAGATGTAACAAGGGAGCTAGCCGCTCCAAACGCACCGGTGATGATTCCGTACAATCCATTGCTACTGGGTATCATGGAATCGTCATGATCGGGCTCCGTGTAGACGGGATCGACATTGGTAATGGTTGTGCGTGGCACCTCGGGTATCGCTTTGCTGGTATTGGCGATGTTGGCAGTCTCTGGCTCTTCAATGACATCATCCGTTCCAGCCTCTTCGGACGTCTCAAAACCCTGGACAGATTTAGCCGTCACCCATTTGACAAATTTCCCCGCGTCACCGATGATCCCTGGCGGGGTTCCTTTCTCAATCAGGAAACGCGGCACGCTTCCGCCAGGATCGCTTCGAGTCACCATGATCCATTCAATGGCAATAGGGGCCCCTTTATTGTCGACCGTGCTTCGTCTGGCCGCATCATCCCGTCCCAGGTCAGCGGACGATAGTGATCTCCGTGTCGCCACGGGATCGGTTGGTATCTCTCTGATAATTTCGACGGATTCGTAATTGCCACGGATGATGCCTTGGCGTGGAGGGCATTCCGGGTGTTCGCAGGGTTTTGAGACCATCATGAACTGTCTCAATGGGCGGGACCCATCGGTTGTTTGGAAAGATGACTCTGATGTGAGTAGTAATGTTATAAAGTCTCGAGGGGCTGTAGGCCCAGGGAACTGAGCAGATAGTTGAAAGACTGCAATATTAAAGTTAGCATCATATTTTATATCATGTCATGCGTGGGCAGCACCGGAGGCTTCTGGAGATTGACTTACCCTGTAGTCGGCCAACACCTTCGACAGTCTCGTCCTCGACTCGTTTATCCGCTCCAATACCTCGAATGTTGCCACTTCCCGGGGATCCTTGGACCTTCATAGTTTCCGAAAATTCGATGTCGAGTCCCTTCTTCCAGTCATCAAAGGTCAAGCCTTCGTGCACACTCCGACGTGCAAACCACGCACCGCGGCCATCCTTGGCTGCCAGCTTGTAGACATTGATTCCCAGAGGGTTCTCTCGGGGGTTCACCTTGACCTCCTTCCACTCCTTGCGGAGCTCCTGGGACTGTGTGATGGCTGAAGCCTTTTGTCGTTGCGATAGGGCCCTCTGAGAACCACCGGCCGCGGACTCCGTCTTTGCACGGGCACGTCCTGTGGCAGCGGCGGCCGCGCGGGTGGCTGGTGCGGGAATGGATTCGATAACCGTTTGCGTCTCGGAAAAGATGTCCTCGAGGAATTCCTTGAGATCCTCACGAGGAACGTCTTCCCAATCGATGGGGCCCATGGCCTCGAAGGGTTCGTGATGGTTCACCATCGTGGAGAGCAGAAAATGTGGGGGAGGATCAGATGTTCATGCGCCTGATAAGATGACGGCGGAGGGTGAATGGGTGACGACGACGATGGTTATGGAATCAAATGTGGGGAGTTATAATGGGGAAGAGGAAAGAAACCAGGTGAGACGAGGAGGAAGAGGGAAAAGAAGAAAAAGGTGCGCAGGGTTGAAGCAGCCCCCAATCGAACCAACAAGGCAGCGGAAGCGCTGGGAAAGAAGTCTTTCGCTTGGGGCGCCTCATTGACGTCAAGGCCGAATGACGTGTGGCGTAGTTGTACGCCCCGGAGCTCTCGGTCAAGGCGGGGCCGTATTCGACTGCTGACAGGGAAGATTTCGAGAGGGATCCACCGGAAGTATGCGAAGTCCGTTTGTGGAATACGCAGCGCTCGTTTAGAATACGCAGAAAAAGACCGAAACATCGGAAATTGCCGATTACTAGATCAACACGCATAGATCAAATCCCTCGCTCACCGAAAATGTCGGCCCGGCTTTTGGTCTCTTTCCAACAGTTATATGCAAGATTTATCCCTATAATGCTATGCCCAACTAATAATACTTGAACAAAGAAAAAAAAAAGAAATAAAGAAAGAGGCAAAGAAAGAAAGAAAAAAAGAAAAAGAAGGAAAATGGAGCTCGTCTGGTACTTTGCTACCCCCAGCTCGTGTACATGATTGATCCTGCGACGCCTTGCAGATAAGCACATGCAAAACAAATATTTCTTACACAGTGGTCAGCTTTCGCTCTCGCATCACGGCTTGATAATCAACCCTGCAGCTGCCACAGTGGCTGTTGCGCCACTGCTCCAGTTTGCTTCGCCGCTCCGTAGACATGGCGTTCATCAGTTTCTGCGTATCGCTCCCTTGCTTCTTCCCATTGCTACCCTTCTTGCCGTTATTTTTCTGGCCCTGCAACATGGCATCCAAGTCATCGCATAGTGACTTCTCGTCTATTAGCCAGTTTTCCCACTCGGACTGGAGCATTTCCCGTTCCACACTGTTAACAACCCGCATGGCTACGAGCAAGTCATGGCGATAAGCCCCGAGCTTCTGTCGTGTTCTTCGCAATCGACGCGCTGTAGCCTGGCTCGAAGGGGATGACAATGTCGATCCTGCATCTTCCCAAGGCGTGTCCATATCTGTAGCGTCGAGCAAGTCCTTGAATGTGTCAAAGCATGTGCTGTTTTGAGGAAACGTGAGGTCATGGCCCGCGGCGCCTGATGCTTCGCTTAGGTCTGCAATGTACACGGCTTTGCTCATCATTGGGTTGGGTCGAATTCCCATATTGTTCATGAACCCTGCTGCTCTTCGCTCACTCCACCAAGTAGACATCTCGCTGGATGTAATGAAGACGTTGATGATTGCGCTGATGGCAAGCAGGATCAAGATAACCCGATGAGCTGTGACAACATCAAACACCTTCGCGAAGGCTGCAATGACCCACATGATGACCGATGACACCGCGCTCTCTCCTAGGGAACGGATAGTGTCCCAAATCATCGTCGTCAGCGTCCGCAGCTTGACAGCTTGCTTCTTTCTGGACTCCGTTGCAGCTGGGGAGAAGACGACGACTTCCGTCTGTTGCCCTATCTGTCCGTATACTTGGATGGCTCGATTTGTTCGACTACGCGCGCCCAACTTACGGACCTGGTCTGTAGCCACTTCAGCCAGTTCCTCGGCATCGCTCGCAGCATCATGAAGAGCCTGGCGCTCCACCAGATTCTTCGACAAAGCCGGGGCCTTGGACCAGTCAATCTTGGTGTATATCGCCAGTTTGCACTTTGACTTAGCCAAGTGCGTAATGACAATTTTGGTGATAATCTTGAACATGGACGAATGGGGCAGATGCCATGCTGTCTTGACATGAGTAACCACGTATGTGGAATGGTCGCTGAAAACATCAATCACTTGGTAGTCATTAACATTGTCCGTTTTGGACCGACCAAGGACATCGTTGTAGTCGACCTTGAACTGGAATTCGCGTCTCATTCGACCCTGGTCAACCAGGGTCCAAGGGCCCTGCGCAATCTGCTGAGCACGTCGTTCAAAGTACAGCTTGGGAAAAACGAAGCTCTTATCTCCGAATAGGACGTGGAAGCATGCTTTGGCACTGAGTTCAAAGGTTCGTTCCGCTGCCATTTCTGTCATACCCTCAGGCTCATACACGACGGCTTGAGTAGGCAGGTTTAGTTTGTGAGCATGCTTTGTTCGAGTTTTGAGGGGGCGCAGAGTAGGACCGAAATCATCAATTCGACGAGCGACAGGTTTTCCAGCTGCTGTTCCATCATCGATTGGTGTGTTTGCCGAGACTTCTTCCCAGCTTTCCACACTAGGGCTTGGCCGGTCAAATTGCTCCCTTTCCAAGTTGATCAAGGCACTGATGATTGCTTCAACCTCCATTGGCTCTTCTGCCTGGAGATCATCGACGAGCAGATCGAGACGAGAGTGGAGCAGTGAGAGCTCATCCAAAAAGATTTTGATGGTGATCCTAGTGTAGCCCATATCATTCGAATCGTCCGTAAGGTGCAAAAAGATGAAATCGCAATCTTTTCCGGGCGCGGCAGTAACTTCGGCAATAGTGTCTAGGCTGATATTATACGCAGTGATGAGACCGATTTGCTGTCCGTAAAAGTACATGTTGTCGGGTGTGACGTAAATACGGCCATCTCCGGCCATATCGGGTTTTCCAGGGCCCTGCGAAGGTGAACTTGTCCAGGCTGCACGGAAAACCAGCACAAGCTTCTCTTCTAAGGGAGCATCGGGGAACAGCAGACGGAACTGTGCATGCTGTACCCTCAGTTCAGGCGGGTAGTTGCGTGGGAATACTTCCCCGCCTGCCTTCTGTTCGCTACCTTTTCCAAGTGTTGCTTGAGAGGTTCCTGGCACAACGACACCAATGGGGTCGTCGTCATCAAGTCTGGGCAACACAGGCTGTGACGGAGAGTTGACAGATCCCCACACGCTACTTCCCCAGCAATTGGCCACAACTGAAGCCGGTAGTTTCCGGCTGCTCCCAGCAGGTCGGCTATCTGCTGAGGTCATGACAGCCGTGCGGCTCAGACCAGTTTGAGAAGGCGGCTTTGCAAAAGTGAGGGGAGCAAGGTTACTAGGTTGAACGCTGGTGGTAATAGCGCCTGGAATTTGCCGCGGCGACCCAGGAGCAGAAAGATTGTTGGCATATCCTGGCAGGAGGTTGTTACTAGAAACACCAGCTGACGCTACCCCGGCTTCGACATTTATACTGCCGAATGTAGCCTTGCGGTGGAGATCAAGCCTTTGAATGATTCTGGCTGCGTGTTCTCGACCACTCTCACCTTCCTCTCGAGCGAGATCGCGTCCTAGAGCAGTTATGGTACGACGGGACAAGCTGCCATTGATATCGAAGCTCTGTCTGGTCGCCAGTCCAGTATCCGAGCCTGGGAGCGGCAGTGTGTTTGACCTCTCGTGCCCCGAGCCAGCTTCATCAGACAAGGCAGCCGTTGTGTCGAGCACTTTGGCAGAAAACTCCGGGATGCTTGGGGGTGAAATGGCAAATGCAGGATCCACAACACCTGGGACGTTGGTGCTGCTTCGGTTCATGGTCGTTTCAAAAGCAAGTTTCTTAGCGACTTCGAAGACCTCCAACCACTCAGTAAGTTCCCCTTGCGTCTCTGCCTGCAGAAGAATCGTTTGGCTTTTCGTCTTTATCTCAAAGCAGAATCGCCTTTCTTCTCCCACAGCCGGCTTTGCGTTGCAAAGCAACACCCCAATCTCGTCTCCTTGGAGAACTCCATGGGGGCCTGGGATCAGCCAGCCAAAGATGCCGTCACGGCAGTAATACCACCTTCTGATCCAAGAATGCCTCGCGGGCTTTCCGGCAAGTGTACGTAGGAACAACCAGCCCTGTTTCTCCGAGACGAGGTTTACACCATCCTTGGGCCGAAGATTGACAGGGCCTCGGGAACCGAGGAACGGAACAGTTGAAGTGCTATAGTCCTCGAGCTCGCGGGATGGCTTGGCACCAGCAAGAGCACTCTCTCCGAGATCCCGGCGGGCGACTTGCAGCTCCCGCCTAAACACGGTCTCTGACGCCTCCATCTCCTTGGACCAGCCGTAGATGCGGTCCATTTCCTGGTTCCACCTGTTTGTGTTACTTGCGGATTCCCTAGCTCTCTTCATCTCCTTCCATCTTTCGGTACAAATCTTGACGATCAACTTGTCCAGCGTAAAGCGCAGCTGGGGCGCAAGCTGACAGAAGTCCAGCGAGGCCTTCAGGTACACCTTTCGAGTCTCGTACACGGCAAAGGCATCCTCGCGGAGAGCGGATGGCTCCTTGGTCTTGGATTGACTGACGTAGCGGGACAGGGTAGAATCAAAGATGCGTTGCGCATTGTCCAGCGTCTTCCTGCATTCCTTGAACTGTCGAAGTTCACCGGAGATGAAGTTTCGGATGGGTTCCACGACAGAAGGCTCCAGCTTCTTCATGGCGCTCAACATCTGCGTCCAGTGATCACGCCACCCATCGCCCACTCGCTTCAGGGCCAGGAGCGTATAATCGTTGTCAACCACGCCATCGATAGGGGTCGGGATCGTTTTGGCGAGATATGTATTGATGGTGTCTTCAAGGGCAAGGAAGTCGTGGAGGAGCTTCGACGTGGAGGAGGCATAGCCGCTTAGCCATCGTTCTATGGCATCGACCTGGTCGGAAAAGTTGGCGGCGGTGACTCGGAACGTCGGGGAGTCGAGCGTCGCCTCGAGGAGGCCAACTGGGATCGTGCTGCTGGGCGTCTTAGCCGCCGGGCCCGGAGGGTCGCCCATGGTAACAAATGCTCTGCGCCGGACCTCAGCTACAGTCGCTACTGCGCTGGAGTCGAGCGGCGGGAAAGGATATATTTGAACGGAGAGGTGCGAAGTGGAAACAAAAATGAAGCGATGCGATGTGCTGGCAGAAAAGATACGGTGATAGGATGCAGGGCCTTGGTTCCCCGTGTTGACGTACCTCCCCGGACGCAGCTCACAGGCTAGGTAGAGACCCTGGAAGCCTGTCTTGCTCGGCCTACGTACAACCCCCACATGGTCCCAAGCCACACTAGGAGCGCCCCAGAAATAACTACGACGTATTTATGCGGAAAAGGGAAGGGCATAAGGCGGGGGGTATTTTGAGCATTGCACTGTGCACTCCTAAGTTAAATGGCTTGGTATGGTTTAAGTAGAGCGTCCAAGCCGACGACTTCTCCGGTAGCACCGCATTCTTTCTCTAACATTCACGCTTACTAAATATCATCATCACCGGTTCGGGACATTGGCAGGGCCCATTGTATAAAAAAAAAGCAACGACTAGTATTTTTTGCTGACGCTCCCGCATGCAGCTGCTCCTTGACTACCATCGTGCTATCACGATGGATGAGCCAGCAGCGCGCGCGTCGACGTTTTATTTCCATGACAGCAGATTCGCCAAGCATGAGCGTTGACAATACACCCGACGAACTTTCCAGTCGCCGCACCGTTTTGATTCAATCATTTTTTGTGGTGGGGGGCTGCTATTCAGTCAGAAATGGCCATGCTTCGTCGAGGCGTTCTCATACCTCCATTCCCGCCGATCACAACTCAAGATACCGTCATCATTGAGCGAAGTGGGCTAGGTCGCGACGTCTTGTGGTCACCATGGAGAGGCGCGAACCGGTCACCCCCCATCAGACGCTTTTGAGCAAATGAAATCGGCGCGGCATCGGTCGACCTCTGCGTCTTTTGGTGCTGGGCACTGTCTTGCGTGGACGGCTGAACTTGAGTTGATCCCTCGGTGGTGGCGAGGGGATCCACTGGTCAATCTGTAGCTGATTTCAGTAACTTGCGACTTGATTAGCGCGGCCTGCGCATCACTCACCGTCGTAGAACTCGTCGTCATCCTCATCGAAATCTGCTAGCTGTTCAAAGTTGACCTTGTATCGAAGAAGACCTCCGATACCACCGAAGCCCTTGACGAACTGGTTGCCTTCGGTAGATCGGTCAGAGACGAACTCGAGCGTTGTACCAAAGTCCTTGTAGTGTTCAGCAATCCATTCCAAGAAGGACTCCTGAGTAACGATCTCCATTTCCTGGCCGGTCTCCTTGTCGAGGAACATCTCGCGGTTGGACTGTTCCTGCTGCTTGGTGGTGTGCAGAATGATCTCGCTGCCGTTGCTGTCCTTGAGGACCCATCGGGTGATCTCAAGGTTCTCGAAGATGATCAAGGTCTCGACGGCACCGAGCTCCAGGGCCTTGAGGGTATCGTCGATACCGTAGCAGACCTTGCCGGTATCCTGGCTGATTTCCTCGAAGTACTTGCCAATTAGCTTCTTCTCCTGGATGAACTTGACGTTGCCAAGAGTCTCGGAAGCCAGCTCGATAGCCTGGTTGAAACCGTTCTCGCCACCGTACGAGACATCAACAACCTTGATGACCTTGGTCTGGAGACGTCCATCGAACATGTCGGAGGCGTTGAGGTCGTTCTTGAAATCGGCGGAACCGGCGAGAACAATACCGGCAACGTTGACCTTGTCTGCAGTGATGAAGTTCTGGACAGCCAACTCGGCCACCTTTCGGACGTAGTTGTGGCGCTTTTCCTCACGGAGACGAGCGAAACGCAGAGCGGACTGACCACCACGGCCGTGCTTCTTGGGAAGATCGACGGAGAACTTGTGGACAATTTCACGGGTGTTTCCGCTCAGGGTTCCGAAAAGGGCACCGTTACCGTCCATGATGATGAAGCCAAACTTCTGGTCGGACTCGAGAAGCTCGGCGAGGGCCTCAGTGTGGAACTTGTTGTCGCAGAGATACAGCGAGGTGTTGATGGGCTTGAAGGGCTCAAAATCGATGTTGACCTTTCGCTCCTTGCCTTCAGAGGTCAAGATTTCACCACAGTAGACAACCAGGCCATTGGGAGGAACCTTGTTGTACAGCTTGAGACGCTGCTGGGTTGAGGTAATAGCAGACAGGACGGACTGACGGTTGACACGGGACTTGATGTTGGAGGCGGTACCCTGCGAGGCTGTCAGTATTCAACCAAAGGAAAACGCGTGCCAGGCGAGGCTCATTGGTGTCGTACGTATTCTTCAGCCAACATCTTGGCCGCTCGAGAGACCTGATCCTTGGGGGCTAAAATAAGCAGGCATGTTAGTGCGCGGTTTCCACAGGCGTGACGGGCATTAGAGGGGCGCGCTCACGAATAATGAGTGAAATCATGGAAGTTCCATTTCCTCTGGCGGCCTCAAGGCGCTTGATCAGCTTCTTGACCTTCCAGATCTCGATCTGTCGAGTGCAGCGTGGTTAGTCGTGCATCACCAAAGAAAAAGCCGGGGTCAAGGCAGTGACTGCTGCCACAACGCGGGGCAGGAAGGCAGCGAGGAGGGGCTGTAAAACAAATTTACAAAGGACAAAAAAAATTGGACGACTCACGTTCTTCTCGGCCTCGTTCGCGTTAGGGTCGCTCATTTTTGCGGTGTTGCTGAGAACCTAGTGCGAGTCTATGGTTGACGTGTCTCGCGGGTCTGAGGACTCCGGATTGCAGTGTGCTGGGACCAAGAGTCTCCCAAAAGTTGGATGTTGGTGCCAAATTTTTATCGTGCATCAAGCGATGACCTACACACGCCCACAACCCACCCACCTTACGTAGGTAGTTTTGGGTTGGGTACCCGAGTGGGCCACCACCCCTGGTCGGTTCAATTTCGGGGGACTGTGCATTCTGTGCATTCTGTTGCTTTTGGCCTGTGACGGCTGCCCACACTAGCTCCGCTCCCCGGCGTCATCACCTCCGGTGCCGAAGGCTCTCGACGCTTCTTGCCGGTCGGTCATTCATCCTTCCTCGGACTGTTGTTTGCACCCGCCAAGGCGCTACGGCGATCCCTCTACAAGACCAAGCAAGACTTCCCATCGTACACGCCCGAGCTTTCGCCCAGAATGGATTCCGCGCCCGCGGAACTGGCGAGCACCATCCAGGCTGCGAGCATCAACAGACAGCCAGACCCAAGATTCGATCTCAATCCTTCAACGGCCGCGTCAACCAGACAGCCCATGATCGCACGCAGCTTGGGGCGTGCCAGCGAAGATGGTATTGACGACGACGACGACGACGACGAAGATATTCCCTACAGCGTTCTGCGCCCACCACCTCGATCATATAACCTCCCTCCCCTACCCGAGCTGCGCTTCGAGCAGAGCTACCTGCGATCCATCTCCAAAGCCGACACATGGTGGAAGGTGGTGCTGATCACCGTCAGAGACCATGTACGTTTTGACCAGCACTGGGGAACTCGAATAACCAAACCTAACTTCGCATTTAGGTCATAGTGCCTTTAACCCACGGCATCTTGTACAACCTTTTCCTCTGTGGCTGGCAACACTGGAACAGAAATGCCCGACTGCACGGAAACACAATAGGTGCCCGTGTTCGAAGGTGGTGGTATGAGGTGAATAATTGGCCGATACACAACCGGGCCAGCAAGCGTCGTTAAATTGAGCCCTCGCAGGCATAACGTAAAGTGTACATAATTTTTTGTAATCCGAGATGAAGTGATCCTCAACCTCTCACTCTGTCTAGCCAGTTTGTTTGATTTCATTCTCGGCTAGACCAAGACCACCCAAAATACCTATCACATGCCTTTTGTTGGCCCTCCCGCTCGCCAGTTTCTCGTGTCCTAGTTTCCATCAAGTAGCGATTGATATCTCTTTTCGGGGCCGAATAATGCGCAATTCCACGTAATACCAGTCATTTCGAGGCAGTGAATCTATACCATGTATCCCCGCATTCTCCCAACTCCGACAAAGCAATCAATTAAAAAGTCATATCCTTTACTCCGCCGTGCCAACGTCCACGGTTCGCGGCACTGGTTGAACATGTGCCTTCTCTGGGCTTCCTCTAAAAGCCAGGGGAGTCACATGAATCGTCGCCGGGGATGCGTTCGGAGTCGGTCCTGATTTAGATTGACCTGTTGCTGGAGCATCCTCCATTTCGACAACCGGTGCCTCGGAAGATGCACTCTGCCCATTTGCGAGGTCGGAGCCTGGTGCCAGTGCGCGCTTCAGTTGTGGAGGCGTGAGCGACAGTTTTACCACCAGACTTCGCGGTTGCTCGTCCAGATCGTCATCAACCATGGCCTCATCTTGGTAAATCTCGTCTTCTTCTTCTGACTCCTCACCTCCGGGGACATGCTCATCGGCATCTTCCTCGTCCCCAAACTCCCCTTCGCTGTCCTCTTCAAAGTCTTCCGTGCTTCGGCGTGATCGGGTTTTGGATGCAGCCCAGCCGCTAGTACCGTGGTTCCTAGCGGCTGAACGACGAGGGCGGCCATTTGGGCCAACTGAGTTTTCCTCATCCAACTCTGACGCATCACCCTGCACACTCCCCGGAGCGCTACTCCCTGGGTTAGCATTTAGTCTGGTTGGCGCTCTGATCTGCCGCCCGCTGGCGGTTGTGACGGGGCCCGCCTCTGCTGGTGTATGAGTTCCGGTGTTTCGAGTTGATCGTCTAGTGGTTGAGTCGGAGTAAAAGGTATCCTCGTCATCAGAATACGTGTACTTCATCTTCTTTCCGCGCGTACGCCCCTCGTACAGTGAGAACCCAGGCTCTGGGCGTTTGAACTGTTCTTTGCGATTTTGTCGGTATTCGCGGCGTTTACGTTTCTATTGTTTGGGTTAGCATAAGACCAGGGATACAACCACGTTAGGTGAGCCTGTTGCAAATTGAACACGAACCTCTTCTCCAGCTTCAAACCGAGGGACGGCCTGTAGCATCCTCTGGGCGAGCAACTTTGCTTTCGGTCCTCCATCTTTTGTTTCGAGCTTTTCGGCTAGCGCCTTGAGTTCGTCGATTGTACCAGCAACACTCCACCATGTTCGGTTGGTCCCAGCAGGGTTGCTTTCTCGATATACTCTGAAGGCCGTGTCATCCTGTCCCTCGACCAAAAAGTACCGTCGCTTATCGCCATCAGATCCCCATGGTCTCACAGATCTGGGCTGGTTCGAGTCATCCTCCTGGCGGTTTTGCTTGTAGGCTTGGTTGATTAGGCCTTTGACGGTGTCGGACGAGGACAGGGTCCAGAGAATGAGGGTTCGAAGTAAGGTGAGCTGTAAAACCTGTGTTAGACCGGTTTTTCGTATCAACGTGAACAGGGTAAACGGACTCGCTCGGTAGGGTTCATGGTTGCGAAACTCGCACCCCCTGACAACGGACTTTTGTCGTTCCAGGCTGGTGCCCATTGGTTCTTGTGGGAGCTAATGGCATCCTCGAGCGCTCGTCCATAATGGCCAGGCCTGTAAATAATGACCGTCAGTATACTGCTACATTAGGGCAAATAGCTACAGATTTGGTTCGTACTTGACGTCTTGCTTGCGGTTGAGCAGCAAGCCAAGCAGGGCGCAGAGGAAATGTTCAGCTCGATCGCCGGGGACGGATGCGACAACGTCTCTCTCGAGCTCTTGGGGTCCGAAATGGGCGAGGGATTTGGGAAAGGCGTCGCTGAATCGGCTTCTGAACATGACAATAAACTGTGGCTGTCAGCAGGGCTCATGACATCTATACGCGACAACGGCAGGATGGTCGCGTCACGGTGGCAACAGAACGCGCTAGACAATTGCGCGAAAGCAGCGACGCGCAAAAGCAGAAGGGGCGACGTACAGCAATGTCGGGATTGTCTGCCAGGACATATTCGTGAGGTGGCGAGGGCGAACGTTTGCGCGGCGGCGGTGACGGGTCCTTAGGGGCTTTCTCAGATACTTTGGAAAAGAACTTTAGGATGCCGGCCTTGGAACCCTTGCCCTTGACGGGCTCGTCGTCGGCGGCGGCATCCAGCTCGTCATCGGAGGGCACAGGCGACAGCGACGACAAGGACGACAGTTCGGATGAATCGTCATCAGCAGACATGATGGCGGTGCGCGTCGTGGTGAGGTTGAGATGAATGTGGGGGAGGAAAGTGAGGACCGACGTAACTAGGTTCTTCAAAGCGGATTTGCACCCACTAGGCCGACTCAACGAGCCGCAAATTGGGCCTGCAGATTCTGATAGGCCCAGGCAAACATCAATTAACGTGCAGGGTCAGGCCCGCGTTTGTTTGGGCTCGCCGAGGCGACAAAAAAAGAGTTCCTGGCGCTGGCATACCATACCTGAGGCCGGGAGCAGTCGCCCTCTTGCTCCCCACACACGGCGCAGCCCTTTGTTTGAAGCCGCGCCGATCAGCACCCACAGGTGTCATTTCGTTTGGGCCGCATCAACATCGGTGCTCCGCGAGTTTTTGAGGAAATTTTTATTGTCACGAATGTGTTTTGGAAAGTCCGCTCGAAACTATCATATGCGATTGTAGACAACGCACATTACCACTTCCACATATCATATACGAAGCCAGCTACGACGCCTGCCTCGATCTGGCCCGGCGTCATGGTGCATTCTCGCAGGAATGTTTGCCGAAGCTCCACGCTTATTGAATTCAGTAGCAAAGAGTACTGCGCCTGATGGAGGACTAGCAAGTACGTGGTAGTGTACACATAAGGAGACACCCCGTTGGCTCAGAGACAAGAGATTACTCCATAATGAATGAAACTAGCACGTGATGTCCTTCGTCTTACTTTTTAGAACTTTTTAGGTGCATCGAGCCGAGCGGCCCCCGCAGTGCGTTGGCCTTTTTCGTTGCTGCTATTGGCCCGGAAAGTTGGTAGCCGGCGAGGGTTAGCCATCCATGATTATCTTCAGCACTGGCTGGGATGATGGGACCCATCAGGTTCGAGATGAGACGAATTCAATTCAATTCGCATAATGCGAAAAGTTCATGACCAAAATTTTTCCTCACACGTGTTACTTTTTTTCTGGCACTTTCAGGGCCTCAATATTTTCCGGAAATTGAACCAGAAATTAGACATGTGCGATATAGATCGGCTCAAGCAACTAATCAATCCAGGCAGAGTCTCCAGCAATCACAAGTATACAGCTGATAACGCTGGCTCTTGAGCATCCAGGTTCATTGAGTACTTCCTTTTATCTCAAGCCTTTGATGCTCAGCGAGTGACGCGCAATGACATTAAAGCAACGCCAGCGTTACCTTCTCACTCTCAACGCGGACCCACTCCGGATGTGATCTGCTCCAAACCAATCCCCGAAAACAAGTCAAACTTGCCCTGGCGCAGCGTGAATGGCCAGTCAATAAAATGCATTTCACCCAGCTCGATAACTTGGAAAAACCCAGAACTCGTTTGCATGTATCTGGTTAACTAGCAGTGTAGCCAACTTGTCGGTGCTGTTTTATTTAGCCTATTGCAAGAGCTGAATTTTTATATGCCTTTAGGCAACGAATTCATGCCATAAACTTGCACGTGCCTGAGGAATGAAAACTGCAGATAACAAACGTGATAGCTGCGCCCGAACTCTATGGAGGACTTATGAAGCTCAGAAAGACGTGCCCAAAATATCCATGATACTTCAACTTAGGTTAATTTTGAGGTAGGATTGACATGGCACTGCGTCCATAATGAGTCCAGAACAAGATGGACATGTAGAGAGCCAAAACCAACAAGACTGTATGGCGAGCATGAAGTAAATAAAGAATAACACCCCTTTTTTCTATATGAATGAATTGGGAGTGTACAAAGCTTCTCTTCTTGGGAAATGAATTGTAAACTTGAGAACTCTCTCGGCTTCGGACTACCATTGCTCAATTCAACACATTCTTCGTCTTTCAAACATGTCGCGCAGCATCAACCCAAATAGAAGTACAAAACAGCAAATGGAATAAGCCGAATCTGTATCGAAAATAAATCATAAACATCAATATTTTCTACAAAATTTCCCTTCTTGAGAATTTGAGGCCAACCGGCGACTCTGGTTCCTAGGTATTGCTCCATACATTCGGTGACCCACGGCAAAGCTTCGGTATGGCCCCACTAGGTCACGTGCGTGAGGGTTCGTGTCTCCTCGGTTTTTTTGATTCGCACAAAAAAAACTCCGCGAACTTATCGAGGTTGCCCATCAAACAGGTATTTTCCTCTTCTCTTTTGCTTGATCCCCTACTGACCAAAGCAGCACTACCCTTTCACATCACCCAGTGAATACCGCCGCCATGGGTAGAGTCATTCGCAACCAGCGTAAGGGTCGTGGATCCATCTACAGTCAGTAACCTCCCGAATCGACGCCCGAGACCGAATTTCGACGATTATACTGACGCTGAGAATAGCGGCCAACACGCGCCTGAACAAGGCTCCCGCCAAGTTCCGCAACCTCGACTACGCCGAGCGACACGGATACCTTCGAGGTGTCGTCCGCGAGATCGTCCACGATGCTGGCAAGTTCCCCGACACACGAGCAATAAATTTAATATCCTGGGACCATGACTAACGGTTGACTTTGTGTGCAGGCCGTGGTGCTCCCCTCGCCAAGGTCGTCTTCCGCCACCCCTACAAGTTCAAGCAGGTGACCGAGACCTTCATCGCCAACGAAGGCATGTACACCGGCCAGTTCATCTACGCCGGTAAGAAGGCTGCTCTGACCGTCGGCAACATCCTGCCCGTTGGTGAGATGCCCGAGGGTACCGTCGTCTCCAACGTCGAGGAGAAGGTCGGTGACCGTGGCACCCTGGGCCGAACCTCCGGCAACTACATCACCATCGTCGGCCACAACCCCGACGAGGGCAAGACCCGCATCAAACTCCCCTCTGGTGCCAAGAAGGTCGTTGCCTCCAAGTCCCGAGGCATGATCGGTATCGTTGCTGGTGGTGGCCGAACTGACAAGCCCCTCCTTAGTACGTTTTCTCCCCGGAACTGCACAGTTGCCGAATCTGTTTGTCCGAAGGAATTGAGTGCTGACAACGAATTACAGAGGCTTCTCGTGCCAAGCACAAGTTCGCCGTCAAGCGCAACAGCTGGCCCAAGACTCGTGGTGTTGCCATGAACCCTGTTGATCACCCTCACGGTGGTGTAAGTATTTCCGAAATCTGCAGACGGACAATGAGATGGCTAATCACCTCAAACAGGGTAACCACCAGCACATTGGTAAGGCTTCTACCATCTCCCGATACGCCGCCCAGGGTCAGAAGGCCGGTCTTATTGCCGCCAGAAGAACAGGTCTCCTGCGTGGTACCCAGAAGACGAAGGAGTAAGGTGGCTGAAATTCATGGTCTCATTGGGTTGGTGTTATACTGGCTTGCTTGCATCGATTGAAGGGATTGCAAAGGGCAGAAGGCTGGTAGCTCCGAGGGCAAGTACTATGGCATTTGGCGCAAAAAAATCTGAAAGCCGTTCTCTGTGACGCGTGAGATACCACCGGGATTATTCGAGATGACCTCGTAATGAGAATATGTGAATGCAATTGCCAAGCAAGTCTCCATTTTGGTACAAAGCGTTGATATCAAAGTGCACTCGTGGCATGCGCCTAAGTCGAAATGATGCAATGCAGTCTTGACATCAAATTCCAGGGCCACAGCGGAGCCACCCGCCGCCACATGTATCCAGTCTTCGGGTTGAGATCAATCCCAAATCAACTGAGCCTTATTAAGATTTCTTATCCAATTAATTGCATTGAATCGGATTTGGACCGTTGTAGGATTACCGTGGCACATTGTACTTGCAGGCAATGAGCGACCGGGCCAATGATCCCACGGATCTTGGCGTTGCGTTCGGCGATTTTCAAACCTTGCCCGGCGTGGGTAGGTTTCGGCCTTTAGCGATTGACTGGGCCGGGCCAATCGCCCAAATTTGTCAGAGACAGTCTGGCATTGGAGGAGACGGTGGTGATGGGATGGATTGGCTTGTGACCTGGTGGCGAGAGAGTGCGTCGAGAGAAACGGGCTCGACTCGTATGATTGCTATGCAACGGCCAGTTTAAAAGCGAGAGACGGGATCCTGCATGCTGCTGGCTCGGTTCTCAACTCGCCTACTGCAACGCGCAACACCGAAAGTCTCCCCCGCTGTGACAAGCAACCAGGCGCTCCCAGACTACTGTGCCGCACAACATGGCAATGCCAATGTCGTCCTGTCGGACTCTGCTACGGGTGCAAAGTCCCCCGTCTTACCGCTTCCAAGGTGTCGCCATCGCTCATTCGCTACACGTGGGCACGTCCCGTGTCCGGCATCGCTGCCGTCCCCAAGTCGCAATTAGCCCCACGTCGCCCTGCCCCCACCAACCCCTCCATCCCCTCGACCTTACTCAAACTCTTCCCCTCCAGAAGGAGCTTCAAACCCGTCCCCTTCAACTCATTTTCCAATCACCAGCAAATTCACCACAATGGCCCCCGTCAAGGAATACGCTCTTCTCTGCCTCGAGAACCCTCTGCTTGGTACGTTGTTTTTTCTTGCTCCATCCCCGTGTACCAATGCTTTGTCGTACACTAACATAGCTGCCCCTCCCATCACCTCTCCTCCCCCGGTGATGCCGCAGTGGCTTGGTCCAACTCCTCATCAATTTGCTCACATTTCCCCCAGATATCCAAGCCGTCGGTGACCAGGCTCTTCTTGACAAGTATGGCCTGAAGGCTAACGATGCTATCCTCGCCGAGGAGAAGCACATTCCTCTCTACGAAGACCTCCTCAACAACTACGATGCCAAGCTCATCGCCGGTGGTGCTGCCCAGAACAGCGCTCGAGGTGCCCAGTACATCCTGCCCCCCAACAGCGTCGTCTACCTTGGCGGCGCCGGTGACGACAAGTACTCTGCCATCCTCCACGATGCCGTCAAGGCTGCCGGCCTCCGAGTCGAGTACCGTGTCGACCCCAAGGAGAAGACTGGCCGCTGCGGTGCCATCATCACCGGCCACAACCGATCCCTGTGCACCGACCTTGGTGCTGCCAACCACTACGGTCTTGACCACTTGAAGAAGCCCGAGATCTGGAGCCTCGTCGAGAACGCCGAGGTCTACTACGTCGGTGGCTTCCACTTCACCGGTAAGCATCCTATCATCCAAGACTAAACAGGTCACACTGACATGACTGCGCTCCCAGTCTCCCCCGAGGCCATCATGGAGCTTGCCAAGCAGGCTGCCAAGGACAACAAGCCCTTTGTCCTCTCCCTTTCCGCCCCCTTCATCCCCCAGTTCTTCAAGGACCCCGTCGATGCCAGCGCCCCCTACTGGGACTACGTCATTGGCAACGAGACCGAGGCCGCCGCCTACGCCGAGTCTCATGGCCTTGAGAGCAAGGAGCCCAAGGATGTTGTTGTTCACCTTGCCAACCTCCCCAAGGAGAACACCCAGAGGAAGCGTGTTGCCATCATCACCCAGGGCACCGAACCTACCCTTGTTGCCATCCAGGGCGAGGAGGGTGTCAAGGAGTTCCCCGTCCATGCCATCGAGAAGGAGAAGATCAACGACACCAACGGTGCCGGTGACGCCTTTGCCGGTGGTCTCCTCGCTGGCATCGTCGAGGGCAAGTCCCTCGAAGAGAGCATTGACATTGGTCAGTGGCTTGCACGACTTAGCATCCAGGAGCTTGGACCTTCGTAAGTTATCCCCAATTTTCTGTTTGCATTGCACTACTACTTGAGTCTCCTATGAAGCTACATGGGCCTTCTCGGAAAAAGGCTCCAGTCCCCCTGTACATGCCATCTCACATTTGCTAACCTACTTCTCTCCACAGCTACCCCTTCCCCAAGCAGACTTACAGCAAGGCTTCCAACTAAGAGGCCTCGCAAACAAACTCATCTTGCGATGTCCTAATGCAGGGCTGAATGTGTCTCGGCGTTGAGGGTCAAGGGAAAAAACGGTTTCAACAACGGCGTTTTTGCATCCGGGGGAAAGAAAAGCCCGGTTTTAACGGGGCCTGCTCTCGAACAGCGGTGCGGTATCCTCCACGATACCCCTTAGCATTGTATCAAGCAATTTTTTTACTTTTTTTTTTCGAAAATATAAATAGAGACTTCTTGCTTGCAAAGAAAGCCAGTATCCGATTCGCTAATCACAGCACGAGCAGCACGGGCATGCCGAGCTGGTGCCCATCTCGTCACGGTAAGTCAAGACCCTGAATTTCGTACACAAATCGGGCAAGATGCAGGCCCAGTAGATTGATATCTCCGCCACATCATCCTGAACATAATCGATTGCGCCTGTGGCACTCCTCTCAAAGTCAAAACGCAGTCTCGGGAGCCATCCTGGTTTATGCCACCAGAAGGCTGCAGCACAATGGTGCGGCAAGAGGCTTCTTTCTGGCGTAGCCAAAGCTTCCATACCCCGAGTGGCCTAGCCAGGGACAGGGATGAAATAGTATAAGACTGAGAGAGGTAAGTCTGAAAGTGGTTTACACAAAAAAACAAGCATCATATTCAAGGGAAAGATGCTGTCTACTTGTTTCCGTAAAACGCAGCTTGAAGAATAGCAGCATCGTAGCTCGAGGTTGTGTCGTCCATCTGGAAATGCCGGGCCGAAGACGAAGGGTTCTCCTGGACATAGCCATGGTCGGGGCGGCTCATAGCAAAGTGGTTGACATTGGGCATGCCGAATTCTGCGCCGTTGGCCGGAGTGCCTTGGTAAAGACTGCTGGGGTGAGAAAAGGCAGATACAGAAGACATAGGATGGCCGTCAAGAGGCTGGTGGCCCCACGATGGCGGCACTGTCTCCTTGGGCATGCGAGAAGAATTCTGTCCCCATTGGCTAAAAGCAGATGTTCGTGGAGCGCTTGAGCTCGTAAAAGACTGCAGCAGGTTATTCCTATGAGCCTCTTCAGCAGCCGAGACGACACGAGGGCTTCCCATCATTCCGCTGGCTGGACGAGGAGTGAGTGTCGTCGCAAATGGGCGTTCTGGGGTGATGAAGGGGTCTTCAAGACCACCGGCTACTTGGGCAACATCTCTCGACGAGAAATTCGGGCTCACCGGCCCGCTGAAAGCATCTCTGGCCATGGAAACAGAAGAATCCTGGGCCTTGTGGGGAGTAGGGGTATACACCCAATTCCAAGGCAGTGGCTCAAACTTGCCCGACGGGATTGACCCGGTTGGGCTCGGCTCAGGCGGGAGCATTCCGAAGAGTTCATTTGCTGTAGCAGAGTGCATTCCATACGATGATTCGTCAAGGGACCGAAGCTGTTGCGCAGGCTGAGGTGTGGGCGGCTTGAGGAAAGGTGCCAGCATGTTAAAAACGGTGTTTTCCGCGTGGTCTGGGGTAGTGGAAGTTGGTGGGCGAGACTCAGGTGCCCGGGCAGAGCTGACTGGTCGCTCAGGGGCTTTTTCAACGACATGCCGACTGACTGGTCGGCGGCTGTCGGATGGGTTGCGCTGGCGGTTCGAAACCTGAGGTTCTTGCTTCTGAACGGGAGGGTTGGCCATTCTGGGAGCCTGGCGAATGTCGACGGTGATTTCACGTCGTGTGGTTTCCTGATACTCGAAAACCAGCCCTTTCTCCGCTCGGTAGTTGAGAGGCATGATATCGTCTTCGGCCAAGAAATAGGCACAGCGAAGAACATCAAGGATCCGAGCCAAAGTTTCCTGGAAAGATGGCAGCCGGGTCTCCTTAGGTGGCAAATGAGGTTTCAGATTGCCATCTTCGCCAAAAAAAGATCGGCACGCCTCCGGAACCTGATCAGGGGAAAGGGGAAGCAAGCCGCGAGTTTCGACGTCCTCTGGCAACAAGTATGGGCAAGGAGCCAAATTTTCGCGGGTGTATGTGTCAGTACAGAGCAGAGTGAAGACCCTTGCAAGAGCCTTTACCATTTCAGGGACAACTGAACCAAGTGACTCGCCAGCCCCAAATATTTCAAGCCGGCGTGCCGCAAGCCACATGATATAAATACGCAAAAGAGGCAGCAGGCAATCAATAGTAGGGGTCACCTTATCAGTGGCGGAATCCTTGGGGTCGTTGCTCTCCCGGTTGACAATGTCTGTGAGCTCACCTTCCAGAGCGTTGCTGAATGACAAGATGAATTGGCAGTTGAGGCGCATGGTGTACTGGCAAAACCTGAATGAGGTAGCAGATGGGTTTTCTACGATGATCAACATTGAACTTGTTAGGCAAAGAAGAGCGCAACATACCTGCGTAGTTTTGAGACGCAACGAAGTAGGATGACATGTTGATCAATGACATCTTGAAAAGCGCCTCGGCATGAGAAGAACCCTTTGAAGCCATATCCAGACGATGCAAAACTTCTCGTTCTAGTTCGGAGCTCTGTGACATGGTTTCGCCCTTGTAGAAGACGGCGTGCAGCTTGCCGAACCAAGTAATAAAGGCATCCTGAGGGACTCGCGGGTTCCTGCGAGCGGGTGTCTTTTCAGGCTGCAAAATAGCTTTGAATTTGGCCTCGAGGTTGGGCTTGGCGTTCGGATGAGGGTCCGCAACAGCAATGCCTCGATAGAAGTAGTAAACAACGTCGAGGTCCTTGCCCTCTTCGAGACTTATGATACCCATCTGGTGAAAGGCAAAGCCAGAGTCCGTCTTCAAGTCGTACGCCAGGTTGTAATATGCCATGGAAATGCGATAACTTGACTTTCTAAGCCCAGCTTGGATCTGATATCGAGCCAGGTCACCAAGACAAATCAAAGTAAAATGACAGGACTTGAGGACCATATGATAGATTTGAGCGGGAACAGGGCTGATGGTATCGTTGGCAGACGTTTCCTGAACTTCAATGCCTTGGGCGATACGCTTCAGCTCCGGGATGTCATATCTCGCCGACAGCCTCTGGATGTAGCCCTTGTAGAACTCCTGAGCAATGCCTAGAAACGCGAGATATTTTTCTCCTAGCTTTCGCTTCTCCACATTGCGCTTGTCGCCCTTTTGTTTGTGGGGGCTCTGTTTATCACTTTTTTGTTTGTCGCCATTGCGTTTGTCGTTGGCTCCCTTGTCATTCTTCTGCTGCTTGTCGGCAGCCTGCGCCAGCTGTTTGAGGCGGCCTAGGGTTCGTCGGTATTCGTGGTTGATGGAAGTATGTACCGTCCACAAGATGTGATCGGCGCGCTCGGTGATGGCATACTCAAAATCGAGAAAGATAGTTTGCACGCATGCAAGTCGGAACCTATTGAAGTAAAAAAAAAAAAAAAAAAGTCTTAGCTCAGGCACATATGTCGTGGGCAAAGGCACAGGTTTCCCTCACTTGTCCAAAATAGAATCTATTGCCTCGAACTGAGAAATGTCGACACTGGAATTATTATCTTTGGGGAGCTTATCAAGCTGCTTGGTCAACAGCTTGCGCAGCTTGATAGCGGAGCTAAACCTCGCAAGTCAGTCAGTTGTGCGGGCGAGACGGAATTGCGCAAACGGTTTGCTTGATGTCCCGATTGACAGACCAGCAGCTGCGCAACAGGAGTGCATGGGCAGTAAGGATATGAAACGTACCGCCACGCCTGCCTGGCTTTGTTGCCAAGGTCAGCCTGCTCGGTCTCCATGATGGCAAAGTCGAGAAGGCGACGCTGCGGAGGCGGATGCTCAGGAATGGTCGAGCGAGACCGGAGAGGCAGGGGGGAAGCAGGAGTCGCGGGGGCGGCGTAATGGGCGAATGTCGTTCCTATATGACGTCTTTCTCATGCTTTCTCGGGGCCGGATCACGGAGTTGCGAATGGTCCATTACTCGGGCGCTGGTCGGGTTGCAAAGGTGGGAGGCGGCCTCGGCTCGCGAAAATGGAATCGTCGGCCGAGGAGAGACACATTGGCAGAGAGGAAGCGACGGGGCAGGTCGACACGAAGATGGACGGAGGCTGGCAGGCTGTTGGGCGCCACGATGGTTCGGGAGAGGGGGAGGTTCAGCAGAGGTGAGTGCGAGGTGAAGAGATTCTGAGCCGCCGTTGACGTGACAGGGTCGAGAATAAGGAGCCCCTCAAGGTCATGATCCTGCCCGTCGCCCCAAAGAGTGGTTGTCTGGGGTGGGAATACTTCGGAACTAGGACGTCGAAAAAAAACGGCCGCCCTTCGTCCACTGAGACGGGCACCCTTGGTTGGGTTCCAGTGGGTTTGCCGTTCGTTGCTCGCTCCATCCCGCACAAGATTCTCCAATGGGGCCGTGTCAGGCCCCTGTGCCCATCAGGTAGCATACCCTGTCACCACACCTAAAAGCTGCCCCTCGGCGAAAGCCCCTCCCCCCCAGGCCCCTTCGTCATTGTGACTCTTGATTCTTCAGTGGTCCCTTGTCGCTAACCCCACTGGATTTAGCGACTGGTCTAGTCCAGCAGCTCGCTGCTCGCTACCAATCCATGCTCCTCATCGAGGCCACCGCCGTGCTCCCATCCTTGACCTGGACCTGGCCATCTTAATAAGACATCCTATCAAGGCCATCTCGATCTGCCGACTCCTCAGCCCTCTCGCGCCCCCGGGTCCTCTCTCATCCCTGAGCCTCAACAACGTCAAAGCTTCCCCAGACAGCCGAATACCAAACGACACGAAGAAGACCGCTTCAGGTTCCCCTCACCGTCTCTCGCTTACCGCTCTCTGGGTTTGATTCAAAGTAATTCTCACCATTCCCCCACAAAGCTCACTGCACAAAAAAAGATGAAGCGCTCACGAGAGCTCGAGGACGAGCTAGATTCGTACGGCCCCGGCCCATCTACGGACTCGGCAGTCGCATCACGACCAGTGGCAAAAGTCACACAGCTAGACTGCGCTATCGAGGACAGCGACGACGAAAGCACCGTCACCATGAGATGCAACTTACCACCCCACAAGGAATCACTGACCTTCAGGTCCTACGATGATTACGAAGTTCACTACAACAAGGCTCACACCAACCGATGTCACGAATGCCTCAAGAACTTTCCGACGGAGCACCTCCTCAGTGTTCACATCGAGGAGTTCCATGATCCCCTCATCTCTGTGAAGAGAGAGAAGGGGGAGCATACGGTAAGCAGCCAAGCTGCTATTTCACTCCCCACTCGGTTTTCATCAGACCAAAAAAGTGTTAATGAGACGTACAGTATTCCTGCTTCGTAGAGGGCTGTGAACGCAAGTGCATGACACATCAGAAGCGCCGCCTACACCTCATCGACAAGCACCTTTATCCCAAGAATTTCTTCTTTGCCGTCACCAAGGATGGCATCGACGGGAGAAGATCCCTCCTCAACGACGGCACCCATCATCGCCGTCGTTCTTCGACCAACACTCAAACCAAAGAGTCGCGGCGCCGAGCTAGTCTACTGGAAGCAGCGGGGTCACAGTCACCAACACAATCACAGTCGGGCAAGCAAGCAAAGGAAGCGCCCCAGCCAAACTCCCCACCGCGTGCTGGCAGAAAATCTGCAGACAAGGGGTCTGTGGATACAGAAATGGCGGAGCTCACGGGAGCCATGTCAGCGCTACAGTTTGTTCCACCAAGCGTCCGGTTTGGCAGAGGTACCAGGGCTGGCTTCTCCAAAAAATAGGCAAGAGTATCAAAAGGGGGTCCAAACTGGCTGGTTCTGATCAGCACGATGTTATGAATGGAATGACTTGGTCAATGAAAGGATTTCTACCTCATCGGAATGACCGCCACCACCTCGCCATGTCGTTTGTAGAGCCATGTGGCTGCTTCTTTTCGTTCCTGATTGCGCCCAAACGCCTCCTCTCAAGTCCACATATGCAAACAAAGTGTACAATTCCTTAATATCCTGTCAAATGCTTGGCACAATACTTAATCGCTCGAGGCACAGCCCCTGCATCCGCAGCTGACACACTCAATGTCCTGTTCGTTCTTGAGATTCGTACGGGGAACTCGGCAGATGCAGGTGCTGTTAAAGTTGGTTTCCTTTGTCTGGATACATCGAAGACAGCACAGCTGGTTATCAGTCAGCATAAAGAATCCAAATACGCGCAAAGCTGCAGCCTGGGCATACCTTTTCGTAGCCTTGCTTCTTCCACTTGGCGATGAGCATCGCATCCGCATATCCATTCTTCAGCAACCACTCGTATAGTTTCTTGCTGATAGCCTCCTTCTCGTAGTACAGGTCGTATACGTAGCGGCTTCTCTGGTGAGAAATCTGGAACACTTCCCACTCCGCCTGGTGTTTAGGGCCCGACGGCGGCGGCTTGTTCTGAGCGTCCTTCATCTTGTTTGCGAAGATGAGGAGATCCGTCTCGATGTCGCTGAAGCCCTCTGGCGGGGGCTTTCGTTTCGAAGAGTGTCGGATAGCAGGCATTATGGCGGATTTTGCGTCGTTGTCTCTTTCTTTTTTGACGGTCGTTACAAATCTTCGAGAAATCGCGAGCTGGAGGCGATGTTGTTGATAGATGGACTGGCTGACGAAGGTCAGCCTTGTCGGTGGGGGGCACTGGCCTTGTGGCGGTGTCTTGACATGTGGCGGGTGTAGTCATGTGACTCTGCGCCGGAAGCTGGGCTTCGTGATCTCGGCTCGATTCTGGAACGTCAGAGCACCGTGGTTTCCGAGTCCCCAAGAGCATTGATTGCCCACCATGGCCATTACGCCGACAGAGTTTGCGAAGAAGACGGCGCAGTGTTAGTACACCCTTCTCCTGCGCCCTGTTTACCCTGCTGACGACCCAAATAGCGGCCAATTGGTCGGATGCGAAGCGTCGAGTGCTCTCCTCCTACCGCGAATGGATCCGAGCTGTATGTTTAACGAGCCCTTCCCCATACAAACGACTGCGACAATGAGAATATTCGGGCTATTTTATACCCATACATGCCTTTTTTCTCGCAGGAGACGCTATCCAAAGACGGTAGCTAACGAATGTAAACCAGGCGCCCGAGGTCCAGACCATGTACAACGTCCCCATGCCCGTGGCCGCCATTCGAACACGCATTCGACAGGAATTCGAGCGACACCGATACGCCAAGAAGCTGTCTCTCGTCGACGTGCTCCTGTTCAAGTCCCACGCCGAGTACCAGGTACGGATCGTCGCCCGCAGGGCAGCGGCAGCAGCAACATGGCCAACGTAGAGATATTTCCCGCTAACGCCAGGACGGCAGGAAACCATGAACTTCTGGAAGCAGACCAACCACGTCATGTCCTACTTCAAGGAGGAGAACTTCCGGGGCGACAAGCGACTGCCCTCGAGCTTCATGACCGGTTTCCTGGAGGTGAGAAATAGCCCTCCTCCCATTGGCCCGAGCTCCGTACTGATTCCATTCACAGGGTCGCAACTAAAGTTGGCGGCAACGATTGCTCGTGTATATATCTCATTAGAACCTCTAGCAAAAGGAATCCCTCAGAACGCCTCAAAGTACCTCATGCTTCTACGTGATTTTTCAAAAGGCCTCCATTTTGAACCTCTCCATGATTTTTCCCCCACTTGTCTGGCACTCATCGGTCAATACCCTGCTCAGCGTTGTACGCTTGTCTCTTGGTCCAGAACTCGTCAGCGACAACGTCGCAGACCTCCTGAAGATCAACAAGTCCCTTCTTCAGGGCGTTGACTGCGTTCCCCTCTGTAGATTTCATTAGAGCCGAATCACTAGTAGAAGATGAGAAGGTATAACTCACGATATGTCTGAATTCTGATGTTCATCTTGGCCTCGGAAGGATGAGGCAAGTTATAGGCACAGAACTCGACGTCGGGGCTGGGAGGGAATTAGCACCGGTTCGGGTCATCTTAAAAACAATATGAACACTTACTTCTTCATGATGACGTATCGGAGGGCGTTGCCAAGTGTGTGACCTTCTTCAAGGAACTCAAATGAAGCAGCGGTATCCGTTGAGCCGGGAAGCTGCATCATGTTAGAAAAAGTACACGAGACACACAAGTCCAGGGTGCTCTCCAACTCACAATTTTCACACGCTGGGGCTCAACCTCCTCCTCTTCCTCTTCCTCCTCCTCGGCATCATCTTCGTTGGCGTCGTCAACCTGCGCAGACGGGGGAGCGTCCTCCATGTTGGTATCCTCAACGGGATCGTCCTTCTTTGTTCGGGCAGGCATTGTGGGCGAGTGTAAACAAGAGTGATGAGTATCTTTCGAAATTACACCTTAATTTTTTTGGAGCAGGGTATGAAAGACAAGAGTCGGCCTCAAAACAACTGCGTTTTCACCAACCAAATCCGAGACTTGGACTGTCAGTGTTCGCTGAAGGAAATTTTGACGACCCATGTGGCGGGTTGTGGCGCAACTAGCGCACTCGCGCCAAAAGTTTCGGCGGTGAGCCACATCAGAGTGGGTCCAACCATTCCTGGAAGGACCGGATCCCACTGATCCGTATAAATCAAAATTAGTTATCCATCGTCAACAATCGGCTTAGCCCGGGTAGCTCAATTGGTCAGAGCGTGCGGCTTTTACAACATCCTTGGGAAACAGAGACCGCAAGGCTAGGGGTTCGACCCCCCTCTCGGGCGATGAACGGCTTCATCTTTGGAGTTTTTTTTGCCATTTTTGAGTCATAATTTTAATCCTGGAGGCGTGTGCAACGTCTGGGTTTTGAGGGGGTAGGTTGGGGTGGAGAGTTGGGTAGGTTTGGTTAGGGAGGGAGGATGATGAGCCCTATGGAGAACCATATTGGTTGTTCTGCACCTTTGACTAGTTGCATGGAAATCTCTTTGCTTTTTTTAATATCAGAGTCGGTATTGCTACTGCCTTGCTGTGGTGCTATTCTTTTTTCGACACTCTGGGCTACATTGCCTGCCCGTTGGGTTCAGGCCCAAGACTGCTAGCTAGATGGAGGCTGGTATTCACAATGCTGAACAACTTGACTCATTTCACATGGGCCAACAACAAGCAATGCCACTGTCACCCAGAAACAGCCATACCATCATCCGTTCCACAGTAATCCACTCGGTTGCACATGTTCGACCCGACTCGGCGAGATCTAGCCCAGGGTCCAGGGTAGCACTCGGATAACACCACGGTTTCTGACTGTACCAAGTCAGGGTCAGATGTATAGCTGTATCATAATATTGACACAACATAGTAACCCCCACTAGCAAGTTACATATGATGGAGTCTGGTTGTTATGCCATTTATGTCTTGTTTCTTCTTTTTTTCTCCCCATGTGCTAGTTTCTTGATGTTGTCTACCCCAAGGGGGTCAAGGACATGTTCACGTGCTAATCTGAACCAAACACCATTTCAGCTGCCTACTGGCAAAAATAGTAGACTCGTAGCATATCCGACAACATACCCGACAGGTCCGATGCCCGTTTTGGCCGCAGTGCAACCGTTCAAGGGCCGACTAAGGCATGCACACGCATGGTGTTGTATCCCCCAAGCACAATATGCGCATTCTGGATGTTTCCAAAATTAGACATTCGTAAAGTTCCCCAGAAAGAAGACGAAAAAAAAAGCGACCCCGTATACAACACACGGCGATGGCGGCATAATAATTTAAAGTGTCACACGTGCAGGTTCCTATTTCCGGCTACTGACGCATGGTAAAATAAATAAAGGTAAGACTGCAGGTGGGAAATTGATGGGCAAATTATTCGGCCGACCACGGGCGGCCAGTGGCACTGGCAGCGTGGGGGCATTTCGTCTCACGCAAGGACAGCCAAGGCAGGAAAAGGTGCAAACGTGGACCTGGGCGGAGGTGATATTGCACTTTGTGTTACAACAGCGGGCGGTCGACTCTTGAAACACCGCCATATGACCAACAGCAAAGCATACCCTGCGCCGCTGTCAAAATTCATCGTCCGGAGTTTAGTTCTTGGGGAATTGTAAGGGACATAAATGCAGGGATCTATCAAGCTTTCCACGAGGTAGACCCTAGGATTTGGTGCCAGAATGTACTCCAGATCGTCCACGTTGTCTGGCGACGAGAGCCCACTCGTGACCCAGACCAATACATCACCAGCAGAGAAAGAAAAAAAAAGTCGCCACGCAGGAGGAGAGGTGAAGCCTGATTGCCAGTGCCAGCCCGGGGGAGATACCCGATACGGAGGCGGCGGGATGGTCAGACGATACTGGTCAATGGTGCCAACTCATGATGGCCGACGCCGTGGCACCTGGGGGCATTGTTATCCATGTTATGGAGCCAGGCCTGCGGCGACCGGGCCAGTCGAACCAAACGCCAAGCAAGATGGGACGAAATGGCATCGCTGCCCTAGGCCGGACCTCGATGGCAATGCACTGCGCACGTTCACGGCTGGGCATGGTCACGAGAAACACCAGGAACTAGCCGGGACTGGGAGGTAGGCAACGGCTGGTCTTGGATGTGTTTGAGGATTTTGAGGTGCGGGATGGCTGACCCAATAAGCGGCGACATTGAGCATGGCCATGAAACATGGCCGCACTATTAATCCAATCAAGGCACCAGGGCCCCAAACGACGGCGTGCTGATGGGTTGCTTGGCTGCTTGGGGGGGTGTGGTCGCAATGCAGTTCGGGAGCGGTGCCCAATCCTCGCACCTGTCCTCAAGCCAAGTTTGGCACGTACGGGGGCTCAAGTTGCATGCGGATGCATATCGATCCCCCCAATATGCTCATAACCTGAGACGACGTCTCAGGTCAGGTGAAGGCACCCCATCCAGAATTTTCTTTCCCACCCTCAGCGTAGGAAGCGAGGCGGGGGGATAAGACGAAAAAAAAAAGAAGGCAACCACACAGCATCTCTAGATGCGTCAATCAGAATGGTGGAAACATGGGAGTGCGGATGAGTGCAATGGCCTCTCCTCTGCCTGGTGGATTGCCGATGGATGAAAGCAACCTGAAGCGATGGATCATGGCTGCGGGAGATGGCCAGCGCCATCATTTCGCAAGGGTGATGGTGTCGAGATCCAGGTTGGTCAGCAGCTGGGGCGCCCAGTGATGCACCGGCCAGACTATTGGCTTCCCGCATGGAGCGGACAGTCCGTCTGACTGGCACAGTTTTGCCAATGCGTGTCTTGCTTGAAAGGACACGATGGAATGTCTCAGGCCACATCTGAAGATGTCTTTGGAGACCAGCTCAGATCAGCCCAATGCAGGTGGTACGGGATCTGCGCCCCCGAGTTGCAGCTAACAAGATAATCCTATTGTGTTCGTCGCGCCCACTGTCCGGACATGTGGCACCAGACCGGACGGTGCAGGCCGGGGCGTTGGGGAACCTGGATTCACGGCGAATGGCTGGTCAGAGGGCAGCGAGGCCATCAGAGACAGGGGTTTCCGAGCAAGGATGGAATGCCTCTGGGAAGCGGGACTGGAGCGCTGCCATTCTAATGATGGCGCCAGCAGGACCAACCATGGGGCCGTTTGCTCTTCTTCCTCAGACGCACCGAGTATAATGCCATTATTGTTGCCCCATCAAGCGACTATAGAGGGGCCGGCGGATCAGCGAACTGATGTGAGAATGTGTCAGTCGAGCCGTATCATGGCCTATGGGTGACTATATGCGACACCATCGTAGTCAAGACCACGCGCTGGCGTTGAGGAGGTCCGTGATGGTCCATGGCGGCCGGCCAAGAGATGCTCATTGATTGACGGTTTTGGGATGCCCAAGATTGGCACAAGGTGGCTACGGGAAAGGGGGAGGGGTATGCTTTGGAGGCCCGAGCCCAGCTGAGGTGTGAACCGAGTCGACGAAAAAAAAAAAAAAAATCCAAGGCGCGCCAGCTGCAGGTGTCAGGGCCAGCTAAACCATCTTGGCAGGCGGATGCTAATAACGCACAGGAAGGCATCAAGTCAGATCCGGCGATTTTTTTTTTAAGCATGTTGCCAGGGGGCTTCAGCACAGGGACAGTGCAAATGAGAAGAGGACGGTAACGGTGGCGATGTCAGACCAGGTAGCGAGGCCAGTTTTGAAGCACCGTTTGTCAGTTGTTTGATACAGTGGGAGGGGACGATTGACGGTCAATCATCCTTTCATTTTCCTCATCTTCTTCATCGACATCTTTCAAACACGGCCATGTTCGGGGGCTCGGGACGAAGCGGTAGCGGCGGTCGTAGCGGTCGTGGCGGGGATCGCGTACGCTTGTGCACCAGGTTGCGTTTGCTGGAAGAATTGGAGCCGGAGATCGTCAGGGACTTTTCTGGGGGTGTGAGAGAATTGTGAGGGGCAAGTTTCAGCAGGCGGGAGGCAACCTCCACGTTGGAAGCATTTTTCCAGTAAGGATAGTCTGTATGTATGAGTGACAAATATGATAAGAGGGGGACTAATGATGGCGATTGACGGACGGGGCAACCCTGTCCCGGTTTCTTCTTCTTCCTTTTTTTGTGCTCATGATCAGCTGTCAGATGGCTACGAGATTGATGATCTGGGGTTTTGCATTAAGCGTTTTTGCTGGGTTGTGGCCTCTTGCTTGGCCATGATGTGGTTGCGTCTAATAGCACTTCATCTATGCAGCGGCCGTGACTTTGAGTTGGGCGTTGCGTGGAAGGGTTGCGACAAGTCCAGGCACAAACTTTGTTGACGCAGATAATAACGGTGCTCGATATTATTATTATGACTCTTCGATTTGGCATGGCGTTTAGCATTTCGCATACGGTTGTTGACGCACACATGTACATGCAACAGCGAGCCTCGCACCCTTAATGCTCCTTTTTGGGCTGTGTCGAAACAAACTTATCGACCAAAGTGGATGCAGTGTCGCGGATCGCTGACGAACAAGTGCGTGTAAATAGCAAATGCTGCTTTCTTTTTCCCTTGCGAGGCTTGGAGCTGGCTGCTTCACTTGCCAGCGCCACGGGGTACGGCTCACAGGGATTCCCAATTACAGGGCTGGGCCGGTTGCAACAGTGGGCTTGGATGGGCAGGAATCCACTGCGCGACGGGCCCGAAACCACTGGAGAACCCACCACAGCCGTGTCACGACGCACTGCACCTCGGCTTCAAGGACAGGGAGGGGGAGCACAGGCCCTGAAGGGACGGCGCATTTGCGACATTCGCCAGGGCCTGTAGCAGAGATTCTTGCCTGCGTGTCTGGGATCGACGTAAATAGTCACAAGAGGCGGTCAGTTCCAGAATGGGAACGCAAACCCGCCTGGCTGGAGTCGACGGTATTGCCTCTTATTAGCCTCACGGTTGGTGGGACGTTGGAATGGAGGGAGTGAGCTAATTCAAAGTTCCTTAGGAATTGCCTTGCCCCTCCCTCCCCCGTATCCTTCGCCATCGGGCACGCATCCACGTACAGACACACGTAGAGCAATGCGCAACCAAAAAAGACGATGCATGGCATGGCACTGCAAGTGGTGGGTGTGCTGTGAGTATGTTCTTATAGGGCAGCAGGGGAGGGGGATGGGAGGCCCAATCAGAAACGGCAGGGATCACGTCGCGGAGTGGTAACACTAGTTAGTATCAATCCAAAACCGCCAACGACGGTGTGGACAAGGCCAATGTCGCTGGAGGGCTGAGAGTAGTGGTCGATGGTTGGCCAGGCTGGCTCTGTCTTGTCGGGTCGCGTGCGGAAGCAGATCCAGTACCGTCGCAAGCTGCGAAAAGCAGGCTTCAGGTGGATGAGGGGGAGGGCAGAATGAGAGGGGGAGAGAGGGCTCCCTCTTCTGGCCTTTCCCGCCATGCGTTGCTCGTCCCGTCTTGGGCCCTGGGGCCGGGGTGCTGGAGCTGGGGGGAAACATAACGGCCCCCTGCTCTGCTGACGAAGTAGTTGACGCTGGCCCTGTGGCTCAGTGATCCCCAGCGGCGCGCACGCCTCTGGAGGTCCCTAGGTGCGAGTATGGCACGATTAGGGCCGCCGTCTGTCGTCCGTGTGCAACTGCCTCGTTTTGGCGTTTGGTCGTCATTTCAGCGTGCATTTGCATATAGCGGGCTGAAAGAGGGAAACCATGAGAGATGGGTTGGTCCAAATCTGCAATGGAAAACGTGAGAATTGATAGATGCACGCCCCATTCCATGGCTCCATTTCCCCTTCGCACTCTGTTTTGTCTGGCACTTCAAACAGCAGCAAACCTCCAGGCGACTCTTCATTCGCTCGCCGCCATCACCGTCCCATCCCCATCGCCCACCCCTGCTTTGCCTTTGTTCTGTGCGACGAATGTCCCTTAACTAGCCTGGTCCAGGGCCCCCCCAGTTTCCTGTTCTCGATCCCATGCCCACGGGCCCCTTGGGACCCCCTTGGCCCCTTTGGCTTGGCTTCGTTTGGCCTAGGGACCCATTGCTTCAAGACACGAACCAGGCGCCATGACTGTGTCACTTTTCCCCGTATCCCCTTTCATAAAATACAAGGCATGAAATAAAACATCACCAGGTACCCGACCCCTCCTCGCACCTCTCTTTTTTTGATCTTGCTTCATCTCTTGTCTCGCTCTGGGCCGCGTCCGATATCCAGCTCTTCCTTAACCTCCCCGCCCTCCTCCGCCATCCCCGCCGCCTCGAGCCGATCTTGAACCATCCCAGCGCCTGTACCTAGAGGCAATTGTCACTGCTGGTGCCGCCATCACCGCTGTCGCCGTGCGCCGCCGCTTCGTCACATTTGCTGTCGGCTGCTGGAATCCCTTCATTCGCTAATTCCACCCACCGTGGCCCACGGCCTTGCATCTTGCGCTGTTGGCTCGGCGCTTGCGCTTGCGCTGTGCTTGGTTCCCTGCCTTTTTACCCTTTCAGCAGTCAGCGACTGGAAATAACTAGAACTGGGTTTCCGGAGCACCGGTCGCACGCAGTCGCTCTTTTCCTCACTCCTCTTTTTTGCTTTATTAATTTTTGCATCCGCTTGCACGGCAAGCAATCTGCAGACAATAATAAGCCTTGCTACCTCTGCGGTGGGTGAAAGACACACGGACCTGCCGACCGTAAACCCGGCCACTCTAAAGTCACCAGTCGACCGACGGAGCCACTTCGATCACACCCCAGCTTGATTACACTCGTGCTCTGCTTGCTGCGCACCATCAGCTCCAAGGACATCCTAATTCTGCCTCCTCTTCCGCTTCCGCTTCCGCTTCTCCACGACTTGTTTTTTAACCTGTACTTCGCTTTTTAAAACCACCATCTTTAAACCCCCCTGCACCTCGCTCGCTACTTGCTTTTGGCACTATTTTCGGCATCGCCATCTTCCAGCCCTGCCCCAGACTGCAAAGCTGAATCTCCAGCCTGAGCTTGGACCAGAACTCTGAGCCGCACAGAAGAGAAACGAAACACTCCAGATCGAGCCACGGATCAAACGCTGGAGACTCTGGCTTCTATTTCTCCTTCTTTTCCGCCTCTACACTTTCGTTTTCTTCCCTTGCATCTCTCTTGATTCTGCAAGGGCTAGACTGCGCCCGACGGCACCTCTTCATTCCGGGACCTGTCGACCGATTCATTCCGCGCCAAAATAGGACGCCGCCTGCGACTCAGGGCCTAGAAAACCACACTTGGCGCTCGACTCGCCTCATTCTCGCTTTTTTTCTTCTATCTCCACCACTGCACACTCTTGCGCCCTCGCTTCATTATGAGTGCTGCAATTGCAATGGTTCCCTCTCCCGCTCCTCACGAGAGGTCCTCCTACTCTGACCTGCCTGCTCCTTCGACTGCTGCATCCACCGCAGCCCCCTCCCCATCCGCACATCGCTCTGGCGCCCCCTCAACCGCGCCCAATGCTTCCGCGACAGCTCAGCACTCTAGCGGTAGCCCCAATCCATCTGTCGCTCCCTCCAAATCATCTCCTTCCAGCGCGTAAGTTTTTTCTGTTCCATCGTGTTCACATCGCCATCTCTGATTGCTGACTTTTGCTTGTCTAGGTCTCGTGGCGCACCTCCTAAAATCATCGTGAAAAAGGAGCCTGCATCACCCAGCATGCCTAACTCGCGACCCCGACCAAGGAGGCTCGACCTTTCCAAGAATACACCCAAATCGAACCAGCCTGCCACCGCTCGACCATTGACTGCAAGGGAAGGTCTGGGTATCCAGGAAGTTGGCATCGCCTGCCTCTCTCCCGGCTTTGTCACCCAAGACCCCGTGATGAAGGAGCAGCTCCAGCGAAGTATGTCAGTCCGGGAACAACAACGACACATTATCGAGGCTCGTCTTCAGCAGCAGTCAGCCAAGGGCGAGGGTCCCGATAAGGACCCTGTGTCCCAGTTTTCTGCCAAGACGCCGGGTATGTCGCGCAGAAACAAGGCTCCTCCAGGCCTCTCCATCGTGGCACCCTCACACGAGCAGTTCGCCAACGAGCGAGTTATCCAGTCTGCACCTCTGGGCCACAGCTTTACCGGTCGTCAGCACCCAGCACCCATGACCCGACACATCACCAACCAGCCTTCCAACCTGTCAAGTACTTCTCATATCCACCATGTGCCCGCCAACCAGACAGCCAACCGTCTTCCCCCCATCAGCGATGTCTTCGGCCAGGGCCTGTCCGGACATCCCGAAAACGCCCCTCAGTCTCTGTACCCCAACGCTGGAAGCGCCAGAGCCGCTCCTTTGACGTCCCCTGGACACCCGCCTCCACCACAGCAGCAGCCCCCTACCTCTGCCCGACCCCGTGAGTATCGATCTGCCGAGGAAGCCCAGCAGGATCTTGCTGGCGGCCGACCTGAGCTTCTCCCCAAGCTTGTTCACTATGGTGGACACCAACCCCCTACGCCACCCTCTCCTGCCCCTGGCAGCCGCCCCATCGATGGATCCCGAAGCGCCAGCAAGCGCAGAACACGAGCCGAGTATGAGGATGGCAGCCCTCCTCTGGGCCATGGCCCGGCTCCTACTCGACGTGGTCCCTTTGGCGCTGGTCGCGATAGCCCCGAGACTCAACGAGCTAAGAGAGAAGAATTCCTACGATTATGTGAACGGGCGTGGGATCTGTTCCACTCTTGATCTCACGAATCAAATGCCGATGATGCTACGCAATTGTAATTACCTGGGGACAGGGCGGTCACCGATAAGAACCGCCCGACCCGGGCCATATTCTTGTTCATTATTTTCCGGTTTCACTGCGGCTACTCTGAATTGGCACAAAATGGTATAAGGATGAGGTGGTTCAGGGAGGTTTCCTGCGCGGGTGTAATGTTTTTGTATCTACGACGCCACGAGCCATTCGCGTCGACGCAACGGTGAGGGGAACGACTTTTGGATTGTGAGGAGTAGATGGGGAAAAATGGAGAGTCCGTTCGGACCTCGACTCCCTTGGGGGGGTATACCTTTTTTCTTTCTTTGAAATTGGACGGACAATGATTCTCACTGTTGAGCATGTCGACTTGAACATGGCATGCACATATTCTCTACTTTGCTGGTTCTTTTTTCGATTGATTCGTCCTTATTGCACATGGCGCTCTCTGCTTCGGGAGTCCCATGCACATATAGGGGACAGGGACTATTCGGGCTTCTCTGTCGGCTTCGCAAGGAAATTGGGAATTTCACTGATGGATTTTGCATGGGTTTTTTGACAGGATGTCTTGTATTGCATACCTCAAAGTTTTATGTCCGGTTCTGGTGGAGGAAAGGGAACGGTTATATTAGGTTCTGAAGTCGGATGGATCTATTACTACGTTGGATATAGGCGTGGGGTTTTCACATAGGAATTTCTCACAGAAAGGAACAATGCGCAACAGCAATAATCATTCGCCGTATCCCCTTGCTCGAGCCTCTTGGATTACCATGTGGCGCCTTGACTGTCAGACACTATTATCAAACTAGCCTGATCGCGTGAATGGGGGCCGCATCATCGCAGAGTCTCCACCTATGGCTCCTCTTACTGGGAAAGATTGTGTTTTCGTTGCGAGTGTTGCGAGTGCTGCGAGTGCCGCCGCTTGGCTTTTCCCATCCGCTTTCTCGGCCGGTCCACCAGCGGAGGGCCGCATAGCAATAACCCCTCGATTTAAATGCCGGTCTCCAAGGAACGCGGGCCTGGCCGTCGGATATCTACGGGATTCTGGACTAGCTTTGGTTGAGATGGCAAAGGAATTCTGTGGCGCCAGGAACGAGACGAAATGGTCGAGTGCCGAATAACGGACTCACTCGTTAGGGTTGGTATTCACCTAGGTTCTTTGGGCCTTTTGGGTTCGTGGCTGTGGGTTCGGGGCGGTGTTCATGGACGTGAAGTTATTCGCAGTTTTTGAGTACAACTGCCTCGTCCTGCCCCATCTCAACTCTACTTGCACACTCTCCTAAAAGAAGCAGAGCAACACAGAGAGAGAGATAATTCAGCGAGAGCCATCTACCTAGTCATGGGACACCGGGCAACAAAGCCCGCACCCATCTCACCCACAATAGCCATATAAGAAGCTCCTTAACAAGACCTCTCTCCTACCCAAGTTGCTTCCTCTCCTACTCAAGCCATTCCTGTTTCCAATGGTTCCAGGGGGCGCGGTCCTCGAGTTTGCCCCTCGCGATTCATATCCAATCCCTACCAAGGAAACTTACATTTTTTGCTTCTGTTCTGTTTTGCCTGGATAATGCGCCCACCCGACACGCCGGCCTGGAGTTGAGCGCCGTCCTTTGTTTGGAAAAACAGGACTTTTAAAATGTCGTCAACAGAAGTGAGCCTTCCCCACGTCGCCGGCCGAGAGAAACTCGGCGTGTTCAAGAACCACCGCCCCAGCCCTCTCCCCTCTTTGGGAGGATGCCAAAAAAAAAAAACGCTCAAGCAAAACAGCCATGTATATAACAGATGCGCCAAACACCGATGCTGGTAACATGTGAAATAAAAAGGGAAATACAAAACAGGAAACCGAAAATGGATCGACGTCATTGAATCGTTAGCCAGGACAGAGGCGCCTACATGCATTAATCCCGTCCGCTCCACGGCAAGAAACCCATCGCCTTGCCTCTACACGTCCCTTGAGAAGTGGTTGGTCTTGCTGGGACCAGATACTCCATGAGATATCGGGTGTCTCTCGAGGCGCCCAAAGTTCAACAGGGAGCCTGGTGGAACCCGGGTGCCATCTGTCATGAGACGTGTTAACGAGAGGGTCCAGTCGGGGTCAACTGACGCTCGCGAATGCGAACATCCATTACAGACCCTCCTCGCCAGCCTTGCATAGCTTGATTTCGCGAACCCACTCCGACTTGAGGACTTGGGCGGCGGTCAGGCGACGGGTGGGGTGGGGGTCAAGGACTGAGTAAATGACGTTGCGGCAACGCGCCTGTTCACACACATGTTAGCAACCTGTGGCCAGAGCGCGATTTGGACACTTTCAACATACCCGATGGAGGGACTCAATAGGTCCGTAACCCCCTTCGTCTCGTCGACCTTCGAGATAGCGAGCATAAAACTCATCCTCGTCCTTCTTGGCAAGTCGCCACAGGTGGCGTCCGGTTCGCATGGCCATGTAGATGACGCCACAAGCCCAAACATCGACAGCTCGGGCGTCAAACTCCTTGTCCGTGTACTCCTCAGGGGCGATGTATGGCGCGGAGCCACAGAGCCCTGAGACCATGTGGGCATCCGTCTCCCATGCCATTCGGAAACACTCTCCATTGCCAAAATCCGTAATTTTGAGACCGCCGTGAGTGGTCAGGAGGAGGTTTTCGGGTTTTAGATCGCGATGCGCAACACCCATCTCGTGCAGATACTCAACACCTCGCATCATTTGCTTGAAGAAACAGTCAGCCTCCTGAACCTCGAGCTTGCCACTCGACAGCACGAGGGTGTACAAGTCGCCACCGGCGCAAAACTCCATAACCTCGCAGTAATCACCCTTGGAGTCTTTTAGCAGATCGAGGGTGTGGATGACGTTTGGGTGTCGGAGCGAGGAGGAAATGCAAAACTCAGCCGTCAGTCGCTTGCTGTACTTCTTCTCGGTCTCTTCGGGTCGTCGACGAAATTCCTTGACGGCGAAGAGTTTTTCGCCACCGCTGCCGTTGATCTTCTTGTGGGAGATGCGAACGATGCCGAAGGCTCCCCGGCCGACCACTTCTTGACATTTTCCGTATTTTTCGACGAGGGTCGATGAGGCGTTGGGTCCGCCGGCCTTCTTGTCGCTAGCCTCTTCCTTCTCCTGCTTTAGCGTATCGACCCAGTTGGAGACCAGAGACAAGTCATTGTCAGGTGGCGCCTCTTGTTTCTTGCCAATAATGGATCTCCACATGTCTGAGAGTTTTTCCTGCCGGCGGCTCGATCTTAGATGGTGTTCGTGGCCGCCTGGGACGTCGGGTATGGTCACGAATCGTTGCGAAGGCTCCTTTGTGGTAACTGCTTTGGGCTTGGCTGCGGTAGCAGTCTTCTCAACTGTCTTGGTGACGGGCTTTTCAGCGGGCTTGGTGTCCGAGACGGAACCGTTGGTAGAAGAAGCCCTTGGACGATTGGTGACCTCGCTGGTGGGAGGGGGGGTCGAGTTTGCCGAACGGATGGATTCCTTGGAGAACATGCGAGTAAAGCGTTCCTTGACTGATCCCCTCTCGGACTTGAGATCAGGGACGGGGTTGCCATTGACAGCGGAGCCGTTTTGAGGGTTCAAACTGGGGGACTTCTTGACCCCATCCTGCGACTTGATGGATGAGGGCTTAGAGCTCGATGCGGAAGGCGGCTTGTTAGAAGAGGTGGGGGGAGGAGGATTTGGCATTTTCGGCTAGGGACCAAAAGAAAAGAAGGAATAAAAACCAGTCTCCGTCAATGCAGTGCGTTGAAAATAATGGTGGTTGAAGAGGATGTGCTTTGCAGGGCGCAGAATAGGCGGGAGCACGAGAGCACCTCAGTCAGCTCCAGACGCAACACGGCACGAGGCGATGTGTCGCGCAGGGGTGTACCAAGACACACTGCGGGTTTTGCAGGCGGGTGGGTGTGCAACGATGATGTGAGGTGCAGGTCGTTACAGCGCGGATGCAGTAGAGGTGCAGTAGAGGTGCAGCGCAGCGCAGGAGAGCAGCACAGTGCGGCAGGCGAGAGAGCGCGAGGGAACCGACTTGTAAGTTGAGGCGAGCGGACGGGGTCTAGTAGTGGAGGGGAGGAGACGGTGGTGGACGGCGGCTGGCCGGGATGCTGGCGGGGTGGTGGATCAGTGGTGGGCAGTGCTGCGCAACACTGAACAAATACTGGGCAGTCGGCGGATAGACAGCGAAGAACCGCCTATGTTGGAGGTGAAAGCTAAACCACAAGGCTTGCGTGCGGGATCTCAGGCGCCGGCTGGGGAGAGGTGTCGTCGATCGCGTGGGCTTCCGGCCTTGGCTGCGGCAATGCCAAGGAGCACAAAGCAAAGACGAGGGCAGCGGGTGGAATTGTCTCTTTATTTTGTCTGGCAACAGGAGTGGATGTTCCAAAAAACCTCGGAGGGTCACAGGTCGGGTCCTGCGAGGAACCGCTGGGGCAGCACCTGGACTGGGGGGTTGTAAGGGAAATCGGACAACGCTCAGTGGCGCAAAGGGACGCCTTGAGGCGCGATGGGCTCAGGCCCAGCAGGAAGCGGATGCTGGGACCACAGGCAGAATAGGGCGATTGGTTTGCCGTGCCGTGCCGTGCCGAGAGACCACGAGATTTCGGTGGAAGAGCGAGGAAGAAGAAAAAAAAACTTGGGAGAGACGCAAGAGAAGGCGAAAAAAAAGACGCGGGAATTTAAGCCTGGGGAGAAGGTCGGGGACGGGGGAAAAGTTGACTGAGGGCTTTGAGGTAGTTGCTAAGTAAAATGAAGTGCGAAAGGGCGAGCGGGTAGGTAGGGTCGAGGGTCTAAGGTGGAGACCGGCTCGGCCGCTGCTGTGCTGCACCGCGCTGCCCTGCGCTGCCCTGCGTTGCGGTGCGGTGCGGTGCAGCTGTACATGGTAGCAGGTAGGCGCTGCAGCACCAGTTTCTGCCTTTGACGCGGGCTCGGTGCCCTGGTGAAGCTGGCTTGTACGGGAATAGCTAACACGCAGAGGTACCTGCAGTTCGGGGGTGGGTGGGTGGGTGGATGCGTTGCTGCTGCTTCTCCTGTTGCTGGCGGTGGCTTTTTTTTTTTCCCAGACAGGGTCGGGCTAGGTAATAAAAAAAAAAGGAACACAATTCTTGGACGTCTGGGGGTCAGAAGGCCAACTCACACCCCCTCTTTGGAAGCGGGCCATTGGGTTGCTTGCAAAGGACCGTCGGCACTCACAGCCCAAGCAGCTTGTTCCATGAAAAAGAGGGTGAGGGGGGGTCCTGCTGGTTGGACGTGAGCAGTAGGAACGGCCGATCGAGTTCCAGCCGTGGCCATGGCGGCCATGGAGTAAATCAGAGGCAGTCGGTGGAGGGGTGATGCCCGTAGCAGCGCAGGAGACGGCGAACTACAAGTCTGCACCGTAGCAATAGCTACAGTACTGCCGGAGCTGTATGCAGGAAGGGGACGCGGAGTGTGGAGGGGGTGCGGGAGTGCGTCAAGAGGCTGGAGAGGCGACGCACTCATCCCATCCATCCCAGAGGCAATGGGAAAGGGAGGTCTGACGATGCAGCATGTATGTCCGAAGGTACGACTACCCGAGTGTGAACTTCCCGCCAAGTATACGTCCCGGTCTTGGAGGTCCCTTTGGGCTGGCGCCAAGACGGCAAGGTACCTAGCACCGGAACCCGCCAAGACCATGTTGCCGACGTCGTGGGTATGCACGAGGTATGTGGTACGCGCCCCAGTACGCTGGTCGTTGCTGCTAGAGCCTGTTGTAGCCCGCCCACCCCAAAAGCCGTCCAGCCCACACACCTCCAGCCATTGTTGTTGCACTCAGCACGAGTATAAGTGCAAGCATGCAAGACGCCAAGCTTTGCGGCGACGTGAGTCCTGCAGGCTGGAATGAATAAATCCTCCTTCTCCAACCCCCCGTTCGTCGCTGATCGATAGATGGATGGGTAGGAACTAGATCCATGCGACTCTTCGAGCCACGAGTGCCACCATCATCGGCAAAGTAAAGAGTTGTGGGATGCCCAAAAAACAAAACCCAATCAGCAGAACAGAAAAAGGCAGAAATGTCCAAGAGGAGCCAAGGCTCAAAAGAGGAGCTCAGTTTTGCGCTTCTCCTCTTATCCCCTCCAAGTGACGTAGCTGCTGTGGGGAGAGGCAAGGGAATCCCCAGCAACAACGAGACGAGAGTTAACTAACTAAGCAACGACGGAAGACAAGTCCGGCAAAACTGAGAGTTCTAACGCTCAGTACAACGCAAGACATCGCAGTACAGCAGCCACGGGCCGGCCTGCCTCTCTCCAAGTGTGAGAAGCTGGGGGGCTGCCAGAGTGTATAATAAGCACCAGGCCCAACCAAGTAAGACAAGAATAACGACAAGGCATTCCTCCAAGACGATGCCGTATCCCCCATTCCCAGCTGCGCCCGCGCGACGGAGGAATCATGTGGAGGCGGGGGTGAGAAATTCTGGACGGATACAGGCAAGTGTCCCACGGTCCCTTTTCATCAAACACAGACTAGAAACCCATCCACCGGTAAGGAACTTGGGTTGTGCTACAGTCTACAGACAATGGACAGTTGAACAAAACATTAGCGCCAATCTCGATGAGGAGAATTTCAATGCACGGCGTGATGCGATGCATGCTAGTGGGGCCTTCGCCTCTCACACGGATTGACAAGAACAAGTTTCGTGGGCTTGGGGGATCTGGAGCCGATGGCCAGGCAAGCCAGAGCCACTCAGCTGTCGGCCTCGCAAATCGCCGGCTTGTTCAAATTGTCAAATTCCATGGCGCGCGCGCGCGCCCACTCATCAAGGGGCCAGACCGTCGGAGTACCACCTGAGCGCGCGCTGGCTGGGCCGTCCTAAGGCTGGAACTGCGCAAATGGGATGAACGGTGTGGCAACCAGGCGTCTTTGTCTTGAACTGCCTGTGTCTTGTCTTCTCACTGCCATGCGTGGCCCGCACTTGCGAAAGACGCCGAGAAACCATGTCATATCCGCTCTTCCCACATCTTCACTCGGAGCTTGTCGCAGATATGTCGTAGATGGCTATTCCCGCCGTGTTCTAGAGTTGGTGAGGATGTCGGGACCGTTGTTGATCAATCCAACAACCCACGCGAGGGTCCACGACCGAGGCCCACATCAGAGGTGCCAAGCATGATGGCGCTGAGGGTCAGCGCTGCTGCACGGCTTGAGGGCCAGTAGCCCAGATGGACAAGATCCGGCTAAGGTCCATCTTGACAGGGATAGTAAACTGTGGAGAGAGCTAGGAGCCCGCACCATGCTGCCGCCCCGGCCCCATGCGAGCGAAGGAAAGAAACACCGCTGTCTGAGGGGCTGAACAGCCGAAGACAGTATCGTGGAGACATGGTGTGTACGAGGTTACCCAACGGACCGCGAATCCCATTGTTGAAAGCCCGGCCATGTGCAGGACTCGGGCTGTTTGTTTTGTTTTTCTGTTGAGAGGGGCTCACGGAATGGACAGGCCGTGTCAGTGATGCCGGCGGGCAAGACTTGCCACTGAGAGACATGCTGGTGAAAGCGAGGCGAGGCGAGGCGAGCGTCAACTGGATTATTGTGTCGTTGGACGACAGGCCACAAGCTCAAGCCCCCCAGGCGGCCGAGTGGGGGAAGCTTGCACAGAAGCATCATGGTCATTCGAGGTGGAGTGCCAAGGCTCTCCTCCACTCACCTTGCTGCACCTTTGCCGATGAGACTCTCGGAAATCTGATTTCTGCACCCGTCTTTTGATATCCATCTTATTCTTCGCCCGAACGCAGTGGCACAATTGGGCATACTGGCTAGGTTTGGAGCGCCTTTGTGGCAAACACAAGTCGAGGTCGTCTGACTTACACTGCGCCTTGCAACAGCAGATCGGCGCCAGTGCGTGCTACACTGTACCCTTCCGAGCCCCAGCAACGTCATTCTGGTAGGAGAACGAAGGCAAGAAAGCTACTGGCTTTCTAGCAGCGCTTCGAAGCACCGAGGGATGATTTGCCGTCGCAAGGCGCCAACCAAATCCGCCAGGTTGGTCTTTGGCCAGCCCTCGGTCCACACCCTTATTCGGAGCCCTGCGCGCGCTAGGCTCGGTGATGCAGTTAATGCCAGCCCCTCCGCACCACCGCCTACACGGACGTGTATTCCTGGGTGACTGGGCGACCTCCTCAATACCAAACTTGACTCAGTTTTTGTTGCCGGCTGCCTGGGAGCTCCAGGTGCTTTGGGTTTATGTCTGTGTCTTACATGTTCGAGGACCGGACAGGAAGGTAGCTGTGCAAGTGCTGGCCAGAATACTCTGACGTTGCCTACTCGGGGACATCGCCAGGCAAGAATGGGCTTGGGAGTTTGCGAACTGTTGGTCCATCATGACCACTTCTCCTGTCCGAACCCATCCATTCATCTCTTCATTGTACCTCTCCACCGACTCGCCTCTGCCACAGCCAGAACCCACCCCCATTCAGTGTTGTCAGCCGCTCCCCCCGGCTCATTTCCACCCAGGCCCTATGACCTCGCAACCATAACCAGAAGATTCGGCATCTCGCGCTGGGTTACTACCAAGTCATTTGTTGCGGTCAGGCCAAACACACCTCCCTCCCTCCCTGACGCACCTCTGATGCTTGTTTCCGCCAGTCCGCACCATACACCATACATGGCAGTGTCGTACGTGCCTACCCGTCTGCAGCCGTCAATCTGCTAGATGCATGTAAGTCAAGGTACCCTGACCATGGGGCCACCTTCCTGCTGGTTGGCACACGAGCTACCGCGATTCTTAACCATCTCTACGGTTGCGACTCGTTCCTCCGTATTCCCCGGTACCGAGCCGGCACTGGGCGGGTGTGGACTGGGTGTGCACTGAGCCAGGTTATGAGCCATGCCCTCAGACATGTAAGCCGCCGTGGACTACGGCTTCGCACGGTCCATCATGTCTCCTGGCGTACATAGATTATGACATCTGCTAATTCACCCAGAGCCTTTGGTTGCCCAGATAGGCATTGCTCCTGAAATCCAACCAAAAAAGAAAGAAAAAAACGGCAAGAGTAGCTGCATTGGCTTTCACAAAATGACGAGGGTGAGCAGCGCATGATTCCGGCCACGCCCGTTCCCGCGAATCGGCCCTGCTCGCCAATTTGGCTATGAGGCATTTCCTTGCGTCCGTGTCAATCAAGTGTGAAGTGGCATGGCTTGCTGATGGTGCTCCCACCGCCACCGCTTCCACTATTGTTGCTGCCGTTTAGCATTGCCACTCCCGCCTGTCTACAATCCGATTGCTCAGATCTAGGAGCCAGCCAGATGGCCGGCGCGTCGTGTGGTGATTGACATCTGTACGCCACGGCCACGATGTCAGGGCAGGACAGGGCGAATACCAGCAAAATCCCCAAAAGCGATTGACACACATCCCCAGAGCCTAATACGGCAATTGCAAAGGTACTTTCCGTTTTCCCCATATACTTTTTGTGTGCGTTCAAGGAGGCCTCCTGCAGCACCCGGAGCCTTCTCCGCTGCAGCGACCCGCCGAGAGCCAAGAGGCAACGCCTTGAACGTTCCCCTGCTTTCGAGCACGTCTGGATGAGGTCAGTTGCCCAGCTCACCACATTGGGTGCTTACACAATCAATCGGGACAAGCCTCTCTCTGTTGCCCGTAATAGCCGCCAGCCGCCATCCGGCTTGGCCACCTCAAACGAGCTCGCCTGTTTGGCCCTGCATCGTCCATCATCAAGGCCATTTCCCTCTTGAACTAGCTGCTGCTTGCCTCCGGATCCCCGGTACCGAGTAGGTTAAAGATGCACTCCTTATGTGGACCTGAGACGGACTCGCATTTGCAATCTCGTCGGTCAGCAGGCCTTGGCCAACCTGGACAAACTTACCCCATAACATGATTTTTAGTGCCAGGCTCGTTGTTATCAATAATAGTCACGCATTTTCGGGAGTTTTTTTTTTCTTCTCATCTGACTCATTTTAGGTCAAGATTCGAATCCCCAATAAGTTGCCCACCCATACAATCCACAACAGCACCTGGCCTCCTCCTTGGCTCATATCCCTCGGGCGTGTATGGTGCATCTTTTTGCGTCACTGACATGCAACTCGCACGCGCTACCTCGTCTAAACAGCAGCTCCTCATATGCCACATACGCTAGGCAGAATCCAAGCCCATGTCTTGAATAAGCATGTTTTTTCTTTGCCTTGCCGTGCCGTTTTTTTTTTTACGTCACGCTGTCGCGTTCAGCCCTAGTTCGGATCCGTTACACATCTCATAGCCAGGTCGCTTGAGATCTTTCCTCGTGCCGTATCGCCGCCATCTGACTGGCTATCCAACGTTCCAAACACCCAAGGTGTTGGTTTAGGGCTGCTCAGCGATGGGGCCCACCCCTCAAGCTTACAGCCAGGTACCGAATGTTTATATCCAAGCTGCGGCTGTCAGCCAGCGAACCCCTGTTTAGTACATGTCCATGCCAATGTCCCACAGCAATACCCAGCAGCAAATCATCTAGACAAATTTTAGAAACACGAAGAAGAAGGGTCATGGTAGGACCAAGGGGCAAAATATACAAGTCAATTAAAGAAGGAGAAGGAAAGAAGCTCCCAAGAGTCAAGGAATCCCCCCCATCTGGGGTTCAGTTGCCCCGTATAACGATGGCGATGCCAAAAGAGAGGCTCCCGCTTTTTTCGGACTATTCTCTCCTCACTCTCTCTCTCTCCCATCTCGCAACTAACTAATAGCACCTCTCCGGGGTCCGAGACAGAAGACGGCAGCTAGTTCAGAAGCGGGCACAATAAACACCAGCATTCCTTCTCCCTGACCGACAGCCATGAAACTCACCGTTCCAGTGCGTGGATTGTTTTCTCGCCCATCATCTCCCGGGGGGGGGGGGGGGGGGGGGGGGGGGGCCCGAGCCCCCCCCCCCCCCCCCCCCCCCCCCCCCCCCCCCCCCCCCCCCCCCCGAGCCTCTGCAGCAAGGTCAATTCGATGGCCACTGCGCGCGTGTGCGCCCTGGGTCTTGCTTGGCCTCCCTTTCTCTCTCTCACCGCGGCAGCCCGCCAGCCCGCCAGCCCAGCCCAACATGCTTGAACAACAACCATCTTGCTCCACCTTTGCCAGCGGTGAGCCTAGGCCCGTTTTATCAGTTTACACCAGGCTGTCTGGTTACCGTTTCTGCCGTCCCGAGCACGACAGCTGTCCCACCGTTTCTTATTATAGGCACACGAGAAAAAAAATTGTCCTCTTATTTCATTTATTTTTTATTGTACCCCTTGGGTCAATCCCTTTTTTTTTTCTGGCTACCTTGTCCCGGCAGGTATCATGCAGGGCTGATCTCCCAGGCTAGGATGCTGCCGTACCCAGTAAAGTTGCATATGCGTGTTCCTCGGGGAATAGGTCATGTATTTCCGACCGACTCTTATCTTGTGCTCTTCCTTGCTATGGTATCACTGGCATTATCTGTCCAATTAGCCATCAATCTGTACTGGCCTATCCCCGTCACCTCTTCCGGAGAACGCCAATGCATCCCACATTTGTACCCCAACGCATACGACGCACCACAATATCATCCATTCTCCTCACAGGGCTTGGCCACATGGCCAGCCGGCTAATTTTGCTTGGTATCTGATACCTCCAGCTCGGAGGCGAGGTGTGCCAGTGCTTCGGGGGAAGAAGACGCCGCCGCCGCCTTGGCCATATCCATATCCGGTCCCTCATCCTCGAGTAAGCCGCCGCCTGCCGATGCCTGTGGCACATCCTTGACAAACCTGGTCAGAAACACTGTCTTTTGCTGAGCGTTTTGTGCTGCCGTAATCTGCTCTACCGCGTTCTCGTATGCCCGGTCATAAACATTGAAGTCTACCGCTGTAGGGGAGTCCGATACCACGTCGGGCAACGCTTCATCCATGGCGAAGTCGTCTCTCGCACCCGTTCCAATGCCGAGAAACATAGTCTCGGGCTCGCTGTTGTCGCGGGGGGATCCCTTGCTGTCGTTTAAGCCAAAAATATTCTGAGCACGAACCTTGCGCCTTTGGGAGAGGAGCGCCTCGATGACCTCTACTTTGGCTATCTCCTTGGTGGGCGAAAAGGGGGTCGGGGGTGTGGTTGGTGTTGACGTCAACGAGCGGCTGATTGTGCTCGATCGCTTCCTGCTGACGATAGCTCTAAACTTGTGAATCGCTTTCATGACACAAAGTAAGTGGTTAAACTTTCTCGTCAAGGCGCGACTGACTTCCAACTCGTTTGGGGGTTCGATTATTTGGGCGACATTCTCCTCAGTGGGCAGCAGTTCATCAGTTCCGTTGCAGGTGACCCAGGGGTGATTCTAGAAAGCAGTCAGCTCACGCATTTCGTCTCTCAAAAAAAGCCTCCAGGGCAAAGCATACCCGAACTTGGTCCATAGTGAGGCGAGTTTCCGGGTTCTTGTCCAGGATCTTACGAATCAGGTCTGCAAAGTCCGGGTTCTCGTTCTCGGGGATCTGCGGCTCATCAGACTTGATGGCATCATACATGTCCAGTAGGCCATCCCGATTGAAAGGGATCTTCCCATACTTGAGACAGTAGAGAGAAACACCCATAGACCAGATATCAGCCGCTGTTCCGGACACATCCTCGTGCTTCCCACAAAGCTCAGGGGGGAGGAAAGCAGGCGATCCAGCCGATTTGATGATGCGCATCTGGTCAGTTTTCTCAAACATTTCCGAGACGCCAAAATCGACAACTTTGAGAACATCCTCGTCGGATAGAAGCAGGTTGTCCGGTTTGATATCTCGATGGATGATACCTTGGGCGTGGACTGTTATGGGCCTCGTCAGTCGCCACGAAGCGCCAGTTGTCTACGTCAGATCACTTACGGTACTCAATGGCCAAGATGAGGTCCCGGAACCAAAAACGGCATTTCTCCTCTTCGAATGGCTCTGCCTCCTCGTCCAGTCCAACCTTCATAACAACGCCTCGCTTACACATCTCCATGACCATGTAAAGCGAATCCTCCTCTGGATCATCCAGCACCTCGATCAGACTAACCAAATTGTCGTGATTTAGCTTCTTCATAATAGCAATCTCCTCGCGGATAAGAAACAGGGCATCCTTCATCTCGCTATTGCGGATACCTGCCATGCCAGGACGCCTCCCTGGGCCACGAGGTCCCTGACGAAGAATGTTTGACTGAGCACGTTTGCGCAACCGAGACTTGGAAAACTCCTTGACGGCCTGATCGAAAAGGCGTTAGTTTTTTGTTTTTTTTTCCCTCGAGGCTGATGATATCGGTGTCCATTTATAGGTAGGTGCCTTACGAATTCATTTCCATACTGGTCCTCTGCACGATGGACGGCACCGTAAGAACCTCTTCCGATCTCTTCCAGGATTGTATATTGATTGACTTTGTGATGGGTTTTGCCGTCCCCGTCCTCGTTTGTGAATTCGGTCTGGGCATCCAGTGTCTCCTAATTATGGGTCATGAGCAGCTGCGATCAAACAGGGGAGGGGGGCGCAGAAATCGAGGGCCGTCGTTAGGTGCGTACCTTTACTTCGCGGTGCGCACTCGGAGTGCGCCTATGATGGCGCATGGGGCTCGCATATCTCGGCATCCCGGTGGGTTCGGTGCTGCCACGGCGGCAAGCGCATGTTAGCAGAGAGGTTGCGACAAGGGCATTCGCTGCAGCCCCCACGGGCGAGCAGGTGCACTTACAGGTGGTGGGTGAGGGAACGCGGAGGCGCATCTTCAACGGATGTGTCGTCGATCTTGAACTGGGGCGAGGGAAAGGTGAAGGCGGGCTTGAGCTCCGGGGCGGGCAGGCCCTCGGCAGGAGGATCCATGGCGGGCATGAAGCCCCAGGGCAAGGCGGCAAGGAGGAATGGGGTTGTGAGGTTGTACAGAGAGGGGAGTCAGGTCCGCGAGGGCAAAGCAGCGGTGGTGGTAAAATAGGATAGACGACGTCTTTTGTCCTTCTGGTTGGGTGTGCCCCGCTCTCAGGATGGCCCCGCGATGGCAACCAACGTCACACAGACGAACGCACAAAATCCAGACACAGCAGGCAGAGGAGATGGGCGAAAGGAAGGAGAGGCGAGGGTGGGCGGAAGTGAAGGACGCGGCTATATCAAGGGATATATCCAGGACATCAAGGACTTGCAGCACCAGGTTTTCTTGGGGAAGGAAAAAAAAACAAGACAGCTCAGCTCAGCTTAGCCCAGCCGAAAGCCCAAAGCCCGTCGTGGCGGCGCCGACTGGTCGCGTCCCAAGCCTTGGGAGGCCAGCTGAAAAAGACCCAGGACGGGGGTGCGTAGGCGCAGGTGGGGAAAAGGCTTACTGGAAGGATGGCTTCCGGAAGTTCCATGTCTTTTGTCCTTTTTTTCCCCAGGGGGTGTGGCAGTTCGTCTCGTCTCGTCTCATCTCGTCTTGCTCTTCATCTGGATTCGGAGAAGGACGCTGCCGGTGACCGCGTTCGCATCCTCCCCGGGAAGGGCAACCACTTCACCAGGCCGCCTTGTGTGCAATTGATGCGTCAGCCCTACCCCAAGTGCTTCCCTCGTTTTGCTTCGTACACCACCGCACCGCACCGCACCGCACCGCCCATGGTTACACTCATTTGGTTCCATGTGCCGTCAACTCCGTAGGGCTGCCAATGGCCTCGCGGGAGAGCTTACACTACTCCGCTCGCGCTGGGCGGGGCCGCGCGTGTAAACCAACCTAACGGGAGCTGGCCAAAAACCCACTTGCTCGCTCTTAGACGAGACGAGGCCAGCAAGGGGGCGTGCATTGCCCAGCTCGCCTACCCTGGAGCCAAAACACGCCCCCACACCTGGCCACTTTACACCTCTACAACCACCATCGCGGCACCTCACTCACTAGTTGCTACGTCGGATTCCAAGTCTACACCCGACGCCATACTCGACCCTCTGCATTTCACCACGTCTCTCCTTTGTCCCATTCGCCCACACGCAGCTTCCTTTGGCTCCTGAGGCCTCCGGCAAACACATCATCCTCCCTTCTCTTAATTGGACCGGGTGCAAACCAGCTGCCCTGGTCCCCCCTTTGATCGTCAAACACCATGGTTGTCTATTCCTTCTACATCTTCGACCGCCACAGTATGCCTTGCCCCCCGTGCTTCAATCCCACCGCCCCCGAGATCCCTCTCAAGCTAATCCTCCTCCCCTGCTAGCCGAGTGCGTCTACTCAAGAATATGGCTGCCCCAGCACCAGAGCCCCGGTGATACGCCCGGGTCGGCCACGGCCACACCCAATCCCACAACGACGACGGCGGCGTCGTCGCGAAGCGCCTCGGACGACGCAAAGCTCATCTTCGGCACCGTCTTCTCCCTCCGGAACATGGTCCGCAAGCTCGGCGGCGACGACGACGCCTTCATCAGCTACCGCACTGCCCAGTACAAGCTGCACTTCTACGAGACCCCCGCCAACCTGCGCTTCGTCCTCATCACCGATACGGGCACCCTGAGCATGCGCAATGTGCTCCACCAGATCTATATTAACCTATGGGTCGAATACGGTACGCCTTTTTTTTTTTTTTTTTTTTTTTTTTTTTCAGTTTCTGTCGGCTACCCCTATTATGTTGAATGATTCGACATCGGGGCTCGTGGGAGCACAGAGCAATAGAAGTTCGGCGACCAAGGAAAGACAATGCGAATGCTGACATGTGATCGATATAGTGGTGAAAAATCCTCTCGCTCCGGTAGAGCACAAAGGTGGTGAAGGTGTCAAGAATGAGCTCTTTGAGCTTGGTCTTGACCAGTTCATCAGGGGACTTATGTGAGCGTCAAGAGGCAATCCAGAATTGTTACAGGAAAGCCGCCCCCCTCTAAGGATGGACGACCCGGCCGTGGAGGGGTCACCAGTCGCGGAGAAACCCAGCTCGAGGAACCCGCGGAAGGCTCGCGTCGGGCTTTCCGCCCATGGCCGTCTCCAGCTATGGCCGAGCTTTTTCAGGGGGGTTCAAATCCTTTGAGTCGAGCTCCCCAAATGTATCTGGGTGCTGCAGACTACAGGTCGGTCTTCGAGCTGAGGGCAGCAACCAACATCAAGGGATCATGCTCCCCAATGTTGAGCAAGAGGGCTTACAACTCAGGCCAACAGAATTAGTAGGAAATTAAAACAGAAGAGAGCTATGCCCAACGCCGAAATCTACGGCACCAAATTTTACAAGGGATAACCCCCTTGGTCATCCCTATAAAGCAGTTCCTCTTGCTCTACACCCCTGATTGTATATATGTCTTTGATCCAGTATATCCGCCCGTTTCGTGCTCCTTTATACATCGCCTGTTCGTCCAGTCCCGGCCCAGCCCTTGGAAAACCATCCACTTAATGAATATCGATACATGAACCGACCACATCATTACTTCCGATCAGACGCCCGGCTCCACGCATTCTCGAAATCTCCTTGCTTATCCACCATGACGATGCTGGATTCGCCCTGGGTTTGCTGCGGTATCTCCTTGCTCTGGAAGGTTGAGGCACCGAGATCAACAGCACTATCCATCAGACCATCCTCGCGAACTTCGTTCTCCCAGTTGCTCGAGTAGACGACGGCTGCGAATGCCTCAAGGTCTCGCACCGCCTCCATGCGCTGCAAGTATTCATTGGGCATGCCGTTGCCGATGACGTGTGCCTGGCGCGTCAGGACAGACAGAATCTTGGGCAACAGAATGACCTTGGATCGCTGCTGGTCCTTGAGCTCTGGAGTAACAAGGCCATCAGTAGCGGGCAATTGGAAAGCTTCCGTGGAAAGCTTGTTGTCAACCAGGTAAGAAAAGCCCGAATCGAGTAGGAGAGTGAGAACATGAACGAAGGATGGAGACTCAATAAGGTCGGCTGTCTCGTCAAGCAGGCGGCGGAGGATGGCAGGGGATTCCGGGTGGGACACTCGGGCGGGCGAGTCTTCAAGAATGCCAGACTCCCGAATCACCTCATCCTCCTGGGCCTGGGGTGGGAGAAGGAATTTGAGCCAATCAGCCTTTCGGCGTTCCTCAACAGTAGCACCCTCGACAAGCTTCCTGACCTCCATGGTCAAGTCAGAGAATCGTTCAAAGCTAAGCAGATCTCGGGGGCTGAGGCTACCGAAGACGGTGCGCACAGCGCTCTCGACCCGCTTGCTAAGGTCTACCCAACCCCTGTTCAGCAACCACCAGCTGAATGTTAGATACTTGCGGTTTGTGTCGAAGTCGCTGCCATATGTTTGGTCAGCGTTGTCATCATCGTTGTTCTCAAGGCTGATGGTGGCCTGTTGAGAACCTGTCGCGAGGGCGACCACGCTTGAGAGATAGCTTCGTCGACCAAGCAAGTTTAGTTGCACACGAGTGAACATGTTTAACAAGGCAAGCGTGTAAATCAGGGTGTAAGCTCTCGTCACAGCTGTTCAGTTGTCAGCATTCTGCTTTGCGATATTGCGGAACGATCACGATAGCTACTCACCGCTGATTGTCACATCATCCCACAGCTGCCTCTTGGTCTTGCGGGGCTTAGGAGCTGTCTCCTGCTGGCCATTCTCTCCTCCCACATTGAATGGCGATGGTGATGCAGCATGAACTGCACTCTCGCTCTGCACACTCGCACTGACCATGCTTTTGCCATCGTCCTCTGTCAGTGTGGTATCGGCAATGCTGGGGGGAGCCAGATTCTCAGGAGCACCGTTTTTGACAGCCTTTGCGGCCTTCATCTGCTGGATCTCGTAGGTAATCTGCTCCGTGTTCATGGCTTCGAGAATGGCGGTCGTCGCGGATGGAAGCAGCGCGAGGACAGTGAAGGTGCAGTCCTCCTGGTTCTGTTCGAAACGGCGGCGCAAGCTGCAGGAACCCGTTGTCAGCGGATGAATCGGCAGATTAGGGGGTGAGGAGTGACAAGCAGCGGCCCGACATACTTTTCCTTGGCGATGCGGTCGCTGCTCATGCGCTCGCGCGCATCGTTGATCTTGGAGATGACATATTGCGTGGCCACGTAGCCAGCACCAATAACACCGACACCAACAGCAATGGGCGTCCGGTTGTTGCGCAACCAGCGCCGGGCAGAGGACAACATGGTTGTGACGGGGCAGCTTGGGTTCGATCGAGGGCTAACGGCGCATGGGGGAAGCTATCGAGAGCACGAGATGGAGGGGACAGAGGAGGTGGCGAGCATGTGAGAGGGTCGCGGAGAGAGGCGGTATTGGCCCCGTGCAATGGGATACCGGATCAGTGGTTGCAATGGCCTATTGGCGAGCGGCTCGAAGGTGGTGGCGAGGGCCGGGTTCGCGTGAGAGGAGGCGTTGAAGCAGCGAGGTGGTTGAGTTTGGTAGTGCCCGGAGTTGGGCTTAGGTCGCTAAGGTAGGTAAGGTAGAGACGGCGAATCGTTGGCGTCTAGTGTGCATGTATGCTCCGTACCTCGGCCCCAGAAAATGCAAGCGTGATGGATCGTGGATGGATCTCAATGGAGTTACTGCAGCACTGTGGTTAGCGAGTAACCGGGGTGGCTGGTGCTCCGGTGGGTCCCTGCTTTTCGTGGCGGCTGCTCTATATGTGCTCCTGTTATGCAATTTTGGCTGGATATGCACAGAACGCATGAATCAGCAATACGCAGAGCTCTGGTCGGCTCCAATCATGATTCGTTGAAAATGCCGTCTTTAGTAATGATGTGGTGATGAGGGAAATTACAGCTGTTGGAAATGTGACTGGCGTTTTTAGGGCCTCCGTTTGAGCGTGTCTCGTTGTTTTGCAAGGGTTATGGGAAGTGCCGAGGATTGGTTGCAGAGTGAAAATACTAAATAACTTTTGCACTGGATGTGCTGGGCGGTGAGTACCAACACGCAATGCTCTGAAGATGACCACTATGATGTTGACAACTCAGCCGGAGGAAAACTCGATCCAGCATTCAGCGTAGGCCACGTAGCCAGGATCCTGGTAGATTGCATCATGGTCAAGATGCAAATGCCGTCACATTTTATAAACGCAGGCAGCACTTCAGCATGTTCTTTGATACATGATGGTACTACCCTGTTCCCGTCCTTGGAAATAATTTACATGCAGCGTACAGTCCAACCAAAGTAACCACAATAGCTAAAGCAGAGATAATCCTTCAAAATGTCTGAGGAATTGATTGTACTTGGGTAAATACATTTATTTATGTATGCTTTTTTTTCTTGCTAAAAATGCCAAGACTTATTGTCTTTTAGCAAGGATCCCATTCTACCAAGTATCAAATGAACAATCATTCGATGTTTGTATCGTAAACTGACATGTAATTGCCTACTACTCGGTTCCGAGCCTTTCAGCACAACACTTCCCTATCACGGGTATGCTGAAAGATGCAAATGTGTGACACGCTCCGGGCTCCAAGCCATTTGTAGTCCGGTCATCGCTAGAGATTAGGGTTTCCCCTACCTCTAACCATCTCAGGGCGGCGTCTTCGATGGAAGCTAATGGGATTCTAAATCACAGCCTACTATCGGCGGCCAATATTGAGCAACGAGTTGCGGTGAGCAAGCAATTCGGAGCATTTACAACCATCCAAACTGCGTAGCAACTCGCAACGACCTCGTATCTAACATATAGAAGTACTACTCTGGCAAAGAAAGCCACCAGTTGCTAGTTTTACAGCCCAGGCACCAGCAGGCAGATCAGCAAGGGTAAAACAGGTTGAGCCCTATCAAACTGGCACTTGACCAATAGACCACCCCAACCCATTCCATTTGACCATGCAGTGGATACCACTCAGGTTCCGGATGCAACGGATATCCACCGCTGCACAACATCTGCGGAATCTGGCCGTGTGGTAGGCCCGGGGGAGGGAGTTATCATGTCGAACATGGCCTCTAACCTGCGGGTAAACATCCGCCGTCCTGGGAGCCGTCATCGACCATCAGGTGCCGGTGTGACATGCAGCCTGCGCCAGTTTGACATGATGAGCCTCGTTCTAAAAATGTGGGAACAGGCTGTGTGCTCGTGGCCAAGTCGAGTGAGCGACTCGGGGGTGCTCGCAAAGGAACTCGTTCCTGACACTAGCCCAGAGGTCTTGGGACCCGGTGTTGGAACAGGCGGGAAGATGGCAGCACTAATGCAGCGAATGATGTGACGGGTGCACACTAGAGGTGGTCAGCCCAGGCCAGCCGTGCTCCCCCTTCGAAGAGATGGTGAGGCTGTTTAGCCTGATGTAGATGGTCGGACGCTCTCGTGGGCGATGCTAAGTCTTTTTGACGGCCTTGCTTGACCCCCTCACGCGCCAGTCGGCCAGCGAGCGAGCGCTTCAGCAAGAGACGGACGGATCCACGCTCGGGAGGCACGATATAAATCACCGGCTTCTTCATGAGATGCTCCCCGGGGGAGGAAGAGGATGAAGTTTCACCTATATGCTCTCCAGAAAGCAGAAACCACATCTCACCTCATTCTTATCTGTGACGTCTTATCGGGTTTTATCGCCCGCGCCTTAGTGTCAGCCGACCCGGCCGAAACTCTGTGTCCCACGTCCCACTTCGCCACTATCCACTGCCCCTCCGCAAAATTGTCAGCAGCCGCCCGCCGCCCAGCTCAGCAAAAAAAAAAAAAAAATGACGTTGAGAGTTTTCGAAGGAAGCCACTACAACTTTGCATCCGTATTGGAATCTCCTCCTTCTTCACCAACCAACATGCTCGTGGCCGCGCAGACTCGCCTGCACGATTCACCCATCGCCATGGACCAACAGGAGCCGCCCGAGTTCATCATAGACGTCTTTGCCGATCCGCGCTCTGTCCGCGACGTCGTCAAAGGTATGTCCCCCCCCTCCCCCCCTTCTGTCGTCTCCGCTACCCTATACCCCAATTTCCCCGCAATCCGGGGGGATGAAGCTTGATCATCACTGGTCTCCATGGGGCATCATGCACATCATGAGGTCGCCATCCCATCTCGGGCTCCATAGCTGACGAGAAGCCAAGGCATACTCCACACAATCTTCTTCCATCGATTCTTCCCTGCCCTCACCCCGCAGACCCGCGAGGTCCTCGATCTCACCCTCCCATATGTCGACGATGACGAACTCGAGACCATGATCGACCAGCGGGTTTCCACCCTCGAGAGCCAGCTCGATGCCCAGCGTTCATCTACTGGAAGCTCCGCGACCGCCGTCTCGGCCTCCCCCACCCCAGCGAACCCCAACACTGGAGCCAACGGCCGTGGCCAGCTTGTTGTCCAGTTCTTCGAGAAACGTCGCCGCAAGGCCTGGTTGTCCCGTGGGGACGAAGAAGTTTGCTGGGAATGCTGGACCGTAAAGGTCACCGTTGCTGAGCCCAGGACAGAAGGAGGTACGCTATCACAACATGCCCTCACGGGGATTTGCTTCGTTCTTGTTGCCGTCGGGATGCGCCGCGTTCCGACACCGGAGTGGCTTGCAGCGGCTACCTCAACCCCGATCCCAACACTTGAATATAATGCTAACCTTTTCTCTCTTTACTACGACAGAACGAGCTAAAGTCCGCCGTGCCATGGAACAAACACTTCACAAGGCCGCGATGAAGATTGTTACCTTTGCCAACAGCCACAAGGATCATATCCCCCCCATCACCACACAGGGCACCAACCCTTTCCCCTACAAGATCAACCTGGATCAAAAGGAAACAAGTTGGGCTACTCGGATGCGCATTTACTAGTGGTAGACACGGTCGCGGTCTGAAGGTCCGGGCAAACACAAGAGCTCCGCCATTGTGTGACGCGCGCTCTGATACCCGAGACTCACCCCACCTACTGCGACGGAGACGAGGATATGGGTTATAGGACGACGAGACTTAATAACGGCACATTTAAAAAAATTGTATTAATCTGGGCATGGGGGCACTATGGGGCGTTCTGGGAGGCGGAGTCACGGTCAGGGATCGGTTGACGGTAATAGATACCCGGTTGACACGGCTGAATCAATGTGTGTGTGTGTGTGTGCGTATACATATATATTGAGTGTGAATTATAAACCAAGTATTAACATCAAAATGTTCTGAGACATGGCTGACCTCATCAAACTCGTCAAAAGAATTGAAGAAAAGAAAAGGCAAGCATGTGAGAAATGCCTCTTTTGTAGACCCAGAGACCTGATACATAACCTCATCCATCATAGTAGCACGTAACGTCCGAGGCGTGGCTGAAAACAATACACAATGTACAGGCGGTTGCAAAAAAAGAGACATGTCGTACATGAAATTGTTGCAAGGACAGAAGCAGAAAGCAATATCATTTTAGTCCAGAACAGAAAAAGATATCATGCTAGTCGGGTAATCAGACCTTCCCTCCCTCCAAAAAAGCAAGCTCCAACCGAGTAAAACTGTAAACACACACATACACACAAACAAGGAGCAATTGTGCTCAATTTCTTTCCATCTCACAAGTGAATCCAAACTCCAGGCAGCCAAAGCACACAACGCAAAAACGACGGAAACAAAAAAACACAGCGCATCCAAGCAAATCCCAAATGTCCATCCAGTATCCCTAGTCTTGCAAGCGCTAAGCGCCAAGAAATCATCATTATCGTCAGTAGCCAGCTGCGAAGCTATCGGAGGGCACGGCCAGGCACCGAGCCTCTTTCTCTAGTCCATTCTGGACACCGTCAATGTCTATGCGCCATGTGGGAGTCGACTAGACGTGGCCATGTTTCGACAAATAGTTGTGGTTTTTTTGTGTGTTCTTCGTCAAGTCATTAACATTCATGATTAAACTTGTTTCGTAATTGTGACTTCCTCGCTTTAAAAAGCAGTAGAGTAGCTTCGGCCCAAGCCGGGCTTGCTGCCTCTGGAGTTTTTGTTTTGTGACCCAGAGCCGATCTTCTCGAAGCCCTGCAGAATGTCCAGGCCAGAGAAGTCGGAAACTTCCGTATTGTCGTGTGAAATGAAATCCGCGGGATCAATCATCAAAGCTGGCCATTCGCCATCGTTTGGAATTTCCAAAAGACCAGTGAACTTTGACGGAGATTGGTTTCGGATGGGAGATTGGGAAAACATCTTGGACGGTGATCCGAGATCCTCAAAGACCTTGCTGGGGGTCTCGAGGAACTGGGCAGGCGTATCAGGGGCCTTCAGCAGAGGAGCCGAGGAGATGGGCTTCTTGGCTGCCGAGTTGGTAATCTCACCGAGGGCGGACGTCGAGGCAGATCTGTCCATGCGAACACGCTTGGCCGAGCGCTTGATAGGAGAACCAGCATCGGCGGCGCTGGTGGTGGCAAACACGTTCTCGTCCATGCTGGTGAGATCCTGGAAGATGTCGAAGTCGCCTGTGTTGATGACGTCGCAGTCGAAGTTGTACACGGTCTCGTCAAGGTTGAAGGCAGGGCTCCAGGGGACAGCGTCATCAGAGATGCCGGTAACGCGGCGGAGAGGGGACTGAAGCATGTGTCGAACCTTGTCACGGTGAATGCGGAGGTTGGTGTTGGGCGAGACAGAGGGAGGAGGGCGAGCAGGGGGCTTCATCTTGACGATGGGTGTTAGGGGAGGAAGCATCTGGTTCTCATGGGCCTGTCGGAGAGGAGAAGAAGAAACCGGGCCAAAAGCAGAGTAGGATCGAACCTTGGTAGGGCTGAAGGGCGAGGATCCACGAAGGCGTGCAATCTCCTCCTCGGCACGTCCGCGCTTGATGCGAGGACGATCGGCCTCGGAGGTCAGGAGAAGGGACTTCTGGTTGGGGCGCATGACGGATGATTCGAGGGATGAGATGTAGCCGCTGTCGTCCATGGAGGCAAACTTGCGCTTGTGAGACCGGGTGATGGAGGAGGCAGGGTTTCGGGACATTGGAGGAGGCGTGTTGCTTCGAGGCTCACGACGAGAGACCGGAGGCGAGGAATGCAGGGCTGCGGGGAGGGGTGAGTAGAGGGAGGAGTCGAGAGAAAGGTCATTGTCACCCTTGTCCAAGGCATCTTCTGGGCCAATGTTGTCGGAGACGGGAATCGTGGCATCGGATGAGAGCTCTACGGGCATCGACATGGTGGCCTGCGAGGTGTGAAGAGGAGGCAGAGAGACCTGGCTGATGGGAATCGGAGGAGGGAGTGTGGGCTCTTGCATAGGAGGAGCAGGTCGTGAAGGCTCCAGGCGCGTTGACATGACAGGTAGGTTCTCAGCCGTTGGTGCAGACTTGCGAGTAGGCTTCTCCTTAAGGAACTGAGACTCGGTGCCAGGCTCGATTCCCCAGTAGTTGCCCTTGCCGGGGTCGTCCTTGGGTCGCTCAATCTTGATGAAGTTCTTGTGAAGGCTCAGGTTGTGACGGATGCTGTTTTGCCATCCGGCGTCGGTAGGGCTATAAAAGGAGTAGTTGTCACTGATCCACTTGTAGATCTGGGCAAGGGTGAGACGTTGGTTGGGGGATCGGAGAATGGCCATTCCAATCAGCTGGGCATAACTGTGAGGGGGCTTGGTGCCGTCATCAACAATGGGGGGAAAAGAATCGGGGTGAGGAATGGTGGTGGGCTCGAGCTTGGTCTTCTTGGTAGGTCTCGAATCCTTGATGGGGGCAGCATCCATAAGGCCTCGCTTGCCGTTGGGCTTGTGGTTGTATGTCTCGACTGACAGGTTGATGGTGGCCGGTGCCGGGAAGATCTGGGGGTGAACATTCTCCTTTCCGTAGGCGAAGCTGGCGTCGAAAGAGTGTCTGTGAGCGCCCGTCTTGAATTTGGAGAGGAAGGGCTTCTTTTGCAGAGAGTCGGTGTTGGGGGCCTTCCCTGAGGGAGGAGCCATGGCGACCATGTTGAGTTTGCTGCCGTTTGAGGAACCAAGAGGAGTCTGATGGGCGGACATGGGCCGCGACTTGAAAGGAGAGTGAGTCTGGCTGGAGGAGGCGGGAGGGTTGAGGACGGTGTTGGCGTTTGAGCTCGTCAGGGGCCGGCGATTGGGCTTTGTGACTGAGGGCATAGGTGCATGGCTGGTCATAGGGGCGGAGTTCTCGAACATGTCGTCCTGGAAGATGTGAAGCGGCTCGTTGGATGCCGGGAAACGCGTGTTCTTGGCCATGCTGGCCAGGTCGGGGTTGGACGAAGTCGGCTCAATCGCGTGGCGATGGGGTTAGGGTGGTTGATGGGTCGGGGGTGTCACTGAGGGAGTCAGCCCGGCTGGGGATGGGGAGGTGATAACGTTTTTGCGGGCGGGATGGATCGGGTGGGCATGGGCAGAGCAGGATGGAATGGGACGAGAGCATGCATGAAGAACAGGGAAGCGATGAGGAGAAAAGGCTCAAAGCTCACCTGGATATGGAGCGAGTAATCTGTTAATGACCGTGTGGGGCGCCTTGACAGGGCTATCGTGACTTGGTCGGAGCCGTTCAATCGGACCCAAAAAATGCGAGCTGGGGGTACTATTAGACAGTAGCGAGGCGAGGCGTGCAGGCAGCTGGGCCGGGTGGTGTCGGTGGGCGGAAAGTCGCGTCGGTAGAGTGTGTCGAAAGGGGCCGCGGGTTGGGGTTAGGGGGTTTGAAGTGAGCAGGAGACAGGCCGAAAAAACGGGCGTGGTGGTGATGATGTAGTGTAGAGAGAGAGTGAGAGCGAGAGAAGAACGCGGGGGCGCGCGGATGCGTGTGAGGTGAAGAAGAGAGCGAGAAGGACGAAACGGGGTGGGAGGGGGGGAGGAGTATGGATTAGGTAGGTCGGTAGCTGGACTGAATGAATGAATGAATGGATGGGATGGATGGATGGGATGGGATGGGCGGGAGTGTGTGGGTGTGGATGAACAAGGTTAAGGAAGGAAAAAAGTGGGAAGGCCACGGCAAAAGGCAGCGCAGGAAAAGCGAGAACCTAAGGCAAATTGGGCCAGAGCCACAACAAAGACGTCACTGGGTTTTCTGACTGGCGGGCGGCTTCTTTTGGCCTTCGTTCGGGTCCTTGATTGACCTGGTTGAATGAAGTGATTCAGCCAGGGCCTGAAGCTGGGGCCAGCGCAGAAGCCAACGACGTCGACCTTGGGCTTCGCTGGGTGAGGCCGAGTGGAGTCCGGTGCAGGGAGGATGAGGGCGCCAGGGATTGGGAGAGGAGCGTCCGGGCTGACACGAGCGACCGGGGGGCGTGTGAGAGCGTGTGTGAAGAGCACCGAGATGTGTGGGTGGGCTACTTCTTCAGTGGCCGCGGGCGCTCAATCGACGGGCATTACTGTACGGCTGCAGGGATCGCGTCCAAGCCCTGGGAGGCGCGTCGTCGACAGCGATTTCTTTGGAGCAGAGAGATCGATCCGAGGGTGCGCGGTGAGTGCGTGCGTGCGTTCTCGCATGGGAGTTGGTCGGGTTGGAGGAAAATAGTGTGAACTCGTCGGGATGGAAGCGGGGAGGGTTTCGGAATGGGGAGAAATGGGGCCGACGTCTTGCGAGGACCTTAGATGCTGCGGAGCGGGAGGAAGGGAAGAAGGGAGGAGGCTCTTGCTTCGGTCTTGCACATCATTTACTCTATCTCTCACTGGGGACTCAAAGTTCTCGTCAGGTCAAGCAAGCCAAGGGATGGATGCATTGTGCATGTGGATGCGGGATGCAGATTTCAAAGTGTGTGCGTATTGCCGTCCGCTACGGAGGATACCCGCCTGCAACAGCACCTGCAAGTCCTGTCCCAGGCTAAGACTGTCGGCGCAAGGGCAGGTTACCAGGCCGAGCAGGGATCTCTGCTCGAGGAGCCCTGCGTTTATGCATCTATCAGCCAGCCATAAACGCCCCCGTGCAGCTTGACGCACCAGTGGGATTGCCCAGTGGAGGGCGCCAGCGAGGACGAGAGCCACCGAAGGCCGGTCATCCTAGGCAATCCCGAAGGCCACTTTGTGGGATTGGACGTTGGGCCCGTGGGGAATTGGATCAGTAGTTTGGTCGCGGCCCTCTTGGTGTGCGTCAGGTCTGGCGATTGGCTCTCTTTTTTTTCCTTTCTTTTTTTCTGGTGCCGTTCTGAATCGAATCATGGCATCATGTTTAGTCTGACGGCACAGCCGGGGGCGGATCGTGGTGTGCTTGAGTTTCGGGTATGGCATGGCCAACCATGGGATGAGGATGTGAGTATGAAAGATGGTGCTAGCGAGGATTTGTCCAAAGTTCCAATCTCTGGGGGCGTAGACATGCACAAGTGTGGGTGTTGTGCAATGGTGAAATCTAAGTGGTGGAGAATGATCTTGGACTTTTTTTTTTTTGTGTCCATTCTCAGACAGTTTGACTTGTGTAAAAGAGGCAATTATCTACCTACCAACCTGGTAAGCGTCCACATGCTGGACGGGAAAACGAGCTCAAGGGAAAAAAAGAAAAAGAAAAAAGAGAGGAAAAAAAGTGGTCCCCCGCGTCAAGCTAGAGCTAGTCAGCTAGCTATAGCCTTGCCCGGCAAACGGGAACCAGCATCAGGCAAGATGCGATGCTGATGCTGATGCAAGAAACTGGTGCTTTTCCCGTGCCCTGTCACTCTGATACGCACAAGATGCACTGCGACGCTACATGCTCGTAACATTTGGGAGAGATGGAAGCTTCAGATTGATACAGTACACGGGGCGCAGAACCGCGGATTCCCAACAAACGAGCCATTGCTTTTGGGTGAGGGAAGCACGTCGTGTTCCCTCCAACGTGTTAGGCTGTGCAGCGTCGGTTCGGTCTCGGTCTTCGATTAGTGGTGCGTGGATCCTTGGCCGACCTCGATAGTTCTCGCTCAGATCGAACTCGGTTAGCGAATTCTTGTGTGTCTGTCTGGTGGAGGGGGGATCAGATCGGGGAGGGGAAGGACAAGGAGGGGTAGCAAGAGAGAGAGAGAGACAGAGGTGTCACACACACGCAATTGCAGATTACACCTTTGACACGCGGGACCAGTCAGAGAAGCGTATCGGGCAGACAGCTAGCTACCTAGCTTGGGATGGCCACAGCTAGGCAAACCCAGTTCCGGGACACGATGCCAGCGGTGCCATAGTGCTTTTTGATCTTCTCCTCTTTCGGCTACGCATTTGAAGCATCCTGCCTCAGCTGTTGCCATGCTCATCGTTTCCGTTTAATTCCCTCTCTCGTCCGTCTGATACTTGGCACATGACGACCGGGGCCGAGGGGCGAGACCCAGGATCAACCAGCGGTCACTTGTAAAACCAACCTAGGGTCGCAGTTTGGGTCTTTGCGCAAAGCCGTGATTGGCTCCACGACACTATTTCGCCTCTGGGGCTTCTTTTCGCCCCAATTGATAGTCGTGCTTGTCAGTTCCGCCTGCCAGCTGAACTCTCTTGGCCTCTCTGTCCGTCTCCCTTCTCGCAAAGGGAGGTTGAAATGCGGTTTGATTGCCGCTCCCCTCCATGAGGCCGAGTCCTGGCCCGCGAGAGGCCGTCCGGGGACGCGTCTTGGGGTCGCACCGGACGCGTCGTTGGCGCCCTGGTTGTTTTGGATGGGGGTGCGTTGTGACCAATCAACTGTGGCACACGAGCAGGGTCTGACGCTGGACGGAGGTGCGCCGAGAGCTGCAACCGTGAGGCGCCGGCGTTATGAACGGAGTATCCACATTTTACAGTCAAGCCGTGTGTGTGAGTGTGTGAGTGTGTGTGGTGTGCATTGGTGCATTGCTTTCCATGACTGGATCAGCACCCGTCGTCACTCGGCCTTGATGGCATTGTGCAATAACTCTGCTAGCCCGACGCTCGTGGAGCATTGACTTCTGTGCAGGCAGCCCAAGGGAAAGGTACGACGAAAACGGGTGCACCAGCACCAGGCACCCGAACGCCATGTCTGGCCAAGAAGCCTCACCCCCTCCCCGCTCACCGCCTGGCCGTCCGCGACGGGGGAGCCGTAGGAAATATAGTCTTCCCCTGCATCGCGGTGGGCAAATCGTTTCCAAGCCGAAATTACATGCTGTCACAGGGCCCCTGGGCCGCGTCTAGAAGCTCAAAAAATAGAAACAGCGGCAGGCCGGGGTCTAAAGTGGCATCTGGAGCTAAGAGGCGACAGCGAGCGAGCGGCATGTCTGCTGTCTGCTGGTCGAGTCAAGCCTACGGACATGTTGCCTGCCCCTTTGGGCAAGTGGGGGAACACTTGGCACCTGGGTACGTATTACGCGGAGTGAGGTAAACGGCCCCCTAGCCGGCCAATAGGGTCGTGGAGGATTACCGTCTTGCCCAGAATGCCTGGGTGCCTGCCCAATCATGTGCATTGCACGGATCGAAGGTCGCTATTCACGGCGTGCCCTTGTCCCGACAGCCAGTTTCTACCAAAGATTCTGTACTGGTCGTGCAGACTGTACATACATTGCTTGACCAACCTGGCCCCTTGTTCTCGCACGCACTCACTCTCTCACACGGGGAGCATATGTCGTACTTACAATCCAAGGCTTCAATGCCAAGGTCGACAATTTGCAGTATGGGATCCCTGCGAAAAAGACCAAATTTCTTTGCATTATTGACTAAAATAATGAAAGAATAATACCTAAATACATATATGTACTAAAAGACACTTTTTTTTAAGAGAATTTCTTTTTTAGGATTATATTTGCTTCTAATATTGTGCAGTGACCACGAGCGAGAAGCAATCATTCTGTAGTGCACACATCCGGCCATCTATGGGTCCAAACGGGGCGATCTTCTTGCATCAATGACGAAAACGTATTTCCCACCATGGCCCGAAACCCCCAGCGTCTTTGATATTGTGCATTTTTTTTTATTTGGTGCCCGTCCTTGTGTCGGTACTCCTCTTTTTTCCCCCCCCTTCTCTCTCGCTCCCTTCAAGCTAGTTCTGGAACGGCACTTGGCCGCGGCCCCCGTCAATGGCCCTTGGACCTTGGCTCAAATGTAAATCCCCGACGTCGTATCCGAAGCCGATCAATTGATCGCCGCCATCCCCAGCACGACCGTGAGGAGGCCCCCCCGAGAACAGACCCGTCCCCGTTTAAACTCGGGCCCCAAGAGCAGCGGCAGCTCTCCAGCTCACATCCCAGAGGGACGGTTCGTCCCAAGAAACTCAAACAAATTCGTTTCGGTTGGGATCCCCCGTCTGCCGTTCGTGTGCCGGCGCATTGCGCGTCGTCAGGCAGTGCTCGCCATCCACCGGGCCATCAACTCGTCCCCCCCCCATGTGATCGTAAGCACGGGCTTATCGTCATGCCTTACACGCACCGCACTCTATGTAGATGCAGCACGTACCGAAACGAAAGACGCTGGGCGCATTGTTACACATGCCCACCGATCGCACCCTTGCGGCTGCTCTGCTTTGCTTTGCTTTGTTGGGTTGGGTTCGTTTCATCTCGGCGCGCAGCCGTTTCTGCAAACACCATCCATCGGCTACACACCATCTTTACTTTTTCAGCTGGCGAGCTGTACATGCATGCTCCTGATACAGGGTCGTACTGTACGTGTAGCCCGTACATGCGCCTACATACATGCACATGGTAGCAGTGCCTCTGCAGAACACCAGCCACCTTTTTTTTTTTTTTTTTTGTTGTTGGAGGGGCGGGCGAAAGACTCCTCTGCCGAGCTGCCAGGACCACATCAAGTCCCCGCTGCATTCCCTGCTCGCGAAGAAACATGCAATATATCATATCTCTGGAGGAATGGAGGCTAGGCGGACCATGGAAAATGCGACCTCAGCCAAGGCGACCCGGAGCCGTGGCTGGCTCTCAACCTCATACTCACCGCGATTCCGGAGATTCGTTCGAGGCATGCCGTGGGATGAGGCTGACGGTGCAGTTACGTGAGAGCCGCACATGTGCAAATTGCCTCCAAGCGCCCATCCCCGTCACTGACATCATTTGCATGGCGCCACCCTCTCTCCCTGGGCGGCGGCGGTTCAAGCAAACGCTGCACATCGAATTGCTTCATCAGGTGAGATCAATGCCCGCCAGCCAAAAAAGATATGCAATCCCTCGTGCCCTGTCCCGCGTCTGGCTCCATCCCCAATCAAACTCGTGTCCACTCTCGACCACGCTCCACGAGGCTATTCGCCCGTTGGAGCTATGTATGTCGGGGCTGGACCGGGGGGAGGGTCGAGCCCATGGGCCCATGGATATCCGAAATCGTGCCCAACGTCAACGGAATCCCCCAATCACCACAGACGGCAGTCGCAGTCCTCATCTCACCCTTATGTGCCGATTGTCGCATGAGACGCCAATCTACCACAACTGGATTTTGTGAGATTCACGGACCTGACAACTCATCTAGCCCCAAGCCTAGCTCTCCGAGCCTTGCCTCCCCCCGCCCCCTGCACCGCCAGCCGCCAGCCGCCCGTCGTGGTCTTGCATCTGAGCATCCGAGTCACTATTGCGCCCTCATCTCGCTCGTAGAATTGCCGCCTGTGCTGCTGCCCCTTGCACGGACTGGGAGAATTCTCTTATCGTCTCGTCTGTAGTCTGTCATATCTGTCCCGAACGCACAATGAATTAATTTTCTCACATTTCTTTCATTGCTTCTTCTTGCTTCTATCCCTACAACCAAGCTCCACTTGTGTGGTGCTGGCAGCCGATTCCTCCAAGGAACGCCCAAGCTCCTTATCCCAGCTCTTCACCTGACCCCTGCGTCTACACGAGCGGCCCCCCGTGAGATCCGGATAGTCATCCTTGCCGCAATCCCCATAGTCTCCGTAGTCTAAGCCTTGCGCACCTGATCATGCCTACGCGCCTGGGAGAGAGTGAGAGAGAGAAGACCCAAACCAATACCTCCCAATCCCTCGGCATCCCGTCGGCGCTGGCGATGCGGGTTTGCGCTCGCGGCTGCACCCAGTTGCGTTCTGCGATCCGTGCCCGTCTAAAACCGTCATCATGTACGAGCCTGCCGACTTCTTGTCTCACCCAAATTGTGTGCTCACATCGCGATTAAAAGTCTTCTCCGCTGCCACCATGGTCCAATCGGTTTGACCTTCCTGGACCAGTTCATCACGTTACACAACCGCCTGGAGAGGTCCAGGCTGGGTCCGGGCCCGGACTTTCATACTTGGCTCGAGCATTCGGACCCAAACGCCCATCAAGACACTGACTGAGATCACATCAAGGGGCTAGCTAGCACTGGCTGAAACTAGTAGCTCTCATTTTCCCTCCGAACCAATCCAATATATGCAGGAGTTCGTTTCATCAGGGAGACAAGACGATCAAACCGCTGGAAAACCACCGAAATTTCATACAATTGTAGTCTAGTACACTGGTAGTAAATTGCCCAAAAAAAAATTACACATGGAACCGCCCGAGACGCAATTGGCTGCGTTCCAGACTTGGAACTACTACAATCTATACATTGACATCCTCCCCGAATCTCTTCTCCGTACGTCCATCGCTTTCGGCTCCGTAGCATCACTCGATTAGCTTCAACTAAATCAATCCAAAACTCGGCCCGCAAGTGCGGCACCGCTCTTATCCTTTGTAGTCGTCTTCTTGAGGGACCTGCCCAGTTGGATCTCATTCAGGAAACCAGCAGGACGTCCGCCAGATGGTGGTGCTGGAGCACCACCCGGAGGGGGTGGTGGGGCACCGGGCATCGGCGGAGGAGGCGGAGGGGGGGCCCCGCCTGATGGCATCGGGGGCGGGGGTGGAGGAGCAGCAGGCGCACCGGATCCGGGCAATGGAGGCGGCGGAGGTGGCGCGGCTGGTGCACCACTGTCGGGCATAGGTGGAGGGGGAGGAGGGGCAGCTGGAGCATCAGTGCTGGGCAGAGGCGGAGGAGGAGCGATAGGAGTATCGCTGCTCGCTGGGGGTGCTGGGCTGGCCGGCGTGGATTCTCTACCAGCAGCCGAGAGAGGCCGGGGAGGCGCCATGGTACCAAACAGAATAGATGCTAGCTGGGCCGCGTTGCCACCGCCAGGTCTGTCGTCGTCAGAATCCTCATCGTCAGATTCCCTGTCGGAGCCCCAATCGTCCGAATCAGCGCGTCTGCGCGAGACGGGGGCGACGGGAGGGGCGGGGGCCGCAGGGGCTGCCGCCGCCGGTGCAGCCATACGGTGGAAGGGGTTGGTGGACACATCAGCTGGAGCAGGAGGAGCTGGAGCAGGAGGCGCAGGGGGGGCCGCAGCGGGAGCAGCAGGTGTGCTCTCGGACGATTGAGACATCATGCGGAAGAAGGGGTTCTTGCTCTCTGTCTCGGCAGGAGGTGAGGTGACAATGGCTGGGGGTGAGACCTCGGGCTCAGGCTCGGGCTCGCGAATCACAGGAGGCGCAGGAGGAGGCGATGCCTTCTTCTCAAGCTCCTGGCTGCCGATCTGGCTACCACCGTGAGTAGGGGTTGATGCTTGAGGAGTAATCTGCTGAGGACCCTCGTCATCATCTGAAGAAGAGCTATCGTCGTCTTCCATGGCTGCGAGCTGGCGCTGGAGCTCAAGCTCACGTTGACGAGCCGCCTCAATCTCTGCTCGACGAGCGGCAAGCTTGGCCTCCTTCTCCTTGGCCTCGGCCAATGCAGCCTTCTTGCGCTTCTTCTCTTCCTCTTTGCGAAGCTTGCCTTGCCTCACCTGCTCCTCAAGAGCCTTAAGCCGGGCATCAGCCGCCTCACGTTCTTTGGCGAGTTCGTCTTCCTGTGCGCGAGCGGCATCCCTTCACAATATGTTAGTCAATGTATGCTTCGTGGATGTAAACGAACACTTACTCCATTTCTTGGGTTTGGCGCTGCTGCTCCTCATGCTCACGAGCGAGGCGTTCCTCCTCAGCTTGCTTGGCAGCCTCCTCCTCAGCTTTCTTTGCAGCATCGGCAGCATCGTTCTTTCCGCGATGCCTGGTAGGAGGGGGAGGCGGCTTCTTTGCCTCCACCTTGGTCGGTTCAGGGACAGGTGGTGGTATACCCTGTTCCTCTGCTATACGGGCCTGGCGCTCAGATTCTCGACGAGCATCCTCCTCTTCAGCCTGGCGCAGCTTAGCGGCCCTCTCGGCCCTCTCCCGTTCTATGCGCTGGGCAGGGGTCTCGCCAGACTTAGTAGGAGCCTTGATACCCAGAGCCGCAAGACGCTCAGCCATGCGCTGCTCTGCCTGCTGCTTGATGAAAGCGGCACGCTCCTCGGGGGTCTTATAAGATGAGTAAGACCCACCGGCAGCGGGAGGGGTGGCAGTGCGGGAAGTTGATACAGGACTCTCGACACGAGGACTGGCAACGCGCTCCGGACGGGTCTCCTCGACAACTGAGGGTCGTGTAGGCCTCTTGTCCTGAGCACGAAGTCGAGCGGATCGGCTCTCGCGCTGAAGCTCGAAGATGAAGTCGCGGACTTCATCCTCGACACCGAGTGCATCCTCCCAGCGACGCTTCTCGTGTTCACTGGTGGTATCTTTTCCACCTTCCTTGAGGCTGTCCTCTATGCCGAGAGAGAAGTCCCGGACGCTTTCCTCCACATCCTTAACCATGCGTTCGTTGCTCTCCTTTTCATTCTTAACCCTGATCGTCTCATGCTCCAGACGCTTCGGAGCATCGACATCCTCGTTACCGACATCAATCTTCTTGCCAGTCAGGGCGGCAGTTCGCTGTTGCATCATAGCCTTGGCCCTAGCCTTGAGACGATCAGCCTCAGTGACAGACCCGCCGGGTCCGGTTCCAACAATTGGCGCACCATTGTTGGGGTGCGCTTTGGCATCTTTGAGACGGAAGAGTTCAAGTCGGGCATCCATGATGGCCCTCTCCGTTTTTCGCACCTGGGAGGCGAGCTCAGGGACCTTATCGGTAAGTTTCTGAAGCTGACGCTTCAGGCTCCTCCTCTCGGCATCGGAATCACCGGAGACCAGGGCAGCATCAGGGTGAGCATCGATGTCCTCTTGGATGCGGCGAATACGGCGGTACAGTTCCTCGGCCTCCCGTCGATCGCGACGATCAAGGATGTCGTCCTCCTCGTGGTTCTTTTCATCGGCGAAGTCCATGGCGTCAAGAAGAACCTCCTTCTCCTTGATCTTCTTCTTGAGCTGATCCAGGGTTAGATCGTCGTTGGAGGCGACAGATGCTGGGGAATCAGGTCGGGGAGAGTTGTTCCCGACTCTACGACGAGCGCTTGACCTGTATCCGAATTGCTCGTCGTCGTTTTTGAAGACGGTGGCGTCCTTTCGGCCGCCAGCAGGCCCACCAGGAGTGCCTCTGAAGGACCGGTTCTTCATATAACTAACGCCGGTCTTCTGAGGTAACAGGGCAGCTCCCGAGTTCTTGCGGAAATCGGACTCCTCGTGCAGCATTGACTTGAGCGTACCAATAGACTGGCTAAAGTTACGAGTTGAAGGAGGAACAAGCTCTGGGGGCAAGGTGTTAGGCAGGGGATAGCCGTTGAGCTTCCTGTAGATCAAGTGCATAGCGACAGCAAACTCGTCCAGATCAAGGCGTCCCTTGTTACCATTGTCAGACAGAGTCCATACCCTCTCCAGATCAGGCTTCTCCAGGCCACTTTGGCCAAAGATCTCGATGGCCTGGTCACCACCAATAAAACCCTTTCCAAGTCCGTCCCAGGCCCTGAACAGAGCATCATAACGAGTCTTCTCCTCTTTCGTGATGGCCCAAGGAATAACCGCATTACCTTGCAGACCCTGGGTGGTGTAGTTTCCAGCTTCGCGACCCTGTTGAGGCATCATTCGTGCCTGCAAAGCATCGATATTAGGCAGTCCGGTGGCTGGGGTATTGACAAGACCCCACTGGCCAGGTCGTCCAGTAGGTTGGGCATTCAAAGGAGCGACCATGCCACCCGCGGCTGAGTTTGGTGAAAGCGACTGGTTAAAACCGGTTGGCATGGGGGGCATAGGAGGTCGAGGGCCGGAATAGCCGGTGGGCTGTGGGTTTTGCATGCCTGGGAATCCAGTTTGCTGGGGCTGCAGGCCCTGGAGTTGGCCAAAGCCCGTCTGCTGCCCAGGAAAACCAGTCATCTGAGTCTGAAGAAGCTGCGAGTTGGACGGCTGGGGCTGAGGCTGGTGAATCGTAGGCGGGGTTGCTGTGTTGGTGCGGATTTCGGGACCAGCGCCGGCACCAGCACCACTATCCTCGGCGACGCTGAAGCTGATGATGTCGACCATGCTCGAGACTTCGTTCTTGATGTTGTCGGGAAGGCTTGGAGGGAGTTGCTTGCCTGTGAGTTTGAGGTTGCACAGATACATGGCGAGCGCAAACTCTGGGAAGTAGAGTTGACCAGCACGAGTGGTGTCAGCCAAGGTCCTGTTACAAGTATCAGCACATGTTGCAATTGGGCATAGATGTGATGCTAATGAAAGTTAGAAGACGTACCAGATGTGCGACAAGGAGTCTCCATCGAGCCTTGATCGCAACAGCAAATCGCGAGCCTTCTCTCCTGACATGGTCATAGAGCCGTCGCCAACAGCAGACTTGAACAAAGTCTCGAATTTGGACTGGTCTTGGGCTGTGATGAAGGACAGTCTGATGTTGGGAATCTTATTTGGCGTAGACTTCTCGGCTCTGCGCCCTCTGGCCTTGGTCGTCGAGGGGGCGGTTTGGAATGAGGCGGTCATCTCGGTAAAGCCGGTGGGTTGAGGCTTCATCGGGACGGGCGGGTTGGGAGACTGGGTGGTGGTCTGCGGCGTAGTTGAGAAGCCTGTAGGCTGAGGCAGTTGAAGGCTAGGCGGCGGCGGCTGCTGCTGCTGTTGTTGCTGCTGCTGTTGGAATTGCTGCTGGAATTGCGGCGGGATCGAGGGCATGGCAGGGGCGCCTGTCTGGAAGCTCTGCTGAGGCTGCGCCTGACCCGGGAATCCGGTGAATTGCTGCTGGAGCGGCTGCTGAGGCTGTAGCCCTTGGCCCTGCATGGGAAATCCAGTCATCTGGGGTTGGAGAGGGCCTTGGCCGAAGCCCGTGGGCTGAGGCGCAAAGGGACTGGGCTGCTGGCCAGGCTGCTGCTGTCCCGGAGCCAAGTTGTTGAAGGAGCCTCCTCCATACTGTTGCGGACCGCCAGGACGCTGGCTGTTCCCGCCTAGGAAGGCGTTGGAGTTGGAATACATGGCGGCGCGGGCGGCTCCTCAGCGGCTGGGTTGGTGGTGGGAGTCGATTGAGGGTGTCGTCGTCGAGAGCGAGAGAGCGACGTTGCACGGAGGAGCGTGGAAGCTCCGCAGTGTCGGAAATGAGGGGAATGGAGAAAGCGAAGCGAACCAAGGAATTACAAACTAAATGGGAAACACGGCCGTTGGATGGCAAGTGCGGGAGAGAGGGGATGCGGATACGGACGGACGCAGGCCAGGTGTCGAGGCATCCACAGAGGCCAGTGGTGATGAGGGATGAAGTTGCTGATGACGAAACACCAGCAGCAGCTTGGTTGGTATTGGGCTTTCTGCACCCAAACGGGTCCTGTCTCTGCTCTGGCCTTAGGCGCCCCTTTCCAGTATGGATACGTGCATGCCCAAATTGGAGTGGAGTGGCAGTGGCTTGGCTCCGAACAGGGATCGGCGGTGTTCCACTTCAGTTGTGTGGTAAGCTGTCTTGTGTGGCTGGTAGGTTTTGGATGCGAAATAACTACAATATCCAGAGCAAGAATAATCTTAAAAAGCCTTTATAGTCCATCTTCAGGTAAGGCACTTATTCAGGTTATTTTATATTTATTTTACTTGGATTGCTTTCATTCAGAAATACCTATATTCAGACATCTTTTTTTTTTTTTTTTGAAGGGTCCCAGCCTACAAAATGCCTGCCTGACCATCATTCAATGGCTGTTCTATTGGGCACTTGTTCGCTTACTTGCATACTTCGCATGGGTGCCGCCAAACGAGCTGACGGCATAAAGGAAGGACTGCGCCATCTGAGAAATTCGCACATGATTATGATTTATCTTAACTGGCTAGTATAATAAGAAGGGTATCAAAGATCCAGCTCGCAACCCATTTATGCAACGCTGTGCAACCGTCCTTGTGCTTCATCCTCATCACTGAAACGCCTAATCCATCTGTTCCCAAGCGGTAAACCATATAACCAAAAAAAAGAAAAATTAAAAACCAAAAGTAAAGCCAAATCGATAACGAGCAACTTATCCACCCAAGACATTTCAATCATTCTAATGCACGCCGTTCATTAACTTGAAACACATTATCCTCCTCCTCAATTAACCCCGCTTCTTCACTCCAAAAGCGTCGATGCGCCTGAAGCTCTAGACCAAAGTCGGCATCTTGGCCGTCTGTGAAGGTATAATCGTAATCAAGAGAAAGAGGTCTTTCGTTCCTATCTTCTTGCTGGTTGCCCAGACTGTATTCTCTATCGTCCACCGGACTTTCCAGATCCGGGGGCGTTGGGATCGCCGAACCGGTGCTCTGGCTATCCACTGCCGGACTTCCGGCATCGTCGCTTGAAATGAGCGAGTACGATCGCAGCGGCTTGCTGTTGTGGTCAGGCAGCAGCCGGTTCATGCTCGTGGCTAAAGAAATAGTGCTTGCCCTCTTATCCAGATTTCCAGTGCCATAACGGCTCGCGGTTCGCGGTGATGACTTGACTGCCTTCAGAGCCAGCCCACCAAAATCCTTGGAAAAGATAACATCACTATCGTGGAAACCGGCGAGTTCTGAACCTTCAGGCCGGCCATCCTCGCCTTCTTGGTAGAGGAGCCGGTTTCTTTCGAGAACCTGTTGCAGTGTCTGTGTGGCATCTTCCCAGCCATCTCTCAGTTGCTGCGCCAGGGGCTGGCTGACGCTGGTGGGAATTTTTTCTGTGCGGAACATGGAAAGCATAGACTGCCGTCTTGCGGAAGTGGCCGTCTGGATTGCCTTGTCCACGGATTTCTGAATCGTCCGAGATAGATCTTCGTCATCAAACGCAGAAAAGAATCGAATCGTGGTGTTGTCGGACAGTCGTCTTACGAGATGTCGAAAATTGGAAAGATTAAAGTCGTTGCTCTCGCAGTCCAGGCTGTGCAAAGTCTTGTTGGATGAAATGGCCTCCGCCAGATGTCCAATGTTGACGTTTAACATCTGGCTTCGTACACGGAGGTGTTCAATCCGTGTGTTTGACCGAAGGCCAATCAATGCCTTGGAGAAGTTTTGCCCCAGATGCCCATCATCTAACTTGGCGTCAAACCCGGAGAAGTCGAGGAATCTCACGGTGTCATTGTGGGAGAAGAAGTCTGATACGGCCTCGCAGGCTTCGTCGCTGAATGAATCAACCGTTGTCGTTCCGGCTAAGCTGAGGCACTCGATGGTGTTATTAGCAGTAAAAGCACGGAGGAGTTTTATGTAGCTTATTTCGTCGCAAAATTCAACCATCTGCATGAACAAGCTCCAAGGGCCGAATCCACAGGAAACTGCCTCGCACAAGTTGTCAATCCCCTCACCGATGCGATTTCCGTCAATGTGCACAGTTAGCTTTCGCGCCTGACCCATGTCCCAGAAGAGCTGTGCAATCTGACGTCCATTCAACCCGCAGTTATTCAGGCTGAGAACTCGGAGATCAAGAGAGCTCGGCAATCTGAGATATTTCGCCAACAATTCGACTGTGGCATCATTGAGCTAGAAATTGTGTGTTAGATCAGCTCCGACGCGAAAATGAGGATGGGTTCTTACGGCAATGTTGGAAAGGTCCAACTCCTCCAAAGCCCAAAAGTTCAATGCAGCTTCGTCGAATAGTGGTTTTTCAGGGGGCAAACGAGTATTTCCTGCCATTTTCAAAACCTTGATGGCTCGGAGTTCACTCAGAGCCTGGCGAATGACCTTGTACTTGACAGTTCCCTGGTTATCCGATGTATCCAGGGTTTCCAAGCTAGTGCCTTGCCCAGCGATTCCAGTCCAGACTCTTGTAAGTCCAACATCTCCGAGGCCGCACCTTGCAACTTCCAGTTTTCTCAGGTATGTATGCTCGAGAACCAGAAGGTTGGATAAATCCTCCACGTCTCCCTGATAGAGCAGGTTGTCGGACAAGGTGATACTATGACATCGACAAGCATCGTACCTCAACAGCCATAAAATCGGCCGGAAGACCTCTGAAGTCAGTTTGCGCGCGTATTCGGGGTCAATTTTTGTGCGACCTGGCAAGCTAGCTGTGGCCCGGGATCCAAGGACGTTCCTCAAGTCAATGCTTCGAATAGACTCAGACGAGAAGAGCAGCGCATGAATTTCTAAAACAAGAATCGGCGCCTGCATCAAAAGATCATAATGCTCGTCAGAAATTCGCCGACCTGTGCTGATTAGTATTTGCAGTAACAAAATGTCACCAGAACCATACCATTGAGAGAATTGTACACAATTGCATCACCGTACTGGGAGTAGTCGTGCTTTCCGATGAGTGAAGACAAGTCCACGTCGCGGAAAATCAATGACTTGAAGTAGCTGTTATACCTCAACGCTCGGAACACAGCAAGCAGCTGTAATGGGGAGTACGCAGATCCCCTTGAGGGGAGGAGTCGAAAAGCTGCTTGAGACTGTGTATCCCACTCGATGGTCCATCTGGGCACTTGCGTGTGGAAGGCAGCGCAATACGCGTGCAGGCTTCTCTTGAGACCTCCAAGATCGTTACCGGATGTCAATTGAAGAGGTGGGGGCAGCCCCTTGACATCAAAAATTCCTTGTTGCAAATGTTGCGGCCACATGGGCTTTAGCTCTCGATCGAGTTTGGTCATGGTTTCGATGATCCGACGGTAGTGAATGCTTGCGAGTTCCAGTCGGGTTTCGCGTCCAAAAGGAATTCTAAACTAGTTAGTACTTGACAATTGATTAAAGAAACACCTGTTTCATTCTGGCTTACCGAAAGCTCATGACAAACCTCTGTTCCTGAGAAGCAACAGAAGCTTTGAAGCGGGTAATGGTAACCGTACCGAAGGATTGCACCTTGACTCGAAGGTCTCCAGCCGATGTCATGGTATCCGCTTTGAGAATCTCGAGAAAGTAGCACATGCATGGTCCTAGAACGACGTAAAATGACGACCCGTCAACGGGGTGGTGAGTTTCCTCTGGAGAAGACGTCTTCTGCGGCAGACCGATGATGCGTTTGGCAACGGGGAACGTCAGAATTCTTGTGCTTTCTTGCGTCGCGCTTGGCTCGTAGGTTTCTACGATATGGTTGATTCGGGCCCGCAGGTTGTCAGTGACCAAGCTATGGCCGGGAGACTTCCGGAGGCTCAGCCTGCAAGCATGCTGAATTTCGGCCAGCCATTGATCTCGGTCATTCGGCAGGGAGAAGAAGAGATGCGTCTTAGAATATGATAACTTAGGCAGCTGGGATGCCCACCACACTTCAATACCGAACCTCGGGCTGGATCCTTCCTCGTTAAATACGGCCACGAGAGAACGGAGGGGAATCTCCACACGAAGCTCAGCGCCGCCCTGTTTGCTGCTAGAGTGGTACATGACGCTGCTTCGTTTGCTGGTTGGCTGGCCCAGCTGTGGGAAAACAGACTTCGCGGCCTCCAAGCTGCCGAATTTGATCAAACACTCGCCTGTCAAGACCAGGTACTCAGAACGCGCCTTGAGGAGCGAAATGTCCATCTTGAGCGGACCATGTTGAATTATCTCCATTAGAGCGTACGGTACTTCCAGTGGGGTAGGAGAAGCGTTTGGCGGAGAAGCGCTCATAGGCGAATGACTCGAAACCCGTCGATGAATCTTGTCGATCATAGACCCTGAGCCTGAATGGGTCTTTGAGAGTCGTCGGGAGCTTGTCGAGGCCTTGGACGGACTGTGGGATATTGTCAGAGACTCCATGGAGGAGTTGCTGAGCGAGCGGAGGGCTTTTGAAAAGGACCGGGACTTCTTAGAGTCCATGCTATTATTGGTATTGTCATCTTCAGGGGAGTCGAGATGGATCGCAATAGGGGACGTCGTTCGGATAGTCGGGAGAGTCCTGCGCCTCCACTTGTCGGTGTGCATTGTGAACAATTTCGTGGTTTATGAGGCTCGACAGCAGGTCCCCCCAGTTTATGTAGTCTCAATCAATAATAATGTGGAGATCTTAGCTGGATAGTCGGGGACCGCCCGGCATGCCGTGAAGGACAAGACCTAGGAAGACCAAGCAACCGGGCTCGGATACGAGGAGGCGACTTGCAAGGAGCGGAGGAGTCAGGGCGGATCGTGTGAATGGCAACCGTGGAGTAAAAGACGAGATCGAGGGTCGACTCGACGTCAATTGTCTCAGTGCTGGGTTACTTGTCTTGGAACTTGGGAAAGAATCAGCCCAGGACTCCCCGCATGCGTCGGTCGGACAAGGCTTTATGTCCAGGGTCGTCGCCTCGAGATTTGGGCTCCGAGGCTCCAAAATTTGCGTGGCAAATCGAGGAAACCTGAAGGATGGTGATCTGAGCTTTGGGGCCGGGATCACAGAGAGAAGATGGCCAAAACAAGGCGCTACAGCGCTACAGTCGACGGGGATGGGACGGTGATCACAAGAGAAAACGGCTCAGATGTGGGATCAGGGGAAGGGGGAAGATTGAGGCTGGAAAAGTTGGGAGATGGCTCAAGAGAGAAGTGTTGGTCAGGTTTGCAATGACGTTGAGTCAAGGTCTGGAGTGGCTCATGAACATTGCACAGGTCTGGAATCGCGTCGCAGGCATGCTATGGGGCTGCCAGGCACGGGAGACGGGGGCGGGGCAATGGGCAGGCCAACCAAGGATTGCCAGAGAAGAGATGCAAATTGAGGCGTGATGGAGAGGTGGGAGAGCTTCACTGGACGAAGCCTTGCGGGTTCGTGGCGCAATCGGGTAGGCGACGACTGGAGGAGGATGACGAATTAGGTAGAAGGCCACGGACAGCCTGCTGGAGACCAAAGGACAGAACACGAAACGAAACAAAAAGAAAGAGGAAAAAAAGAAACGGGCGGTGCGGCAGCAGAGAAGCTCCGTCAAGCTGGAAGAGCAGTTTGGAGAAGCGGAGTTGGAGTATAGCAAACGAGTGGAGGAGTGGTTAGGTTATGGATGGTGTGAGCGTTGTTGTCGAGTGAATGGGACCCAAGCACAGCAGCGCCCAGCAGCGCTAGCATCTTGCGCCGGGGCGCCGTCGTCGTCGTCATTACCGCACTATGTTGGCGGATGCCGGGGCCCGTAGTGGATGTGGCCCCGACACTCCCTCCCTACAGGCCGGCCGCGCTCGACGCGCTGAGTGGTGTGCAGCGGCAGATAAGCCCTGTCCGCCCACTTAGGTACACCAGACAGGGGCGGGACTGCCTCTTGGATGTCACCCACTCTAGCTGTGCTAACGAGATCTCGATCACTGGGGGGAGTTGGTTGTCGCGGATTGAGCAAACTGGTCGAGAGATTGCAGGACGTCACTAACGAGTGACGTCCCATGCCCTTGTCACGGGAGACGGGAATCAAGGCCCAAAGGGTCCGATTCCCAAGGACCACGATGGCGTGGTCAATGGGCACGACCTGTTTGTAGTCGCCGTTGGCAGTGTGTCCTTGGCCTGGCCGACTTGGGCTTAGGCACCGCCGGAAACCAGGGACAGAGGACCATGACACCCCCATGATGCTTCCGATGCTTCCCCCGCCCCCTTCACTGAAGGTAAGACCCCGCCAATGATGGATGGTGTTTGCCAGGGGCCAACGCCGTTTTAGCCTCTTTGCTCGGTCAATATTGCCGTTGGCGGCATCCAAGGACGGCTGAAGAACCCCTCAACTCACCGCCAGCGCGAGCGAAAAAACGAGGCTTTCCAGACAAGAGCCATCGCCTGGCTAGATTCTTCAGGGTCTCTCCAGACGCTGAGGTGCGTGCGTATGCATGTGGATCTGGGTCGGGGAAAAAGCTGCACCTGAACCCGCCCATGAAAAACCCACACACGCCGTCAATCCTAATGCTTTGACCTGAATGGATCCCGTCCGTTGCGAGGGTCGTATTGGCATCTCGTGTTTTTTCGATGTGGCTTGCCCATGTCGTGTTTTGTTGCTGTTGTCAGACAAACCCTCATGGGACTTGGTGCATCCATTCTGCTCACCCACCCAGGCGCTTTTTCTAGTGGAAAAACTCTTCTTTCCTCTTTTAGACCAAGGGCGCTCAATTTTGACCTTTTTTCGCCGGAGCTAAAGCAAACATCCTGTGATACGGCTCGGGGGATACGGTGCTTGGCTTTGGGGTTTGCGAAGAGAGCATCGGTGTGAGGCCAAGGCCAAGCGCCGAGCCACCCGCTAGACGACCGTAACACATCTTTTTTGAGACTGCCCCATTGCCGGCGATTTTATTTCAACGCCAAGCTCGGGTTCCTGCTCAGAGTCGGAACCGGACCAGTCTATTCTTCATGATCTGTCCTTTGAGAATATTCTACACGGAGCCGGCAGTCCGTGGGCGACGGCATCATTGTTGCAGGATTATATGTGCGAACTATGAAACCGGACCCAAGGTAGCGGGGCGGCTCCGGTGAGTCCGTGATGTTTCCAGGGTTATCGTCGTATCTGCACCTCAACCCAGGGCGCCAGCCATGGATGCCCCCATGGCTGTTGGTCGAAAGGGTAAACGTGAATGGGCCTGTGGACGCTTGGAATGGAACTGAATTCATGCGCCTGACTTAGCTCAGGATGGAGAAAAGCTAGTGTCTTGCCCATTTTGCAAAGCTTCGCTGGGCGAAAGGTCACCAGCAGGGATGAATGGCGTCGGGACGACAAAGAGAAGTGGTGCTACGCTACCATCAATAATGCCGATGATTCACAGAAAATGTTTGTATATAGCACCCTTGTTCTCCATAGTCCGTTGCCTGGCGTTGAATCCAAACTCGGATCTTCCCCCAAAAAAAAAAAAAAAGACATGGCTAAACTGCACAATGACGTGCCACAATTGTGGCGGCCACGTAGCGGGCAAGGTGTGGCAAGGTGTGGCTAGGGGTGGCTAAATTTGCCTCCGCATATAATTACTAAGTCGTATGGCTGAGATGTGGCTTGACTTATAACTTGTGGCTCACCGGATTAACTATGACAGCCCGGATCCCCCACTTCCAAGATGCTGCAATCTCCCCGCAATATCGTTATCCCGTTGAGCCAATTTGATCCCCCACCAAAGAAAAGAACATCGAACCACTATCTCACCGCCCTACCTGATGAGGTGGACTTGACTCAATTTGGAAAATCTTGACGGGCAGAACTCAACGGAACGGTCCGAGCTGGCATTCGGTTCTCTTTCGGTCCCCGGTCTTCGGCTTTTCTCCTCACCACGCACCAGCACTTTTCTTATATCGTGTGTGCCAATTCCTCTCCCAGGCGTGCTTCGAGCCCAGCCGACCCGTGCCTCTTCCTCTCGCTCACGTCTTTCGTGAGTGCGATCCCTTTTTGGCCGTGATCTCGCCATCATCGCCCAGCCACTTCCCTGTCAGGTTGTTGGGAAAGGCAGCAATACCAGTCAAATTTTGGTGGATACCTGCCACCACCAGCACGAGCCATGGCTTCAAACGATGCCTCGCTGTTCCAGCGCAAGTACATTGATTACATCTATGTGCCTGCTGCTCTCCTCATCGTTGGCACTCTGATTGTCAAGAAGGAATGGGCTCCTTACTCTGCCCTCGTGGCCATCCTCTTCGGCGCCTACAACTTCAACGCCCTCCGTGAGTATCTCCGTCCTAGGCTTTTCTATGGGTTTCGGACCCTGGAGACCGCAACTAACAGCTGGAAACTACAGAGGTGAAGAAGGTGCTCAAGCCTGATGTCTTCCAGGAGTTTGAGCTCGAGGAAAAGACCATCATCTCCCATAACGTTGCCATGTAAGTCACAGACCGCAATTTTTACCACTTTTGCGCAAAAGCACCACGTTGATACTGACTTGTTCTTTTCGCAACCAGCTACCGATTCAAGCTCCCCAACCGCTCGGACATTCTCGGACTCCCCATCGGCCAGCACATTTCTATTGGTGCCAACCTCCCTCAGCCTGACGGCACTACCAAGGAGATTGTCCGATCCTACACTCCTGTTTCCGGTGACCACCAGCCTGGCTACTTCGATGTCCTCATCAAGTCCTACCCCCAGGGCAACATCTCCAAGCACATGGCCTCGCTCATGGTGGGCCAGACCATCCGTGTGCGCGGCCCCAAAGGCGCTTTCACTTACACCCCGAACATGGTTCGGCACTTCGGAATGATTGCCGGTGGAACCGGAATCACACCAATGCTCCAGGTCATGCGGGCCATTGTCCGAGGCCGGGCTGACGGAGACAAGACCGAGGTTGACCTGATCTTTGCCAACGTTACTCCTCAGGATATTCTTCTTAAGGAGGACCTCGACTCTCTTGCCGCTCAGGATGCAGGCATCCGTGTCCACTATGTCCTTGACAAGCCTCCGGAGGGCTGGACCGGTGGTGTCGGATATGTCACCGCTGATATGATCACCGTAAGTGCTCCGCCCCCGCGCTTAACTTTGCGGACAATGCATGAAATCCGGGACCGATCCCAGCTAACCGTTCCTGGCAGAAATGGTTGCCCAAGCCCGCCGAGGATGTCAAGATCCTGCTCTGCGGTCCTCCTCCCATGGTTAGCGGTCTGAAGAAGGCCACCGAGAGCCTTGGCTTCAAGAAGGCCCGACCTGTTAGCAAGCTTGAGGACCAGGTCTTTGCCTTCTAAGCGCACCTCCGTATGCATGACGAGAGGGGGAACCATCCTGATTGAGCGCCACTCGGTTGTAGCTACGACTCAACTTGGAAGGACAACTAAGAGCTTTGAGACGTGTCCCCCATAGTGGCGCTCACTAGGTTGTAGACGAGCTGAACGAGCAACACGTTCCGGGGTTCGCATCTGTGTAATGTAGGGTCTAGAACTATGGCTGTCGCCGTTATGTAGAATATGCCTTCATGAGCGAGACCATGCGCGTCGTGGCACCGCACCTTGGGCACTATGAAAATGACAAAAAGTTAATTGCAAACACGCTTTCCATTTTCCCCAGTCCATGCTGAACAAGTATTTGGTCATATAATACAACTTGCCCGGGACCAATCCGGGGGCTTTTAAGCACATATCGGCATTCTAGAATAAAACCCGCAATTATTACCCTCACTCTTCATCGTCATCCGCATCCGCCATGCTGGTGTCGGCCTTGCGGCCGCCACCGTCCTCATCTTCGTCATCGCTTTCCAAGACCCGCCCACGACGTGATCGCTTGGACTGCTGGCGGGGGGCCAACTCCTCATCGTCATCGTCGTCATCACCTCCCTGGATAGGCTCGTCAACCTCCATCTTGTCATCAGCAGCCCCTTCATCTGCCTCAGAGAGAGGCGTCTCCTCCCGGTCGATATTTCTCTCGGCGCGCTCGAGGGCGTCATCGTCATCCTCCTCATCGCTATCCACGACAATCGCAGCCGACTTGACCCTGCTCGATTCCTTCTTGGTGGTAAGGCGGCGTCTCTTCTTGGTTTGTGTCTCTTCCTCCTCTGATTCCTCATCCCTCTCGGCCTTCTTCTTCTTCTTTCCTCCTCCCGACCGTTTCGGCTTTGGTTCACCAGAAGGACGTGGAGCAGCAGGCTTGCGTTTCCTCTTGACCTTATCTCCAGTTTCGCTGTCGGTAGTCATTTCGGCATCCATACGAGCACGCTCTTCCTCGGCTCGCTGTTCAGCGAGCGCTCTATCACGGGCAGCGATGGTTTCACGTTCCTTCTTGATCTTGTCCTGGCGCTGGCGCTCCTGCTCAAGCACCTTCTCGCGCTCCTCCTCCCGGCGCTTCAGCTCAGCTTCTCTCTGCTCCTTGGCAGCTTGGATCTTCTCCTTATTCTTCTCTTCCCACTCCTTCTGTTTGCCAATAGCTCTCTCCAGCTGCTTGCGCAGGGTGTTGCGAGCCATGTTGGCACGCTGCTCAACGTCATGCTTGGGGTAAGGAGTTTGAGGGTGGGCGGCGATTTCATCCAAGGACTTGATTGCAGACTCCAGGCCTTCTGCTGCCTTCTCAAGCTGCTCAGAGGAGCGTTTGTTCTCTGGCAATGCCTGGACTGTTGTGACGAGTTGAATTTGCACGAAGGCGACGTTGAACTTGTAGTGCACTTGCTCGGGGGCAACCTCGAGAGCCTAAAACAGTTAATAACCAACAACGCAAAACACCGTTGTGGGATATACACTCACGTTTTGCGCGCATTCAAGCGCCTTGTTGTAAGCATCAATATCACGCTCCGCCCGACCTCGGTTGAGCCAAGTTCGTCCAAGACATGAGAGAATAGTAGGGTCATTGGCCTTGCCGTCTCGGGATAGGGCAATCTCATAATGCTCAATAGCTTTGGAGAACTGCTTCAGTTCGGCGTAGATGTGACCAAGGTTGACATACAAATGAGAATCCCTGAGAGTTTCTCGGACCTTGCTGAAGATGCTAAGCGCACCCTTGTAATCCTTCTTGTCCTCTACCAAAGCAATAGCAATACCTTGTGCGGCATAGGCATTCTTCGGATCCAAGGACAATGCCTTTTCAAAGAATTCAACAGCCTTACCGTAGGTGGCGCTTCGCTTCTGCTTATCGGAATCGGACTCACGGCGCATCTCTCTTGCCTGAACCAAATACAAGTTGCCCATTCCAACCAGAGCATGTCTATCATGCTTGTCGTAGTTTTGCAAGGTATGCTTGTAATGACGGAATTCAGGATCTTCGCCGATGTTTGCAGGCCGCTTTCTTGAGTGGACTTTGCCTAGATACCAGCCGTAGAGGGCACGGACTTCAAGGTCGGTGTTGTTCTCTTGATACAGCTTCGCAACTGCATCAGGACCTTCCTTGTTGGGATTCTTCCTTAGTTTAATGTATGCAAGCCTAGCACGGGCGTCCGTGTAGTCGTCATGACGAGCCAAGAGACCCTCGTAGACTTCAACAGCCTTATCTGTGAGACCTCGTGCCTCATAGCTTCGTCCAAGGTTGAAGCTGATGGTTGAAACCAGCGCGTCAGTATCCATGTCAGGATCCTTCTCGCCAATTTTCATGCAAGCACCCAACGCGGCTTCGAATAACTCACTAGCCAGTTCGTGCTTTTCCGACTGTGAGTGGAAACAACCAATGTTGTTGAGAAGCTGGGGAGGCAAAGACTTGCGTAGGGCTGCACGAATCTCGGCCTCGTCTGTAACACCTTCGGGGTGCTCAGAGGCAGGGACCTGATCCAACTCGAGTTGCTCCACTTGTTGCAGACATTGCAAAGCCTTGTCGGGGTGGTCGGTCTCGTATAAGCGAGCCAGGTTCAGGAGCACCGATGCGTCTGGTGCGAGGGTCTTCTTGGGGTCTTTCCAGACACTTCGGACTCCTTCAAGGAGGTTGATAGCTTTCTTCAGCTCGGCGGACTTGTCCTCTTTGCTATCGCTGTACTGGTTGGTAAAAACCTCCTCTGCATACAAGGTACCGAGAAGAATCATGGCCTCGTGATTCTTCGACTGCTGGATCATTTTCTCCAATCGGAGCTTAGCCTCGCCGAGGTCGTTCTTCATCACAGACAGTTGAGCAACGCCGAACTTAGCTGGAAGGTAGCCGGTATCTGCTCCTCCACGGGCATCATCAGCACGTCGATAGTAGTCACTCGCGCGCTCAGTGTTGCCGCTATAGTGCTCTTTTCTCGCAAGAAGATACCAACCATCACTAGCAATGGCATTGACATCAGTATATTGAATTGCCTTGTGGGCCAGCTTATCAGCATTGTCCCATGCTTTTCGAGTCAAGAAATAGCTGGCGAATGTGGAACAGGTAAGAGGAAGATCCTTGTCGAGTTTGAAAGACTTTTGAGTGTATTCAGTCATGGCCTTCTTGTAGAGCTTGAGGAACTCATCGCTGTTGACGGGCACATGTCCACTTGCATCAAGATAGTACAGACCCAACAAGATATTGGCAACTTTATTGTCTGGGTTGATCTCAAGACATCTCTCCCAAGCCATTTTAGCATCATCCTTGAACCCAAGTTGCCAGAAACAGCAGCCAATACCGATTCGAGGATCAGGGTCCACTAAATCCGGCATCTTCTGCAGTACATCCTGGTAAATAGCCAAAGATTCAGGATACTTGTGCATGGAAAAGAGGGCACGCGCTTTCCCCATCAATGCAAGCATATTCTTTCCCTGGGAAACTCGAAGAGCGTCATCAAAGGACTTGACAGCAGTTTTCAATAGCTCATTCTTCTCGGATCCGATACCTCCAGCAGTCTTGGAAGGTGCTTGCAGTGATGCTCTCAGAAGCAAGAGGACACCACGGGCCAGGAAAATAGGCGGGAATGAAGGGTTTAGACGTGCAGCGTCATTGAGAGATGATGTCGCCAACTGGAGATAGTATTCCTTTGTTTTCGCCTCCGACACTCGGGTACCGTCTGGCGCGACTCGGGGGGCCTCTCGGCTCTTCCACAGGTACATCCAGCACAAGCAGCATATCATGCTGACCTTGTCGCGCGGGTTGGAGCTTTGGATGGCAGCACCGCCGCGGAGAAGCATTTCAATTGCATGGTCAATCTTGTGCTGCTTGGCATATGCTAGTGCGACAGTCATCCAGTACGTCTTCGCAGCGCGCTCGTTTTCGAAAAGGGTGCAAAGCTCGGTAGGGTCATCGACAAGGTCTTCGAGGTCGATTTCGACAGCTTCATCTTCTTGGTCACCCTGAACGGGAATGTCGATGGCAGAAGGAATATCAGAAAATCGCGTGCTCACAGGGCCAGTGGTGGCATCGCCGTTGGCGCCATTCTGGAGGCCGGCCATGTTGTAAGGGAGGAGATTCGGGGGCGGGAGGGACGAAGGTTCGATCGTGGGTTAGGAGTTGAACGGAGGAACGCGTCGCTCGGAGCAGCCAGCAATGCGCCTCGAGACAACGGACGAGCAGCTCATCGGCCGATTCAAAAGTCAAAGATCATAATCAATCGCGCGTCGCGGGAGTTTTGGTGGCAGCTGTTGGCTCACGCGGACAACAAAGCAACAATGGTGGTTGCTCAGATGAAGGCGTAGGCGTGTTAAATTTGTTGCACCGTCAGGCGATGAGAGTTAGAGGCCTCAGCCAGCTGAGCACCCGTGTGTGGCCCGTGCTACACGCGGCAGCCAAACTCAGCGGGGCCCTTGGAGGCTCTTGGTTGGCTGCTGCGAAGCTGAAGCGAACACAGATTTATGTGGAGAATATGGCTTCCGACTTCAACTCAACTTCCAGTGAGATGGATGGTGCCTTCACAAAGGCTGGATGCTCCCTTATTTCATTGAATTGCTTCCCGAAAATAACAATTAATTCATGCTCCTACTATAGGTACTATTCTAGACGCATTCAAAAGAGTAGCACGTGATGGATGAAATGCATTCTTTCATCAGCCCAGACGGTCTGACAGAGCCTCAAGTACAAGAACCGAGTTCGCATCGTTACACCAACATTTTCTTTCCTCATCGCATGGCTCCAGGGGGAAAAAATCATCAGCAGCCACACAAGCATTTCCAAAGTTTCACTAGCAACACAACCATTCAGTCATCCCAAGAACACGTCAGGTGTCATATGATTAGCAAGCGGAAAACAAACCACCAGCCTGTTGTCACATTTCGACAATCAAAATCCCGAAATACAATTTATTATACTTCACTGTAATAGCACTAGTAGTGTCATTTATTGTAACTGCCTGCGAAAACAACTGCCCAGGGCACAGTCACTAAACGTATCCCGTTGGGTGATTCACAGCCAACTGGCAAGCCCTGTCACCACTTGCCTCGCGCTGCCAGCATTTGAAAACAACGATATTAGATTGTTGCTCTCTATCATCTCTTCTAGTTTCTTAAACTTTTTGCCCGAGAAAATCGACATGCGTTTCCCTGTTATTCTGACTGACTTCGTGTTTTATTCTTTTGCGACACTCGTGTCGTCCTATCAAAAGTGGAGATACGAACCCAAACAAGGACTTCCAACGATATCCACAAGATGAAGCACCAATGGCCTACAGCCGATGACTTCAAGTTTCCTCAAAAGTCTCAGCATGCCATGCTTTTCAGTCGCCAGGATGGCGATTGCACAGGGTGGAATTGCTTGACAGAACCCCAAAAGTTTGGCATCATATTCAGTATCGTCGTGACATCCGTCGTATTGATAATTGCTTACATGTATTATCTTGGCAAGTCAATTTCGGCTCATCAGGACCTAGTCTTGGCTCGTCAAGCCACCCGAAGACGACGTCGCAGGCTCTCGATTCCCCCGGGAATCGTGGGACAATCACATTATCTTCAACAAGGTCCCACAAGAATTGTATATCAGCCAGTAATGTACCCCCCCGCAACAGGTGGCCTCGTTACTCCCTATGGAAACCCAACTCCAGTTCATGTAGTTCAGGTACCTCTTCACTCTGGTCCGACTACCTATCCGGCCTTTCCCCCCCAGTTTCAACCCCCTCGGTCGTCTGTCCAGTCAGATAGGCCTAGGGGATTAAGCAATCAAAGCGATTCAGCATCATCAAGGGGTTTGCCTCCACGTGAGCCTACCTGGAGACAAAGACTAGGTCGCGTATTCGGGATACCAGTTGGAAGAGTTTCCACCATAGCATCCACTTCAACCCCTGGGACTCCATTTCGGTCCAGGTCGCAGACCCCAGTCGCCCACGAGAGAATCAGGACTGCTAGCCCTAGATCACCACACCCGCCTGACCAAACGTTGATCCACGTCCCAGATCAAGGCACCAATTCTACTCTATCAGGCCCTCGCCAGGACATAGAGCTTCCTCAATTTAGCAACGAAGGCGCTGCCTTATCGCGAACAGATGTGGCAACGGTCCGCAGCGATGACTATGAACTACCGTCCCAACCATTGACAGCTTGCGGGCCAATTGAAGAGTCTACGCACGCTTGCCAATATGCCACCAGTATATCTGGCAATAAGCAAAAGAGTGATGGCAATCCCGGGAGTAGCCTCTATTCTGGGGGCCAGTATTCCATGCCGTCGGTTTCCTCGTTTAGATCTGGATAGAGTCTGGATTCACAATCTTTGAGTCCTACCAAGATCACCAACGTTATGGGAATGTATAGCATATGTTTCCCGCTTGTATCTTACAGACGCTAATAGAGCTAGAAACCCTCAACCGTGGGCCGTTTCCACTCAAGCCCTCCACTCAAGCTATACCCATCCTTCCAAGGGCAATGAAGGGGCGAAGCTCAGCCCAAGTGTGGTACCAAAGGTCCAGGGAGACTTGAACACCGACTCTAGTCATTCGGGGGCTACTAGGGAATTCTGTAGACGGCATACATCGAATGTTGCCTGATCGTGCTTTGGGGGCAATATGGCTGGGGTTTACTGGAATGAGTTGGCCAACGTGCCTCAGTTTCGACGCCAAGGCCCGAGCGTCAAAAAATATGGGAATACACTATACGCTAACCCAGAGGACTTATGTTTCATGTTGTTACAAATCTGAATTTAGAGCAATGGTATTAGTATTCATTGTATTGTCATGGGAGGTCTTCGCCATAAGCTCATTTTGACTCTTAGACTACTAGCCTTGATGCGAAAAAAGTCATATATCGCGGTATACGAAATGAATGCAACCAGCCAAGAAGAGAATTCGTTCAAAAAACAGAAAATCCATGAAGGGGGAATCCGAAAAGAACATAAGGAGATATAAGCAAACAGAACGTTACTCTAGAACTTGGCATGGTTGTAATTTTATTCCCAGTTCTTCCAACATGATTTATATCCCAAACTCGGTCAATCAACGACCGGCACACCAACCGGACCCAATTGGGCACATATGACGATGACATGTGTGGTGGCATGTATTGGTTGATTGGCCCATGCGCCACAGGTACCATGCTCCCACTTAGCTGAACCACGTCCGGATAGAGCTTCCAGGCAGACCATTTGCCCATCAAGTACGTACCTACGCAGGAGCTTCTCCATAATTAGCACGGCCACCTCACATCACACCCGCATCAACCAGCCCAATCCAGCCCGGTCCAAAACGTCACCTCAACCCATCCCACAGACGCCGTCGCCGTCACCGTCACCGACACCGCCTGCGCATTTGTCCTATCGTCCATCTTCCATCGCCTTCTGGGAATGGCGGCAAGGCCTTGAACCATTTGCGTCCCCAGTCTCCCGCCTGGCCAGTTCCTCCACAGCCACCGCAGCCCCTCCCCTCTTCCAAAACCCCCGCCACCAGCCGCCACTACGTACCTCGCCCTCGGCACTGTTGGAGCTCCGTCTCCGCCACAGCCTCTCCAACCAGGCGCCAGCTTAAACGCAGACGACGCAACCTGCAGCTTGTCCACATCACAAACAATCCATCATTATGTGGAACGACGAGGATAACAACCCGTACGGCACGAGCTTCGACCGCCGCGATTCTCAAACATCCTCCACTGCGAACCCGACCTCCCCGATATCTCGCGATTGTGAGTTCCCTTCTTGTCCCTCATTCTCCGCACCCCATGACACGTCCATGTCCGGCATGGATGCGGCATCTTTCTACCTCATCACAATGCTAACGCCTATTGCGCACTTGCAGATCGATCATATGAACGCCCTCACACCCCGACTTCTGGAAGTGATGACGAACAACCTCCGTTTCGCCATACTGCCACCCGCAGCGATAGCGACGATGATGTAGTTGATAGAGACGATGTCCCCCCACGGCGCAAGCCTGGCGGCTACGATAGCCGCATCGAACAGATACTCTACGAAAATCCTGACTTGTCCATCGTCATCACCGACGCCGGTAAGAGTCTCGAAAGCGGCGGCAGGTACATTGTGTACACAATTCGAACTGGGGTATGAGCGCTCCTCTCTCTTATACCCTGCAACTTGCACTAATGCGGGCTGTGAAGGATCTTGAAGTACGACGTCGATACTCGGAATTTGCTTCGCTTCGCGATGCTCTAACTCGCCTCCATCCCACCCTCATCATTCCCCCGATTCCAGAAAAACACACCATGGCCGATTATGCTGCAAACCCCACCAACGCCAAGCAAGACCAGCAGATTATTGATCTGCGGAAGCGCATGCTCGCAGTCTTTCTCAACCGCTGTCGCCGAATGGATGACATCAGAACAGATGGTGTTTGGTGGAGATTTCTAGACCCGAACGCAAGTTGGGTAAGTCTTGGTTGTCTTCGCGCTGTTGGTCTGGGCTAACATCCAAGCCAGAGCGAGGTTCTTCATTCTCATCCAGTTTCGTCGATCCCGAAGTCGGTCCTGAAAGCACCGCCTTTGAATACCGCAAACCCCACTCCTGCCCATAACTACCTCCCCATTCCTGCCTCGTCGGCCAAACTCAGGACAGTCGCCGGTGCCAACCACGACAACAGCTCGGGGGCTATTCAAGGAGGCCCTCATGCCTTTGGTCGATTTCCTCCCGATTCCCACAGTCTAAGTGAACAAGAACTTGACCCGTACTTTATTTCCTACGAGGCTTCTATCAAGGAAATGGAGCAGCTTCTCACTGGTCCCATGGAGAAGGTGAACCGTCGAACACTCAGTCACCTATCATCTTTAGCGGCCGATCTTTGCGAGCTGGGATCGGTCTATAACGCCTTTGCCGTGTCAGAACAGGCTCCATCACTTGGTCCGGCCATTGAGCGTGTCGGTCAAGCTGCGGATTTATCGTACATTGCCACTGAGGAATTATCTGGGTCTCTCGGAGCTAGTTTCGCAGAGCCCATGCGGGAGAATGCGCAATTCGCTGGCGTCGTTCGAAATGTTTTGAGGTACCGGGTCCTCAAGCGTGTGCAGCAGGACCTGACCAATGAAGAACTCAACAAGAAGAGGGCACTCCTCGATCAGCTCGAGCGAAGTGAGGCGGAAGCACGACGCATCGAAAACTATCTTTCCAGCAGTCAACACATCTCATCACCACCTAAGAGATCGACGAGCCTTAAGGAGCCTGCTTCGCATCATAGACGAGACGGAAGCAACGAAGATACTGAATCCATCGACTCGGACTTTCCGCCTACGCACGGCGATTTCCCGCCGTCTACACCTTCCGCCAGCCAGGGTCTCCCCGAGAGAAGCGCCAGTGTCACCCACAGAAAACTCCCTAGTGGGAACTCGATAACAAACAAGATTTTTGGACCCATTCGCCATGCCGTGCAGGGTGTTGTGGACGTTGACCCCGAACGAACACGACGGGATACGATTGGAAAGACGAGGGAAAGCATCGGGCAATTGGAGCTAGCCCAAGTAGCGTCTGAGCAAGACGTCAAGGAAGCCAGCGCAAGCGTCTTAAAGGACTTGAAAAGATTTCAAAAAGACAAGGAAGAAGATCTGCGACGATACATGGTAAGCACGGACAGATTTATTTTAGGGCTTGTTTCAGTGCTAATGTTTTGTTTGATAGCTTGCATATGCGCAAAGCCAGGTTGAATGGGCCAAGAAGAGCAAGCAGCAATGGGAAGAGGCTAGAGCAGAAGTCGAGAAGATTGACGAAGCATGAAATGATGAGTTTGTGATTGTGAGCGACTTCTGCTTCACGGTGGCTATACGAAGAGGGAGGAAAAGGCGAACTATACTATTAATTCACGGAGCTGAAGATTCTCTTCATTGTGGCATTTTCTAGAGCTACTACGGTATCACTACAACGTTCGGAACTTTTTTTTTTTTCGTTGAATGATCAAACATTGCGTAGGATCGTGATTTGGTATTATCTGGATGGCCACCAAGGAGTTATTGATAGCATGTCCCTGAACTGCTCCACTGGCCTGCGTCACTGTGGCCAGGATCATCTCAGTGGGCTAGCTCGATGAGCCTTACGTCCAATACAATCAGGGCGCCAATTGGACATACCAGAAAACATGATAAACTACCACGTTGCATTTCCCCGGTCTTTGTCGTATGCTAAAGCTTCGTGCGCAACTTGATCTGCCTAGATATAGAGTAATTACATGGAGCACCTTGTTGTCAGTTGTGGTTCCATGGCTTGCTCCAACGATGCCTTAGCGATGCGGCGTCAATGCGCTTATCGATAAGGCACGTAGGATGTCGCGACAAACACTCGGTCGCAAACCTCCCATACATAGACGAGCAGAGGATCGACCTCCACACTATGCCTCCAGGTTCTCCCAGGAGCGTCTGATTCACGGCGTCTCCTATGGTCTATTGATCCGTCATACGCGTTCCCACCCGAGTGAGCGCGAAACGCTCCGTTCTCTACCCCCTTGGACCTAGTCACCATGGAGAATCCACAAGACGGTCCCATCATCTCCATCGCCGAGCCCGGCGTCAAGGCGGAGGGGTCGTTGCTACATGCTATGCGGAAGGAAGTGGCGCAACTTCTGGAAAGGAATCAGACCGGTTTCCCTGGCGCTCAACCCGTGAGCTTTGCTCGCCAGCATCTTGAGGAGCTCAACAAGCAAGAGTAAGCAATGGGTGCCTCGCTCCCCGGAACTGATGCTGATTACCCATCGCCAGCTACTACCTCTGCGAGAAGTCGGACGGCATCCGCTATCTTCTCTACTCTACGACCGACGAAAACAACGGAGAGGCGCACTATCTCATCGATCGCAAGAACGATTACTGGTTCATCACCAACCGCAACCTCCACTTTCCTCTCGAAAACGATCGTGGGGCGTTTCATGCCGCAACCCTGATTGATGGTGAGCTGGTGTGGGACAGTCTTCCCAATGGGAAGAAAGAGCCTCGCTTCCTCGTCTTTGACTGCCTTACCATGGACGGCAACAAGCTGATGGATCGAACGCTGGACAAACGGTTAGCATACTTCAGGGAGCGACTATACAACCCGTACAAGAAGTTGTTCAAGGACTTCCCTGAAGAGCTAAAGTTCCAGCCTTTCTTTGTCGAGATGAAGCCGTTCCAGCTAGCCTATGGAATCGAAATGATGCTCAAGCAGGTTCTGCCTAATTTAAAACATGGTAACGATGGCCTCATCTTCACTTGCCGCAACACAGCCTATAAGCACGGCACCGATCCTCACATCCTCAAATGGAAGCCCCCGGAGGAGAACACAGTGGATTGTCGCCTGCGCTTAACCTTCCCGACCGTCGAGCCAGATGAAACTGAGAGGCGGGAAGGCATAACAGAACCGTTTACGGACTACGACAGCGTTCCCAAATCCGAGCTGTTCGTCTACAAGGGGGACAGCGGCCCGGAAAAGTACTCGTTCTTCAACAGCGTGTACATCACCGAGGAAGAGTGGGAAACATTAAAGGGGCTCAATGATCCCCTGAATGACCGCATTGTGGAGTGCAACTTGGACGATCAGAACAGGTGGCGCATCGTCCGCTTCCGAGATGACAAGAAAGAGGCAAATCACATTAGCACCATTAAAAGTGTGCTTGAAAGCATCAACGACCGTGTTTCCGACGCAGACCTGCTCGAAGCAGCCGGTCGGATTCGGGACAGTTGGAAAGCCCGCCAGGCTCGCGAGGAGAGGCGCGCTCGGTAGAACCCACCCGCGCTCGCAGGGGCACGGGAGCAAGGAACAGCACAAAAGATAGCGCAGTGGCTGAAGAAAGCTCATGGCGTCTGTGGGGTGTTTCTAGGAAAGGGCGAGGCGTTTGATGGAAAGACTTTGAAGGACATTGGTTCCGGTTCGTTTGTGTAGCGTTTCTCAAGGGATCGCTTCGGCTCTTAAATTAGTGTTGCGAATGCAGAGTAAATTTACTACCTGGTCACCATTGTAATCAGCACATTAATGTAACCATACCTTGCCACTGGATTTTACAATCTACCTAGCCTCTCTCCATCTCGACATATTATCCCTAGGTAGACTACACTCAGTGGCCCAAAAATAGACACCTTGATTTTCCGATTTCCAGGTTTTCCATACCAAATGAGCCACATCGGACTCCCAAAACAAAGAGAGAAGCTAAGGTTAACTGCGATACTCTCTAATCTGCTTCACTATCATCTCACCCAATTCAAAAGGCTCGCCTTGCACACTCCTGTCCCCTTCTCACAACATGAGCATGGCGGCAGCAATGATCATGATGGTGCAGCCAAGGTTAGATGAGCCATTGGGTCCAGTCCAACCACGAGGCTCAGGTTTCTTGGATCCCCCTGAGATAACTACAGCTGAGCTCGAAGGGCTGGGAAGGAAAGTGACAGTGCCAGAGACACCCGCAACAGTGTTGTTGGCGCTTGGGTAGGGAGGGGGCCCAACAACCTGGACGGTAGTGGTCAAGGTCAAGGCATCACCTTGAGTCTCGGTAATAACCTTGGTAAAGGTGCTTGTGGGTGAAGCCGCGGTGATGGCTTCGCCAGCGGCTTCGGAAGTAACACCTTCAGAATGGGACGAAGGAGACACAGGGTAAAGTTCGGTCGCGGTAACGACAACGAGCGAAGGCACTAAGGTGGTGATGGTCTTTTTTACCGTGGCATATTCCGTAACCGTGCTCAGAGTGTTCTGGGGAGGGAAAAGGTCGGTGATTGTTATAACCGTCCAAATGCTTCCCGAGACTGAGTAGCTAGTTTGAAGATCGGTTATGGTTTCGGGATTCCCAGATACTGTTGCATCCGGCAGGCCACTGCTGATAGAAAACTCCGTCTGATGCTCGGTCACAGTGGAGGGATTGCCAGAAACTGTAGCATCGGGGAGCCCGCTCGATACCGACCAATCGGTTTGAAGATCAGTAATCGTGCCTGGGCTACCAGAAACAGTAGCATCAGGAAGACGGCTTGAGAAGGAGACGTCAGTGAGGACATCGGTTACTGTGGATGGGTTCCCGATCACGGTAGCGTCTTCAGGAGCATGCTGGGAGGATGAAAGAGTGACGGTGATGCTCCGGGTCATTGTGATGACTTCCGCGGTGCAAATCTCAGAAGAGCTCTCGATGGTAGTGAGGGAAGTCAAGGTTGAGGCCTCCGGCTCGGGCTGAACCGTAATGAATGTGGTGCCAGTCACTGTTTCGGTTTCCGTAGCCACGATAGGCTTTTGGCTAATACTGTAGATGGTGGTGAGGGTTGTCTGGGTGCTAGACAAGAAGGTCAGTGGGTGGTTATGAGAGTGGTAACGAATAGACTCACGAAATGGGGATAAGGACGCCATCCCCATTGTGGTCGTCGTGGCGGCGAACTAGAGCATTAGAATAGTCGACGGCGGTCTCCCCTCCAGCGCCAGCCATGCCATGAGTGTCGAGATCCGACTCGACTTGGGCAGTGTCAGCTAATGGCCACAGAAACATAAAGGAGACAAACCATATTTTGCGGAAAGGATTCCCATGCCGAACATGACGGTGAGAGTACCCACGAAAAGAAAGGCCCCGATAAAAAGCTTCTTGGGATTCGCCATGGTCTTGACTTTTCGGAAGGCGGAGGGCGCCGCGGCCTGTTCGACCTTGCCCTTCTCGGTGTCCATCGTGGAAGTCACTACGCGGAAAGAGGTGGTCAGCATGAGGCAGAAATATAATAGACGCGTGAAAACCATACTTGACGCAGACGCCGTAGAACGAGACAGTAGTGAATGAGTGGATCTGCAGCGCGGTCAGGTACGTGTGTTGTGGGCGTCGAGCCACTGTTACAGCTTTCTCCAGGTGCGAGGGATTGTTCACTGAATAATGAGAAGGGGGGGAGGTGACACAGGAGAAGATCGTACATGAAAATCAAGGAAAATCCAGCTGTCTTCCGTACGCCTGAAGGACAGACTAGTGTTGAGCTGAGAACGAGAGACGAGGCAGGAAGTTGCAGGAAGAAGGTTGGAAGAGGAATCAACAAAGAAAGTCGCGTTTATATCTTGGGTGCGGAGTCAGTAACTTTGCAGTGAATCATTGTGGGAAATCAGGAGAGGGGAACGAGGCCGACAGAGGGAGTCTCTGCTAAAGATGACTTGCCAGCTGATGGGCGACTGGCAACAGGAGGGCTTGACGGCTGCCAAACAGCTCAATCTTGCAGAAGGATCAACGAAAAAAAAACAATCCTACTAACCTCGTCTCTCTGTGAAAATATTGAAACACGAATCCAGTGAATCGATCAGAGTCCGGTGCTCTCAGGCAGCCTCGGAGTGGCAGTGCTGTGATTCGTAGTGGTAAACCGGTGACTGAACGCAAGAGTGTGGGCGGCTTATACGTGACAAGGAACACAACTCCGTATAGTATTTCTTTCGGGAAGCAGCGTAGGTATGGAATGGTCTCAATCAAAAGGTGATCAAACGAGTGAGAAAAATGACAAAGGTCATCCAAAGGCGAGCGAGTGAGGGGAATGTTGTTGAAGTGGTCCTTGTGGTAAAGTACATGGTGAGCGGAGATGGCAGCAGGTTTATGCTTCACACATGAATCTCAATTGGGACTTTTGGTGGCTTCGGGGGTAGCTGTCAGACCAAACAACCGCATTGTCGTCCTCGGTGTTTCATTGGAAATCCCGCGTAGGCGATATCCAAGCAAGTGCAGCACAAGAACCTCCTTTCATGAGCGGGAGCATAATTCGACCGAGGGCAAACAATGCAGCCGGAGCTGTACCACCGGATGTTTCCTAATCTTCCCAAGTCGAAACCACAGATATGTAGCAGGATGGGTCCACAGTCCCGTGTTCCTGATGCCGTGTCACCAAGTGGTAAAATGAGGCAAACATACCCTACGTGGTACATCAACGGCTGTGGACGGAACGGCCGAGCATTATCATTACGCCACAGCGCGTCCCGTGCCCCCATAAGCCCGAACGAAGGACAGCTTATCTTTATTTGAGATTAGGGAACAGAAAAAGCGTTCAAATAGTTATTATTAATAGTGCTCCCCCGTTTGGAATCAGCGCTAGACATCCCAGATACATAGTAGAACCCGCGTTTAAAGTAACTCTCAGTATCTATATATCCAAAATAGTTGCGCGTGTTTGGGCAGCATCTACGGCACGTTGGGTAGCAAAAGAGCTTGTTTCACTTATGCCGAGATTCAACTCCTCGACCCTGTCGTGCCATCTCACAGGTCACACAAAGCCAGCGTGCAAGAGGGGATACGGGCCCGGACGACACTGGTTACAAGGGCGCATAGTTGGTTATCTTTTGGTGATCGCCTCACCAGCACACCCGTCGTCACAAAATAGACAACTGCATGCAGCCGTTAATTAGGGGCATGTGTCAGCCCAGGTGCCGCACAACAACCTTTAGGTGATTGTAACGACGGTACTTCCCACTACAACTACTGCAATAACCAGAATTTCTCGAGAAAAAACAATCCTAAAAAACCTAAAAGGCCATCTTCAAAAGAATATACTTATTCAGGCTTTATTTTTGTTTATTTGGCCAAAAATGCCAAACCTAGCGTCTTTTGGCAAGGGTCTCATACAGCAAAGTGTCAGACTGAAAATCATTCGAGGGTTGTATTGTATGTTGGTTTCACGGTGATTGGTTAACAATTCATCCTCGCAATTCAACCCAAAAATGCGACGTTCAGACAATCTACAGACGACATGTCTAAAAGAAGCGGGGTTTTGGATTCCCCATGGACGCGTAGGAATATAAATAGACCGCAATATGATCCATGATTCAGGGCAGCGCAAAAAGAGGAAACAAAAGACAAGCGACAAAAATGTGTCATGGTTGAGAAGTTCATGAAGAAAAGGAGTTTATTCAGCTATCCGAATCCGGCACGCATTGGCGGGGTCCCACCGAGACGAGCCGCAAGTAAAGTGGACAGCGACGGGAAAACAAGGTACCAAAACTCATCGATGGAAGCTTCCAATCCTGGGTGATGTGATGGATGGCGCCAATGATTTGCTGTGAAGGACGCCAAAGTGGGCCACACCCACCAGACGAGAACCCGCTCAGGTCGCGTCGCGTGTAGTCCGGAGCAGCAGCCAGGTCTTTTCCCCCACCGCCCAAAAAAGCACCGACCAGGGGGTGGTGTGCCGACACAGTAGCTGTAGTGCGCTGGAGGTGATCACTGTAGCGTGGTGGTAATGGAAGCGGTAGCGGCAGCAAAGGCGCCGACACGCACGGCACGGCACAGGCCTCTCCTAGTCTCCGCTTATCACAACCACAATCACGTCCTCCCTCCCCCAAAGCTGCTTCTCGCTTCTCCCATCAACCCACGCGACGTCGCCTCAATCCCCACGACTTCCGTCCTCTCTCGAGTCCCTTTCCGGGCGCTTGACTCGAGCCCGTCCCTACGACACTCGTGCACCCGTCCTTATTTCTCTCCGACGGATGCGATGCGGTAGCCACCTATTGCGCGCCACCATCCACGACCGCCGCCCGCGACCACTCCAGTTACTCCCAATCCGCACCAATCTACACCTGACAAGACACCGCCCAGCGGTCCTCGATCCGTTGGCCCTTGTTTCGGCGCTTACTCTTTCCGCCTGAAGAATCGACTTTGTTCCATCGCGCACCATGGCGCGCCGTCGCGCACGCGTTGAGAAGCCTGTTGAGGTTGAGGAGGAGGAAGAAGAGGTTATGGAGCAGGACCAACCAGAGCAGGAACCCGAAGCTGAAGAGCCAGAGGCTGGCTCTGGCCAAGAGGAGGAGGGAGAGCAGCGCAGTCTGCAATTCGACGAGGAGCTTTCATGGCGTCCTGCCAAGCCAATTCCCACTGGCACACTGCTCGGCCGCCTCGAGCGCCTCTCCAAGGAGCTAGCCGAGCTCGATCAAGGCAGCACTGATCTTGAGTCGCTAAAGGATGTTGCTGCCAAGCTTGGCCACCGCAATCTCCTGCAGCACAAGGATCGTGGAGTCAAGGCCTACACTGCCTGCTGTCTGGTCGACATTCTGCGTCTCTATGTTCCCGATGCTCCATTCACAGATGACCAGCTCAAGGTTCGTGCAAAAAAAAAAAAGTCGCCTCCCAAACACCTGCCTACGTCTCGGCTAACTCGGTCACACAGATGATGTTTACCATGTTTATCAAGGATATTCTGCCAGCTCTTCACAACCCAACAAGTCCTTACGACAGCCAGCACAAATACGTTTTGATGTCTCTCACCGACGTCAAGAGTATTCTGCTAATGAACGAGGTCCACGGCGCTGATGAGCTCATTCTTCGCCTGTTCAACTCAACCTTTGATGGAGTATCTTCAGCATCTAAAGCGGCTTCTGAGGAACAAGTCGCCAAGGACGTCGAAATCCACCTTACCGAGCTGCTTATGCAGTTGATTGACGAGTCAGGCAGCGTCTCGGCTTCTGTCATTGATGCGATTATTAGCCAGTTTCTGCGAGCAGCGCCCCCTGGAGGAAATCGAAATCGGGAGCAAAATGGGAATCAATCCACGCTTCTTGTCAAAACAGAGCCTCCCGCATACGTCATGGCCAAGAACATTTGCAATGGCTGCTCCGACAAAATGGCCCGTTATGTGAGCCAGTATTTCAGCGACGTCATCCTGAACGCCTCCCGCTTTGCGACAAAAGCCAATGGTTACAACAAGCAAGGTGACGACTCTGACGAAGAAGACGCCAGCTCGGGGCCGTCAGATGCAGATTTGAAAAGCTTGCGCCAGGCACATCTCCTCATCCGTGAGCTCTGGCGAGCTGCCCCGGCCATCCTTCTCAACGTGATTCCGCAGATCGAGGCGGAGCTCTCAGCAGATAACGTTCACCTTCGTCAAATTGCCACCGAGGCAATCGGAGACATGGTATCTGGCATCGGTGCCGCAGGTCCTCCTCCACCTCCCGTGTTGGATCCAGCCGCGTACCCACCATTGCGCCTATTGGACGAGGCGTCGACAACGGCGGCTGAAGAAAATGTTTTGACAAAACCCTACTCGCCTCAGTCGTTTGCCCAGACTCACCCCGTTGCATTCCGCAATTTTGTTGGCCGAAGAAACGACAAGACAGGCACTATTCGTGCTGCTTGGGTATCAGCCGTGGGATACATTTTGTCCACTTCAGCTGGCGGTATCGGTCTCAGCCGAGAGGATGAAAATGAACTCATCAAAGGCCTTGGAGACAAGCTCAACGACAGTGAAGAAAGAGTGCGGTTGGCAGCCGTCAAGGCTATCGAACTGTTCGATTTCCGCGACATCGTTACCAAGCTTGGAGCCATCGGCGGCGTCGAGAAGGAAGGATCTATCTTTGCTAGTCTAGCTGACCGATGCCGAGATCGAAAGCCAGCTGTCCGTGTTGATGCTATGGTTCTCCTTGGAAAGCTGTGGGCTGTCGGTGCTGGCGAGCTCGCCGAGGGTCAAGAGGCCACTGTGGCTTGCTTGGACGGAGTGCCTACTCGCATCGTCAATGTCTTCTATGCTAATGACCCTGACTTGAACATCCTACTGGACCGCGTCATGTTCGAGTGCCTCATCCCCCTCAAGTATCCCCTGATCAAAGGAAAGGGACAGAAATCCTCCAGTGCCTCTCAGTCTCAAGGGCAATCTAATGGAAGTCAGATTGACCAGGACAAGGTCCGTGCTGAGAGGATTCTGTTGATGCTAAAGTCACTCGATGGCCCTGCCAAGAAGGCATTCTTTGCCATGCAAGCCCGCCAGCCCCAGGTGGCCAAGGGCGTTACTCTTTTTATTCAGCAGTGCGAGGCTTATAATGGCGGTGTAATTGATGGAAACGAGGAAAAGGTCAAGGCAGGCTTGAACAAGACCTTGCAATGGTTCGGTACCTTCTTCCCCGACCCGCTCAAAGTTCGTGCGGACCTTCAGAAGTTTGCCAAGCTCAACGAGCGCCGCAACTATCAACTCATAAAATTTGCCATTGGTTCTGATAGCGACTTCAAAACCGTGCGAAGAGCCATCAATGAGCTCATCGTCAAGATCCAAGCCAGCCCCGCAGCCAGCTGCCTGGATACACTGATCCCTCTCCTTTATCGCTCCAGTTCGCTCATGTTCAACCGAAGTCACCTCGCGACGATCATGGATTACTCTAAAAACGACAAGGAAGGATTCGCTGCAGTTGCACACGAGATTCTCAATGACATCTCGCAACGAAATCCAGACCTATTCAAAGCACATTCCGAGAACCTCCGTAAGGAGATTATCGACCAGGTACCGTCGGATAGCCGAGCCAACGATCCTGCCGTGGTGGATATTCTCAAAGCATATTCGTCGTACTCGAAGCGATACCCCAACGATATCACCTACGACAGAAAATTCATCCAAGTGCTTATGGATTACGCGCTATACGGCACCCCTGCCAGAGCCGCAAAGTATGCTGTAAATATTTTACTTGCTAAAAACGATGACAAGAGCAAGGTGACTGCAACAACCCTGTTGCAAAAAGTGATGAAAGACTGGGACTATGGCTCATCCCACTTTCTGACAAGGTTATCGGCGGTAAGCCAGCTGGAACGACTGGCACCAACAGTGACTGTGGACTTTGATGAGGTAATTCATGAGCAAACGATCAAGAAGATCCTCCGCCAAGTTCGAACTGAGGAAGACGATAAAGTTTCATGGGTTGACGACGCGGATATGAACGAAGAGCTGCAGGCGAAGTGTCTCTCTCTGAAGACTCTGGTCAACCAGGTGCTAGCGAATGACGAGGAGTCCGATGCTGAAGAGCGTGTCAAACCTGTGTTCAAGCTACTAAAAACTCTTGTTGTTGCAGAAGGAGAATTTTGCAAGGACAAAGTCACCCCTTTAGCTCACAAGAAGCGCCTTCGGCTTCTTGCTGGTCAACTAATTTTGAAGCTGTGTACAGTGAGAAAGTACGATGATCAGTTTGATGCTGTAAGCTTCAATAAACTGGCGGAGCTCGTGCAGGACAGTGAGCTTAATGTTCGCCGCCGCTTCATGGAGAAGCTTCAAAACTACCTCACTAGAGGACGCCTGCGAGCGAGGTTCTACACGATCCTCTTCCTAGTTGCATTCGAGCCAGTGACAGAGCTGAAGAACCGGGTAGAGACTTGGCTCAGGTCACGAGCACGACTATACGAGGAGAGCAAGCGGCAAGTCATGGAAGCTATGATGGGAAGACTAATTCCCTTACTGGCACACCATCCGGATTATAACTCTGACCCTCGGGATCTCGCAGATTTTGCGAAGTATTTCTTATTCTATCTTGGCACTGTTGCCACAGAAGAGAACATTTCCTTGATCTACAAATATGCAGAGAGAGTCAAACAGACTCGGGATGGCATCAACCCCGAGAACAGCGAAAGGCTCTACGTTCTCAGTGATCTTGCGCAGGCTATTGTGCGAAAGTGGCAAGAAAAGAGGGGTTGGGTCTTTCAAGCCTGGCCAAATAAGGTTGGTCTGCCGACCGGGCTTTACCAGGCCCTCCCCTCCAGCGAGGTGGCTCAAGAAATCGCCAAGAAGCAATACATCCCAGATGAACTTGATGAGAAGCTGGATGACCTAATCAGGGCCATTGACCGAAAGAAGGTTTGTCTCATCTTGGGAAAAAGACAGGCGATACAATGACTGACACGATGTACAGAAGCGCAAGTCTATGGGTGAACGACTTGATCCCCCAGCCAAGCGGTCGAGGACCCAGATCAAAACGGTAATCCGCGAGAAGCGCGAGAAAAAAGCAAAATCCAAGAGAGCTGCGAAGCCCAAGAAGGCCAAGGCTCCCAAGGATGACTCTGTGCCGCTTGGGGAACGTCGTCGTAGTGGTCGCGCTCACAAGGTGTCGGGCTACGCCGAGCGGGATGACGAAGAAGATGAGAAAGAGATGCTGGAGGGCGTAGCAGAATGGGAGTATGAGAACGAAGACGACTCCGACTCGGACGAGGAGGAATCAGAACTCTCAGATGCCCCTTCGGAAGGTGACGAGGCAGACGACAATGAGAGCGGTGCAGAATCCGGGGATGAGGAAGCGCCCAAGGAGGACGAGGCTCCTGAATCCGAGCAAGATGAGTCCGAGACACCCAAATCCAATGGACGCAAGGCTGCCGCCTCAAAGGGCAAGGCTGCGAAGCCAGTGGCCAAAGCCAGCGCGCGCTCGGCCCGGTCAACGAGGACGCGAAGGAGCAAGGACGACATGGAAGTGGACAGCGACGAGTGATGGGAAGGAAGCCGAGGTGGAACAGCGACAAAGGCTTGTGTACGTTTGGGGAAAAGCAAGGGGTTACGAACCGGGTTGGCTTGAAGGCCTGGTCTTTGATGGGTTCACGGGTAGCTTTATTGGGTCGGAGGTTCTTACTGTTTCGTGTTTCTCTCGGTTCTTCTTTATATAAGCCATACGCGGAAGAGGTAACGATGGATGAGCAGATGTATATGGACTGTCTGCTTTGATGTCGGGCGGAGTCTGGAAACACTTGTATTTACGTACTTGCGTATACCCACTTTTCCCGCCCAGTGGCTGTGAAGAATGTCTTCGATGTGTCTATTTTCCGTTCTCGCTTTTGTGAAGTCATTTTTCTTTCTTTGTCTTTTTTTTTTTTTTTTTTTTTTTTTGCGTTGTGATGACGGTGATTCAAACAGCTCAAACGGACAAGGGAGAGGAGTCAAGGCAGCCAGCCGTGCCGTTTTGTTCATCGATACATGATGGTCCATAAAAGTCGACTGAAGAACGCTTTAGCCATTTCCGTGTCCTAACCCAGCTATACATTTGGTTTCTTTCTTTTTTTAACACAAGAAAAAAACCTCTTCTTCCCACCCGTCCAAACAAAGATTCCAGAAAACAGAAAACGGACTGGCCTCGAATGGAGAAAAAAGCGGGTGTGGGTGGGAGAGAAGTAGAGAGAGCATCACAATCCGTTTGGCCTCCAATAACAGTCGCTTCTCCTCCTCATCCAAGCCCTTTCTTCCCATGACGTTTCCCACGGCGTGAAAATGTTTACCTATGTACAAGTTTTACTCCCCAGGATTGGATTGCTAAGGAAACACGGATAAAAAAAAGGAATTATAGAAAAAAGAAAAACGCCCCCTTTGTCCTTCCCAACGTCTTCGTCTCTACAGTACAGAACCGGAATAGCACAAGAGGAAAAACCAGGCGCCAAGCGAGCAGGACACGTTCAAGCCTATGAGGCGGAGCCCGCTGCTGCTGCTGCCTCCTGGGCCCGGCGCTGGCGAACCTTGTCACGGTGACCTGAGAACTTGAGATGAGCCTCAAACTTGTTGGCTGTCATGTCAGGGCCGGGTGTGTATAGCTTGGTCGTGCAGTCCAGGCAGCGGATGCGCGGCAACCAAGCAAACTTGACGCCCTCGGGGAGAGGCTGGCCCTGGACTGGCAGCTCAGTGTTCGGGTTCAAGTAAGAGTACTTCATGATAGCCTCGAACTTGTCACCATGCGGATACTGCTTCTCCAACTCCTTAAGAGCGTTAACAAGCCACTCCGGAGGCGGTGGCTATGCATGGATCGCGTTAGCACGGTGACCCTCGGACAGCTTGTATTTAGCATTGCAAAAAACTTACAGCTGGTGGGGGCGATTGCCCAGGAACGGGCGGGGGAGCAGGTAGACGGCCAATCTGGCCTGGGGGAAAGGTCGAGCCGCTCTGGGGAGGCGGGGGGGGCTGAGGTGTGGAAGATGAAGGGGCGGATGGCGGAGGCATAGCTTTTGAAGGAATCGGGACCGTCGTGGGAACTGGCGTTGGGACGGGCGTCTGAGACGGTGTCCTGAGGTCGCGGTAGTCGCCCTTCATCAACCTCTTGAGTTTCTCGCGGTTCACCTTCAGCGTCACCCACATGTGGGTGGGCTCTTCTGTCTCCTCCCTGAAGCGTCGAGATGTCCTGGTCTCGTGGTGGTGTGATACTGAGCTAGTTTCTGGAGTCTCTGAGCGGCCCAAGTTAGCCATTCTCTGCTGAGCAGCAGAGGCAGCTCCGCGCATTCCACGGGTTCGAGCTGTGCCGCCGGTGATCTGTGATGGAGCGGGGGAGTCAGGGCCCGAGTCCTCACTCTCGTCTGACTCTGAGAGGTCGCCATCGCGAACAACACGCTTCCTGTTGGCGCCAGCAGCCCGCTTGTACAGGCGACTCTCTTCGATAGATGTAGCTGCTCCTGGAAGGACAGACGAGACAATGAGGGTTCGAATAGTACGCTGCCTTTCTCGGAGATCAGGCAGCTGAGGCCCGCCTCTTCGGTTGATGGATCTCTTCTGTCGTCGCTGCTCGCGCGAGAAGATGGTTTCGTTTCGTTCCAAGTCCGCCTCGCTGAGCTCGTACAGGTAAGGAGCGTACTCCTTGGCCTGTTGCTGAGGTCTGAAAACAACAGGGAGAGGGGTCTGGAGGAAAGCGTTGACGAGATCGGGATCCTCGATAGGTCGCCCATCGAATGGGTGTCCGATACTGTACAGACTTCGGGTAAAGAGCTGGGTCTGTTCACGAATGCAGTGTGCAATGGCTGTTGTGAATTCTCCAGAGAGAGAAAGGTCCCTTGCCATGGAGGCAGCAAAATCTTCGGGCGAGTTGGCAGGGTTGTTAATGTCCCATTCGAACTGGTCAACGAGTGTGTGTGCTCCAATCGTAATGTTCAGCTTGATGAGTATTCGCATCTCGTCGTTCTTGTAGGCAGAGTAGGGGAGCTCGGGGTCCAACGCGTCCTCTTCCGAGTAGGCAAAGGGATAAAAGTCGTTGAGCTGCTCCCGCATCTGCTGAACAACTTGCTCGTACACAGGCTGAAAAGCGGGTGGCTTCAGACCCATGTCTTCGACCAGCTGTGCTGCAAAAAGCTCCACCTGGAGGAGGCGCTCGTGGAGGTTCCAGGTAAAAGTGTCGCGCAGCTTAATCTTGTCCCATTCAACTTCAAGTCGTAGCGGAACCAGCTCCTCATGCTGTTCGGCCTGCTTCAGCATGTCCTTGCGCTTATACTTGAGGGTTGGTGTGGTTCGCTGGCCGGGTCGGGGTTTTTGTGAGGGATAGACGATCCTGGACGGTGCCTGGTTCTCTGTGTAGCCATTGCCGAAGCCGTTGTACCCTTCACCGTATAGTCTGCTGGGGGGGAACCACTGGCGATATTCTGTGCGGACCATGCGATACTCCTGGATCTTGTCGCGCGTGTCTGTGGTTGACTTGCGAGTCTGGTCGAGCTGGCCACCGAGCGCAGCGGCGGCAATGGCATCGCGGGTGATGTAGCGTTCGACCATGAGTTTGTCAAACGTCTCCTTGGTGCGTACAGGCATTCCGGCGGCTGAGTTGGGCGTCGAGTCCTTGTCGGTGCTGGACGTCGCGGTTGAAGCCGGGCCCGTCGCAGGCGCCGTGGACGCGGAAGGCTGAGCAGCCATGGTGGACGGTCGCTGGTCGCGGCGCGGCGGAAGGGCCGCGACGATGGCGGGAAGGAATGGAAGTGCGCAAGGCTCGGATTCGAAGGGCGATGCGCGACGCGAGTCGGAAGTCGTCGAGTTGGATGGTGGATGGCTGATGGGCGTGTGGCAGCGCGAGGCCAGAAAAGGTGCCAGGCAGTGGTAATTGACTAAGAGAGGATTCTGCCGCGCCCGCGAATGGCAAAACCTCCTTGGCTTAGGTAGGTACCTAGGGAAAAGAAGTTATAGCGCCTGTTATGTATCGGTACATGCCATCTCTACGTGTTTCTTGCCTTGTTTTTAGTATAGTGTACTTCACCAGCCACATCGCAATGTGTGCGGTGCGCCACCACAGAGGAAGGCTTAAGTGTGGCGTTGAATACGCTTGAGCGTGTCATGGTGAGCCATGTAAAATCACATGAAATGTCGAATTGCCTTGTCTCTCATGCTTGATTTGTATACTAATGGCTAGTTTTTGCGCTTTGCATGTAGTCGCTCCATCAACGACGGCTCTTGTTGGAATATCAAGCTATTATGGATGTCAAGTAAAGTATACTAGGGTCATTGTGCAGCGTCTAGCCGATCTTTCTACTTAGCATTGTGACTTTATTATTGACAAGTAATTATGAGGTACAACGCATAACAGTGTAAATCACGCAGACGAAAAAGCACAAAACCTCTCACCGAAAAATAATTAAGCCAAAACACCAAAAACAAACAAAAACAAAAAACATGAAGATAAAAATCGGTACTGACCACACTACGTCCGTCATTGGCACTAACAAGTCCAATCACGGTATAGGGTAAGACATAGCTCCGATCATTGGAGGGGTAGGTGATGGGTTACCCAAGACGGCAATTAGGTAGGGTTCGATGAAGTCATTTGTCAGTCTAGTAACACCAAGCTTCCACGAGCGCACAACGGCACCACTTTGTGTGAGGAAGCCAAGGCTATCCCACCAGAGCTCACGCTATTCTCTCCCCCATCACCTTTCATGCTACAGCTGTAGCGGCCTTGCATAAGGACAATATGGCGCCAAGCAAGGCATAGCAAGGCCGAAACGGGCCATTATGGAGCGCAGCAAGGTTCTCGGCCAGAACGCGTCTGATTTGCTGCGGATGCTCGACGTGCTTGAGGTCTGTGGCGCACCCACCCGCACACCCACAAAGATGGACGCACACGAGGCACACATTCAAGCGCGCACACAGAATCAAGGTATGGGGCGAGCTTCCTTGCCCCAAATCCAGCTAATCATAATACAATAACCCCTCCACCATCCACAGCCGGTTGTCTCTCCACCAACCCTCGAAACCCTCCCAAACCCCTCCTTGCAAATTCCACTTACTCCTGCCCCGAGTGACTTGCTCTGAGCATCCATCCGTCCTCCACCACATTTATACCAATACCCGTACTTGTACCGTACCTGGCCAGACCAGACGAGCTATCGCCCACCATGTCGGACCAGAAGGAACAGAAGGAGGTTATCGGTAAGTGTGCTCTCCGGCCCGTTCTTTACATCCCATTGCTGCCCATGGACACGTGCCTGTGTATTTTTTTTCGCGAGTGTTTGCTGCCGTGCTGCTGTCCAAATTTCGTCGCTGCAAAGCTGCTGGCTGTGCCATGGGGTTGTTCACTACCCCTCGCCGTTACCCCGCCACAAGAGCAACACCAGAGCTCTGTCGCTAGCTTTTCCGCGACCACCGCGTTGCTTCCAACTTGGCGACAAGCAATTCACTAATTCCCGTCGGCGCTAGACTACACCCTCAACAACCCTGATACTCTCACCAAGTACAAGACTGCGGCCCAGATCTCCGAGAAGGTCCTCGCCGAGGTCTCCAAGCTTGTTGTTCCCGGCGCCAAGTTCGTCGAGGTCTGCCAGGCCGGTGACAAGCTGATTGAGGAGGAGGTCGCCAAGGTCTACCGCGGCAAGAAGGTCACCAAGGGTATGCCTCCTTCGCTTTCCCCAGAGCCAATCGTGCTCGTAGAGCTAACACCGCGAAAGGCTTCTCTCACCCCACCACCGTCTCTCCCGCGTCCTACGTCACCCCTTACACTCCCCTCACCTCTGACGAGGCCGAGGCCAACCTCGAGATCAAGGAAGGCGAGCCCATCAAGATCCAGCTCGGTGCTCAGATCGATGGCTTTGGTTCCATTGTTTGCGACACCGTGATTGCCAAGTCGGCTGACAAGGCCGATGAGCCCATTACTGGCCGAGATGCTGACCTGCTCCTGGCTAACTACTATGCCAACGAGCTTCTTCTGCGACTCATGATCCCCCCCGGAACCCTGGCCCAGGGTACCGAGGAGGAGAAGGCCAAGGCTGCTTCTAAGAAGGCCCCTACCCAGTCCCAGATCACTGCCCTTGTTGAGAAGATCACCAAGGCCTACGACGTCAACCTCGTCGAGAGCACCACTTCATGGTTGTTCGACCGCAACGAGATTGAGGGCTCCAAGAAGATTGTTCTCGCCCCTGCTGAGGGCACCAAGGGCGAGGGTGTTCCCGAGATCGGCGAGGTCTGGGGTGTCGAGATGGGTGTCAGCTTGGGCTCCGGCAAGGTCAAGTCCATCGACCAGCGTGCTACTCTCCATCGCCGTACCAACCAAACCTACGGCCTGAAGCGACCTACATCTCGCAAGGTTCTCTCTGAGGTCCAGAAGAAGTTTGGCACATTCCCCTTCAGCTTGAGACAGCTGGATGATGAGCGTGATGCCAAGTCTGGTGTTGTTGAGTGTGTCCGAGGTAACATCTTCCGCCAGTACGAGTTGGTCGGCGACAAGGAAAACGCCAACGTTGCCCGCTACCTAACCACTTTTGGTATGTTTACTTATACCCACCAAGCAAACAAGAGCAATTTTTTTCCCCCCACAGAATCCTGAACTAATATGGATGCAGCCATCACCAAGAACGGTATCACCAAGCTCGGTGCCCCCCCTGCCCTCGACCTCACCAAGGTCCAGTCTGACAAGAAGATCGAGGATGAGGAGATCCTCAAGATCCTTGAGCAGCCCATTGCCCGAAACACTGGCAACAAGAAGAACAAGAACAAGAAGAAGGCCGCTGCTAAGAAGGAGGGTGAGGCGTAAATGAGGCTGATGAATAAACAAATGGTTCAGGGGTCAAGATCTAGCAAACCTGAGTGATTGTGGAAGAGGCGCACGAAAAAAAAAAATTCACAGCATGTATGTCGGCAAATCGGGCCACGGCCGGGTTGCCGTGGGGGCTGGTCTCGTGAGCGGAGGGTCCTTTACGGCGCCCGGTCTGTTGAGGGCCGCTGGAGGGCGGGAAAGCTCCTTGGAAGCGGTATTCATCGTGTTAGCTAAGGTAGTCGAGCAAAGGTCAGGTATATAGAAACGAAACCCAACAGGCCCGGCGCTGACAAGTTGCCTTTCTCAACACCGATTACCCGAAGCTGGATTCCGACCGTGACTAGGATTCATATACATATATATGATTGGGGGGACAAATTTGGAGGCTTCCCGGACTTGATCGAGCTCGAGGGGTGTGTGTGAATGAATGAACGAGTGAGTTGAGTGATGACCAGGGCAAAGTGCACATGCGACCATAGGCCGACAAGCACCAGCACAATATGATGAGTCACTGAAACAGGAGGCAAAGGAGACCAGCTTCCAGGCCAAGGAAAGATGCAGGCAGGACGCGGAATGAGCAGGCGGCCAGCCTGCAGACGGATCAGACAGAGCCTTGGTCAAGACGGCGAGGGACCCAATGCAACGCAAGTGCTAGACAGTGCGGGTGGGCATGGAGTCTCCCACTCTCCCGCTCCCAGCCAATACGCCATCCGGCCCGCCCCCTTGCCACTCACGGTGCAGATGAGGTGAGGGAGCGTGTGAGAGCGTGTGTGTTACGACACCATGGCGCAGAGCGCTGGCCCGGCCATGGTAGAAGAAGCATTTCCAGCGACTCTGGCCCGGTGGCATGGGACCTAGGTGAGTTGAGTCTAGCAGCGCCGCCAACGGGAAACGGGAGCGCGGCTCTAGCTTATAAGAAGAGTAGGGAGGTGGGTGACGGGTGACGCACTTTAATACTTAGTAGCACGCCCCCCCGACCCCGGGGCAGACGCAGAGGGGTCGAGATCGAGTCCCGTCTTGTTAGTCGAGGACGAGGACGAGGACGAGGAGAAAAAAAAAAGAAACCAATGGACGACAGGGAGCAGAAGGAAAGCATCCGATTGTCCGCCATTGGGACTGGGCTGGCCAAGCAAGGCACCGGCAAGCAGCAGCCGGTTCCAGGCGGCTACGCAGCAGTCGAGGCGCATTCGTTTGCTCACTGTGCAGTGCAGAGCCCAGACGGTGTGCAGCGAGCAGTGCGTTGTGCAGCCCGGTGTGTCTGCGATCCATGCTCGCAAAATGCGAGGCTGTTGCAGTGCTTGCAGCAACGAGTGTAGCGCTGTTGTAGTGCTTTCTGCAGAGCGTGCTTGGGGCCGGTGGTTGCTCGTGGCACTCGCCCCCCCTTGTCCGACACGCCGCCTCCTCCGACGCCTGTCTTGGGGGACCTCTTCTACCCACACCCTGCCTTGCCTTTTCTTTCTCCTCCTCTCTCAAGAAAGCGCGTCCTCTGCTGGAAAAGACGCGATCCTGCAGCAGATATTCATGCTGCTGCCCAAGAGTCGAGTACTTCCCCTCCCCCCTTTACGCGCTTCCCCGTGCCCTTCACTAACACGCTGCTTGCAGGCCTGAAGAGGTGCGCTGCCCGTCCCGCGGCCCAGGGGCGACCAGCCAGCCCGGCACCATGATTTCTTCCAACACGCGAGCCTCGCGATCTCGCTTTTCGAGCCCAGCGCGGCCTCTAAACGGCAACACGAATGGCTCAGCCGATCAGCAAAAAGGCAATGTGAGCCAGGCATCACGGGCGTTTATGCAAAGATGGTTGGAGCCTTCGGTCCAGGCCAAGGCGAGCTTCGAGGATGACGGATTAATGCGACATGGCGTCGTTGAGAACATGGCGCCGCTGGGCGTGCTTCCCAAGAACAAGAAGCCCGGCTCTGACGCGGGCTCCTCGGTGCGCAAGATCATTTTGAGGCCGTCGGGCGGGAATGCTGCAAATTCTGCCTCAGAGCCCGCAGCCGACGCCGACGCCCCAGCCTCTGCATCTCCCCCTCCACCTCCCGCAGTTCCCCCTACACCGCCACGCCGGAGGTCCATCGCTGTCAAAGTCGCAGCAGACGACGACGACGACGAGGATTACGACCCCAAGCTGCCCCCCAAACGCCGCCAGTCAGCTCGCACGTCCATGGGAAAGCGAGGTCGGCGGTCTTCGGGTGGCAGGAGGAGCTCTATATCTGCCGTGGTCAAGCCGACCACGCCCAAGGAGACTAGGAGCTCCAAGGAAGCCAGGGAGGCCAAGGAAAAGGAGTCCCCCCAGGCTGACCCGGAAGTCAAGGAGTTTGCGGACAAGGTGATCGACTCGGCAGTGGAAGAAGCGCTCAAGCACTACCGGTACCCGACGGCTTGGGCCCTCAGGAAGCTCTACGACGAAAACTCGCACAAGCAGAGCTTTGTGACCATGATTGAGGATGTATTCAGCCAGACGGCGGATGAAGCCACCATGCGAAGGTTCTCGAGGCAGATTGAGAAGAAGAAGCGTGAGGGCAAGAAGGACAACCGGGGCTGCTACTACTTCGTCCCCCCAACCACCAACAACCGCTTCACGCCTCACAAGCCCAAAGCAGCGCCGTACGGAAGCCTGTTGCGGCATAATCAAGAAAAAGACCCCGAGGAACCGCAGTCGGAGGATCGGGCATCCAAGAGGGCCAAAACGTCGCACTCTGCCCATACCCATACCCACACGCACGCCACCCGCGACACGCCCCGAAAAATGGCGTCGGGGGTCAGCACCAGCACCAGCACCAGCACCAGCACCAGCACCAGCGGGCATGGCATCAATGGCGAGCCCAGAACGCCCATGCGGAAGCGAAACAGGCGTGATTCAGCATCCAGCGACTCGTCTCTGTCATCCGTCATGAGCCTCTCGTCGCCCGAGGTGAGCATCGCGGCTGCCAGCCCGGTCCGTCGAGCGAACACTCGCCCTGGGCCTGACTCCAGTGATGCGCCAAAATCTCGGCCAATCACCACCCGCCGCAAATCACTCGCCTCCAAGTCCAAGCAACCCAGATCCAGTCCATCCACATCAAACTCTCCCACACATCCTATTTCATCCAACATCTCTGCGGCCGATGCAAGTGCAAGTGCCAGCATGCCGGGCAGGGTTTCCGCTGAGCAGCTCTTCCCAAATCTGCCCCGGAAACAGTCCAAGGCTGCCAAGGGTTCCAACAAGGCCCCTATGTCTACCGACGACGCCCATAGCGGCGACCAAGATTCATTTTGGGATCGAAGACGGGATGCACGGCGCTTCGCGAACAGTGTCACCGCCGAGGAGAGCTGTGTCCGCGGCGCGAGCGAGGAGCAGGTTGTTACGCCCGTCAGGAAGACGAGGAAGACGCGCCATTCCATTGCCGTCCCGCCCACCACCAGGTCTACGCGATCTGCTAGCAAGAGACCTCACGATGAGGTCGACATGACAGTATCGCCTGTCGCCTTGTCGTTCCAGGACGGCAGCTCGACAGTTGGGTCACGAGCCGCGACTCCGTCACTACGACCAGCCAAGAAGCAGAGGTCCGGACTCCGTGTCAAGTCATCGTAAGTCACGCCAAGATTCACCTCCCCCCATCAGTTTCTTCCTCAGCAACACGTTCTTCATCACACCAAGGCCGTTTCTGGTACCGCGACCATGTTCATCGTGTTATTTTTCTTTGTTTCACAGTGGGAGATCTGGAGAGTTGGATTGTCGCGTGTGGCCACGTCTCATCTCATCTCACACTGATTCACCCGGAGCGTCGTGTTGAGAAGTTTTTCACGCGTCTCTCACTTGCGGGCACTGGCTACGATGTTTTACCGATGATGTATGCTGTGAAAATGTGCTAATTCTGTTTCTTTGCTTTCCAGGCCCATCAAGAAGAGAGGAGGAACTGCTGCAGGACTTCCCCGGCCTACCGGCGACCCGTCAGCGGTCGCCAACGCGCCAAAGGATCAGGTACGTGATGAATCGCCCTTCTGGAAGACACGCAGGGCGTGTCGGAGCTGTATTTCGTGATGGAATCACAGGGGCTGCCGAGATTTCGCGATGTCACGGCTGCGGCGCCTTTTTTGCCATGGCCCAGCCAGGATCACCAGACACGGCAATTTTGGTGGCCCCTGCAGATCCGCTTTTCCAGCCAGCCCCCCCGACGCGTTGAAGCACATGTGGATGTGACAGAATGAGTGGTCGCTGACAGGTAACCCCCCAGGCATCGGACAACGACGAGGATTGCTCCGCTTGCGGTGCAGCCGGCGATGTCGTTTGCTGCGACGGCTGCCCCCGGTCATTCCACTTTGAATGCGTGGGCATGGTACAGTCGGACAACCTCCCCGATGAGTGGTTCTGCAACGAGTGTGTGTTTAAGCGTTTCCCATCGCGGATGCCGGTGCACAGGGGCATCTTTGCCAGCGCTTTGAACAATCTCGAGAAGAGCATCCCCAGGGCCTTCAGCCTGCCCAAGCAGCTTCAGACCAGGTTCGAAGGCGTCAAGGCCGGCGCCGACGGCGATTATGAAGAGGCCACCGCTGCCAAGACATCCAGGTAAGTAGCGCTGCTCGCACTGTACAATGCCACCCACAAGCTAACCAGGACGTCAATCTGCAGGAAGAAGAATGGATACGAAGAGGTAGCAGACTTCTTCAAGCAGCGTGAAGATGGCCAGGCCGTCCTGTGCCATGGCTGCCAAAAGCCGGCCACTGATGTCCGCGCCATCGTTTCTTGCAGCATTTGCCCTCTGCACTGGCATCTGGACTGCTTGGACCCCCCTCTCACTATACCTCCCGTCCCCAAGACGTGGCGCTGTCCTGTGCACGTTGACGACGTCCTGACAGAGATGCCGCCCATGGGCCCGGCTCACCGTTTCCGCAAGATCAAAGGTGCCCAGACCATAACCCCCGCCCTTTCCCGAGGCATCAAGAACAACGGGCACATTGAAGTGGATTGGGCCGACGAGCCCGAACCGTCCAACAAGTCTGGCTGGCCAGATCCCGACTCGTTCGGCCGCCCCTACAAGCTTGCAGCCAAAGGCATTGTCCTTGATTTCATCGAGCAGTAAGCAACCACCGCCACCTGGCCACTCGGTCTTTTCAAGAGCTGACAGTTTCACAAGATTGCGTCGCCAAGGTGCTGGCTATGGGCCCCGTTATAATGAACCTAGATGGATGTCCTATGTACCCACGCCTCTAGACGACCCTCACCGCCCGATAAGAGGGTCCGATATGCAGCGAACCGTCGACGAGATGCAGGTGTCATTGGCTCTAAACAGCCTCAAATTGAGAAGGTCGGACAACGTGGACGACCTGGTGTCTGCGCTTCTGGTGAGTTGGACCGGCCTGCGTGTCTCACTCGATGCATCATACTGACGATTACGCAGAACTATGCCGACCCCGCCGTTTTGGCCTTGATGGCAAAAAACAATGCCGACAACCTCGCAACTGGACACTTGACAGACGACGATAAGCGCGGCCTGCGAGCTGTCCTCGCCCAGATGGATGCCATGTCAGCCCGCATTCGCGATCTCCTCGGCGAGGCTCCGCCCTCGGCTGTCACGGCTGCTGCATTGCTTGATCACGAGACGGATGTGCCCAGCATCCTCTCCCCCGAAGACTCTGCCATCGTGGAGCCCACGGAAAAGCTTGACGCTGCCCCCGTTACTGAACCTACTCCTCCTTCTACCATTGACCACGCTGAGGGTACAATGGAAATTGATTAACAATATCACCTTTATTCTCACAAATGAATTACTACTTTCTCAGCAAATTGACATGTCTGTTCGATTACCGCATACCCCCCCTTTTCCGTCATAGAGTTGTATGATTTTTTTTCTTTTATCTTGGCACACGCAGGCACCTCGCCATTTTATTATCTTCCGAAGTGTTGTCTACGGAAGCGGAGTTTGGAGGTTTTTGGTATTTCCATCATGACCAATGGCATAGAGATGACTACGGGTGCTCTTCTCTTCCCCAATATTGCTTGTTTTGGTTCAGTTCACTTCTTGTCGTTTTTTTTTTTTTTTTTTTTTTTTTTTAAAAAGCAGTTCCTCTCGGTCTTGCGTCGCCGCCACCCACATGATGTCCTACCAGAGTTTTGCGAGGAGAGCGAGATGGAGAGGGAAGAGACGAAGGTTTTGAGACCAAGCCAATTTTTCTAGTATGCTCTTTGTTGTATCATAGGCAGAATGGGGGTGGAACTATTGTTTTGATACCACCAGGGAAGATAAAAAACGGGACATGGAATGTCAAGAGGTTGGGGGGCAGAAGACAGATTTAAAAAATACCAAACACACACTCGAGATTCTCACTGGTAACCGTAACAAGTTGGTGAGTGAATAGAATCCAAGTGTTATCGCTTGTCACTCTCGCTTGTCACTCTCCCCCAATGAGTGCATGGGGTGCCGGGTTGGAAAAGCCTGCAAAAATGTATGCAACATGAAATAAACAATCAATTCAGGAGTCGTCAAATACGCCCACGGTGGCCTTTTGATTCCATATAATATACAATCCTCGACGGGGGATGGCTGGGCTAGCCATCTAGATCTAAACCTAGCGTGCCACAAAAACACAGCTCATTGAGCCCAGCCATTCCGCTGTGCTAGCTCGTCATCTCATCCTCCATTTCTTGTCTGCTCGTCAAGCCAAGCCAATCCCAAGTCCAAAAACAAACAGTGATGCCCAGGCGTCCCAGAGAGCATTACACAAAGTTCAAGCCGGTGTCCCAAAAGCGGGCAAAGCAGCCGTAAGATTTCTACAGAGAAGCGAACAAAATAGAACTCAGGGCTTGCGTTGCCTAGGGGTCTTGATCCTGCATGGTTTTTTTTTATTCTTTTCTTCCTTCTGATCCGAGTTCGTTCAATCGTAGAAGATTCCTGCCTCTCCGTCCTCTGGCAGGCGACGACGTACAACATAAGAGGCCCGCCCGACGCGCACGCGCCACAAGCAAAGCAACAGAGGGAGGCATCGAAGCAATAGGATGGAGCATCCAAAGTTGCAATAAGAATACCCGGCCCGACTGGACCATCATGGCAACGCGGCCGTCAATAGCGATGCCTTTGTATCCGAATGATAGACAATCCCGTATTCCCCCAACTCCTCATGGCATCTTGTGTCAGAAATGGCCTGATTAAACGAGAAAGAAGTGTCAATAGATTCGTCTAAGAATAGAATGCGCATATTTCTTTTTTTTGCAGCATGGAAACTTGGCGCCAGTTGAATCATCGCTATATCGCTTGTTAGTCTGGAATGAGGTTGTGGTGCTTGGGCTAGTGTTTCAACTTACGCGGCCACGTCGAGGGTTTCCTTGCTCTTGCTGCATGTAGCCCATGTTGGGCATGCCGCCGCCCATGTTTCCGTATCCATACCCGCCCATTGGCATGTTAAAACCTGGGGGAGCAAAGGGAGTCTGACCAGCGGGCATCTGAGGCATCTGCTGCGAGGGTGGCTGAATAGGGCTGCCGTTGGGCATGTTCTGCTGGCGGAACTGGTCCATGGATGGGTTAGGCCCGTTGTAGCCGTTGAACCCAGCCTGCATGGGAGGGAAGTTGTAGTTCATGGGAGGGGGACCCCGGTTCATCATGTTTTGCTGGAACTGGAGCTGCTGCAGGTTGGCTGCGGCCATGGGTCCAGTCGGTGCGTTGAACATCATGTTCTGGTTGAAGGGTGGGAAGGACTGAACACCGTTCTCGGCGTTGTCGCTTCGCTGGTTGCTGTAGCCCATCTCAAATCCAGGGGGGTTGTTTGGCTGATTCAAGGGGTTGTAGAAAGGCTTGCTGGAGTGAGCAGACTGGGGGTGGTGGCCGTTGGCGTTGGCCTGGCGAGATGCGGGCCGCTGGCGGTGCTCGGAGTGGGTGCTGGCATCGCGGTTGTTGCCCGAGTTCCGGGTCGACAGACCAACCTCGTCCATGAGACGCTTGTAGCCTTGGCTAGGCTGAGCCTTGATGCGGACCAAGACACTCTTGACGGTTTCCACAACCTGGGACCTGATCGTCTCATCGAAGAAGGGAGTAGTAAGGACCTTGAAGATCAGGGTGGCACCGCAGGCGTGATCGTTAAGGATGGCTTCCAGCACTTGGTCGTTGGGAGTGAAGAACAAGGCCTTGAGAATGACGTCTCGCGCGTCAGCCTCGGCCTTCTGGTTGATGACCTTGAGCACTGTAAGGTAGGCAACCTTGTGAGTGCAGAGGTGGACGAGGTAGGGCACAAGCTGGGGCGACAGAACGGTACGGCGCTGGGGGAAAGTGCAGGTGTCCAGGAACCACGTGAGAAGAAGAGCACCATTGGCGTTGGTGGCCAACTGAACGCTGTGAAGGGCAATGGCTGCGGCAAGCATTCGCTGCTGGTCCTTGGTGGCATGGTGGCTTTCCAGGCAGGCCCTCATGGCGCGGGCACCGTATCTGCCCTGGGCAACCTCCCACATGCGGCCCAGCATCGTCTCGAAGATGAAATCGTTGTATGGAGCTCCGAACTTGAGACATCCCTGAAGAACATAGTTGCCGTACTGGTCCAAAAACAGGGGAATGGTGTAGGGTCGCAGGTGCTCAACAATGATCTGCATCTGAGCGGGGGTCTTGCAGACGTCGATGATCTTCTGGGCAGCCCAGGTTCCGTTCTTGTGGACTCCAATCTCAGCCATGTGAGGGGCAATCTCAGCCAGCATGGCGTCACGTAGCTGGTCGGAACAGTGCTCAAAAAGCTTCTGGACCACCGTGTTGCCAAGGTAGTCAGAAGAAAGCTCGGCGATCTCAGGGAGCATGTCAACGGCAATGTTCTCAATCTCGGCTTGGGAGAGGCTCTGGTTGTCGATTCGCTTGCGAATGTCGCGGAGCTTGGGTGCGTCATGGACTCGGGTGTGGGCGGGCTCGCGGATTGGCGGAATCTCGTCCACAAAGGAGTTGTACTGGATTGCGGACTGGAGGTTTCGGGAGATTCTAAATCGGTCCTCATCGGTGGCGCCAAACTGCTTCACAATCTCGACAATGTCGTTTGTCATCTCCCGAAGAGGAGCAACCTTGGGAGCGGCGTTCGTGGATGCAGGCGTAGGAGCATTCTCGCTGGCAGGGGCGGTGGAGCCGGTTCCAGCAGCGTTGTCTTGGCTCTTAGCAAAGGGATCGGGGCTGGGAGATGGGAAGACACCGTCGTGGCCGGGGGTGTTGGAAGCAGAAGGAGGCTTTGCGAAGTTGATTCGGATCGGACCGGCACCGGGGAAGATTTCCTTGCCGTTCATGCTAGCCTTGGCTGAGATGGCGCTCTCGATACGCTCAAAGTTGACGAATCCGCAGTTCTTGTGGGTAAGGACGCGAGCAGAGACAATGGGGCCGTGGGACTTGAACATCTCAATCAGCGTCGATGTGGTGGTCGAGGTGGGAATGCTGCCAAGCCAGAGAGCACTCGTAGGGCCCTCAAGACCTTGCTCCTCAGCACTGAGAAGCCCGGCATTGCGGCTGTTGGAACGACCAAGGTTCATTCCGGCGACGGCCTGGGGAAGATCCTCGTAGTCCTTCTCGTCCTGCAGACGGATCTCGGCGGGAGCAATGGGATTGGGCAACCCGGTGTTACCAGACATGTAGGTCCTCATGAGGCGGCTTCCGGGAGTGTCCAAAACACCGGCGGTGCGAGCACGCGGGCGAGTGACAGAGGCTTGGTTGGCGAAGGCCTGGACCGCTAGGTTGTGATTGTGGATTGCGGCGTTGGTGGCAGCCAGCTGATCCTGGAGAGCAGCCACGTATTGAGGGTCTAGGGGCATGTCGGCATCGTAGCCCTCTTCGTCGTCGGCATACTTGTCCTTGTTGTTCACCGAGTATGATCTGAAACGGCTGGCCTGCTTGGTGAAGTCGAGGTTGGCGAGGTATGGAGTCGCCAGCTGGGCACGGGGAGGCTGAGGGGTCTCTGCGAGACCCAGGTAATCCAGAGTTCTCATGTGGACGTCGGACTCGGCGCCGCCCTCCTTGGAGAACTGAGACTGAGCGGGAGAGCTCGGTCCATTGGAGCCAACACTCGCAATGCTGGCCAACGTCGAGGCTCGCTCACGTCCGACCCCAGCCGGGTTCCAGCTACTGAAGATGGAGGGGCCGAACGGGGAGTTGGTCCCGGGAATTGGGGCAAACTGGCTCCTCTGGGGCATGGAACCGGCGCGCAGACGTGAGAGCAGAGTCGAGCTGCTTGACGTATTCTCAGGAGGATCAGGGTTTGGTGAGGGCGTTTTGTTGAAAGGGCTCTGGGAGGGGGTAGGCCGCGTGGACTTTGCAGCCAAACCTGCGACACCTAGGAGTCCGTTACCCGCGCCTCCAGGGGAGAAGCGAGAGGGGACGGTTCCCGCGCGAGCGCGTCGAGTCTGGGGCAGGCTGTCGGGGGTAGGCAGCTGGGCAAAGTCAGGAAAGCCGTCCGTTGGCGACTCGGGAATATTCTCGCGCAGCGGTGTCGAGTTTCCGCTGGTGGGAGGGCCGCCCCAGAGGTTGCCCGGCATGCCCGGGACGCCTTCCTGGGCTTGAATCTCGCGGGCTCTGAGCAAGGGTGGTGCAAGTTAGCGGGTGATTGCCAGCGAAGAGGAGAGGGATGAGATGGGCCAGGTTGAACGAGCCACGGCGGCGAGGACCAAGGGGATGTGTTTACGAACCTCTTGGAGAACAAGCGGCTGGAACCAGCCATGTCGTGCGACGGAGAACCAGCCCCGGATCGCGAGTTGCTCGCCATCTTGCTAGAGGGGTTGAGACCACCGCTAGACATGCCGAAGGGAGATCTGGAGGAAGGCAGAGGAGCGTCGATTGGGGAGTTGTTGGCTGAAGGGGAGGCAGAACGGGTTTGACTGGCAGACTGAGAAGCGTAGCCGCGAGTCAAGTGTTCAGATCTGGCAGTTGACATTATCAATTATCTGGCCGACCTCATGAGACAGTGACACAGAAGGTGTCAGGCCGGACACTGGATATTATTCGCAAAGGGGGATTGACCCGTAGATCGAGACGTCGAGTCGTTACAGGGCCTAGGACAGCGCTGGAGAGAAACAATAGTGCAAACCAGGCGCGCAGCGGTTTGCCTTGCGTTCCTCAAACGGCACGAGAGATGACGTGGTGCGTAGAGGGCGATACTCGACCGAAGGCGATAGAAATTGGGTAGTTCAAAGGAGCGCGGTGCGAACAGGAAAGAATCCAGGAGCCGGTATTACAAGGAAATGCTCGTAGAATAATGAGATCGTGGATGAGGACGATGACGAATGTCGAAGTCTAAGTCGACGTTGGGAGTCGGGGGACAAGATCGATGGCCGGTCGGGGGCGTGGACAGAGGGTTGTGGGAAAAAAAAATACGACGAGCGACGTTGCCGAATGATGCGATGTTGGCCAGAGAGGCTAACTGAGGAGTCGAGTGGCCGCCCAGCGTGCGTCGTCCGAGCCCGCGGCTAGGGGATGCGAAAAGGAAAGGGAAAAAGGGAATGGGGGAAGAGTGTTGTGAGAGAGAGAGAAGGGAGGTGGAGGGGAGGGGGGAACAAGAGGCACAAACAAAGTAACGTAAAGATTCAATATACAGGCCTCATGGGGACGATAAAAAAAAAAGAGGCTTTTTTTTTTTATTTTATCGAAGGGGGGGCCTGGAGAAGGGGAGACGGTGACGCGCGCGATATGGGGAGGGGAGAAGGGAGAGGGTGAGAATTGGGGGGCACGGTGGTGGTAGTGGTGGAGAGAAGGGGAAGAATGCGGGAGGCGAGGCAGACAGCTGGAGGCGAAACAAGACAAGACGAGACGGTGGGCTTGCGCTGCCTGTAGGACGCTGTAGGCGCTGTCGGGACTCGGGGACCCTGGGAAATCAGCTAATCAGCACTGGACAGCCTGCTAACTGGGCCATTTTTTTCAGGGCCTCCACCTAGCGGCAATTCCAGTACGATGGAGCTGCACGGCCTTTTTTTTTTTTGTTCTTTCTCTTGTTCCCATTCTTTAGTGCTGTCGGCCGCATCAAACGGTCTTGTTGAGGGTCCTTGCACCTGGCACTGTCAGCGGCGCCACGCACCGTCAAAACATTATTTTTTGCATTAACTTCACACATGATGTCCCCTATGCTTGTTTACGGACACAGAGGCTGCTGAGGCTCGAGCCTGATGCGGCAAAATCGAAATTCGTGCCCCCCCCCCCCTTCACCACCCCCCATCCCCTTGCTGGCTTCCTGGCTGGTTCCGGAACAAGCGCTGCGTGTATCGCTGCCACCGCCTTGTGGGGAACCCTCTTGACCCGGCGAGCGAGTTAGTGACCTAGTTTGCGCTCCTCGCGTGCTTGGACCGCCCAGTTGGTACGGGAATACAGAACAAGATTTGCTCCTCCAGCCCAAGTAAAGTGGGTAGCCAGGCCGGGTCGAGTAAAGTCAAGTGCCAACCGCTCGAGAGAACGCGTGTGCCCTCGCATGCAGCAGCATGGATCTCGCTGAGCAACTTTTGGTGGTCTGCGAGAGAGAGCCTCTCCGTGCCCCGGACTCCCGACTCGGCATGCAACACATCTGCACTTTGTTTTCTCCTCTTTCTTTCTTTTTCCTTCGGGATTTCCTTTTGTCCTTTTTTTTTTTCTCGCCCCCTCCTTCTTGGCTAGCCCTAAGTCAGTCATCGGTTCGGAGGGTGAAACTGATTCTTCTTCTTGTCGACAGCAGACGATCCCATATACACTAGCATGTCATGTTTATTGCTGCTGGTCAAGTGCAAACCCTCCGATTGATACCCTTTTATTATTGCCCGACCTATTCGTGCCATCACATTGGCAATTGGGAGCGAGCGCATACATATCACAAATATACACGACAGCACAATGCAAAATTCATCAGCTGGCTGTCAGGGCTTATTGCGCTGTAGAGTTCCAGGAGGTGGATGTTACCCCGTATGGGTTCCTTGCTTTTCTGCGCCGTGCATGTCCCTATCCCCCTTTTGGTTGGCGGCCATGTACACCCCGAGCGACAGGGCGACAACGCATGGCGCAGCCAGCCAGCCAGCCCCCGATCAATTCACCTTTTTTTTTTGTGCTATACCGCATTGTACACTGTCCCATAGGTGAGACATTGACGGACGAGGATGGTGCCTCTTGATACCATTGCATCTTGGTGGGTTTGTTTATCACCACTCCCTTGCAGCATTAAAGCCCATCGTTTCTGCTGTACATGTACCATCCATCCATCCATCCATCCACTAGGCGCTGCCCTTGCTTGGTTTGACAAGTGCCAAGCAGAGACCTATCCCCCGGATTTGCTTTAGGTTTTGGCCAAATAACGGTCTGCCGAAGCCTCGCAAGGCACTTGTGCTACGACCCTTTTCGCATGCCACGATAGAGGCGTCCATTGATCTGGACGGATGATTGCGGTCTTTGCATCGCAGATTATAGGACTCATGTGCTGCTTCCCGCCCCCAAAGTCCATTATCATCTCATCTCTCTTTTTGAGGTGCCGACACATGCCCTGGGCCGGCTCCCATTGGCGCCAACCCCCGATACACGATCCCCTTACACCCACAGCATGGCCTCGCCAATCATGGCTTCGCACGGGCTCGTCGGAGGATCTGCTAACCTCGATGCTGAAACAAGCCCTACAATTTCCCCCTACACGTACATACGTCGGCATGCAAGCAAGCTGCTGCTGCTCGGATGCTGCCCCATGTGAGAGTGACAAGACTCTTGTGCGACTATCTCTCCTCTGCGTTGCATTTGATCAATTCGTCACGCCTGCCGTGCTGTGCACTCGCATAGCTGCATTTCTCCCATCAATCAGCTCGTCCGTCACGCCTGTGCCTGAAACGCCCTCTTATTTCAACCCCGACCTCAAGCTCTCCTCTCCGCCCATAGGGCCGAACCTTGGGGCAGTATTCGTGTGCAGCCTTCGGCCGTCTCCAGCGGCTGGCCTCCCCGAAGCCCTCACTATTCCACCCGACTAGGTTGACCCTGTGGTGGTCTGGTCCGCCTCGTGCTACCCCACCCCTCTCTCTCTCTCCTCCATCTCCTTGTCACACTGCATTCTCCTGATGTCTCCCTCCCTGATGGTCTCTGGCTTGGCTTGGCTCCCCCCCCTTCCCCGTTTCATCTCCCGCCGGCACCGCGTCCGCCTTTCAACCAACCCGTCCGCCGCCAGTCATGACCATTCCGCTAGTAACCTGTCACAGCTCTCTGTACATAGTAGCTGTGACTTTGATGCATCCCCCTTTCCTCTGCCAAACAATGAACTGGCCTGTCTGCCTCGGTGCATAGGAGACTCCACAACCCCAAGTGGAGCCTGGGTTGCGTTGACATGTCGGCCTTTTTCGTGCTTCCTTTTTTTCTCGCCTCGGCCACGACACCAGCACCATGGGGGGAGGCGTAACGACTGTCGTACACTCCTAGTAGAAGCCACCCTGTGGAATGGAGACGCCCTCCTGTCTCCATCATGCATACAGTGTCCGGCACAGTGAATCGTACATCACACACGTACACATCCATGTATGCCCCCTTTGCTTCGTGTTCCACATGTATTCCCTGCCCACTCAGCTCTTTGCCATTACTGGTCCAATGCCTGGTATCCAAGTCCTGTAAGGTACAGTACACCAGCTAGCTTGCCGGCTACCTTAGCTTGTAAGCAGAGTTGCGCCCATCCCATCCCGCTGCTTCCTGTTGCGTGTCAACTTCGTAGTGGGCATCCAGTCTCAGCATTGCATGTGTGCATGCCGTTGCTTGTCAACTCTCGCACCCGCCGGCCCCCCCTTCCGGCACGCCCGTAGAACCTTCGACTCTTATGGTGACATGGAGATCTTGCCAGCAATGACGCATCCGGCTCCAAAAAATACATACATGGTGTTTATAACAATCACGCGCCACAAGTCAGGAATCACACTAACCAGAAAGCTTAATTTGTGTGAATAAGAAACGGAAAAGCAATCCGAGCCTTGGAATTTTCGCTCATCTCGCAACGTAAACAAACTCATTGTCGATAAGAGAGAATAAAACTTATGGTATTTGATTAAGGTGGTATGTATTAAAGTAGTGCCAAACGAATGGCATGTAGTTAGTACCGTGCTGTACCCGCTGTCCAACGAGAACGGGGCAGCGACATTCATTCCACCATGCAGAACAAGAAAAAAGTAAACACGATAAATTTCCATTGCGTCTATATTGTGTTATCTTCTCAGAGTTCTCCTAGAATCAGGAGACTCTCGCGTAATCGACAGTACCACTAGCCTCCATTACTTGCCACCGGAACTCCAACGTCTAAGCATTCCAACTTAAACTTAAAAGAGTCTTCAAGAACCTCGAGGCGGTCCGCCACTAGCTAATGGAGCTATGATCTAGTCCTCTCTGCATTGAATATTATTACAACGATAGGCACCCCATTGACGGTGTCCGAGGCTGGTTTGCTGACGGACAGAGCGCTCGAGGCTGTAGGGAATCATCCTGCCGATAACAAAAAAGAAAAGTGCAAAGCAACTTCTGCCAATCCGTAACGCCAAACCATTCATCTTGGGGATATATGCGTCATCTGTGCTTCCAAAACCACATCAAAATGCCAAATCAGAACTGGAGCGCATGCTTTTCAAACGTTGCCCAATCATCGCACTTATTTGGCGTGCTTCTTGAAGGCCAGGAGATCCGCGAGGCTGCTCAGTGGACAGCCATGTCGGAGGAAGTCGTGAGCCAAGAGCTCATCTGCCGACGCACGGCTCTTGACATCCACACACAGACAGACGGAGAGGAAAGCCTTGAGCTCCTTGCTCAGCTTCTCGGGCTTCTTGAGACGAGGCGTTCCGTTCGTGGCAATGAGGTAAAGAGCCTTGAGAGGCTCCTCGTTGAGGTATGGGGGCTCCGATTCAATCATCTCAATGGCCATGATACCCAGCGACCAGATGTCAACCTTGGGCCCGTACTCCTTCTGCTTAACAACCTCGGGTGCCATCCAGTAAGGAGTACCGACCATGGTCGCTCGCTTCGACTTCGTCTCGGTGAGCTTAGCGCAGAATCCAAAATCAGCTGCAACCTGTTAGCAAATATGGAGCAAGATGAGCATGCACCAATTGACTCACTAATCTTGACATTTCCGCGTGCGTCTAGGAGAACGTTATCACTCTTGATATCTCGGTGAATAATGCTCTGCGAGTGGAGATGCTGAAGACCTCGGCATGTCTGGGGAAACAAGTTAGCACACACAAACACGCTAAATGCTTACGAAAACGAAGCACGACTCACCTCGTGACAAATGGTCGAGATCTGCTCTTCGGAAATGGAGGGATTGTTGTCGATGACATCAGTAAGGGCACCGCCTTCCATAAACTCCATAACCACCCAGAGCTCAGCATTATTGTTGCGCAAGAAAGCATCAAGGAAGTTGACAATGTTCCGATGTCTGCTATCCTTCATGACCATGATTTCGTTCACGATCAGCTCCTTGCGAGGCTGGTGGGCAAGATCCATCTGCTTAATGGCGACCTGAGCGCGGGGGCCATGCTGGCGGAGCACGTCTCGAGCCACGCCAACAGCCGTCTCCTTGATCTTGGCAACGTAGACGGATCCGGAGGCACCCTGACCGATCTTCTTCTGCTTAGAGTAAGACAGATTGGGGTCGTCCTTGGAAACCGCCTCCTTGAGCTTGGCCATGACCTCATTCTCCGACATGGTCGACATGCGGACATCCTGCTTTCGCTCTGAGGGTGATGGCTTGGCCGTCAATGCGGCCTCGGCAGCCTTAACGCCATCAGATTGTTGCTGAGGCTGGCTAGGCTTGGGAGCGACATTGAGAGGCTTAACAGGAGCAGGCAATTTCTGAGCCGCCTGCTGTTGCTGCTGCTGCTGCTGCTGCTGCTGCTGCTGCTGCTGCTGTCGAGTCTGTGAGGATTGGTTGCCGTTTTGGTATCGAGGAGCGTTGGCGTGGCCGACAGGGCTCTCGTTGCGAGTTCGTCCTTGGGAGCTGGCGCTTTGCTGAGAAGACCCCGGGGTTCGCTGGGAGGAAGCTGTTGGCGGTGAAGGTGCAGGTCGCTGAGCACGGAGTGCATTGGACTGGGAAGACCCTCCCTTGGGAGCGGGGGGAGCGGCTCTTGTCGGGTTGTAGCGATCAGGCTGGGGAGAGGATGATCCGCCGTAGCCACCAATTTCTTGCTTGGCCAAGGGAACCTTTGTCTGGGGAAGGGAGGCGTTGTAGGCCTCAAGATCGCGACGGTTTTGCTCTTCAATCTCGCGCTGCTCCCGTTGTCGTTGAGCCTCGAGCTGCTTCTTGCGCTGCTCCTCCCGCAGAGCCTCCTGGGACACGTAGTTGGGTGCCATGGCCTGCATCTGCTGGCGCTGCTGCTGCTGGGACTGCTCCGTCGGGGAGCGATCTGGACGATCGGGGCGCTCGGGGCGGCGGGGAGCGCTGGAAGGAGAGCCCTGGGTGCGAGGAGCCCCCGGAGCAGACCGAGGAGGTGCTACGGAAGCACCACCGCTGCCAGCATATGGGAGAGGCTTGTTGGTGCCTTGGGCTCCGCCAGAAGGGGTGAGGCTCGAGTATTGATTGGGGTTCTCGGCTCGCTTGGCAAGATCGGTGTAAAAGTCCAGCACCTCGAAAACGGCCTGGGGGTTACGCTCGTAGTCTTCTTTGGTGATGGCAGACGAGTTCAAGAGCTTCGACCACTCTGGGGGCAGACCGACGAATTCGCCAGTCTTGGGGTCGAATCCGACGTGGACGGCGTGGGAGAAGTTGGTCGGGTTGCTGACACCGCCCATGCCAGGGCAGGCGCCGTAGATGAAGTCAATCCACTCGTAGAGGTCATCATCGCTCTTGACCTTGATCTGGAGCGTCTTTGTCGTGCCGTCATCGTCTCCGGGGCTGGTGGACGAGCCGTCTGGTTTCCGCTTGATCTCGAAGATGGTACCCGCAGCTTCCACACGGCCGACATTAACGACGTCTCTCAAGTAGAGGGTGTATGAGACTTTTCCACCCTCCGTCTTGTGGAAGTCGAGGGATTCTTTGCGGAGGATCAGGTACTTTTGCTTCCAGGGCTGGATGAAGTTCTTGCTTTCCTTGACGGAGGCCCAGCCTTCCTTCTTGACGGCGACGCCTCCCATGCCATCTGTGTTGTTCGACTGCTGGCGAGCGATCGGGAGCGAGATGGTGGAGCCGGTATATGTCGATGTCGCAGTGCTGCGAATCGGCGAGATAGCCATGTTGGCCATGCTTCCAGGGAGATTGGTACTGGGTGTTAGATTCAGGCGTGGGCGGTCGGTGGGAGGTCGTGGTGCCGGCCCTGGGTTCATGAACTGCCCAGAAGAGTATATACTACTAGGGGAGTGTCAGTCGCCGACAGCCCACGATTAAGCTCAGTGTGGAGAGGATGCTTTGGGAGGATGGCTTCGGTGGCGGTGGAGGAGGAATGGCGCTGCACCTTCTCTCTAGCGAGAATGACAACCAATAAGTTCGCCTAGGGAGCTAGGCCGAGCGCAAAGTGAGCCGCCGGAGTTGTCACTTCTCGTGGCTCCGACGGCACGGGGCACCCCGAGTTTCTATGAAAAAGGGGAAGGCCCCTCACCCCGCCCATGCTGCTTGAGGCTTGCTCCCTGGGCCATAGGGATGGACGGCCAAAGTGGTCAAACATAAAAAATAAAATAAAAACGTACCTGTTCTGGGCCATGTTGAATTGGTTTCAAGATGAAATTTGAGAAATATCAATCGCGACTGGGATCTAAATTGGGAACGCAAGATGCGGTTGTGGCGATGCACCGCGTTGATGCAACGCTCGATGTTTCGCCCTGTCGCTTCAGATTGCGGCAGCGTTTTGGCCTTGGTTGACAGACGAGCGACTCCCAGGAGCGCGGCGGGCCGCTGCGCGATAATGATCCAAAGCACAGACTATGGTTGGGGGAAATCACGGGGGTGCGACTCTTGCGCACGATGCAGAGGGCGCTTCTCACGAGAGGCGCGTTGAGGACATGTAGTTGACTGGAGCAGCGGTCAAAAGCAGGGCCACCCGTCGGTGACGAGAGTCGGGGGCAAATGGGTGGAGGCAAGGTGGGCAGTGGCGGCAGGCTGCAAAGGGGACGGGGATGGGGATTAGAGCGCGAGAGCGCAAAGTCAAGAGGACTGTGCGGGGATTCCGTGACAGAAGGATGCGCCAGTAGGGTTTTTGGCGAAGCGCAGATCCAGGAGTCCGAGGGTATTCGAAGTAAAAGTAAGGTGAAAGGAGGAGGTCGGGCAATAGGACTGGGGTGTTGGACGAGGAGTGAGGGTGAGTGACAGGGAGACAACGAGGTAGTACGGAAACCCAGAGGACTTGGGGCTTTGGGCCTTGGAGGGGGGGCGAGAGGAAACGAGGGGTGGAGCAGCAGCGTACCAGGACTCAGGAGCGAGATCCAGCAGAGGGCCGCAGGCGCTTCAGCTTCAGCAGGCGCTCCAGCGGGTGTTTTGAGCAGCACCAGGCGGCCCGGAGCTAGCTTGTGTACCTGGCAGCTCGAGTGTGCTGGGTTTTACACGACCTGGCTTGACGGCACTGCTGTTAAGGAGGTAGCCTTGCCTTGGTCTTGGACTTGGCGAGCTGCCCTGTAATCACTGCGCATACCACTGGCCGGGGGCCCATTGGGGGGGCCCTATGGGGGGGCCTGTACACCCAATTCCCGGGTAGAGGGGGCCAAGGGCGCTTGCGAGTCCCCACCCGTCGACGCCAACTAGCACCTAGGTGGTGGTGCTGTATGCTTCAAGCTGTCATGTCAAGCGCAACCATCAACCAAGCAAAAAACAGCCCACAGTTTTTGGCCAAGAACAAGTCTTGGATCGACCAGCCCAGGCCCGGTCAAGAAATCGTGTCCATGCCATGCAAGATGCATCCTCATGTAGTCTCTGGAGCTTGCCTGTCTCCCTATGCTGCTCACCTTCCCCTAATCAACTTTAAAAACGCCCAGTTCATTCAGGGAGAAATGCTGCCCCGCTTCTTTGTAATGGATCCTATCGATCACGGCCAACCAACTCCTGATTTACCCACACGCACTGCATCTGCATGTTCCCGTCAAACACGGGAGACGGGAGTCGGAAGGCCTGGTGGTGTACGGTACGGTACGGGTAATGGCGAGTTCGGGAACGCGCTGAAGCATCACTTGTCTGAACCTAGTTGCTTGCTGGTCAGCGGTCTGGCCTGACACTGTCCAACCTGCACCCTCCAGCCTGGTCTGATACCCGGCTGATTAGTCGCATGCCTGGGGAAACCCGCTAGCCCCAACCAACTCCTGGATCCTGGGCAGCTTGAGTGCTAGCAGTGCCTAGCGAGCTACGTGGGTTCCTCTGGATTGGGCCTTGTCACGCCCCATTCCATCCACGCCAGCCGGCAGGAGGCCCCTAGTTCTTGAAGCTGTGAACTCTAGGGGCATGGAGAGCCCCTCCTTGGCGACTCGGATGGATGCAGCAGCGCTTGATGAATCCGTCCAATCTGGCTTATGCCCCTGGCGCGTTTGACCTTGTGAGACCACATCGGGTCTGCATCGAAGATATGAGGCCTCCGCATCGCTCGCGACTCTATGGCCTTGGTAGCATTACCGTTGCTCCTCCAGGATGCTGACCGGACGACATGTAGCCTCAGCGCGCGGGCAAAAGTGGCATGGGTTTTCTTTTCCGTTGCGGCACACTTGGAAGTCAATCAAGCCCGGTCATGTCATGTCAAAGCTTAGCAGGCTTCGTACCCTTTCACCCTAAGACACAATATGCCACCAAGCTCGGACGGCTCAGGGCCGCCACCATCATGACACGACAAAGGTCTAAAAACCAAGACCCCGAAGAGACATGTGGTAGCGTCGTGCCAGGATCGACAGCAACAAGATGGGCGGCGTCAGCGGACCGAGTCCTGTTGGTTGTGGTTGTGGTTGTGGTTGTTGTTGTTACCGGTCTCGGCTCACATCTCCAGAGTTCATTAGCCAAACATCCCACCACCCTCTCACCTGCATGCTCATCTGGCTGACGGACATGGGACGGGGATCCTATGTACTCCGTGCAAAGGCCATTGCAACACAATCCCAGGATACATGCAGCAACAATGCTCCGTCGAACATGACGCCAGCACCAAACATGTCGCCCGCTGCCCCTGGACTGGCTCATCCGCACGCCAAGCCGCTGACGATTCTCCAAAACCTCCTTGGCAAACAAGGGAGGCGTATTTCCGGACGGCGTTTACCGTCATGTTTCGACGCGACAGAAACCGTGTCTGAGTCTGGCCCATGATGGGTTCGAACCAATCGATTTGATTGCCGACGCAATACCTGTTTGAGTGGTGCTGGCTCCTAAAAAATTGGCGAAGAGCACGCAAGTCAACCGAGACGAACCCTGATCAAAGGCAGGGTGGATACATCCACCCGCCGCGTGCATGGACCGCAGATCCACGGTTTTCATCAGATATGTCCATTTTAAGCCGTTAATTAGTCTGCAAGAACCCTCGTCCTTGACTTGCGACCTCCCGAGTCCCAAGCATATGGCCATCCAAACGGCCTTCCAGCTATGTCAGCACACTCCTAAGATCGTTTTGCCTCAGAAACAATATTCCCGGTGCGAATTTTCCTTTTCCGGATTCTAGTCTCCCTATTGTTGCGACGACCAAAACGTCGTTTGACACACATTTGGAGATCAGCATTCTCTTGCAGCAACCACCTTTGCGACGTCTCACTTGCTCAGTCTTAGCACAAATGGCACCGACCGAGCACATACCAAATGCTCGAGGACTGGAGTCCTGCTGTGGTCCAGAATATGCTGATGTTTTGAGAGGTGAAAATACAGCTCCCATCATCGTGATGTAGGTAATTAGAGTAAAATAGTACCTCACTATTAATCGCATGAAGTCGCCCTCGCCAATCAGCAGGGTTCCGTTTAGCGGTGCACTAACCAGTTTTTTTTTCGATCTCGAACAAGTTTCAGTGACCAAAAACTTTTTTAATATTGTTCCTTGGAGCGTTTAGGACTAGGCCTGTATAATATCCCTCTATCACATGGCCCAACATTACACTCCATCGCGACACAAACAAGTTTATTACCGAACTCGGTCGCCATATTTTTTTACATCTTTTCTATGCCATTATTATCTTATCGGGAGGCAACCTCGACCTCCTGGCCCTCGAACTTGGGAAGCTCAGACTCGATCTGGCTCCAGGTCTTGGTACCGTCGACAAGAGACTTGATGGCCTCAATAATCTTGTCCTCGTCAGCACGCACCTGGTTGGTGCTATCACGGTCTCGGAGCGTGATGGTGCCGTCCTGGACGGTCTGGAAGTCGATGGTAATGCCAAGAGGAGTGCCGAGCTCGTCGTTTCGGCTGTAGCGCTTACCGATGGAAGCAGACGAGTCGTCGATGCGGCTCGAAACACCGGCGCTGCGCAAGCGCTGGGAAAGCTTCTTCAGCGCAGGGCGGAACTTGTCGTTGGACGAGAGAGGAACGAGAAGAACCTTTGTGGGAGCTACAGTAGGGGGGAAAGAGAGAACCTAGGAGCAGTTAGACAAAAGCAAAATCAAGCATAGAAGGGGAAAAAACAATATGTGACTTACACCACGGGCCTCGTCACCACCCTCAGTGCCACGGGTCCAGAAGCAGTGCTCCATCAGGGAGTACAGGATTCGGCCAATACCAAACGAAGGCTCAATGACATTGGGGGTGTACTCGCGAGTGTTTTCAACTCGCTTGCGGAACTCGATAGCAATCGAGTCCTTACCGATCTGGACCTTGCCATCACCGACACCGGCAACCTCCAGGCTGATGTTGCCAGTCTCGCTCAGGTCCTTGGCCAGCTTCTCGCGCTGCTCCTGGGTAGTAGCCAGGAGAGCAGTCTCCACCGTCTTGGCGTCCTTCTTGAACAGAGGGCCAAATTTCTTCTTCTCAATGTCAATCTGCCACTCCTCAATGACAAGGGGCTCCTCACGTCGCTCACGGACGACCAGAGGGGCACCAGTCTTCTTAGCGTGAACAGTCAAATCGTAGGCGCTTCGGTCAGCACAGCCGACACACTCGATCCAGCCGGATGTAGTGAACAGCTCGCAATCCCAGCAGTCGGTGGCGTAGTGAGCCATCTCGTTGGCCATGTGCTGTCGGAAGCGCATCTTGGAGGGATCAACACCAATGCGCTCCATGAAGAGGTGGATACGGGCCAGGAAGTAACCCAGGGTCTCGTTATCAACGAGGCGAGTCTTGACAGCCTCGCCGATCTTAACCTTTCTCACATCAGTCTTGCCAGAAAGCTGAGTGTCGCGGTCAAGGAGGACGAGCTCGATATCCTCAACCTCGTGGAATCGAGTGTGCTTCTTGCCACCCTCGGGGTCGACAAAGTGCTCGATCTCAGCCATGAGGAACTCTCGCACACGCAGGAGACCGGCACGAGGAGAGATTTCGTTTCGGTAAGACTTGCCAATGCAGGCAGAGGCGAAGGGCATCTGGGACTGGTTGAACTCAAGGAGCTTGGCGAAGTTGAGGAACTGGCCCTGGGCGGTCTCAGGGCGAAGGTAACCCGGGGAGTTGCTGCTGGGACCGATGGCAGTCTGGAACATGAGGTTGAAAGCAACGGGATCCGAGGGCAGGACGCCAGTAGCAGGGTTCTTGAGGTCGTACTTCTTGATGAGCTCACCGAGCTCGGGGCCACCATAGTTGTCGATCTTGGCGAGGACCTCCTCGTACTCCTTGACAACGGCGTCGTCGAGCTTGACGGCCTCAGTCTTAGCCTTCTTCTTTTTCTTCTTGGGGTCCTCCTCCTTCTCCTCGATCTTGAGGCCGCGAGCCTCCTTGTCACCGTTCAGACGAGCCTCGAGGATGGCCTCGACGAAGTGATCGGCACGGAGGATGTCACCATTCTTGGGGTCCTTGCACATCCAATCGGCAAACTTGTCGACATGGCCACTGGTCTTGAGGACCTCGTGGGGGGTCAGAGCAGTGGTGTCAACCTCGAGCATGTCCTCCTCGAGAATGAAGTGCTTGCGCCAGGTGTCGACAATGTTGGCCTGGAGGGAGCAGCCGGGTGGGCCATAGTCGTAGAGACCACCGGTGCCGCCGTAGATCTCAAAGGAAGGAGTGTAGAACAGACGTCGTCGCAGGATGGTGTCGAGGACGCCCTTGTCGAGGGGCTGGCCCTTGAGGGTGGTCGCGGCGGAAGTCATGGTGGTGTCTTCTCTTCGCTTCTGCTGCTTCTTGACGGCCTGGAAAGCAAGGAGGGGTCGCGAGGTTGCGAGGTGGCGGGAGGGGACGAGGGAGCGGGGAGCTTGTCTGGCGGCACAGACGTTGAACCTGTGGAGCGTCGACAACAACGGCAGTGAACGTGCTGCCGGTGAATATGTCGAGGGGAAGCGTGAAGTTATGGGCGAAGCGGGGAGACGAATTGGCTTCATCCACTTAGACTATGGGGTCGAGAAGAAGGAAAATGCGACTTGAGCCAGCTGGTGACTCACGCACTTTCTTTCCCTCGATGGATGGTGGTGGATGGTGGGGGAAGCGTCTGGTGCGACGGTGCGCAGGGCATCTGCGGGCGGGTGCTGATTCGGTGGGCTGCGGGGGGTCCTAGGGTCGACGGTTGCGGTGCCTTACCCTATCTATCTGCCTGCGCACCTAAACTTAGCAGTTTTGCGCGGCTTCGGGGGGGTTGGAATGATGAATGCAGCAGCATTTGTCGCTCAGCGCATTTTTGCCAGTGGCGCCAGTGGTGGTGGTCAGTGGGGTACCGCCTGGGTTCCAGCTTCAGGTTGCCTGGGGAGCACCGAGCACCGTTGACTTTACCCCTCTATTGACAGACGAGCAGCTCGAGGGGTACATTTGACATCGCAACACACCATCCGTGGGCTCTTTTTTTTTTTTTTTAAGCAAGTGGGTCGTCACACATTCAAAAACCTCACCACATTATCGTCCATTTACCATTTTACGGCCATTGCTCCATGCTAACATTCTTATTGATGGCTTGTTTCCGGAAATGGCAACGCCCAATTTTACTTGTACTGGACACCGCCATGTACTTGGTCTAATGTGACATATATGAAGCTGTCGTAATGTACAACTCAGCAAATCTACATTTGTCATTGAGTCAGGACCCTTGAAAATGAAGAACCTGACTCGCCGCTTATCACCCTAAACATTGGATTAAATTCAAGGATCAATGCCATTGTCAACAATATTGCAGAGACATGAACATGAAGCACAGCACATCTAGGGTAGTCAGACATTGGGTTCAACTTTTCAACTTGAAACAGTCAATTAATCAAGTTGCCCATCAGTACGTAACTATCTGGCCTCGCGGAAGCGATAATTTGTTTCGAATTCAGACGGACGCTTTTTGGCTGAGGGATCAGTATTCCAGGGTCTTTATTACGTCACTTTGAATTGTTGGAGACAATGTTGACACAACTGCGTCAACCTACACCAAAGTAATGGACATTGTATTGGTGTTCATAGATTTGAAGATGCCAAGAGTCTTTAATCCACCCGGGAAGTAAATCAGCCCCAAGCAATGGGACGATCTAAGGTTGCCATATAATAGCATTAGTGGCCATCCTGCCCTACCCAATATTCTATTTGCTAGCAATAACTTGGAAATATTGGATATAATTGCCGAAGATCACTATGAGATTTTCACACAATCCACCAATGGAATACAACCATGTAGTATTATGGTGGGTTTTATTTGTCGCAAATGGGGAATTTCCAATACTGTCTATTGTGCTAATGTCTGAAAATCAGTTAACAGCATTACCTGTGGCGAGACATAGGCAAAAAACACCCACTAAATCTACATGCCCTTAAGTGAGAGAAATAATAATAAAAGAATGAGTTTCCTCTTGCATCCGATTTACATGGCAATAATACAATGGCAAGTTATCCACACATCCAACTACTAGTCTTCACAGGCACCGAAGAGACCCGTTGGTTCGATTGGCCGCGCGCCCCACTTCTCGATAAGAGCCTTATCGGTCCCTGGCTGGTAACTTTTTTTTTTCCTTGAGCGACGACGACTGCCTTTCAACACCATCAATCCGTAATCACCGCGCTGTCTTGAGGGTATTCTTCTCAGACACCGGCCCCCGGATCTCGCCCAATCCCCCCATAGGAATCCGGACCAAGACACTTTGCGCGCCGCCACCCGCCCAAGATGCGTCCCCTCACCGAGAACGAGACCAAGGTCCTCTTCGAGAAGCTCGCCAACTACACCGGCAACTCTCTCAAGAACCTCATTGCTCCCCTCGACGACTCCCCCAACGCGGACCGACACGTCTTCCGACTCGTCAAGGACCGTGTCTTTTACGTCCGTCTCTCTATAGCCAACCTGGCCACCTCCATTGCCCGCGACAAGCTTCTGTCCCTCGGCACGTGCATTGGTGAGTCGCAAAACCCACCCAGATCGGGTTTTCATTGCGCACCCTCACCCCCCTCTCCCTTCTTCCCGCTAACCCGATGATCTAGGCAAATTCACCAAGACTGGAAAGTTCCGCCTGCACGTCACTGCCCTCCCCATCCTCGCCGAGCATGCCCGCTACAAGCTTTGGGTCAAGGAGAACGGAACCATGCCGTTCCTGTACGGCGGCAACATTGTCAAGGCGCACGTGGGCCGATGGTCCGAGGATTGCCCCGAGCACCAGGGCGTTGTCGTCTACAGCATGAACGACACCCCGCTGGGCTTTGGCGTCACCGCGCGAAGCACCGCCGAGGCGAGGAGGCTGGACCCCACCGGTATTACTTGCTTCAGGCAGGCGGATTGCGGAGAGTACCTCCGTGACGAAGACAACCTGTTTGCTACAGGCTAAATCGAGACGGTCAAAGTGCAAAGACTGTGATGGCGTTGGTGGGGGCATTTATTAATACATCATCAGTGTGGTGTGGCGTTCTGGGCAAAGCTGGCAAGTTTATTATGTGTGCCAATAAAAAAGAAAATAGTTGGATTATCAGATATTGCAAATGTCAATTGAAGACGCCGTGTTCTACTGGACCCCTCCCCCAGGATCCATCTATTCCTCTCTCTTCCCCTCCTATTTCGTTTCCCCGACCTGGATGAGTTCGTGTGTCGGGCTGACAGGCCTGCTGTCTCTCCTAAAGAAACCAATGTGCTGGCGGTGCGCGACGTACTCGCTGTCGCCGTAGCCAAGGATATCCTGAATGTCCACGCTCTTGTGGCCCATGATTCTGGTGATCTCCGTAGCTGCATAGTTGACAATCACCCGCCCGACCTCTTCGGGGGTGCCCTCCCAGAGCTTGCCATCAGGCCCAGGAGTTGATCGCCTGTCAACGACGACCAGTCTGACGACTTCTTGCTGAGCAAAGTTGCCCTCCACACCGATGACACCAACCGGCAGCAGCCCCGCCTTGCGCATGAGCGCCCTGTACGCCCCCTGGTCAATGTACACGGTGCCGTGCGGGTTCGGGGTATGCAGGAGCCAGAAGTGGCGATCTCTGATGGGGTGATCTGAGGGGAGGAATCGTGTGTGCAGAGGGACGCTGACGTCCTCGGAGGATGAGGGGCCGGTCAGCTTTATAGCAGAGGCTGAGCGTGCGATGGAGGGAAGATCCGTGACTGAAGGAGATGGAGATTTTTGCGCCTGGAGGTAACGAACGATGCTGAGAACGTTGCCTGGGTTGGAGGATCTGGTGATGATTGTCGTCACGCCTGCCGAGGTTCCCAGCTGGGCGGCGATAATCTTGGTGCTCATGCCACCGGTGCCAAGGGCGGAACCAGCGCTGGAGACTGTGTGACAGGTCAGTTTTGTTCCCGAAATGAGCTGATTCTGTTAGTCACGTACCATCGGCCTTGAGGGCAAAGAGGTCTTCCACGACCTCAATGGGCTGAGCATCTGGGTTGGTGCGGGGGTTCTTGTCGTACAGACAGTCAACGTCGGTCATGAGAAACAGCATGTCGGCATGGATCATGGCTGCAGTGATGGCAGACAAGGTGTCGTTGTCGCCAAACTTGATTTCAGAGACGGCCAGCGTGTCGTTTTCATTCACAATGGGAATGACGCCCTGCTCCAGCAGGGCGTTGAAGGTGTTTTGGGCATTTTGATATCTGGTTCGCTAGTGGCCAGCAGTGTTAGCTAGCTCTTGGGCATGACGCAATAAGCGAGAAAAGAAGCACATACGTCGGCAATATCATTTCGCGTGAGCAAAATTTGAGCGACGGGCTGCCTAAGGTGGTCGAACAGACTATCCCACAGGCGAATGAGCCGACACTGGCCAATTGCTGCCAATGCCTGTACGTAGTTGTTAGCGATGTGTTTTTCAAGCGAGCCAGACTCTCTGAGGCTTCAATTGGGCCTCACCTGTAGCTGGGCGAGATGCTTTGGGCGTTTGGCTAGGTCCATGCGTCGGAGACCAACACCGATAGCTCCAGATGAGACAATGACTACTCTATGGCCATCCTTGCGGAGCTTGACGGCCGTGTCGACGATGAGAGTCAGAATTGGCAATAATGGCTCATGTGTGTTTTCGTCAACGATGGAGCTCGTTCCTGCATAGGATCTAGGTTAGTCGTCATGGGCTGACCGTGATCTCGCGGTGAGCGAGTCAGCGAGTTTTCGCATACCCAGCTTGATGACAATAGTTGAGGTCTTGTGACCCTTCATGGCTGCTGTAGTTTCGAGGATGAGTTATCAGTAAAACAAGGAAGAAATATAAAGTAAAAGAGGCAAACATAGGGGGATTTCGCCTGGTTGTTGTGAAGACGAGGGGAGGCGGCCTAATATATCGATGTCGTCCCAGCCGCCTAGCTACAAAGCCATATAAACAACGAACATCCACGGAGGCGGCCGGCACATCATGCAGAAAGAAAAAAGCTCCACGGTCAAAGCACCGACTGTACTTACAAAAGCCAACATTCTCACTTGCCATCCTGATATGCGCTGGCGCCTTTCGAGTGGGGGTTCGGTTGACAATGTTGTGAGCAGGGCGCTCCGCAACCCTGGTGAAAGAAAGTATTGCGCCGCGAGGTAACTTGATTGGGCTGGCAGCGATGTCGGTCCCCTGGTGTGAGTAAATTTTAACTGGTGCAGCCTGGGCGGGATCACCGCCTTTGCGTGGGGCACCCTGCAGACTCAGACACGGCAGAATTCCCGTACAAGACGGCACGATTGACGGCACGCTAGACGGCAGTAGACTGCATCTGCGGCCTCAATCGCAAGCAGCCACCCCATTAGGACCTCGCTTCCGAGCTCATCACGCAACGCTTGCTCGCATCAACGGCAAGAAAAAAAAAAAAGAAAAACTGAAAAAAAACCTGCCACCGACATGGCATCCCCGTCATCGTCATCGTCGCCGAGCTCGCCCTCTGCGGGCGCCCCAAGCTCCTCCAAGCCAGCACCGCGAGAGGTGGTCAACGATCCCGCCCGAACTGGCTTCAACCCCGAGATCTCGTGGTGGATGAACTACTTCAAGATCCTGTCCGGCCAGGTCACCCCCGAAGGCCAATTCCACTTCCGCGAATGGCGCTACCGCGTCCACGAGGAGCGCGACTGCAAACGTTGCGAAGAGTATCGCGATTGGCTCTTCACCTACTCGCCCATCGTCCGCTTCATGTCCGACAAGATCAAGGACCTGAACGGCGACCTCAACCCTTCCAACGTCGTCTGCCGCCGCTGCCCTGCCCACCTCGAGGAGGATGGCCAGGTGCACCGCCAGTCCGGCGGTTTCAGCCCCAACCACGGGATCCTGCTCTGCGCCAACGAGGTGCGCGATCGCAAACACTTGGAGGACACGCTGGCTCATGAGATGGTGCACGCGTGGGATCACCTAAGATGGAAGGTTGACTGGACTGGCGACAAGGACTTGAAGCACGCCGCATGTACCGAAGTGAGTTTGCCGGACCCTGCTAGAGAAACAACGGCCTTTTCTTCTTCTTCTTCTTGTACTGACTGTCAAAAGATCCGTGCCTCGATGCTCAGCGGCGAGTGTAGATGGACAAGGGAAGCCTTCACCCGAGGAAACTGGAAATTGACACAGCAGTTCCAGAACTGCGTGCGCAACAGGGCCATCCAGTCCGTCATGGCTCGCCCACGCTGCAAAGATGACGTCCAAGCAGCCAAGGTCGTCAACCAGGTTTGGGACTCTTGCTTTTCAGACACGCGGCCATTTGATGAAGTCTACAAGTGATCAACTTAGTGTACAATCACTGCCTTGTATTATTATCCTGTATGAAAATTCGGCGAGAGGCTCGGGGCAAAGCAATATCAAGCCTCTCTACTCGACTCCAATGCCATGTAACGATACCCCATATAAGCATGTTGAAGCAGTATGTATCACATTTATGATTAATCGCACTGAATGCACCCACAAAGGAAAGTAAAAGGGAAAAAAGAAAAGAACAATCACAAAACAAACCGAAATAAAACAAGACAAAACAGCCGTTGCTCCCATGTTAATGCACCTGGTCAAGTAGCATCCTCGCCATGCCCGCAGTTATCCAAACGCCAGTAACCCCAAGCTTCTTCATTCATTCTCATTCATTATATCGTCATGATCTCCTCTCGGTGCGGGTGACAGAGGGCTTCTCCCTTTGGCAGTGCTTGAGGATCCAAGGGTGCACCGAGACCTGATCGAGGGTAATACGCTTCTCAGGGTCCAGGACCATAAGCTGAATGTTTGTTAGCAACTGAGCATCATTGCAGCCCCACAATCTAGAACTTACCCTCTTGATAAGGTCGGTGGCTTCAGGGCTCACCCATGAGGGAATCTTGACATCAGCACGAATGATTCTTCGGTGTGTCATAACAGGTGAGTCCTCGAAGAACGGTGCCTCGCCCACCAAAAACTCGTAGGTCAGGACTCCCAAACTCCACAGGTCGACCTTGGCGTTGTACCAGTTTTGAGAAGTTCCGGGGTTGATCATCTCTGGGGGAAGGTAGTCAAGAGTTCCGCACATGGTCTTTCGTCGGTCGCCGGGAGCGTGGACACTCCAGCCAAAATCCGAAATCTTGATCTCGCCGTGAATACCGACCAGGATGTTCTCGGGCTTGATGTCTCGGTGGATGACGTGCTTTCGGTGGAGGTAGCGGAGGGCCGAGGCCATCTGGGCGATGTACTGAGCCGACTTCCACTCGGGGAAGCGGCTCTCCTTTCGCAAGTGCTTGTACAGCTCACCCTTGCCGGCAAACTCGAGGATGAGGAAAATACGCTTGCTGTCGTGGAAGTGACCGAACAGCTGCAGCACGTTGGGGTGTCTGAGGTTGCTCTGAATCTCAATCTCTCGCTGGACCTGCAGCTTGATGTCGCCCCTGAGCTCGTGCTTGTGCAGCACCTTGAGCGCGCAGATGAAGCCCGTTGTCCGCTCCTTTGCGAGGTACACGCGTCCGAACTTTCCCTTACCGAGAGGGCGGCCGATTTCGAACATGCCCAGATGGAATTGTTTGGGGATGCTGGGCTGCTCCATCATGGCAGCAGCGAGCTCCAATTCCTCTTCGGTGGGCTCGCTAGCAGCAGCCTTGGATGACGAGGAAGAAGATGGTGGAAGCGCTTTCCTGGGAGGGTCTGAAGGGGCGGCTTTTCGCTGAGAAGCCTGCGAAGGGAGGGTGACGACAGCATTGTTGCTCTGTGACTGGAGCGCGACCTTGAGAAGGTTGGGTCGGCTGGCGCCGTGGGCGAGCTGTGAAGGTGTTGAGCTATGCGCAGCCTGTCACGGTCAGCATCTATGCGCAGGCAGGGTCGCATGGGCGGTGAGTCCAACCTTTGCCTTGGAGTAAATCTTGGAGGAGCCATCGACAATGGGATCATTCTCGTCATGGACGGACATGCTCTCAAAGCGAGCCTCAATCGTTCTGGTAGCCATGATGGTAGGGTGACTGCGAGGCTGCCGGGGTTAGTAAGGCGGTTGGAGGAGGAAGAAAGAAGGTTGTCTTCTGGGGTTTAGATGGATTCGATCCAGGCTTTGTATAGTCGTGCTGGTGGTTGCGGTCGGGCCAAACAAGTGCTTAGCGGGCCAAACACAACCGGGATCCGCCTCGTTGACATGGCAACCCGGAAAAGAGGTGGTGGGTCTAGCGCTTTGTTGGCGCTGGAGTCCGTCCGGGGGGTGATAGTGACTAAGCCACGCCAACGAGCTGTGGTAGCGGATGAACCGCTACGACGAGGGTCGGACAACCCTGTTCGATCGCGGCCGGTATCGTCTAGGGACCATGTCGAAAAACCCGTGGATGCAGGCCTTTAGCTCTAGAAACCGTCGGCGGGCGGCAAATATGTGGTCCTCGAGTGCAATGCGCAACTCTAGGTTGTCCTTGAGTGTGGATGTGGCAAGCCTTTGCTCGGAGCGCACGACCAACTCCATGGCGGATCCAGTCCGCTGGGCCGCGCTCTTGCAGGTGTGGAAATCGTCTCGGGACAAGTCTCGGCGGGTCCCAACGTAGGCGTTGAGCACATCGACCTCGTCCTCCCACAAATGGAGGTTTTCAAGCATGTAGCGCAAGGCTGGCGGCTCGTGCTCGTAAGTGTAGCGCAAGTCCTTGCGAGTCAGCTCTTGGTAGTGGAAGAGCGTGTAGTCGTTCTGGACGCTCCCCCAAAGCTGCAGGCGCGGGATGATGTCTCGCAGCTCTGGTTCGAGGTTCTGGAGACGCCTGGGAAGCTCCTCTACCGGTCGGGGGCAGAAGACAAACACGTACCAGATCTTGCGCCAGGCCAAGTAGGCTTTGGACAACTCATCCAAACCAGATCCGGGACGACTCCAGAACACATTGTAGGCGAGCCACGTAGGGGGTTTGGAGAAGAGAATGCTTAAATTGAAGTTTCTCAGGACCGCACCTTTCCATCGTTTTAAACCTTGCACTGCCTGCACAAACTTCCTGTTGGTGGTCTGCTCGGAAAACTGAACGGCGAACGTATTGCGCTCGTGGCGAGTAGGGCCAATCTCAGCCAGCCTGGCCGAATAGATGGAGGGGTTCATGTGTTTACCACGTCGGTCTTCCACTGCTTGTTTCATCGGCACGAACGAGGTAAGATAGTGGCGCAAATGCCCAATATCAGTGCCCTGATTTTCAAGAATGGGCTCGATACCCCATTGGCGGAGCTTGACTGAACGTTGGATCTCAGTTGGGCTTTGAGCTGCATCAATGCCGATATCTAGTGGATAGCGAGACTGAATTTGCTGGCCGTTGGTGTTGATGACTGGTTCGCTGTCGATATTCAGTTCACAGTCAATGGCGAGGCCACAGTCGATGGTCCGACCGCAGTCAATAGCCAAGTTGGTGAGAGCCAAGTTGACAGTGTGGACGAGAAGGCAGTCATCGTCAGAGTCAGCCGTAGCTGGAATGGTTTTACAGCAGTGTTCAGTGCAAGTGCTGTAACCAGTATCGTGAATGAAATCCATGATATCGTGCAGACAGGCAGTAGCCATGATTAGTTGCGTATCCGGGGAGAGCGTCTTTATGACGGGAGTAGCCGGGGGGGTTGGAAGTGCTGTAGAAGTATCCATGCTGCTCGGAGTGGTTTGATATGGCAAGAAGCTCTGAGGACGAAATGTAAGTATATGCAAATGGGTATTGATGATAGGTGCTTGTGCTTGGAATGAGTAGAACGATCAAGTGATGAAGACTTTCAAGCCAAGAAGACGTTCAGGTGAAGAAGACGATCAAATCAAGGGAAGTATAAAGTAAAGGGAACGATGGAATGAAGAGAATGATCAAGCAAAGCTAAGTGAAGAAGAAGACGGAGTGAATAGTACAGAATGCATAGAACGTATGGTACAGAATGTGCAGTACTGAATGGGTTACCGAGAAGAAAAAGACCTCCCGGAAAATGGAAACACCAAGAATATATACACGACAAAACCAGCCGTCGGAGATGCTTTGGTAAGGTCACGTCTACGCCCAGTTTTATGGCCTTTGGTCCTCTATTGCAGCGATAAATGCTCCCTTGATGGCACCGACCAAGCCCGAAGAGGTGGCGTTGAAAATTGGAAATTGAAAAAAAAAAAGCTTGATTGTCAAATTTGAAAGAATATGCCATGTGAGTTTGAAAGAGTAGGCACCTCTATCTACCTCTATGGTTCAGTCCAAGGATGTTGAACCCTGGAACGGAGACCTGCCGCACGCTTGAACAACTATTATGCTTCTGGTCCACCACAACTCCTTTTTCTTTCTCTGCATAGTAGTTATAACGAAGATATAATCCATTTGGAGCCTACGGTTGTAATGTTTCGAAACCATGAGAAATAGAGATCAATCTTTGTTAGTTCCTTTGAGAATAGGAACTGCTCAACACGGTTGCCCTTGGAATAGATGGACTTTTCAGTCCATCGGTGCGATTGCCATTGCACCAAACTATCAACTAAACCATGAGATATAAGTGATGTATACAAGCTTGAAGACGTGCGGTATATGATAGGATATGGATGATTGTAACAAGTGTATTTCCTCTCTCGTGACTACGTACCGAATACATCCTGGTACAAGCAATCGGAATATCGAAAAAAAACCTGTTTCAAATAAGACCAACACATCCTTTTTAATCCGATGTTTTCATTGAGGCACTATCCTGATTCATGTTGATCCTCAATACTGATGATTATGGTACTGATCTAGGTGGGGCTAGCTGACTGGGGTGAGGAAAGATATGAGATCTTTTGCAGAAAGAAATCGGCAGTAACTTGGTTAAGAAAAAAAAAGCATTAATAAAACTATATGTGAAACTAGAGGGGAAATGATAGCGCTTGAATCAATCAAGCAGGAGTGATTTCGCTTTTTGACGGCTTCTTTCCGGGCCTGCGCTAGCTGGGTTGGAATTTCCTGAAGCCGTTTCGGAGCTCCCCCACCAAACACCACAACCCCACTAGAGCTTCAACTTCTCAGTTACCAGTGAAACCCATATCTTACATCTCTCGTCGCCATCTTAACCTCTCTCCTGCTGCTCCCCCGATCGGTTTCCTGAGCATTCTCTTGTCGAGTATTCAGACGCCCGCCATGAACCACATAACGTCGGTCAACGAGCCTTTCCCCACGCCGCAGACCCTCGCTGCCGGCACCACAACCCATGCGCAGCGCCGCTTCCGCATCTCGACCCGCAAGCTGCCCATCTCCAAGGCGGGCGTCATCGACGACCTCACCGAGCGCATCGGCATCCCCATGCCCGAGATGATCTTTGGCGACAACCTCGTCTCCATCACCCACGTGCCCTCGGGCTGGTCCCTCGCCTTCTCCACCCCCGAAGCCCTCGACGCTGTCGACAAGACGGACAAGCACATGCTCAAGGTCGCCTACGCCCGTGACTGGGAGAGCACCCGCGAGAACACCACCCAGGGCATCAAAGAGGTGGTCAAGCCCTACGACTGGAGCTACTCGACCAACTACGCCGGCACTGTCGACCCCGCCGCCGAGAAAAAGTTCCAACCTTCGGAGAAGCCCATCCCCATCGAGTTGCTGAAGCGTCGCGATCCCATTCTTTTCTTCGACGAGGTCATGCTGTTTGAAAGCGAGCTCGACGACAACGGCATTTCTATCTTCAGCGCAAAGGTCCGTGTCCACGAGCAGCGCATGCTGCTGCTTTGTCGGTTGTTCATGCGCCTCGACAACGTCATTGTTCGGGTACGGGACACTCGGGTGTACGTTGATTTTGAGACCGACGAGGTGATCCGCGAGTACACGGCGCAGGAGGACAGCTTTGAGAATGTCAAGAGGGTAAGGGCTGCATGCATGGTTGTGGCTACTGTTGCTGACCTGTTGGAATCTAGAAACTATTCATGTCCGGAAGACTACCCGATGACATCACAATTGCGCTTCGGGACCCCAATGTTTTGGCCCCTCTGCTACCCTTTGTGGAACAACGAAGAGAAGCCGTCAACTTGGGAGCATGAGCAAGCGAGGATTCCTTTAGAGATCGGGCATTTGCAATTCAACAACGGCGTTCCGGAATATTGACTGAATTTTTTTATGGCAAGACGGAGCGTCTGGTAGACAAGGCCTCAAAGAATAGGTCTGCTTGATTGGATATCGAAAGACATGTAGGAATGGTTCCTCTTTCCCCCAAGTGCCAAAGGAAATGCACCCGGCCTTTCAAGTACAATAAAATAAATCATTCAAAGTTCATGAACCCGCCCCCGTGACGCCAAACTAACAAACGCCATGTAACTCCTCTCGCGCCAGCCCCTTGTGACCCAGAACAACACGAGAGTTATCGTGCACCTGACGGCGACGAGCTCTGCGTGACGGTCTCGTACTCTAGTTCCCACCTGTCCACCTCCTTGAACTTTCGTGTAGCCTGCTTCAGCTCATCTGCAGACGTGGTTTCGCTGCTTTGCTGGGTCCCATTATCAAACGTGTCGTCAGGGAGGGGATCGAATCGGCTTTCTTCATTTTCATCCCCATCCGAGCCCTCGTTTTCGTTCTCATTCTCCTTGTCGGACGATCGCCGAGAGTACGTGCGATTATTCCGCCCTTCAGGCCTTGTGGAACCTGGTGTTTGTCTTGGTTTCAAGGCCGAGTGAGCCCCACGCCCTCCTCGAGAAGCTGGACGAGCAGACGGCGCGCGGCTGCCCTGCCTCCTGCGCGAGGTCCTGCTGTCTATGTACGATAGCTCATCTTCGCCTTGGGGCATCTCTGTTGTATCATACTCTCCGTCGCTCTCCCCAAACGGATCGTCCCTCTGCTTCTTGTACCGGCGCTTTGGCAGCATGTTCGTGAGATCAGCTGTGGTGACCTCAGGGGAGGGCTGCCGTCGAGTTGCCGCACGACCCCGTGTTGCAGGCGCTTTGGATTGCGCGTAATTAGGTGAGTGCGTCAGAGAGGGTGGAGAAGACATGTCAGACATGTTGTCACCTCCCCGCACCGGTGTGGTAAATGAAGGTCGTCGCCGTCGCTTTGCCAAGGTATGGATATCTGGCCAGACAATGCCATCGTCCTCCGAATCGCTGCTAGCGGGAGGCGCCATGATGTCGTCATCGTTCATTGGAGTAACAGGCCTGTCGGGCAAAGCTGGCGGCGGTCCTAGTGGTGAAGAAATTGACGAAAGTGAGGAAGAATCACTGTCCTCCAAGTCCTCATCTGGCTCTTCGGCTCCGTCGTCTACCCCTTCCTGCTCCTCTTCTTCTGCCTCGATTCGTGAAATCTTTTCTGGCCTCTCACTGCTTAGCAGGGCCTCCTCGCTCTTTCTCTTCCTCGATCTCGTCGACTTTGCGCTATCCTCCACCTCTGGCGAACCAATATCACCCCCGGCATCACGTTCTTCCTCAGACTCAGGCGCCGGTTGCGTGCGTCTTCTATTATTCAGGGGCGTTGACTCAGCCTCGGGCAAAAACTCCTCCTCACTTTCAGAATTGTCCTCTTGGCCTGTGCCAGTACCATCGCGGAGTGGCTTTCGTCCAGTACCCAGAATACTGGGCTCCCTTGCGCGGCGTCTGAAAGTACCAAAGTGCAGAGTCGAGCTAATGCTCGGTGTGTTGCCACCACGGCTGCTGGGCCTGATTGGAGGGTCGTTTCGGCCAATGATGCTGGACTGACGCCCGCGTCGCTTGAAATTGCTAAGGTTGAGAGACGAAGTATCCGTCGATTGCATGCCGTGCGGTACCTCGCCGTCCTCGAAGCTGTCATCGAGATCACCAAATACGTCGTCATCGGCAAGATCTAGGCCGGTCGTGTCCCTTCTGTGTGCGGGCGTCGCCATAGCACGCCGTCCAATCTCAACAGAGCTTCCTGATTCCGCATCATCAAGGCCGTGACCGCCTGTGGTGGGGTTGTCATGTCGATTGCCTGCGTCATTCGTTGCTAGGGTTTCTTCTTCATTGGCCCCAGAAGGTCGTGACGCTGTTGAGCGTGTCGTTCGCCTTCGGCCTCTCTCTGGCGACTGGGCTGGCTGGGCTGGTCTTGGAGCATCGCTGTTGCTGGCTTCAGCTTCCGGGCTGGGAGACCGTGCCTTAGCTTTAGTGGTCCGAATTGGGGCGCGTCGCTTTGGTCGAGGCATTATGGAGGGATGCAAAGGGAATTCGGGTATCGATAGTGTATGTGTTGCGTAGTCTTTGGGAAAGACAAAGGATTCAACCGGCCAAGAAAGCCCGAGGAGGGTTATTGGAGAATGTGGGAGTAGGCGGGCGCAAAGCTGGGATGATATTGTGGGAGGGAAACACGCCCACCCAAGCGCGTCGCGACCGTGGTAAAAGCTAAACTACAACAACCCACGATCGCGGGTGGCCCACTAGGCGCTCGGACCACTACATCCGAAAATTAAAAAGAAAAGAAAAAGTCCGGATCAGGATATCTGTAATGTCTTGGAGCATCCGAGTATTTGGCTTGCTTGAGTCGCACAATTTTATTTCGTGTGATATACATGTATGCATTTTTCGTACAGGTGGAGATCATTCGTAAGCCGTCGTCCAAGGTTTGTGTAGTGCCCTTTCCATCCCATTTCGTCGTACCCCTCTATTTGTACAGTCGTGATTTTGTCTATCTCTCATCGTACATGATTTCTTCGGAATATTATACATTGTTCCAACTAGATTAGAGCCTGTCCCATGAACATACTCTCCTTCACTTCAGCCACGACGTCCTTGCGATCATCGTTACCGACCAGAACGATACCTCGACCACGTCGTCCCATTCGTCCAGCACGACCAAGTCGGTGGATAAAGTCAATTGTTGTGTGAGGCACATCGTACAGGACGACGTGACGAACGGCTAGGGTGTCAATACCCCGAGAAGCCAGATCAGTCACCACAAGCACCCTGACATTGGGTAGCGTTCGGCGGCCCGTGGAAACCTGGGGAGTTGGGATTCTAAGGGGCTCTGCCGTGGTAAAAGTGTCCAGGATTTCTCCATGGCGCTTGTCGGGGGTGTCTCTGTGCAGTGCATCGGCATTGATGCCCTTTGAGCGGAGGTACTCGGCTAGTTCCTCAGTCTTCTCGCGCTCATTCACAAATACCATGATGCGACGAACATCGACTTCGTCCTTGACAGGGCCTTCGTGTTTTGATGCCTCACGGCCAATACCATAGATGGCATCGGCACATGCCAAGTCCTTGTTGTTGCGATAGGGATCCTTAGAAACGTCAATGACGCCAAGTTGGACACGACGCGGGATAGCATGGAGATTGGGTGTGGTGATCCGGACCATTTTGGGATAATTGGTAGCCAGGTAGTTGTTAAGCTTCCTGGGAATAGTAGCTGAGCAGCAAATGAATTGCTTCATGGATGGTGTCGCACGTTCAATAATGCTGGTCGTGACAGGAGCGAAGCTTCGGTCAAACAGGGAGTCAGCTTCGTCCACAATAAGATGAGTGACACGGGAGAGAATATTTGGGTCCGAGTCGGCAATGGAGGCCAGCAAGTGAGGGGTGGACACAATGACATCCACGCCCCGAGGGCCGTACAAGTTGCGCTGGATTTGTTGCGGTTTCAAATCTGACGATAGCATCTCCGTCTTGAACTTGGCGACGTGGGAGATGGATTTGGAAACCTTGACGACCTGGTGCGCAAGTTCAGCTGTTGGAACCAGGACAATGACCTTGGGGCGAGCCATCGTAGGATGGGGCTCATCGAAAGGCTTGCCCTTCGCATTTCCCGACTCCTGCCGTTCCTTATCTGCCAACCACCGCTCCTTGTAAGCCTTAATTTCCGGGTCCTCGGCCTCTGCAATCTTGAGGGCGTCAATTGCCGGTAGCAAGTACGCCAGTGTCTTTCCAGAACCCGTCTCAGCTGCCAGTAGGAAGGACTGCTTCTCATCCGCCGCCTTCTTGGTGCCCGATGCTGAAGTCTGGCCGAGCAGTGCAGGGATTGCCAATTTTTGCACAGGTGTGGGCTTGATATCAACCATGTTCTTGAACAGCTCGTCGGAAAGGGCGACCTGGAGAGTTGGAAGAAGATCGAAGTTGTCGAAAGATTCGTATTCCGCCATGCGCTCCTTGACAGACGTCCGCTTCCCGTATGAAATCGAAGTCAAGGCGCGCTGCATCTTCAGTGCCTTTCGGTCGTCGGAATCCTTATTTTTGAAGCCTCGCTTGTTGTCTTGTCCCTTTCCTCTGGAGTCCTTGGCGGCCAGCGCGCGGTTGCGTGCCGCTCGTCGAGCTGGATCGATGTTGGCTACGGTTCTGTTCATGCCGCCAAAGGGCCCGGGGGCAGATTCTCTGCGTCTTCTTCGATCATCGCGAGACGGGGGAGCTTGGCCGACTCGATCAGCAAGAACCATTCGCGAAGGGCGAGACTTCACATGATGCGAAGCGAAGCGTTGAGTGATGAATGGTTGTAATATCGGTCGCACCGCGGCGGCAGGGCGGCCCACCGAGGAAGAAAGCGAACATATCGAGTTTGCGACAGTGCGATGCATTTTTGCAGGTTCGATATGGCCGGTGTCGCGTGCCAATCCGTTCCTTAAAAAGTTTCGACGACTCGAATCTCTTTTTTTCTGGATTAGCATCTGCTGTCGAAGCCTGGTGGCACGTGGGGCAGCAGCCCACTAGTGTAACAGGGGAGTACGCCACCTCCAATGTCATCACCAGCAAAAAGCAGGAATCCATTGTAAACTGCACTCTGTAAATAGCAATTGGCCCTTTCCAGAACTTATAGATACACGAAATATGCCCCAGTATTTTAATAATTTGTTCCCCTTGAGCAATTCCCGGCCAATATTTGCCATTTAGGCCTTCTGAACAATTCTTCCTCGTAATCCGGACAACAGAACTCGTACAATCTTCCCACCAAAGGATCCAAGCATCTGACCTCTAATTGTCAGATTTGGTTCTGCATCCAACTGATACCTACTGCAATCGCAATAATCCCAGTAGTCAATATTCTAAAGCAGAAAATCTTGTCAGCCTTTCCCTTGTGGATACTTGAGAAACCAGGGTATATCATACATGGGGAGTTTGTTGCCCAATGCTCCGCTGAACAATCCAGAAGGCCGTTTACTGGTAGTGTTTTGTCCATGGGCGACATTTACTCGAGAATTTGCTATTGAGGCCTGTATTTGATTAGAGGCTTTTGGGGCCTCACCAAAGCCGTTATCAAACTTGTCGTTTTTCATCTCGGTTGATTTGGGCGTTGGCGCACCATCGTGAGCACCATCGTTTGCGCCATCGATTTTGGAATGTACATCGCTTCCATCAATCTTAGGAGGGATAATCACTACGGTGGGTTCATTTTCCTCCATTTGGCTGCCTCGAACAGAGCCAAGGAATTTAGGATGCTCTGGTGCTAGAACATCAGTCTTTTCCTTGGTGACGAGTTCTGGGTTCTTCATCACGACGGCTTCGTCCTCCTCGCTCGGTGGGGAACGGGGCTCCTCAAAGGCAGATACGGTATTTGGGTTCGGCAAGGTTATAACCGGGGGTGTTTCTGGCTCTTTAGCATCTGGACTCATATCGCCCGTGCTCGACTGCTCTGGACCTGGCTCATCCAGCTTGGGTTCTTCTGCAATTGAGCCAAGAGATATGACCGATCTGCTTCGTCCGAAGCCGCTATGCGAGGGCTGCTCTCGTTTCCTCATGCTCGCGGGGCTTAAAGAAGCTTGCGAGTTCGGCATCTCTTCCGCTGCATCGGTGACTGGTCGGGTAGAAGAGACGACTCGAGGGGAGGCTTGCATTTCGTCGAGGTGAGGGTGATCCTCGTTCAGGTGAGTCTGAATTGTTCTCAAAGCATCCAAGACCGATGTTTTATCAGAAGGAAACTTTTCAAGGGTGGGGTCATTGAGATCGATGTCATCCGTGGAGGGATTGTTTGGCCTTAATTTCACACCATGCCCGACGGGATTGCTCGGGCAAGCCTCTTCTTCGGAATCATCCTCCGCAAACTCGTGTGCCCCCAAGCACTCGTGAGCGAACAATGGCGTTTTAAGGTCGCCTTCTATGTCCTTGGAATCGTCTGGCTCTGGGACATTTACTTTGACAGGAAGAGGCAGTTGTTCAACCCCAGCGTTCATGGCTGTATCATCGTTTTTACTGTCATCACCGTGGATGTCTTCTGAGGGGCTCGGTACATTCAATACGTTGTTCGTGTTCCCAGAGTTGTCCGTCGCTAGATGAGGTGAGACGGATGCACGGATGGGAGCTTGATCAGAAATGAACCTACCAACTGGATGGTCATCAGAGAGTATCCACCAGTCCCCTTGGCCCACTCTGAGCTTGAACTGGTAGTCCTTTCCAGGCTCTACCACAATTTCGGAACGAAACGTGTGTTCTCCGTCACTGTCCGTTGAGCAATCCATTTCTTTGGGCTGCCATTGCGGGTCGGAGAACGAGCCAGCCAAGAAAAGCGGTGGCACAGTTCCCGGCTTTTTGTAGGTGAAGGTAAAGGGAATTTTGGAAGGCGACATGGTAGAAGTCGTCCCTGACGCTTTTCGCTCGACAGCTGTTTTGGTAGAATGGATATTGTTGGGTCGAAGGTAATCAGATCGAACTGGATTCGGCGCGGAAATAGCAAAAGGTATTGAGTCGAGGAAAACCAATTCTTTCGGTTGAATGCCAAAAAATGAGACTGGGCGCTCGACACGATAGCTAAATTCAGTTTCATCAGCGTTGTTTCATCGGTATAGGAATCTGCAGGAGTCAGACGAGGAGCAAGGGTACCTCCTTGGACAAGTTTATGCCGAGGGATTACAACAACATCGCAGGAAAGGACTCAGGGACAAAGGAGTGGACAGGAGTAAGTTTGGGGGTCGAAAGGGAGATACGAATGGCGATAGACGAGACAAGTACAGTGGTGATGCAATGTTGGGTGTTGAGGTGGAATGACGACACGCCAACAATCAGAGCCAGGAGAGATTGGGGGAAGACAGGTGGTGAGTTCAGATCAAGCAAGGCACCGCAACTCCCGGAACCTTGTCTACCAAAAAGTCGGTCGGGGGATGCCGGGCACGTGAATCATCAAGCCAGAATAAGACGATGGGACGAGACAGGATGGGCTGGGCTGGGATGGGACAGGATGGAGCACCAGGGGGCAGGTATCAGGTATCAGGTATCAGGTATCCAGCCGTGGAGTCCCAAAAGAGTCATAGACCTCATCGACAAACGAGGAGGCGAGACATGGGACCGTCGCATTTCCCGGATATGTAAAGGTTGGGGAGAACTCGACGACGTAACCGGCAAGGGACAAGGTCAAAGCAGGCCGCCCAAGTCGAGATGGAGGGTCGGGGTGCGGAGAAGTGGCGCCAAGGATGAAATCTAAACGGCTGACAAGACTCTACACAGGTTTGCAAAGGGAATTTGGGGACAAGGGTAAAGAGTAAAGGGTAGGTACCAAACGGATCGAGATGGAGCTGACGACGAGCGTGTACCTGAAGTGCGCGCCACATTACATTACCCAAACATGCTTGCAGCGGGGTTGCTCTTCCGTCACCACTTGCGAGGTGCTACATCACCCCCCCAGCACCGGCTTTCCGGATGCCCAGTGCTCCCAGCTTTGGCAGCTCCAGCTCTTGGCCCAAACCTTACCTCGATTGTGCTTTTGGAAGCACAATCGGAGGGAGCTCCTTGCGTCTGACTTGCAGCTGACGGTTGTGCTGTAAGACATCCATCCACTCACTAATCCACTCGCTAGTCCACTAATGCGGCGGGGAAGCTAGGATAATCAACAGGGTGCCGCAATCCAGACCCGCCCACCACACTCGATCGTCCACTCTTCTGGGTGACATCAGCCGAAATAGGGAATTCCAGACTCAACGGCATTCCCAGCACTGCCCAATAACCCTCGGCGCCGGTATTGACAGCTGCCAAAGGGGCCGAGAGAAAAGCTTGCCTTAGTGTGCCGAGGCGTTTCTCCGGCATTACTCGCCGACTTTCATTTTTCTGCTGCAGCAACGTACAGACTACAGTATCCACACCCGATGATCTGTAGGGGGTAGGTTTTACAACCATGCAAGCGGCTACCTCCACACCTTGGCAGTCGTTCCTAATTGAGATGGTCAAGGTCTAAATGAGCAATTAACTCATACAGGAGCAGTCCAAAGTACCAAGGTGGTCTGGTTTCTCTCTGTGTGTCCTTTTAGCATATTCTTCTGTTTTTCTGCACTTACGCACTGGGCCATCAGCTTCACATCTCGACTGAGAATCAAACCTCATCCCATGATTTCATTCGCACACCTTCAATCATTTTCGTGAATATGTACCCAGCACACTGTAGATTTGTGTCATTCTAATTCGGAAGATGTGCGCAATATAATTTTAGGCTATCCACTACATGAGCAACTCTTGGGTCATGCTTTTTCTCCCCTCCCCAACCATTTTGTGTCCTTGTCCATAAACTTCTACTAAATTAATACAAACAGATATTTGATCAAATTTTGTCTATCTTGAGGGACATAATAGACTTCCTAAAAGCCATCGAATTGTATGCACTTGAATCTCAATCTTATCCAAATCTCAGATCTCAAACTCCACAAAAGTGAACACAAACACAACCATTGCTGTTTGTGAGATATGATCCCGTAAATTTTCAAAATTCTCTTCAGAGAGTAGTTTGTGCGCCATAATGGGGAGACCTGCACTTATGTCAGTCGCAGGTTTTAGTTAGACACAAGACTGAATCTCAAAAGGCATTCGCCAAGCGTTCATGTGTCATACAAATTTCTCAAAATACTTGCCGAATTGACTCATATCTAATGGAATGATAATTTTAAATCATGATGTAATAATGTTTCTCCGACTGAGGCTGGCGTGACAGCATCGTTCGGAGGCAAGACTACATCTAATCTACAAAAACTGAGAAATGGAGTTCCCGATCTAGTGGATAGCCAGAACTGGCAATGGGCCATTAAATTATCCGCACATGGAGTTATACCACGGTACATCTTATTTCCTTTTTTTTCTCTCTTTTACTTGCTTCTTTCATTGAGACTGTCTACCTTTGTTGTCCGCTCCAGTTGATGCCAAGAGCTGACACGAACAAGTCTCAGATTCCCGTCAACTCTCAATTGCTCACATTTAATCAAATACGTTGAGGTTTGAGACTCCCGGGAAATTTTCTTCCCTTGTCACACAAAAGATTTTCCAGATAGAACGTCACCTTTGCCCCCACTGTACACGACCAGATGGTGGCTGTTCTGGAAAAGCCATTTTCGTTCTATGCACTCCCCATCACACTCCAGTCTTGCGACATAAAGCCATCTATTATCTAACTGCAATTATCATCAAGACGTTCAATGCTGTATGTGTAAAACAGTCAATCACGTGCCAGCAGTCCATCTTGATACGCCCCGTTCTACATAAGCGCGCCACCCGACACATTCTATGGGTGTTACAAGCCTCTGTGCCATAATCTAAATATTCATTCTTACATTCACCTCGTCTGTAAAGGGCTAAGAAAAAACATACCCTGTTGAGTTTGTCAAGATGTGAGTCAAAACCCACATGGTGATGTTGTAGACATGCATCCCCAACATTGAGCTTCTGCCGAAACAGACAAATTTCATTGGGTTTATCATAATAACTGTGCTTATTAAGAAAATTGTCCAAGTGAAAAGACGTAGATCCCATCAAGTCCAGATTTGACGTTTCAATCAGCTTGATGAACACCATGTCATGAGTGCCGGACGGTCTCGCCCGGCTCCCAGTGTGATGGATGACACTGAGACGATTCATTCGATGTTAATCAAATTTGCTAGTACAATGGTGCAGGGGCGCATGGGCCGCATACGGACCATGGGCAATAAAGAGTGTCTTGCACCCTTTCCCCGAGAAGGAGGTTGCACGGCACCTTCACTAGTTCGTATTAAAAAATAGCTACATCGACTCGAGTGGTGTTGATGTTCGTACAAGGAAATACAAGTGCTCCACAGTAACTAGCCTTGCATCATCTATTCACACGAATCACCATTAGATTTGGGATCGATTGGTGAACTGGTCGTCAAATCGGTCATGGGGCTCTGGATGCCCCACCGCCGGCCGCTAATTAATTATAGCCCGGGGCCCCCACTATCCTGGATGAGGCTCTCATCTAATCTAGAACCCCCACTTGTTCCAGCCAGGCAACGCCGCAAAACTTGAAGAAATCATATTCATAACAGTTGGTCGCCAACCACGCTTCTCTTCGCTTTAGGACCTGGGCGCAGGTGCAGACTCTCGCGCGTCTACCTTTGACAGGAACTCTTCTCAAGAACTCGACTCCGTCCTGCCGCTTACGTCAACGGATTCGCCGAGCCCAACGCCACGCAAACTTCTCTTAGCCAGACATCGAGTCTCCCAACAACGCCCCTTACTATCTCCCAACCATGTCTATCCCGCCCCAGCTCATTCGCGTGAAGCGCAAGCGCGTCGACGAATCTCCTGTGACCTTCCTCCGTACGTGACTCCACGACACTGTCACCCAGCGAACATGGCATCTGACCCGGAGCAGAGTTTGACGACGGTGTGAAGCGACACCGCACCGGGAGTAATTGGGTCTACCAGCGCAGGCATGCTGGGCCTCAGTCTCCAGAAGACGTTTCGAAAAGAATAGCCCGCGATGCTAAGCCTGTTATCCATATATCGACTCCAGACGAGGACAAAGCCCCAGAACACGATGCGGGTCACGGAGCAGAAGTGGAAGGCACACAGGCGCAGGCGCAGGCGCAAGCCGATGCCAACAAACCGGCGGAGCCGCGGCGCTTTCACATTTCACGAAAGATGATGATGCCAAGCGGGGTGCCTGGTGCTGGAGGGAACAAGAAAGGACGATACGGTCCGGCTGTGTTTGTTGAACGCAGCAGGGGCAAAGCGACGAAACGCGCCTCGCAACCCGTGGCGTCACCTCAAACGCTACCTATAGAATCTATTGAAGAATCTGACCAAACCAACAGCATGGTACTAGATCCCCCGGCTGAGCGTCGTCTCAAAAAGCCGGGAGTGAAGAGCCGGTCGCACTCTCCTCAAGACCCCAACCGTCGCGCGCCGCTGCCGGCTTCGGTCATGAGCCCCCACAACCAAGACATGACCAAGGTCGCGGCTGACATGAATGATTGGGTGTTGGCAGAGATTGGGGCCAACCTCCAGGATATGGAGCTGGAGAAACAGAAGGCACAGAAGGGCAGATTCAAACCCAAGGCTCCTGCAAAAAGGTATCAGGAACGCCATCCAGACCTTCAGCCAAACGTAGTACCCAGCGCCCCCGAATCCACAGAGATGGACACAACGATGAGCGACGTTAGTGACATGGACGACGACGATGATTGGGTCATTGAGGAATACGTCCGCATTCCGGCACACGCCATGGCCGTGGATGTCGCTCCTGCAGACGTAGGTGTGCTGGTGCTAGACGGCGAGGGAGACAACAACTTGTTCTTTGGGCCAGACCGCGATGACGATGAGGAAGTAGACGAGGACGATGAGGACGAAAACGGTACGTAGCTAGCTGCCCTTGGGGCTGACGTCCCAGTGCGCGGATCGCGGATTTTTTGTGGAAGGATTGAAACTAACATGGGATGGCCATCAGCCGAAAACTACTATACAGCCGACTACCCCGAGGATGAGGTTGCATCAGACGACGAGTTTGACCGGTACGCCTATGCGTACCGCAATGCCAACGCCTCGGACAACGAGGAGTATGACAACGCGGGCTACAGCGAGAGCGAGGACGAGATGGTGATTGAGGGGGACGGTGACGATGCAACCATGGCCCGGATCAAGGCGTACATGAAACGAAGCCGCGCATTTCAGTAGCCTGGACAATGCCACAGTGCGATCGAAAGGATTCGATTAGATACGGTGGGGGAGCATTGTGGCGCCCTCAGCTGCTTGGGGATCCAACTAAGCCAGCCAGCCCCCTCGCGACGGTGAGAGACGCGCGATGCACGATGCGAAATGCAGAAATCCAAAAATGCACACATCTGCATCTCGCTCTCCGCCTCGTGTATGTATGTTTTGTAGATACATACATGGACATCCACACCGCTAGACTTCGTCCACCTGCCCTCCCTGTAGCATGACGCCATCACCATCCCGTTGACTCGCCGCTTGCAGCCCGTGGGTAACGGTTGGGCCTGACCGTCGATTTCTTCGGGCCATCGTTGCAGAAAGATTTTCTCTTTGCACCGCTTCCTTGCTTGCCAGCGCATATGCAGCTAGACTGTTGTGTACAGGAATGCCATGTGCGACCGCCATCCTTGCAGCGCGGCAAGGCTGCAGGTGCAGGAGGGTGGTACTTGACGACCGTGGATGACACGCTGAACTGACTGTGGCTTTTTTTTACTCCTCTCTGTGGTGTTTTTTCTTCTTCCTCTTCTTTGGTTTTCTTTTTTTGTTTTTTTGTTTTTTTTTCCTCTGCTCTCTTCTGCTTTTCTTGCCCCCCCCCCCTCTTTCCCCTTCCCCATTGTCCCTCCAATCCCAGCCGCGGTCCTCTTCCCATGTTCCCTGCATCTCAATGGCACCAAATCAAGCAAAGAGGCATGCGAGGTGGAGTTGTCGTCTCCCTTGCTCCCTTGTTGACAAACAAGGTGCCTACCCAGCCCGCCCTCCACCCTAGGGCCTGACCCCACGCGGGGAAGTCCATGACTATGAGGGGAAAACAAGAGAAATCACATCTCAAAAATCATGAGCTCGTTTAAAAAATAAAAAAAAGACCAGATGAGATAGAATAAACTGGTCTAAGAGTGTAACACCCTGAAAAGGTTTTTACATGCTCACTACATATCCCACTGAACGCCTACCAGCTATGATGACCTGTGTGCAGTAGCCCCAACCACTCCTCCTCATCTTCTCTTTGCATGCCGAACATTGTAATAGTACAACCACAATGGGACAACGAGGATTAATCATTGGCCCCCACCCCCCGTGCCCCATTCCCATCCCTACCCCGTCTCGTATGTGATAAGTAATAGTCGTAATGAATACAGGGAAAACTGGTACATGTCAAAGGAAATAAGTACATGAAATACATTAATGTTCATATCATCCCATTGCATCAATCATTTTTCGTCGATTGGTCATGTGGACGACGTCAAGAGCTCATGTGTCACGCTAAGGGCCAATGCCACTCTCTGCTGTGCCACGCTCCTATTATTCTTTTTTTTTTTGGTTATTATTATCGGGTATTATTAAAAGACGCATCAGAGCTTTAATCGGCGCTGCTCCTTTCTGCGCCTGCGCTCTCGTCGCTCGCGGAATTGAATGGTGCGTTTATTTGCTGTTGGGTTGTTAGAATAAGCACTTGTAAGAGGGCGTTTTAGGAACAGGTCTTACCCCAGTCGCGGGCCTTGATCTTCAGCTCTGGGTCCACCCAGGAATAGTTCACAGCACGCTCGGGGTAGCGTTGCGCGAGACCAAGTGGTTCCATTGGCTTGTCCTGGGTATCGCGCTCGCGGCATTTGATTCCGATCTGCTTGGGCTCCATATCCTCGTCGTTTTCGAAAATGAGCCAGCCATCGTCGTCCCAGACGGGGATGCGTTGGTTCATTCGGTAGTACCAAGCCTGCAGTCCCTGAACTGTTCTCTCGGGAGTGCGACCGAAGCGCGCAGCAAACTCTTGCTTAATTCGTTGCCATTTCATCTTCTTATCGTGCCATGCGAAAATGATAAAATCGCCCTCTTCAGTTGTATACTTCTGGTTGATATGTCGATTCTCACCCTCGGGCGGCGGGCTAGGGTAACAATCCATGCCTTGGCTGTCCCAGCCCTGTAGGGACGGGCTGTCCAGGTTGAATACGGGGTATTTGTCAGTGTTAGTATAGCTCTGGGGCGGTTGGCGGATTTGCTCGCCAGCGATGGCATACTGGCTTAGGCTTGTGATTGTCCCCCGTCTCGAAGCAAACAGCTCACTGGCGGGGCCCTCAAAGGTGCGAGGCCACGATTGGGGGGTAGGTGATGGTTGAAGAAGCAAGGAGCCTCTATTCGGGCCGGGGAGTGGCGAGGGAGGGGCCCAGGAGTTGACGGGACCATGGGTCCGAACCAAGGCCTCGACGCCTTGGTCGAATTCTCCTAGGCTTGGAAGCTTGAATTGGGGATTGTTGCAAGGGGAATGGAGGTGTAACAAGCCAGGGAGTGATGTGATTTTGTGCTGTGGGTTCGAGTAAAGGCCTGCCACCTGAGTTAGTCAAGGTCGACCCTTAGGGTCAAGGCGTAATACTTGCCCTCGAGCTTGATCCTGGGACTCCCGGAAGTTGAGCTGGGTGGGGTTTGCGGTTGAATCCTAGACAAGTCCCCCCTCGAGCTGGTTGGCATCGCCGAAACGGCTGCTACGGCGTCGAGCAAAGGTTGGAGTCCCATTGTAATAGAAGCTAATCGAAATCAGACAGAGAGGAATGCTCCGTCTCCGAGGACTGTACCAGTAGGATAAGAGTCCCTTATTGAAAGGTTTATACAATGAAGAGGCGGGTCAAGTCCCTGAAAGAAAGGAACGAAGGCGGTTCTGGGGACAAGAAGCACGGGTCTGTTTGGGGCAGAGGCGAGTCGAGACACGGCCGTCGAGTTTAGGCAAGGGAAGACCAAAGGTCTTAAGATAAAAGGGGAGTTTGAATGCTCAGGTCAAGCAAATGGTGGAAAAAAATATTTCGAGACATGGGGATGCCGCTCTCTTGTACCCTTGAGCTGGTCGCCTGTCGAGACACTGGCCAGTCGAGGGCCGTCTGATCACGCTCGCTAATGCAAGCGTTTCTCCTTGTACCTGAGTCAAAATTGATACGGGAAAAGGACGGTGCCGATGATTGTCTCGATTCAGAGGTCCGTGTCCCAACCCTTTTTGGATGTGTACGAAAGAGAGGCTGTCACAGCCAAGCAAAGAGGTGGGTAGAGGGTTGAGGGTCTGCTTTGGGCCGCCTCTCGCACATCCACAAAACCCTGGTGGAGTCATATGCAAGATGTCGCCGCCGGGGGACAACTCGCTACAGTGCCGAAGCTGTATACCTCTGAGAGAGCCCTTGCCGGGGTTCCTTTGTCGTTGTCAGCACTGTAGATGCACTCCCGCCCCTCAAGGGGTCAAGTCTGATTTACCAGGCCGACCCCTGGCTGCATGCTGCTGACCAGTCGTCATCCGCTGTGGGGTCCACTGAGATGGGCGAATATGATAGACCTAAGACAGATGCAAGCAGGTTTTGCTGGCAGGCGGCCAGGCTCAAATTGGCTTCAGAAGACCATCGCCCATGGGCTTAGGCAACATGTGTTCCATAGCGACGTCTCAATAGCGAACATGGCAACTTGTCCGGGGCTAGCGGAAATGCAAGAAAGCTTTCTCGTGTGCAAGCGGGGCCAGCAAGCACGCAAGGGATAGACGAGAGAGCATGACCGGGGCCTTGGGGGTGGACATGGGTGAGCATGGATGTCGAGATGATTGAAGAGACAGCTATATGGCCTCCTGTGAGATTAGCGGCTGCTAGCTGGCCACCCACCCCGTCTAGAGGGAGGAGCTGAGGCGTCGAGGTCGCTGGTTGCGCACAGTGGGTGTATGCAGTACGTGCGTGTACTTGTGTGTGGGTGCAGTTGGGACGATTGATCCAAGCTACCCATCTTTGACGCACATTAGAACCAGATCGCTTGCTCCCAGGGCAGGCCCTGTTTGATGGCGGCAGGGGTGGCAGCAGCAACAGATCGGGTCGACTGGTCCCGGGATCATTAGTTAGTCGAGATGGAACCAGGGTTTTGTGGACCAGGATGCGTGCCACTGTGCCGGAGCAGCGCTGCTCCAACCTGCCAGCCGGCCCCCCAAACGCAGTGATGATGATGCTCATGTGCAATAATGGATGGCCCCGGCGAGGTCTTGTTTGTTCCCCACCCCAGTTCACACAAACCTATCCAGTTTTCCCCACTAAGGACCATCGTGCTGGGACAGTGGTCGCAGGATTCTTTGCAGTTCAGCCCGCTTTGAGAAATCGCAACAAAGCGTTCGCGATGTCTGCCACGGCGGACAATAAACAAGACAAGGCACGGCGGGTAGTGGTGGTGGCGGATGATAAGCGGACGGCAGCCAACGGACGAGCGTTGGACCACGCACGCGGCAGCGGAGCCCGACTAGGCCGTCCCTCCCGGAGCAAGATTGACGTCCGCCACAGAGTAAGCCAGACGACAACGCTCTCAAGCAGCACGGTTCAAGTGGGGCGATCTACCACTGTGGGTCCTCCCAGGGCTGATAGTCCATGACATTTTGCCATCTCTTGTTCTCCCTACATCGACCAGCCTTTGGCCTAGTGCAGTAGCAGCACCACTTCCCGCACCCAGTTGGTGGTACTAGCTCCATCAGCCGGCTGGAGGCAAGGAGTGTTTGGTCGGGCCAAGCGCAGGGCACTGGCATCGCTTGAGCAGGCTGCAGGGCCCCGACTCCGACCCGTCGAGGAGAGCATGGGTGGCTGGTCATGGTGAACAACACAATTCGTAGAGGACGGGGCAAGGGAAAAAAATATGATAAATTGACAGGTCGGCCTTGGTTGTTGAGGCGTCGGCAGCCAAGTGGGGTGGTTGCACACTTCGAACTGCGTAGATAACTGAGCCTGCCGTTTCTTCTGCCAGTCGAGCGACGGCCGCTGGTCGCTGTCTGGATGGCGCAAATGCAGGGTCGTCCATGTTTGGCGAGTGTCTCTGTAGCATTTAGTGAGGTGTCATTCGGCGCATGTCATCGTTAGCAAAGGATTGAACTTTGGCGTCCGCCCCCCCTCCATCTAATCTCTCCAGGCTTTTGTGGCTATACCTTGGTTTTCACCACGGCGGAGCAAAGACGTTGGCATGGCGTTGACGCCACGAAACGGTGCCCTTGCTTCTCAGGGTATAGGTTACCTGCTCAGGTGCTCGCTTGTTTGAACTGCCGCGGCTGGTCTGAAAATGGTCGATGGGAAGCGCCTGAGCAACCGCTGCGAATGTCCTCCGCCACCTCTGGCTACCGACCAGAATTAGCGGCATGAGCAAAAAGCACAGTATGGCAGGCACAGGCAGGCACAGGTACGGCCGTCATCTGGGCGTCGGGCAGGGCCACAGAGGCTTCTGATTTGACGTCGGGGGCTTGGTGGTGGTCAATGTCAATATCAACTGTGTCACCAGCTTGCTTTTGCAGGTCTCACGCTGCTGTCTCCCTTGACCCTCTCAGCCACTCGTTCCCTAGCATCTGCGACGGGAAACACCAGATTGGGAAAGCTGCAGAGCGGGCGCTGGAGCGCTGAGGAAATAGTGGCCATCATAGCAAATGTGATAGATGACGAGAAAAGATGCGTGTCTGTCCCGGTGTTTGATGGGCGACCCTGGCGGACCGCTTCCTGCCGCGCTGGACGCCCATGCATCCTGTTGGACACAGAAGCGAAGCCAGCCATCCACAGATGCCCCAAATATTTAGTATGTGGAGAAAACGGAGCTGGGCGAGGTTCCGTCTTTCCGTCTGTAAGAAGTAACAATGCGGAGCAAACCCCTCGTCTTCCAACAGAGAGAGGTTGGTATCATCTCTACCAGCCACTGTAACAGAGTTTAATTTCCCTCTTCTTGTAATGCCAAAAGATTATTGCTCATAAACTTGTGAAATTAATCTCGAAATATTCTTTTTTTAAATGTAGTTATACCGGCCCAATCTAATGCCTCAGGCAGCCTAGGTCCAAAGTCTCCTTCATCTATGACATGGCTTGGATCCTTCCTTGGTTCTGCGGACCACCCTAAACGACTACTACGTCGGCTGAGAAACTCTTCGGTCCTCGCACACAACTACGCCAACGCAGCCCCGACGCCCAAACCATGTCAGCGATTGACCTTTTTTTCTTTTTTCTCTTTTTCAGGGAGTTAGTTCACCACCATCAGTTCTTGCAAGTAGCTAGCCGTTCGCCAGGACACTGCGGACCCGTCTTCAAGCCGAACTAATCAGACAACTATCAGCCACGCCCACTTCGCCTCAACCATTGCCTCAGAGTACGAGCAAACGGAAGGTTGCTGCATTTACGAGTGCACCTCCGCTCCCCTGCGCCTAGCTTAGTTGCGTTTGCTCGTCCCAGCCCCATGTTCCACATCTCAGCCAAGTGGGTGGCTGTTCCTCTAGCATCCCCAAGAACACTTGAACCACAACTGCGCTTCCCCGCTGCCGTACCTTTCCCGCTTCGTTAGCTTTGCCTCCCATGTCTTTGCCTTCGCCAAGCATCTAGACTCGAGCACTTAGCAACTATGTGAACATCAGCTTGCATCTGACCTCTAATCCCGCTGCCCCTGTCTCCTCTTGTCTCGCCCACTGCGATGGTTCATGTAGGAGTCTGTTTCTCTTTGGCACCGTACATATTACGCACACATCGTGTCGATCCCAATAGTGCATATGCTCACTTTGTGATCAGACCCAGTACGACGGCCACCTGTTCATCCAGGCATCGCGGTCAAGTCTCTCATAGGGGAGTTTAGGCTACGTCGGGTCCGCACCATAAGCAAGCACAAGCAGGTGTTTGAAGAACGGATACTGGGAAAGCCTCCAGCTTGCTCCTATGTTTCTTCAGCCTGTTCTGCGAACTGATAGCGGCCTCTTCCAGGTGAGATGAATTCACACTAACGGTTCAGAGTGACGTTTAATGACATATGACATTTCAGCTTCTTATTCTCACGGCACTGCAGCAATCCCACAGAGGATAAGGTGCGTGGGTCTTTACATAAACGGACGCTTGGTACGCAAGTGAATGGATTACTTCTCAAGACGGAAAACGCCTCTTTTTTTTTAATTAAAAAATCATTATTAAAAATCATCTAACAGGGAAAAAAAGAAACAAAGAATGCTCTGTCCAAGTCAAGGGTGAGAGATATTGGCTGCCGTTCGCCACTTCGTGATGACGGGCACCACGCTTCGGCTCCGCCCTCCCACTAAAGCTAGTGAGGACAACCTTGCAGCAAGGGATGATGATGGATGGACTGGCGCAAGGTCAGGGATACTGTAGGGATCGCAGATCTACGGGACCCCCGATGCTCATCAAGCGCCGGAGCATTAGCGACTTTCACCCGCTGCTGGTGCGGATAGCCTCATGAGAGTCATGACCATCCCGGCCCCTCAAGCTCAAGGTCCAAGCATTTCGGAGCCAATTGGGCGGGACATGCTTGGGGCATAATCGATCATAGACGTCGATCAATCTTGACAAACGATGATGCCACGGCGACCCTGCGATTCACATCTAGGCACATTTTGGAATAGAGGGGCCCTTCCCCCCCCCCCCCCCTTTCTTTTCTTTTTTTTTAGTTGTTTTTTCCCTCCCCGTACGCCTAGCCACCCACGTTCAGCCCGTCGTCTTCTACTCCGGTCCTCCAGAGCACCGGCCACATGTCAGTCACCAAAATGTCAGAATAAGTAAACAGACGGGCGCTGTGGGCTGCCAGCTGATGCAAGAAGTTGACCGAAGTGGAATCGGGTGGAGGCTCTATCAGATTTGAAAGGAGTGGGAGTCAATTCTCACAAATGAACAGTGACAGTACGGGACCCAGGTCTCAGTCTCCTGGAAATCAAAATAAGATCCGTCGATGCAGGGACTCCGTCCTGCCTCACAGACAATTGGCCATCGCACACTCCGGCAACACCGATCGCGAGTCTCACGCGTCTAAAAACCCCATGCTGTCTATTATGTCTTAGGGTAAGGGTCGTCTGTGCCCTAGACACTGTCTAGGAACTATCGTGCTGATGCTCAGCCATCACGAGCGCATTGGTTATCTGATAGCATCCTGGGCTGCTTAGCAGCTCCTGTGGACTCTCGGAGCCGGAAAAGTCTGATCCTGAGGGGACCGGGAACCTTCAGTCTGCGGCCGGGTACTGGACTATGCCTCTACCGGTTTCATGTCTCACCGCCAGACGGCTCAGTCTTGACGGCGAGTTGACTACAGTTTAGGCTCTACATCTTCTTGGGACATCGCTCCAGTCCCGGCAAACGATTCATCTCCCGAAAATCTCCTAAGAGCAGGGTCAGCACGGGCTGCCAATATGATACACTAGGTGGCGGGAAACGCAAGCAGGGCGATAGTTTAGGGCTCAACGTACCAGCCGCGCTCAGCTCCTGAGCTGAGGAAGCTGCAGTCACCGTTTAGCTCGCAAGTCCATTCTCCCACGGAGCTTGGTTCGTTAGCGGATGAACCAGCAGAGGGTGCTAGGCCATGTTCGTTAGCAAGCACATTGCTGGCCAGTTCAGAACGGCAGGCTTGTGGATTTGATCATACCCAGGGTCCAGCTCCCATTAGTCTCTCGTCGGCGAAACACACTCAGCCCGCAGGTGAATGCGTTAAAGTCCTCGGCATCAACACTCTCGGGTATGTTTCCCGTGAGAACACGGCCTAGGGCAATGACCACGGCGGCGTGGGTACACAAGACTGCCGCGCGATGCCCTTCCTCATCGCAGCGGTCGATGATGGCCTGGACCGCCCCTGCAACCCGCTCGTAAAGGGCTTGAATCCCTTCCCCTTTTCTTGACGGTGCCAGTGCCGAGACATAGGCGTCGTCATAAGCTGGAAAGAACGCCTTGAGCTGCTGCGGTGGGGCTGGGACCGGATGCTCGAATGGGGCCGCTCCGAAGAACTCACAAATGCCATACTCGGGACGGATGGTGGTGGCTGTAGTTTCAGCGCGAGTGGGCTCCTTTTCCAGCTGTTCTCGCTTCAGCTCGACAAACGGAGCGATAGTCTGGAGACATCTGTAGTAGGGACTCGAGTACACGACATCAATAGGAGGATCCAGCGTCATCAAGTGTTTGCCCATTTCTTTTGCCTGCGCAACCCCATGGGCTGTCAACGCGGGGTCAGCGGGGATACCCGTCGGAGTCGGGATGGACGCCGAATAAACGCCTGTAACCGGGTCTACGCTCCAGCTGGAACGAAACTGGTTCCAGGAAGGACTAGGTCAACACTGGATGACACAGGCGGGAGAGGGGAAGAGGGGGCATGAGACTCCCGCTAGGAGGTGTCATCACCACTGAGAACGGACTCTCTTCGGAGAAGACTTACGCCATGGCGGACAACGTAGATAACTTCGAGAGGCATTTTCTTTTTCACTGTTCCCCCAACAAAACCCACTAGTTTGTTTGTTATGGAGTTGATTTTATGGAAACCGTCGCAGTAGCTTCGCTGATTACTGCACGAGTGACGAATAGCTGGCGTTGAGCGGTTGGGAGTGCAGGATCTTGGATGTGGTACGTAGGCGGATTAGGCGAACGCGGCCTAATGCATTTTAGTCTCCGGTGCCGCTAGTCGCCCGAACACGGGCCCGGGAATGAGAAATGCGGGGTCCCGAGGCCGAGCACCATTGATTCCCGATAACGCGTTGATGTGTCTGTCAGGAGACCATCATAAATGAAAACGCTGGATTCTGAGATGGTGATAGCTCACATAGCCTCTGGCGTCGATGTCTACCGGATATTAAAATCTCCAACTCCAACATCAACCTGGTGCAGTATCCAGCTCATCCCCTGACGGGTTGGAGAGCCAATAGTTGTATTGAAAATAACCGTGTACGAATCTCATCTTTCCTTGCCAAGCCATATCTGGGCTTCATCTATGATTTTTTGATACTTGGTCGTCCAAGTCATAGCTTTCCAGGCACAAGTGTATCTATCTTCCTGTTTTCCTTTCGACAGACGCCAGCGGCTCAATGCCATCCCACTTCATTCACGACACGTCTTCTGTTCAAGACCGCTTGCTACAGCGCGCAGGCACCACGTCACACCGAACTCAACCGACTAAGGTTTTTCTTCTCTAAAAAAAAAAGGGGGGGGGGGGGGGGGGGGGGGGGGTTGCCAATGGTCCAGTTCTACCATTGGGGAAAAGGTAGGAATAACACACTTTCCATACCACTGGACCGTGTTATGGAAGCGGGGTGCGGGTTTTATAGTCTGTGTTCGTGTGAACAGTGAACGAATGCCCTTTCCTTTTCTCTGATTTGCAATCTTACTTGCTATTTTTCTAATGACAATAAATTAATATGTCTGAAATCCCAAGATCGCGCATATTTTCCCTATTTCCAAGCTGGTTGCGCGACTCGAGCTCCATTTGTGATTCAGTGATAGCAGCTTTGAAGGTTGGAGACTATTCTTCTCCTACCTGAGCTCAACCCCGGCGAGAAGTTGAGAACGTACAAGCTTGATAAATGCTCCGCGTAGAACAACGCTCTCGTCTGTGGCCTTATCTACTTGAACAGTGATGTTATCATTACGTCTCCCCAGAATCGCCAACACTTCGAATTTCACGAACGAGCGGGTCGAGGAAGTTTATTGGCCTCTACGCCTCAAACAGGGCTGCAAAAACGAGGAGAATAGAACATAATGCTATCACTATCCAAACTTTCCGGGACCATCACCTAAACTAATTTTTATCATCATGTTGTCATCTAATCGATCTCTCGTAAGGCTGAGAAGGCGTTGTTCTGTAGGGTAGGTAGGGAGCTTAGGTGGTGGTGGGGGATTGCTGGTGGCTGACATCAGCCACTTCGGCTCACATGCATGGGGCGAGTTTTGGCTTATAATTCCATCTACCCGCAAAGCACAGGCTTAGGAGAGCCTCGGACACCATGGATGAAGGATACATTGTGGACACCCCGGATGGTATTCCACCGGCGTGCCCAGCCCCGGCCCATACCCCGGCTCAGAGGCCGACGGTCCGAAAGAAGATCGTCCGTCGCGACCCCGAGAAGCGGCGCCTGCAAAACCGTCTCGCCCAAAAGACTTACAGTGAGTGAATCGCAAGTCGAGCTGGAATACCCAATGTAGTAACAGAGTGGAGGGGGGAGCCCTTTTGTGCGTGCCATTGGACTGGTGCCTGGTTCCATGTTTCTTAGACGACTCACTGGCCTATGTGCATCGAGTGTGCTGACCTGATTCATGTAGGGGAGAAACAGAAGAAGCGGATGCAGGAACTGGAACAGCGCGCAGCAAGACTAGGAAACGCAGTCGGTTCGGATGGTTCTTCGCCCAACGAATGTCAGCTTGTATCAAGACCTGCCCCTGGTGTTGCTGAGGTCCCCGGACGCATTCATCATGACACCCAAACGGTTGACCCGTCCCATCTCCAGAGCGACTGTGCAGCGTCTTCTCTTGGATCCACAAACACCGTGGAAGAAGATCAAGAAACAGGAGACCAGGATCCTCTGACGTACAGCTTCGACCAGACTCTCGCAGAAGTTGACCGAGATAGCGTCTCCTCCCCCGTCCTCTTCTTCGACTGCGGCTGTCTAGTGCTCCACGTCCCCGTCGGCTCGTCATCCACCTTTCTCCTCCCCATCATCCCCGACCTGCGCATGAACGCGCTCCGCATAGACATCATGTGCTCCGTTGCCGCCTTCATCGAGAACTGCCGGCAGATGGGCATCGCGCGCAGCCTGTTCTGCGCCGACGAGGCCGTGTCCCCCTTTTACCGCCCGCAGATCGACGCCCCCGCCGAGCGCGATAGCCTCGTCGACGCGGTGCAGCGCGGCTTCCGCGGCCTGCACTACGACCTGCGGCCGACGCGGAACCAGATCATCTCCAACCACCACCCGTACGTGGATGCCATTCCGTTCAAGGACATCCGCGACAACCTCATCACCTTCATGGATGTGGTTGACGAGGACGAGTTTTTCCACGATTCCCTGAGCCACCTGACCTGCTGGGGCAGTGTCAAGGGGTCGTTTACCGGCTCGCCCTGGGACAGCCGCAGCTGGGAGGCGAGCGAGCCGTTCCTGCAGAAGTGGTGGCTCATCGTGGGGGGTGAAGATGGCGAGCTGACGAGACAGTCTCGCTGGTGGAGATCATTCAGGGGCGAGACGGTCATGGAAGTGTCATGAGAACCAGGGCGGAATAGGGCAATACTATTGATTACCCAGGGGCGTGGTTTTTTTTTTTTTTTTTTTTTTTTTTTTTTTGGTTTTTCGGAAATGTTCAGATCACTACATTGGGATAATTTGTAAATACAAGGACGCATATTACAACCACGGAACCCCTCCAGATTCATGTAGATTGAAAAATGGTTTGAAGACTCTCTTATGAAACTCAACTGTCTATATCGATGCCCAAGAGACCCTTCGCTTGAAAAAGCTTCTCAAGACTGGAGCAACACTCTGGCCGCTGGTGTAGATGATATGATCGCTTATACGCACAGGATGCCCCAGCGCCCGAAATTGCAGACATAGATCTTCCAAAGAAATGCCAAACGAGACAGCCATGCAACGGTCTACCGTAACGCCTGCCCACTGGATGAGTCCACAGGTCCTAACACCAGCCTTTGAACGAAGGAGAAGAGATAGAGAAAGAAATACGCCTATTAATCCCAAGCCCACAATTCCATGATGCCCATTCGTAACTCCTCGTATATATCCCGTTAACTTACTTTTCCTTGCCTCGTCAATGTGGTTTCATAATCATTGCTGTAGTTGGCGTGTTGGTTCATATATTCGTGATCTGGAATTCACATGACGCTGCAGGAGCCCAGAGTTCGGGCTCGGCGGCGGCCATTGCCACCAAAACCACCATCTTCTTCGTTCATATGGAGAGCCTGGGCCTCTCGGGCTCGACGCCTGCGTCTTCGATGCCCGGCGCCAGTCATACCAGCCTCCTCAGTGGCCTGCATGTAGTCGGCCCATTTCCTCTCTAACCTGCCCGCCGAAGCTAGATCGTTGCGCAGGACACGCTTCTGGTGTTCGTCAACCGTCATCTGGAAGCCGTAGAAGCACTTCAGTCCGATGATTTCGGTGGGGTAGCTAACACGGCCTGGATAACCAGGAACAGGTCTGACTTGCGTGTTTCGGAAGAGGACTTCCCGGATACCTGTCCAAGTCACATTTTGACAGTCGTACACAACCAACTGCAAAGTTAACTTCGGGCATTCGGTCGTATCCAGAGACCGCCCAGAACGCTTGTTAACCATGGACGCCGCTTCAGCAAGGACAAGGTCGCTGATCCGGGTGTTATCAAGATCCACATTCTGAAGGGCAACACAATTCTGCATTACAGGAAGCACTCCCGTGTCGCCAATGTTTTCGCAATAACTCAAAGACAGGTGCTCCAGGGTACTAGCACAGGGAGCCTTGGCGAGGTGCTCCGACAACAGCGAATTGGTAATATTCTCGAGGTCTTCTAGCTCGAGATGCGTGAGGCGAGGAGTAGATGCCAGGATAGGCTCAAGGGCACTGTCACTCAATAGTTTGCAACCTGAAAGCTGAAGACCTTCGAGATTGGGAACTAAGTTTCCAAGAGCCTTGACGCCAGCATCTGTCAACCGAGTGCACCGACTCAAATCCAGGTGCCGCAGCGTTCGAGGAGGGACAACGGGTATGTCGGTTAAAATATCGATCTCGGGCTCGACTCCATGCATCATTATCTTGAGAGCCTCATCGTCAAGGTCAGCGCACCCACTCATGATCAACCTCTCAAGATTGTTGGTCTTGAAGATAACCTCTGCGGTTTCAAGGTCATCAAAGCCCACAACCTCACCAACTCTCAAGTCCTTCAGCTTGGTACACCCCTCAACCACAGCCTTGACACCGCGTGCATCCACTCTGCTGCACCATGAAATGTTGAAGATTTTCAGCTCAGGGCAAGACTCGGCGATTATCGTGCAAGATGTGTTTGACACTGCATTGAGGCCGGTTAGATTAAGGCTGACCAGCTTTTCATTACACCGCAGCAAAGTATGAAGGGTATTTTTCTGGAAATTCTTGCAACCCTCGAGCGTAGCATTCATGAGATTCTTGCAGGCTTTGACAATAGTCTCTGTGCGTTTGTAGTGCTCGACTTGGACACAGCCGCGAAGGTTTAAGTCCTTGATAAAAGGACCAGCCGCCACTATGATCCGAGATAGCGAATCGGCCGGAATTTCCCTATAAAATCCAGAGGCGTCGAGAGACGTCCACAATTGACCATCAAAGCACATCTTGTAAAAGGCCTTCGACACTCGAGATGCTCTCACGAGCTCTTTTGGATGAAAAAACGAAAAGATGTGAATTTGAATTTCATGGGGCAATACCTCCCAGAGGCGGAACGGAGGCCGCTGGACCTGTTTTGCCTTTAGATCAGAGGGAAGTGCAATTGTGGGGGAGGACGAGGCTGGATTGCCATTTTCAATTTTGCGGACAGCCAAGTGGCTTTCGAGGCTTTCGGACGGAAACTCTCCAGCGGATGTGTAAGTGGATGTTGACGAGGATGTTTGTGGGGTGGACGACCCGCCGTGTTGGGGAAGCGTTGGGGGCCCGGCTGCCGCAAGGCTGACACAGGATAGGGCGCTCCTGTTGCTGTAAGGGCTACCGGCTGACCTGGTTCGGCGCAAACTCGTGAGCGAGGGTGTCGAAGAAATACGCTGAATTCCACGGAGTAGACGGTGGCGGTTTCTGCTCTTGACAGGTTCGTCCGGAGGCGGAGGTGAAGGCGAAGTGGAGACGCTTTCTGGGGCCGGGCTCGGGATGCCGGACTCGATGTCGCGCAATTCGGCCATGGTGATGATGGTATTTACAATTCGGGAGAAAAAAAAACAACGACAACGGAATCTATAGCGTCCCACTGGCAGACCAAGTTCCTCCAGCTGCGGTCACTTCTTTCAAGCCCATTCAGTTGGCCTCGTACTGAAGGAGGCGGAAATACTCTCAAGAGTAGGGCTGTAGTCACTGTCGTCGGGTAGTGGGGGGGGGGTTCGTTCAGGTCCTCGCTTGGTGGCGGGGTGCAGACTATTTCATCGCTAGCGAAGGTCGGCCCAAGCAGCGGAAGCACAGGTTCAGCGTTGGGCGCAGAGGCTCAAGAAGTATGCAGTTGAGGACTCGGAAAAAGGAATGTCGCGATTGTCGGAGACGAAGGTGAGTTGTCGGTGTCTGAGGGCGGTTGGACCGTCTGAGGAGGGGACCCGATGTTTGATCAAGGGCTGGGATGCATCAGCCGACGGACGAGGGTGACGGGTGACAGTGGAGGGTGTCAGCGGGCCGTATTGCGTACCTGGAATCGGGACTGGAGGAACGAAAACCTAAGGCCACATGCCCAGGGGGGAGGGGAGCATGACCGTGATCACCGGAGCGAGTGAGTGAGGAGGAAAAGTGTGAGTGCGATTGCGTGAGTGTTTAAAGGAAAAGGGATCTATGCATAGCCCGCCGTGTTTCTTTTGCTCAGCTTCCCTCCACTCACTTGCACATTGCCTTTTCCAGTGTTTGGATCAGCGTGGTTCTAGGAGGATGGACCCTGCTTGACGGCCGCGGCGCCTGGTTCCACTGGGCTTATCGCCCTGCAGCTTAGTGGCGGGGCATTGTCAAGCTCTACGAGTCCAAGTACCGGCTCGGTACAGAAAGTCAATATGGGCACAACGGCTTTGTTACAGGTACCGGCTAGGTGAAAAAACGCTCTGGGTGCTGTTATCGATAAACAAGACGCACCAGAGGGAAAAAAAACCTCTCTGAAAGGGGCATTCTAACGCTATGGCTGGGGTTGCGACTAAATCGCTCCATCTTGTACTTGGGACACACACACACTCACACGAGGGATAAGACTCAAAATATCCAACGGGGCGGTGATCCGAGGGCCAATCGCCAATCGCTGCGCATCTGTCAGGGGGCTTATACGGGCCTTTGGAGGAACCCTTCAGCAAGGGCGGGACTTGGTGTGTGGCCCCCTCCACCCATCCTCTCTCCAAGTAAGTACGGGTGTCCGCGTGGCACGTATTTCTGCGCTACTATGAGGCTGTTGGGCACTTCATGATCATATGGTCACAGCCGGTTATCTCGGTGTAGGCGCCAGTCCCGGATTTTCCTCTTAATCTTGGTTCAAGTCTTTATCTTGTCCGGTCATGGGCGAACAGCCAACTGGCGCATGACGGGAGAGCAACAAAGCCTTGTCGGGATGGCAAAAGAGGCTGGCATCACCCTCTCCGAATGAGGTTACTGGCCGTTGGCTCGAGACCGAGACTGGCAGGTGAGGCATCGGCCAGTCCAGACGGTTCCGTGCTGGTCTAGGTTTGCTGACAGGGACTGCATGCGGAGGCGAAATCTGATGGACACTGACTCGACAAGCTAGCAGACTACCAACTATCGATTCCGATACCGAGTTTGCGGGTCAGACAACAGCCAACAGTCTTTCATCGCGTGCTGGCCCCCATTATTTCACAACGCGGTTACTAAATGGAAGGATTCGAATCCGCCGTGTTGAGCAAACAGCTCATGACCACGCTGTATTACAGCTGGGTTTGCCAAACGGCCATGTTGGCGGTGCGCTAGGTCTAGGGAAGAGGTGAGGCTTTCGCGCGCTTTAACCACCACAGTGCATGACATTTGACAATAAGTAAACATGGTCTTCATGCTCTCCTGCGAGGGGGTTGGTCTGAGGTTGCCATCCAAGCCGGTCGGGGTCGGGGTTGGGGCATCTCGGGGCGTGAGCCGGAAAGACCCTGGTGTTGCCCAAGTAGGAGGTCCGCCCCGCTGCCCCTCATTCCCCCGGAGCCTGACCCCGCGGCATCTTGTTTATCGCTATCGCCTACTGTCTCAGCATGGACGTACGGAACTTTTTACCCAAACTATCTCGTTGGGGTGCCCCTCCATGGACCACGCGCTTGGCCGTTGATGGTAGAATAATGTTACTAACAGAGCTCTTTTCTGTTTGGGTTGATGATTGGATCTCCACGTTTTTTTCTTCCCCTTTTCCTGTTCCAGAGGCCATGGCGGATTGTTTGAGGTTTTGAGGCTCGCATCCACACAAACCACCCACACATCTCGTCTCGTCTGGTCATTTGTTCTTAAAATTCCCCTCACCTCTGCCAACCAGTGACCTCTCCAAATAAAGATAACGGAAAGAAAAGACGAAGTCTTATCAGAGATGTGCAAGATAGGTGCCATCTCCGAAATATTGCTTGTCAAGCACCCACTCGCTAAGTTACAGTCGCGTGCCCGCGTGAGCCAGCGGTTCTTAAGTACCCATCACTCGAGCCTTCTGACCTGCCCACACCAGCCAACATGTCTTAAATCCTGATGCACCATGTTATGCTTGTTTGAAAGCATGGGTTGAGGTTCATCTTTGACTACGTCTCTTGCGTGGACAAGCCGCGTCGCAATCAAACCGAAAAGGGAGCACGTCGAGCCCAGAGGATTGCGTGTTTCCGACTAAATTGCGTTCTTCAATCTTCATCTCGTTGATCCCGGATAACTTAATGTCTGCGTCGTCACCCGTGACGTGCGCCTTGCTGAAGATAAAGAAGATCGCCCGAGGGCATGGACGGAAGAGTTGCATCGAGATTCTTTTTTAGCCCGCCGGCCTGTCCTATGGATTGCTAATTGAGTAGTCGATCGTTCAGAGCTGTGGAGTTGTTGGTGGTGGGCCCTGACGCAATCCAAGGTATGAGGCAGGGCACCAACCATTGGCACGTTGGAGACGAGGTTACCAGTGTGATGCCTCCCACGTGGCCCCTGAATGAGAGGTATTTGCCCCAATGCATCTCCATTCTCATACCGACAGACCTACCGAGAATGGGAGATGCTGAGACCTACTTCAAGACCTTTTCCTCCCCCTTTCCCTCTTGCATCGTTGCACATCGCTTACCCCATTGCATTTATTAAATTCATCTTGCAGTGGGCCAGCTCATTTTTGTGATGGGGCCGTCGACGGTAAATGTCGTCATGGTGATTCTCCGTCGGTTCTTGACTTGGTAGTAACACGATGAGCCTCGTTCAGCAGCTCCAGGTAAAACCCCTGCAATGCGGGCGGCTCATGCACGATCCATCATCTTAGCTGCGATGCATGAGAAATCTCTTGAAGAGGAAACGGCCCGCTCGGTGGCGTTTAACCGAGGGCTTGTGCACAAGGCGGCGAGCCAGCTGCGTTCAGCTCAGGCTGGCGACTGCTGTGGGCAGTGGATGAAGCCGTCCAGGGATCCAGCTCGGAGTGGACGACCTCCCGCCAAGGCAGAACGGAAACTCACAGAAGGTACAGATCGCCTGGCTTGCGCCGTGGCCTGTTGTGGCCCGCTGCAGCCCACGGGCCTCCCCTGAAAACGGGCGCGTATTCACTGAAGCCCGCTGTAAAGAACAGGCCAGGCTGGGCGAGAGAGAAAAAATTCCACGGATGGGTTAGGCCGCCCAACCAGAGGGTTCTGATCTAGCACCCACCTCAACAGCGTCCCAGCCTATGGAATCCAACCCAATCAGTCCTGGGAAACCCCGGCTTGATCCAATCCACTCTCTTCCTCAAAACCACCACCCTCTTCCGCCACATGAAGTCTGAGAGTGAGACGGGTAGCTTTCATTTCGTCCCTACCTCGACTTATCCTCCAATCCCTCTAGGCTCTCGGCCCTCCTGCTACCATTGTCGAGACGCAGACAGAACGGTCCCATCTGTTCCGTCCTCCCTTTGTCCCATCTTCTTCCCCTCTTTCGTTAACCCCCTCCTCTGGAAGCCCATCCACCCAGTTTCCTGCAGCGTCACCTGCAGCCTCGCAGCCCTCGCCCGCCCACCACACACGTTTCTTTCTACCTGCCTCCCCATCCCACCCACGCGCCAGACAGCCAGGCTTGCCGTTCTTCCAGAGCCCATCTGGCCCATCTGGCTTGTCTGCTAGCACCAGTTCCTCTAAGACTCGACTCTTCGCTCTCCAAGCTTCCCGGCCCTGAGTTTCAGTATCCCACGACAAAGCCGCACGCTCGCCCTGGTCCTCCCTCGCCGTGTGTGACAGGGGCCCTCTCTTAGTGGCGACAACTTCGACCTGTACCCTAGCTGCTTGTTTCCAGACCGAGATTCTGCTCAACCCCGCCATTCACAAAACCTCGCTCTCTTCGCTCGTCCTAGCTCTCCCACCCTCCCGGGCGTCGCTGGCCTTCCCCGGCCGCCTCCAATTATGCGACAGATGCATGGCGGACATCAGGATCATGGTACGCACCGCCCTACCAGCCTCCCCGCGTGGCACTGCCTACTAGCTAGCACCCGCTGCCGCCGCGGAGGCCTGTCCCCACTGACTGACAGCTGACCGTGGTCCTCGTCCAGGCGCCGAAAACCACATGGAAGACGACGATCGCGGGCGAGGCAAGCCGGAATCGCAGCTTTCTCTCCCAAAAACTCGTAGCACCGGAAACCTGGCTTCTGTCCTCGAATCTGCCGAGCCGGTAGGCCGTAGTCGATACCGCATGTCCCTGGATGCCACCGCGGCCGCGTCAGTCGCGGCCGACCTCGAGTCCCTCACTAGGTTCGTTGTGCTGAGCATGTGTCACGACCCCAGCTGTGGCGAGCCTTCTCGGCCTGTTCCCCTGCTGACCACACCGTCCCTCACAGGTCTCCCATCATCAACGACCATGAGCACGGCTTGGGTCTGTCTGGCCTCCGTCGGATAAGACAGCAGCCTCCTGCATCCCGAAACCCAACCCTGCCCGGTTCCAATGCACCCTCCCGAAGCCCCTCCGTCGCCGCGCTCTCCCGGTCCACGTCCATGAGTGCCATGGTCTCGAGTACCGGCGCTCTACCACTAGACGGAGGTCCGGCATCGCCCAGCTTCTCCGAGGATCTGTCCAGATTCCCGTCCGAGTCGCTGCACTCCTTCTCCTTCGCTCACCAGCCGGAAGACTTTATGCAAAACCGACAGAATGTCCTGAAACGGTCTATCGAGTTTATGAAGGATCAGATGGGATTGCCGATCAATTCCAACCCGCACCCGCTCGGAAGCCCCCAGGCTAGAGCTGTGAATGATATGGAAACCCAGCAAATGCTGGATTTGATTGCTCGGATGGGCGCCGACAACTCGCAGAAGCAGGATGGGTCTGTTAATTCAGGGCCAGTGTCCAGCCCTGGAGGTGTCTATGGAGGAATCCCGTCTGACAAGCAATTCAGCCCTCGGATTTCCAACCTTGATCTCTCAACACCTGATCAAGTATCTTCGAGTACTTTTACTGCCTCGAGAGGCGATGTTAGTCCAAAGTCCATCCCCGCGGACAGCATTGAGAAGTCGAGTCGAACACCCACAATTGAAAGCGGCACCACCGCTAAGACGTCTCCCCCCGTCTCGAGGCCTACTAGCCTCAAAAGAACAATGACGGACATAATGACCATTGCCTCCCAAGATAGTACGCCGCAACCTTTTTTTAGCGGACAGCCCATCTACCAAGAGCCCCTAGCGTCGCCAATTTTGCAACCGACTCCGTCGACGGCCAACTTCCCGGCCTCTGTCGGCCCCTCACTAGGCTCTTCGGTTCATGGTAACACAAACCGGTGGGTTCCTGCTGCCCAGGCCATTTTCACAACTGAAGTCAAACCCCCGTGGACAATCATTGCGGCCAACGATCTGGCTTGCTTGGTATTCGGCGTCACAAAGGCCGAGGTTCGGAAAATGGGTATCCTCGAGGTTGTTCAAGAGGAGAGGAGGGCTTGGTTGGAGCGGAAGCTGCTCCGAAAAAACGACGACGACATCAGCGAAGCGCAGAGCCCCCCTGGGCAGTCCACACCTGCTGCATCGGCAGCCTCGGCACTCCTTGGTGGTCGATCAGGCATCACCGCCCAACTTCTAAGCAAGCCAAATTCGAGATCGCAACCAAACAGTTACACTGAGCGGCGTGCCCAGACCGTCCATAGCGGAGATCCAAACCCCCCAAAGGCACGAGGCGGTGGCCACCATCGGAACAGCCTCTCTCGAGGGGTCTTGCTGTGTGGTGATGTAGTTCCTATTCAGAAGCGAAACGGCGCCACGGGTTCTGCGAGTCTCTGGGTCAAGGAGAAGCGAGTTGGCCTGATTTGGGTCTTGGAAGAGATCCACGAGGATGTAGCGTACATCACCCTCGACGAGGAAGGAATCATCCAAAAGGTGTCTGGTGCTACGGCTCCCATCTGGGGTGTCGAGTCTCTACCCTCTGGCTATGATATCGCCACACTTATCCCCCGGATTCCTCGACAGGGCATTGATCCCAACACTGGCGAAATCGATTTTGCTCAGGTTACACGACGGAAGTACTTTACGTGCCCTCATTCGCCCAAGATAAACATCCCCTGTACTGTTGAACAGGTACGGGGCAAGCTGGAGTTGCGTGTATCAACCTTTCCCCACATGGCCGGTATCGTTGTCGTTGAGCCAGAGACTCTAAGGGTCCGCAGCTCGAATTCTGTGTTCTGCGGCGCACTCTTTGGGTACGACAAATCTGAAGGAATGGCCATCAACTCCATCATCCCGGACTTTGACAAGATCCTGGAGACGCTGATGGACGAAGATGGCATCCAGCTTTTGGATGGCATGGTGGTCCCTGAACACCGCTTCAGGAAAGCCTCGGCCATGCTCGCCCTCAGAGAACATCGCCCTGATGCCGCTGCGGCTTTTCTAAGCCCAACTGGCATTCGTGCCAAGCATCGTGACGGCTCGGATTTGAAAGTTGATGTCCAGATGCGTGTGGTCAAGAGCGAAAAGAAAACCCGGGTGATGAATGAGACTGTTATCGAGGGTAGCGACGAGGAAAACTCCAACTCGGACTCCGGCGAGACAACCTTCGAAGTGACCCATGCGGAGATTATGTATGCCCTGTGGATTACCTACTCACGCCATGTGCATGGCTCCCAACCCCATCTCAATATCGCTTCCCCAGCCCCGTCCGGGGCTGCGACGCCCTTGCACCAGCCCTCTCCTGGGCAGACCCCAGCTCATACCCCCATAGAGATTGCATCCGACGATGACACCCCAAAGAAGGAAGTAATGTCAACAGCATCTTCCATCTCCAAGCAAATAAAGGATGCTGCGCTCAGTGCTGCCGCAAGACTGACGGGACAACACAAGAGTCCGCCGAAGCCAGCCGAAAAGCCATCTGACAAACCTGCTGAAAACTCGTCTGAAAAATCCTCATCCGTTCCCAAGGTTGTTGAGCCTCCCCATAGGAAAAGCATAGACGATTACGTGATACTCGAGGACATGGGCCAAGGTGCCTATGGCCAAGTGAAGCTTGCGCGACACAAAGAGTCCGGCAAGAAGATTGTGCTAAAGTATGTCACCAAGCGTCGTATTCTCGTGGACACGTGGACCAGGGACAGGAAGTTGGGAACTGTGCCCCTAGAAATCCACGTTCTCGAGTATCTCAGAAGGCCAGAGTTCCGCCATCCTAATATCCTTGAAATGGAAGGCTTCTTCGAGGACGACGTGAACTATTACATTGAGATGAAACCGCATGGACTTCCTGGTATGGATCTCTTCGACTACATTGAGCTGCGAACCAACATGGAAGAGTCCGAATGCAGAAGTATTTTCGTGCAGGTCGCCAAGGCCATTCACCACCTTCACACCAAGGCCAAGGTGGTTCACCGTGACATCAAGGATGAAAATGTTATTCTTGACGGTGAAGGAAATATCAAGGTCATAGACTTTGGAAGTGCCGCGTATATCAAGAGCGGACCCTTTGACGTGTTTGTGGGAACTATCGGTCAGTGCCAGCCTGCTTCTTGGCTCACCCAGCTTTTTGACTAACGTGCGACCAGATTATGCTGCCCCCGAAGTCCTTGCAGGAAAGCCCTATCGTGGAACAGAGCAAGACGTCTGGGCACTGGGCATTCTCTTGTATACCATCATTTATAAGGAGAACCCCTTTTACAGCATTGACGAGATCATGGATCGCGATCTGCGGATTCCCTTTACGCTCAGCGATGAGAGCATTGATCTCATTCGATGCATGCTGAACCGTGATGTTTCCAAGCGCTACAATATCGACCAGGTGCTTGAGCACCCTTGGTGCCAGGAGACGACAACTTGATGAAGACTGCAGGATAAATCACCGAGAATGCGACGCCGCTAGGCCATTGAAGAGAGAAACTCAAATGAACAGCTTGAAACTTTTTGGTCATGATACCCCCTCGAATAAGGAGACCTTACACCATTTTTTTTTGTCAGTTTAAGCGTTAGACGGATACGCCTTCTGCTTGGAGAGCTGGGGATAGATATATTCAGAAAGAGAGGGAATGTGACGCCGCAGGTAGACCAAGGAAAGGCAGATATACACATCATCGTTATGTTTATTTTGGGCAGGTTTGGGATGGCGTGGATGAGGATGATGGGCAACGATGATGATGGCTGCTTTGGGCGTTGATTATTTGCTGCGCATTGTGCTGGGAGGATGGGAGAGCAAGAACAAGAAGGGATACTATTATTCATGGGCCTGGAATGTTACGTTGATAAAGTCGGAGGACTAAGATGTGGATTTTATCATTAAGTAAATCTCAACTGATAGCCGTAGCATTTTGGAATATACCAACCGCCATGATACGTCAAATACAAAAAGACAAGTGCTCGTCACCCTTATCACCCCTCACCCACGGCCTACTCCTGACATGACTGCATTGATAAAAAAGACGGTGGTGTATTAATGATAGCCCAACTCCGGGTTCGCCCTGAAATTGCAACGGCATCGACACTCGGGCACAGGACACTCGACATGGCGGGCAAACCACTGCCTAGCGTGGTCGAGGTGCAGAACATGCTCGCAACGCAGACAGAATGTTGGGAAGCGCCCGGCCATGCGGGTCTCCTCCTTCTCCTCGGGCTTGTCGGAGCGCGGCACACCGACGACCTCGAGGCAGACGACGCACCGGGGGAGGTGGCGACCGCAGTTGGGGCAGCTGATGCCGGCGTTGATGCTGGTGGCGAGGATCGGGTTTCCAGCCTCGAGATTCGAGGGCGCGGGGGCTGAGGGAAGGTGGCGGGTGTTGGCGAGGGACGTCTCAGCGTCGCATGTGACGCAGCGGAGGGCAATCTGACGTGAGGGTGGCTTGAGGCTGGGGACGCCGTCGCGCTTCGAACGCTTTGTGGACTCGACGTCAAACTTTGTGCGCTGGAAGAAGAGCTTGTGGCGCTGGAGGTGGGCGCGGTAGGCGTTGCGCCATGCGCGGCATCGGATGTCGTCAATGTACCGGGGCGCGCAGATGGAGAGGATCAGGGTGGCCGTCTGCACGTCGTGGAACTTTTCAATGTACCGAGCAAAAATGTCGACCATGGTTTCGGTGATGCCCGTGAGAGCAATGCCCTCGATGTCGCCGTCCTTGACCGACTTTGCAACCTCCTCGTTCAGCCAGGCAGTGAGCTGGTCATCGTTGAAGTTGCGGACGGCGACGTAGACGCGGTCAGAGAGGGGGAGAGAATGCTGGTTGGCTATGGCGGCCCAATCGCTGGTTGCGATTAGAGAGGATATGGCACGAAGATAGGGGTCTGTCTTCGACGCAACAGCCTCGTCGAAATCGAGCTGCTCCTTGGCCATTTTCTTGTCACCACGGCCCATGAGTTGGAGCGCCAGGGAGACAAAAAGCAGTTCAGGGTGTGCCGTGCTGGCCTTTTTCAGGATCTGGATGGCTTGTTTGGTGTCGCCCTGGAAGAGAGCTCGAGCAGCAGCCATGGTGTGAATCGTGGTTGGATACTCTGGGTCTGGCTGACGGTTGTCTCCCTTGGGATCGTGCTTCTCCGAATTGCCCCAGTTACAAATTTCAAGGCAAAGCTGGCGGTGGTGAGGATATCTGGTTGGGGCTCCGTCAAACTTTGGCAAGTGGTTCTTTTTACAGAACGACTGAATGCTGCGTTCCCAGGTCGATCGATCCGGTGCTGACGTTCCGGGAGTCAGTCTCAAATTAGGATTCCGGCCTTGAACTGTTAGCAATAGCCAAATTCGTCTGTTGCAAATACCATACCGAGATAGTTATTCCAAATAGAATGAACACCCAAATAACTAAGATCCATATTTGATAAAATAAGACCGCCATCTTGAGCTGTTTCCTCCGCACCTGAGATGAGGTTAGTCATTGATGTCGAGTACTGAAAAGCACCGAAACTCACTCGCAATCCAATCCCAAGCATACTTAACCCAGGGATCGTCAGCAACAATATCCCTGTTGACAACGGGATCAAAGAGGTATTTATCCTTGGCTCGTAGGAGCATGGTATGGTCGATGACGCATTGTGCCTCTCTGGGGAGTCCTTCTGTTTCCACCAGAGAAGTAAGGAGAGCGTCATGAATCTCACGACATGACCCGAGGCTGTCTGAAGCCAAAGTCAATTCCGATGTCTCGGATTTCTCCACCTTTGTATCGCCCACTCTGGGCTTTACTTTGTGGACAGACGGCTGGAACTCTTTGCGCGCAAAAGCACGCAATGCCCGGATCTTAGCCGCAACACCATTAGCGTTGTAGAATTCTTCAGGTAATGGTGTTTTGGTGGCTCCTGTCTCGTCTATTGTTATCGATGAAAAGGTGTTGGACTTCAGCGCCGTTTCTACGTCCGCCCTAATCTTGGCACTCTCGGGGCCAAACAGGGGAACTTCGGAAAGGCTTTGCTGTATAAGTAGTGGCCCCAGCATTTCAGAGGCTTGAGCAGGCTCAAACTGCATCATGCTGTGGTAAGGGCTGCCCTCTGCAACTTGTTAGAATGCCACGATACAACGGGGGGGCTTTGACATACCTTCTAGCCCACGATGAGGTGCTTGCCATGGGACAAGCTTAAAGACATGATCGGCCGTGTTAGATGGCTGCTCAAGAATATCAAAATTACCGTTTGCTCGAAGCACGAGTAGCCGTGGTCGCAAAACTGTAGACCCTAGCGGAACCCAATCAAAAGCAACAATGCGGTCATTCTTTCTTGATGTCTCGAAATAAGAGACATCCATTTCATGGGATTTTTGGACTTGCAAAAGCTCAGGGCCCGATTGCGCGACGGTCGTCGGCGTCTCTTTGTTCGTTTGCAACACTTTAAGCTGACCAGTCCGTGAAAGTACTGCAAGCAGACCGCGTTGATCGCGGGAGTATCTCAGCGAGCGAATAAGAGAATGCTTGCCCTCCGCCAGGAAAGGGTCGGAATCAGTCTCGATTACACGATCCAATCGCAAAGCTCCTCCCCACGGCAGATTATCCTCATCGACTGCCCGCATGTAGGCAGTCGATACCACAGGCCTCGAGGTAGCACGTCTGTCCCAAATCATGAGACCTGGGCTATCAAGAGCTGACGAGGCAAAATAATTTGGATCATTGTCAACAGTAAGATTGTTGTTACACTTGGTTTGGAATGTGATGACACTCCCCGGGTCTATAATTAGTCAGTCTACCCAGTCCCCAACATTAGGATATCACAATGCGATGCATCTCACCTCGAAGGTCATGAAGGCGTAACCCCTGGGCCTTGATTCCAACCACTAAAGTCTGAGGGCTATCTTCGAAGAATTTGACGCTAGATACCGAAACACTAGGTTCTAGACGGTACTTTGGGTCGGTAACATCGGAGACATCTGGGGGGAACCCTCTTGTGTTTTTATCCATGGACGATAGACGACTGACATCCCAGATATGGAGACACTGGTCCATTCGAACACGGTCAAGTCCGACGGCTAAGAGCCCGGTACGATTGAATGCCACTGCCTGACATGTACGTGACATCTTGAGACCGAGTTCAACGTAGGCATTAGAACCATCGTCAATCTTCAACAAGTTGACGACACCAGTTCCAGTACCAACGGCAAGCAGGCCGGGGTTGGTCGGAGACCAGTCATATGTTGTAAGAGGAGGGAAGTCATCGTGTCGGTTTACTTTTTTGTAGTCAAACCTGCCTGTACGCGCATGCCCTACGGGCTCGTATAACTGAACAACCCGATGTTGGAGGTTGATGTGGATGAAACTATCAGCCGAGTGGGTGCACCACTTGACTAGACCAGGCTCCGGCCGGTCCATTGTGGGGTATTATGGCCTGGAGCCCAAAGAAGATGGAGGAGGAGCTGAGCCTGGGGTTCCGAAAATAGGCGGTCCCGTATGCGATGACAGCTACGCCGCCGTGGTAATATGGAGGCTGGTGATGAAGCGACCCCACGAACGGTCAGGCGGCCAAAGTTTCGGGCCAGACGCAAAAGGGGAGACAAGGAAGCGTAAGTAGTAAATATGCCTAGAAGCCACGATCTGGTGCCATTGAAAGTGGCTGCATAGATCTCATGGCTTCTCAACAAGGTGTAGGCCAAGGCGGAGAGTTGACCGAGGCAGTCATTGGCTCATCCAACTCACCAGCCGCAACATGAAGTCGCGAGCACCAAGCACCCGCCACCGAAAGGTGGGCGCTAGTCCGCATTGGGTCACCGCTGATAAGATAAAGTCTTGCCCCAGCCGATAAGTTCTTCCTGGCCTGCTCAGGAAAAAAAGTTCATGGTCAACCAGCTGGACATCCTGGAGAGATTCACAACGCCAATTGCTTGCTTTTCCAAGACCGCCAACCCCACCGCATCCGAACCCAGCACGCCATGGGAAAGAAGAGAGACTTCGCAGAAGTCGGTTCCCCCGATCAAGGCTCGCCTGAACCGCAAGGTTCCAATGGCGCCGCTCCATTCAAGAAGCTGAAGCACTACGGCAAATCCAAGCACCGACCGAGCGAGGGGAGTTCGCAATGGGCCAAGAAGCGCGCGCGCAACATTGAGCGCCTGTTAAACCGAAAGCAAGATCTTCCCGCCAATGTTCGCAATGATCTCGAGCGCGAGCTAGCTGCCCACCAAACTACTGTCTCCGACAAGTCGTTCCAGAAAAAGCGAAGCGCCATGATTTCCAAGTACCACATGGTGCGCTTCTTTGGTATACACCACCAGGCAAAAAGGTTTTCCATACATTTTCATTATGCTGACAATGGTGTTCAGAGCGAAAACGGGCCATGCGACTGGCAAAACAACTTCGAAAAAAGCTCGAGCAAAGCGATTCGCCAGAAGAAACGGAAGAACTCAAGCGTCATCTGCACATTGTGGAAGTGGATGAGGCGTACACCCAGAATTTCCCTCATGCCGAGACATACATCAGCTTGTACAAGACGGAAGCGACCAATGACGATGACGATGAGGATAAAGACGCCAAGACAAGGGCCTTGCTCACGGCCGAACGACCAGCCATGTGGTCGACCATAGAGGAGGCAATGAAAAAAGGTCCTGCTGCTCTGCGAGCCATAAGAGAAAGGCGCCCTTCGGAGGAATCACAGGAGGGTGGGAACAAGCAGCCACGCCGTCAACAGAAACCTAAGCCAGCGACAACGCCGGCCAAGAATGTCGCAAAGACACAACCCAAGCAGCAACCGAAGGAGAAGGCCGCACCTCAAACCAAGGCCGCGTCACAAGCCACGGGCGCACCGCAACCCGGAATGAACAGAAGAGAGCGCAGACGTTTGATGCGCGAGGCGGCGCCACAGGCCAAGGACGACGATGAGGACAGTGACGGAGGAGGCTTCTTTGATTTATAATAGCCTGGACAAGGGGGGAAAAGAAAAAGTTTGTTTGCATAAGCCTAACATTGTGTGTATCATGTCAGGTTGCGGCGTTATCATTTACATATTGGTAGATACCCTACTAGTGGTTAATCAACTTGGTCAGGAAGAGCCGTCTCGATGAGGTTTCACGGTCGCTCCCCCTTGCTCGAACATCCGTACAAATCCGGAGACCAAGCCTTGAGAGAGGAGACTCGCAGAGTCCTCCGACTATCAAGATGCTCAAGGCGTGCTAAGCGAGGTGAAGCAACCCAACTGCGACTTGAGACCCAAGTCTCTCTCGCAACGTCATAGTCAAGAAAAGCCAATTGCACAAATAAATTTTGTCGATACTTGAACAAGATGATGAACTGGTTCTTCTATTACTCAGCTTTTGGCCCTGCACTGTTTCATCTGCGTTTCTGCCTACTCGCCGGGGCACCGTGTTTTCCGTCACCCACATACGCAGCGGCATGTGACTGACGGTCACGCTGACATGATGCACCTCGTCGAAAGCCGGTGGTGACCTTGTCCGGACTTGTTCGAAAGATGCTGATGGCTCACCCGTTGGCCAAGCCAGAGGGGGGGAAAAATACGCCATTGAATCGGCCTGGGCCCCACAGGCGCCGGTGATTGCCTCTCAACCACGGCCGCGGCCAAACGCAAGCCTCTCGCAAAGCGGCTTCTGCCTCACGGCACCTGTCAGCGACGTCTCATTCGCAGCTCCGGGGGCCCACGACGAGCCACCCCTTCCGCGGCCACGACGATCGGATTGGACGCCTGACTGTCCCGCTTGCATTTTTCCATTGCGGAGAGGAGGCCCTCCGTGGGGTGAATTGGGGGCCCAGTGCCGGGAGCAATCATCTCACGTCGGCCCCCGATTGACTATTTACACGTCACATCTCCCGCAGCCGGGAGGACCTCTATTCTCTCTCTTGTTTCACCCTACCAAAGCAAAGGCTCTCGACTAATATACTTGCCAGCCGCATTACACGCCAGCCCCATCACCAGCGTGGGGCACAGCTAACCCATCATGGCACCCAACACTAGCGAACTGAGCCATGCACACGTCAGAGCTGCTGTGCGAGGCTACCTCGACAAGTGGGAGGCTTGGGAAAAGGAGAATAAAAGAGACGCACACATTGGCAACTCCGAGTGGGCGGCCCTCTCAGTCCTTGCCCAGCGTCCCTTTCAGGAACTGGATTATTACAATTACATTGGCAAGCTCAATGGTAAGTTCCCGGCTTCGCATTCTGCTCCTCCTCTTCCCGCCATCTCTAAGGACAGATGTTAACGCTCGGCTTTTCAGAATGGATAACAAAAAACAGCTCGGGCGGTATCCCCTGGGATGAAGGAGAGTTTACCGACCCTGTGACAAAGCAGAGGTTGTTCCAGGCATCGGTCAAACTCCCTGGCAGCAAAGGCATGTTTCCTCGCGAAGGATACGGCTTTGGCCCTGGGGAGAAGGCTCCTGTATTTGTAGTTAAGAAGGTATGATGGCGTCAAACGGGATACGCCCGTTTGCCTTGTCAACATCGCTGAAGCTAACGGCCTGGAAAGAAAGCAAAACAGTTTGCCGCGAAATACGCCCTTGCTTGGTTGAAAGATCAGAATCCTGACCCTGACAGCTCAGACTCGGATCCCAGCGACAGTGGCAGTGACGTTGACGACGGCGATACTCTAGTTGTTGACAACAAGGAAGAGATGCCAGCTGCCCCCAAAATTTCAGAACTTCCGGAGCCCAGCAGAGACAGAGATGGCAGTTCGAAAGCAAACCGGCCAGCGCCTACGGTGGGAAACTCTCCCGACCGCAAAAAGGTCAGGGTTGCCGAGACGGAAACCCAGATGGGCGCACGTCTGACTTCGCCGGGCCCCGGTATCTCTTCCAAGTCATACGGTTCCACCAGCGACGAACCACCATCCCTCCCCAAGCAAGTCGACGCTCTGGCCAAGAAAATGGGCTTCGATGTCCCAAAATACACAGTTACGTGCGAGCCCGACAGCACTTGGTCGGGCCGTCCCGTCTTCCAGATCGACGGCCGCATGCCTGAGGACCTGGGTATCGTTACGGGCTTGGAATCGGAGGCTCAAGCTCGAGTGGAGATGGCGCAAGCCGTCTTTGGCTGGCTAGTTCGAGAGCACAAACGGAGGACTAGCGAGTGCGATCAGATGCTTGACGCGTTTAAGTCGTCAGAAGACAATCCGCTTGTCAGCGGCATGATAGACCAACTCGACACTCAACTGAAGACCGGGATGAGAGTGCAGCGCAGGATATAGGTGGGAATTATGTGGTTTTTTGGGGGGGGTATTGATATCAGGACCTTCCTCGGGTCGACAAATGCGAGCGTCTTTTTGGGCAGGTTTCTTTTTACAGCGTTATGCAGTCCAACCTTTGAATGACTTAACGAAACTACTTCTCCACTGTGGCTACTGCACAACATGAAGCTTGGGTAAAATAACCACAATCCTAAACTAAACGGAATCCCCAAACAACCTAAGAAACGGATATCGAGGTGAATTTCTTTATTTTAGTTAGAAATGCCAATATGTGAAGTCTTTTCAGAGGTCCTATACGACAAAGTGTCAAACCAGCACCCATTCAAGGGTTGTATTGCTGTTGAATTTCCGTAAGAATTCCCAAGTCTTGCTTGTTTTAATAAAAAGCAACTTCTCAATCACCCCGTCGTCCACCCCTACCTCCTCGGCCTCCTCCTCTACCTCCTCTACCTCCCCCGCGTCCCTTGCCTTGAGGAGGAGTGATCTTGAGACCCGACGGCAAATCCGCCACCCACTCTCCGCGCTCCCAGAGAGTCCCGATATCCTGCTGCCTGCCCGTGACCAGCTTAAAGAAGCGGGAGCTGAGGACCCCGTTCTCGTCGCCCTCGGTCAGGAGCACGCCATTGTCGCTCTTCCACCACTTGATGCCCTCGTGCAAGCTCGACTCGACGTCAATCTCGACGATGAGCTGCGCGTCCTTGCGCATGCCGCTCACCACACCTTCCTCTGGCGTGCCCGTCGAGCAGTGGATGTGGTTGCGCCCCATGACCTTGAGACCGCCGGACTCGACAATCTTGGGCCAGAAGTAGTAGTAGGTGCCGTGGAGGACGCGCGCGGGCACGTTTCCCTCCTCGAGAGTGACGGGCGCCAGGTGGGCGTCCGATTCAAGCTTGATGGAGTGGCCCTGGTTGGCGCGGATGAGGTAGTCCTTGGGGTCGGTGCTCGTCTCCGAGAGCGAGGGGTTGGTGGCCGGGTTGGGCTTCATCGAGAAGCGCTGCTTGTCGCTCGACACCACGGCCGACTGGATCTCGGCAAATGTGGCCTGCTGGGACTTGAGAGGGCCCCATGCCAACTACAAAATGTCAGTTAGACGACATACCTCTGTCTGAGAACGCAGCACAGCGCTGGGTGGTGGTTCATCCCGATCACTTGATCATAAAATACATCGTAATCGATGTTCCCATCACATGGAGGAAGTTTTTTTTTAGTCTCACCACTTGGTCCAATGGGGCATACCCCTCTCCATCAAGCTGGATCTTCGCCTGCTCAGCCTGGTGCCTCAGCAACTTAGACAGGGCCTTTGAGATGAGCACCTCGCGGCCCTGTCCGCCGCCGCCTCCTCCTCTACCACGGCCTCCCCTCCTTCCTCCTCTCTCCACTCTTCCGAGCACTCTGTCCTCAAGAGCCTCGTATTCTGGGTTTGAAGCTTCCCCCGCCATACTGGGCCGACGAAAAGTGCTGCTGTACCGACGGGCGTTAGGCTCTCGTGTGCTGGGTCTGGTGTTAACGACGACTGCCCCACGAAATGAGGGGTAGTGAAAAAGTGGTGTTCCTTGGGCACGAGTCAGAGGCTGCTGTGTAAAAGTACTCGAACAGACCCGAGTCACTTTTCTAACACCGTCTCTTGGGAGCATCAAAGAATTATGTATGGAACCTGAAGTTTGCCTGGACGCTGGGCTGTGGAGCCGCTGCGACTGCTACCTCAGTTGCACTTTGTTGCCGGTGACTCAGCACCCACCCCAAGCAAAAAACGGTCCTACTCATCTGTGGTGGCTTCTCTGCGCGGCTAACCAGCCGCAACCCATTGATGCAAGTCGACTCATACTGAGTAATTTACGGGGAATGACACATTCGCAGCGGCTCAGACGCCGTTGATGGACCTGGTCTTCGTTTGTGGGGGCTCATCGGAGACATACAAGGGTTGGAATAGGCACGATCTGACTTGCAGACGCACAAATTAAAATCGCAAATTGGCCTTAGCACAAGTGCTTGCCGCTCAGTTAAACCAAAAACGAACAAGGACCTGCTGTGCACGATCCCGCTTATCATACATTATCCTTAATGCCAGTTACCCATTCCCAAATGCAAATCCATTCACTCCAATCCTGTCCGACGTTGCCTCGAAGAAAAGAAAAAGAGACCCTGAAGAGTACAAAGACTTCGTACCGCAGTCATCATACCGCAGCTTTGCATCTTCCAGAATCCGACCATGATGATTCCTACCCCTTTTTGATTCAGTTTTCGTTTTTTTTCGTTTATGTGCATGAATTGAGACAAATAATGCTTGGTGTACACCTGGTTTAACAGCGGTCCAAGTCATCAGCAGGCTTTCTTGTCATGAATCGTCAGGCCGAACGAGATGAAGTATGAAAAGAAGCTCAAAGGTATCCCTCACTAGGGAATAGAAAATATGACCACGCCTGCGCGAGAAGGGCAAAGTATGTATAGTACAATCATCAAGTCGGTATAGTATCGTCAAGGCTTCATCTGTAGGCGCTGGCAGCCGCCGACGATTGCGTGATGGTGACGTTGCTGTCCCTGTTTGGCCGCCTAATCATACTGCTGGTTCGGTTCAGCACAGACTGACCCAAGGACATGTGGCGCTGCGGTCGTTCCTCCATCACTCTCTCCACGCTCCCCTCACGATCCTGGTTGCTGGATCGCTCCAGGTATTTCCTTTGGGGGGTTGCGCTCGAGTTGAGAGGGGTAACCAAGCGAGAAGGGTTTAGGTGAGAGGTGAATCTGCGGCGTGGAAGAGCCGAAGACCCCAGAGTGGTGTTATCGGTGCTTGGTGAGGGTTCCTGCGACGTGGCTCGCGACACGTTCATATCAGTGTTGATGCGTGATGGCGCACGAAGCGAGGGGGGTTCATCGTCGTCAGCGTCAAAAGTCTTGCGGCGGTTACGGACGAGCAGGGAGGTTCTTCGACCTTCGTCCGGCTCTTCGGTGCCAGCTCGTCGAGTTCTCAGCAAAAGTGACGAACGTCTGCCATCCTCGGGTTCCTCAGTCCCGGCGCGGCGGGTCCTCGACACAAGAAGAGACGATCGTCGCCGGGAAATTGGCTCGAGGGGAGTAGACGGCGTTGAGGCTGTTGTACGCGGGCCGCCCAGGGTGCTTCCGTTGAGAAGACTAAATCTCCGCTCCTCAAACTTGGACATGGTTCGAGGGCTAGTTGTATTAGACGCCAGTGCCTGCTCGGCGCTAGTGCTTTGGCGCCGTTGCTGGGTAAGTCCAGAGAAGGTCTTATTTATCGTCGGAGTTGTCGGAGCCTCAGTTGATGGTTGAGCCGGAGCTGCGAGAGTTTGCGCGGTTGTCTGTGCCTGTGGTTGAGCCTGGGTCTGAGTTTGGATCTGAATCTGAGCCGGAGCCTGAGCCTGGGTCTGAGTCTGCGCTGCCTGCGGTCGAGTTATGGTGCGGTCCTCGCCCAAGGCCACACAGAGCTCAGTCAAGCTGCGGCAGACGCTGTCAGCCTTGCGCCTCAACTGGCGGTCGGTAATTGTGGCTCCAGGGCCGCCCAGAGTGCTGGCACCGCTTGAGATGGGGCCGGGCTGACCAGGAGAGCCCATCATGCTCGAGAGAGCCATGGCGTCGTTAGCCGCAGACTCCAGTGCTCTGAAAACTTCAGCATCAAGGAGGGGCTTCGACTTGGCCAGTGCGGACTGCAGAAGTGGATGCGCCTCCCGGTGAGAGGAAGTGGTACTCGTTGCCTCCGTCGTTTGGTTAGCGTTTCCATTTCCAGGTCGCTTTGGTGACGAAGACATGGTCGTGACCGTGGTCGTTGCGGTAGGCGGTCGTTCATCCGAAAGTCTGGAGACAGCGGCGGCAGAGGTGGGAGGAAGTTTTCCTGTTAGCTCAAGGCGATGGATCCGAGACTTTAGGTCATCCAGCTCATCCCACACGGTGGATGGGGCAGTAGAACCAGTGGATTCTGTTCCCTCCATGCCAGCTTGGTTGGATTCGGAGTTCGACTGAGGAAGATCGAATGACTTGACCAAGGGAGATGAGTGGTAGGTTTTAGTTTGTGCGTGTCCAGCACCGGTTGATCGATAAGTGGAAACCCGAGTCTGTCCAGCAGAGTTGTTATCGGTTATGGATCCACGGCGGCGAGAGTATGTCGAATTATCCGAGTCTTGGAAAGCGGCCATGCTCCTTGGGGTGGAGGGGACAGCACGGATGGTCGCAGCCCCAGCTCGCGCACGGCTGATAAGATCCTCTCCGGGGTGAATCGACAAAGACTTTTCTCTAGCGGTCGTTCTGAATGTGGACATGCGGGACAATGTGTTCACTCGATCGTCATCGTAGTGTCTTTGGCGCTCCGTCTCTTGCTGGTCGGAGAGTCGTCGACGGATCTGAGGAGGAGAAGTTGGGTTGTAGGTTGGGACAACAGAGGAGAGTGGTCGCCGATGGGAGCGTGTCACTCGTGACTGTTCTGGTTAGCACCAATCATGAAAACATGGGAGAATAGCGAATCGCATTTTGAATGAGAAATGGCAGACAGGGGGCAAACGAGAGAAAGAGCATCCTAGAATTCTTCAAGTGGAGCGCCATCGGGGTGGCTGTTACAAGCATGCATCTTTCGGGCACGCATGGCCCTAAGACAGGGCCGAGACACAAGTGAGAAGGGCACAACAGAATATGGAGACTTACCACAACGCTCTGAGTTTCATCTGGGATGTTTTCATCAGGCAGGCGCTTAGAGGCCTCCTCTCGGGCAATTTTGAGAAAGACATCACCGGTATCGTCCCCATCAAGGGTATCGCGACGGCTCGAAATGGTGGCGGACAGGGGCTGAAAATCTTGATCGGACCCGCCCTCAAAATCCCGGAGAGCCCGATCAATGGAATCGTTTAGGTCGCTCGCCTCATCAAAAATTCGAGATCGCGAATTCATGTCGAGAGTCAGGCTCTTGCGAGAGCCAGAAGAGCGGAATGCACGAATGGGTGGAACACGAACTGGTCCTGACGTGGACGGTTGTGCGTTGTGGTTGACAGGCGGGCGGTACGAGACTGGAGGTCGATGCGAAGCGGACGCACGCCTGTCATCAGAGGGGCTTGAGGTCGCCAGCGTCTTGGGCAGCAGCAGCTCGCGCTGGCCAGGAAGCGAGTCCTTGGACGACCTGTCGGATGAGGTGCGGTGGGTGGATTCCGCAGCGACGGCCTCAACAGCCTGCAGGCGGTCCTGGTTCAAGGAGAGAGGTGGGCAGGCAGAGGAAACGGCACCATTCGACCTGCGCGAAACCAGGGATCGCCGGCTTCGAGAGTGGGCAATGATAGTCGTGGTCGTGGGATGCGGGGATTCAGCGTCGTCCTGTGCGGGCAAACGATCGGGAAATGAGGTGCGACGTCTCGCCTGGGTTGGCGGCTCAACGACTGGAGACGAGGAGGATTCGGGCTGAAAGGACAGTGCCCGTTGCGGGGATGGCGGGCGCGGCGGTGAGGAGGCGTTGAGAGGCGATGTTGATGTTTGGATGGTTGGTGAGAGCGCAGATGCATGCGCGGGCGCAGACGCAGGAGTAGATGCGGACGAGTGTTTTTCGGAGTGATGATGATGTGTTGTTGTCGGGTGAGCCAGGTTCGGGGAAGTTGGCAGTGGTACTGAATCGGGCGCCTCCAGGTCCAGGGAGCCACTGACAGCGAAAGTTCGGCCAGTAACGGCGCCCGCCTGGCGAGCTGGGCCAGCGAATGAGCCCGCGTCTGGGCCTGAGACGGGGCCTGGATCTGCTGGTGAGAGTTGGATTGGGCTTGAGGCGGGGGCTCCTCCAGCGCCCGGATTGGGCGCGCCGGGCGAGGATGGCGCGTGGTACGCTAGCGACGGGTGCGACAGCGCCGCTGATGTGCTGGGGCTGTTTTTACCGGTGTTGTTAGGGCGACTAGCGTCAATAATGCAATCATCTTGAGCGTAGTCCCTGCTTTTGCCTGCGTCAATGCCATTGCCACTGGCATTGCCATTGGCATTGCTGACGCTGGCTCTGCGGTCGGCGAAGCGAAAGGACGGCAGCTTGGACGAGCTGTGGCTTTGGCGATGCGTGTCGGGGTTGGTGATGAGTGTTAGGGATGGTGCAGACGCTGACGCAGATGCTGATACCGAGACACCTGCACGGGGGATTGAGGTGGGCAGATGTTGATGCTGGGCCTGGTCGACATTGCGAGTGTGGCCCAGGTGGCCCGCACTGGTGAAACCGACCTTTGCGCTCATGGTGCTGTCACCTCACTGTGGCATCCCAGCAAACCGCTTCTTACCTAACTTTCCGGCGAGTAGAGTTCTTCGCTTATCCTTGGAGGTTGGAATTGTCTTCTCCACCTAAGGGGGGCTCCGAGCTCTTGCACACAACACACAGGCCTCCTTGTGCCTGGGGGTCCAAATCCAATCGCAACTCGTAAATCGGCGACAACGGCGGTAAATCAAGGTCCCGTTTCTTGTTTTTTTTTTTCCTTTTCTTTTGGTTTTTTTGGCTTCCGACTCTCCGAGATCGTGGCGGGCGTTTTTTTTTTTTTTTCGTAGGTAGGAATTAGAGATTAATATAGTTGGCACGGTTGATAGTTGGGTCTCGGCCTGCGCCGTTCCATGGAACACGAGTAAGACAGGATGATGGCTGCAGCTCAACGCATTACGCACTTTGGGCAGTATCAAGCATGAGACAGAAGGTCGGGAAGGTAAAATATCCAGGTAGCGGGGTCCACAGCAGAGCGTTCTCGGGGATGTCCTGGGAAATAAATGCCTGGAATAAAGGAGAGCAGCCAGACGCGGAAGTTGGAGAAAAGAAAAAAGGTCGAGGAGCCTGGATTATCGTTGGGATGAAGTGGGGGAGCGAAGGAAGCGCCGAGAACACGATGTCGAGAGCTGGACGGGACCGGAGACAGACCCAAGGTAGGAAAAAGGACACAAGGAGAGTGGAAAAGAGAGGACTAGAAAGAGAATTGGGTATTGAGGAGGGAGAAAGCCGGTCGGAGAGGTCAAGGTAAAAGAGGAAGAGAGAGAGTAAATGCAAGCGCAGAATGACAACAAACAAACAAAAAAAGTAGACGGAGAGAAGAGGGTCTCGCGAGGGTAACGTCGTTAACGACCACGACCAGGGCTCCAGCGGTCCTCTTTTCGATTCAAAATGGAGACCCGGCCCCGGGATTAGGCGCGATGGGTACCTAAAAAAACTCTGAACTACTCCAGTGTCAAGGTTTCGAGGCAGCTTGGCTTTTCGGGCTTGCAGTGGAACGGACTGGTCGGGCAGTCAAACAGCGGACAGATGAGAGATGTACTGTACTTTGACCTAGCTCCCGGCCACCACGGTCTGTGCTAGTTTGTGCGACTTACACGTAGCTGGACGACGCTACTGTACAGCAACGTACTCAGTGCTTCCGCAGCGGTCAAGGCCCCGGCGCTCCACTAGCCCACGAGCGAATGAGATGGATACCTTCAAATTATGGGCATGTGGGTTTGACGGTGGATGCAGTTCGCGACTGCAGCTTTCTCGAACCCAGCACTGTAGAGCACGCACATCACAGACAGGCCTCTGCAGTAGGCTCAAGGGTTTGATCTGCGACCCGACCTCGTCTCCCGGCTAGCCGTAACGGGGACAGCCTTTACGGGCTTTTGTTGTTATCAGTCGCTCGAGGTCCTTTAGCGAGGCCAGTCCGAGAGTTCGCCGTCATCGAGAAGCCAAGACCCGGTCCATGTCGCAGACATGACTATCAAACACAGTGAAGAACGCCGCAGCTAGCCAACCCCAGCATCCCGCCGCCCCGGCACAGAGTTTGTCGGGACGAGAGAAACAACACCGGCAGTATCCATACATGCAATCCTGCCGTTGCGCCTCTTAGAAATCATGATGGCCTCTCATCTCCGCCGCTCTATCATTCGCCGGCCCTCTGAGGTAGTATCCTCGTCTTCCCCGGCCCTGTTTGACAGAGCTCGGTGCCTCTTTGGGCCCCATCCTCCCTCCCATCCTCCCCCCATCCTCCCCCCATCCTCCCCCTTCTACGATAGAAAACGGCAATTAACCCCAGCAAGCTCTCGCCCGGTAGTGGGATACTCCCTATCCGCTCGCGCAGGGACCATGCCATCAACAAACTCCCCTCGAATTGTCTGCCTCATTCCGGGCTCCGTGATTGAGTAGCGCGGGGGGGAGGAGAAACAGGCATGGCCGCCGTTGGAGGTGCCGCTAGAGTGGAAAATCAAGGGGGCAGGCTGGGTGGCCCGAGAGGCTGGGGGGGGCCTCTGAACAAAGGGGAATAGCACCATTGGCTCCGCTAGCCGGTCCGCCTAGCCTCGTGGGAAAAGGTGGTGACGGCGACAGGGGGTGAAAGATGCTTGCCAGGGAATAGCCATCGGCAATCCCTGTGCTGAAACAAGAGGCTCTCCCCAGGGTCCCTTTTGCGAGATAGGTTGGTTAGTGGCAAGGGGCAAGTGAGTGGTGAGGCGATTGCTTTTTCCGAACTGCTGGCCAAATCCAACATGGTCGTGTCTGTGAGATACGAGATATTATGAGCTACAGTGGTCATGGATCAAACTAAGATGCGCGTATCTGTATGCGTGTGCGTATTCTGAAGGCATACAGTACGGGTCACATGTGGTTGGATAATGGAGACGCTCGAGGCCCTCCCTCATACCGCCTTTCACTGCTGATCGTTGACAGCTCACCTCACCTAGCCTCCTCTCTACCGCTCACCAACGGCATCGACGGCGTGCGGCAGTCCACAAACAAGAAGCCAAGTGTGCTGCAGTTGTGTGGCCCACCTCCGGACTAAGGGCTCGAAAGGGAGGCTGGCAAGCACTTTGCATGCATCGTGGCCCGAGGCCGCTGTCAAGATCCAGCTCCCATGCCAGTTAAGTGGCCGGCTGTTGGTCGAGCCTTCGTCGTGTGCAAGCCGGCAACCAGACCAGCAGGGGATGACTCAAAAGCGATGCATTAGCTTGTGCTTTGTGCATACAAACATGGGGACAGTTTTCCACATCCCACCATAGAATCCCGTCATTCTCCATTGCCAAGCGAGCGAGCCGTGTCTCTCGCTGCCGGCTGGAAACTAACTACCTGGGCAGTCACAGGAAGAGAGACACACAAAGAGAAAAAAAAATCACACACAGTCAGCCATATCACAATCCAGAACCATGTCTCTCTCCCTTCAATTACAGCAGGATGCATGCCCTGTCACAAACGATTAAAGGACTGCTCGTGGCCTGGGGGGGGTCCTTGTAGCGACAGGGCTGCCGTTAATTTTTCCGCCCATGTAGAGCATTTCGTCCCCTTTCTAATAGTGAAGATCGCAGAGGTGCCCCCAGCCACCGTGATCCTTGTGTTGCAGTCAAGGTGGGCAAGCCAGCATCCAGACCCTCAGGAGACAGAGGTCACGGTACACGAGGTACGTACCCAGCCCATTAGACGTCTTCTGGTCTTGATCCATGTGGCCTGCATCCAAAGATGCGCACAGCACGTCAACTTTTGTCGCTAGTGGGTAGCGCACAATGGCCCGTCTCCTTTACTAGACTCCGCATCCGCGCTGGCCAATCTGCATGGCCCCTTTTCTGGCATGGACCGTTCCTAAACTGCAGACACTGTACATCATCTCTCATGTCAGTCGTCCTCTTAAGATGCTGCACAGGAAAATCTTCAACCTGCCCCGCCATGGTGGGGATAGCTTGCAGCAAAAACAAACCAAACAAAGAAAAAAAAAGATAACGAAAAAGAAGCCGTTCTCACCGGACAAGGAAAAAAAAGAAACCAAAATGTGATGTCTCTTGTTTTCCCGAAGCCTCATCTGCAACTTACAGGAGAGACAGTGGGGTACGTGCCCTCCTCCTAAAGGGATCTTCTCAGGCTGTGTGCGCTCAAACCCCCACGACGACACGCAACTCGACGGTTCTCCTGTCTGTGCCATCAGCAAGTCCCCCTCCTGCGGGAATCGTTTTCTGTGGCTTGCGGAGATGCAAAGCATCGCACGGCCTACCACCAAACTAGCCAAATCATCCTTTCTTGATCTGCACAGACAATTACCCGAAACTATTTTCTGTCCGAGATTCCCATCTACGTAGTCCGCCGAGAAACATTCGAGCCCATTTTGAGCCTGACCCGAGGGATTGATTCTCAAGATGAACGCTCTCTCCCCCCGTTGCAGTTCCATCGTCCCGTGGCGCTGGTTTCGGTAAGCCGTCTCGAGAGTAACCTTGGGAGCCCATCCCAATATATTGCTGTTGCTACCGTGCCCTCGACGGTGGTGATGATTTCCTTTACTCCTGGAAGTTCCCGCCTATCCATGCGCCTTTGCCCTGCTTACGTACCACACGCCCGGGAGTTTTTGAAACGTTGACAGGTTTAATTGCCATGGGTTCAACCAAGTATACTTGTGCAGCCTCGTCGAGACATGGCTGAAATACTCCGTACATGGCAGCGCACAGTGGAAGCTTTCTTGCTCCTCGTATAGCTGTCATAAGCCCCCGATCGCCGAGATACCCTGTACTCCTCGTTGAGCAATTTAGCTCCCTGCGGACGAGGGAATTTGGCACCGACGCCGTACATCCCACATGTCAACATTCCAGTAGGATTGACAACCCCATCTAGGTTTTTGCACCCCCCCGACGTGTCCATCATGGCAATCCATTTGACAGCTGCCAGGGCCGTGGTCCAGGCCATTCCGATTGGACGCTGGCTTGGGGACAATCAAACCCAAGGTTCACAAGGAATGCTTTGGTGAACCCTAAGGATCCTCTGTACCGGGTCCCAACTGCCTTGTCTCTCATACTGTGCTTTCCTTTTCTGTATTTGTTTTGCTGTTTCTATTTTGGTATCCCCTTTTTTCCCCAGCGTGCTGCCCTTCGCGGGTGGGAAGCATCGTCCAATCCAAGGAACTGCAATTCATAGTAACGTGATTACTGGCCTACTTCCCAACTTGTGCTCCGAATCGGGGTTTTAATATAAACACATTAGATAGATTGTGTTTTACCCGAGTGTTCAAAAATCACCACTGAAAACTATTTTCATTCGCTTGTTGTAAATAACCGTTTGTATGCTGGATGCACTCATCACTTACGTACCTTCATGTGTCACTATTCAGTCCTTCTCCCCTCTTCCCCTCCTCTCCCCTTGGCTCATGCAGGTAACCTCCCGAGTTATGATCTGGCAAGATTTCCCTTGGGGACTTTTGTGTGAATGTATATTCGAGTTCTATCATTCTCACTCGATGAAAGGTTGTTCCATTACTTGATGCAGATGATGGTTATACTGTTTCCTGTGGTCTGGTACCTTCTCTACTTTCTTCTCCTACAATGCTAGGTTTGAGCTCAAATTTACATTGCATACGGACACCAAAGTTGTCTCCTTGTCCCTGGCGGGTTCTGAACGAAGCAGATGTAGAAGTCAAACCTAATGCTAGATAACATTTGACCCCGAGCTGACCTTTGGATATTGGTTGGTAGCTTGAATTAAGCATAATGACAAGGAGCTCGTGTTTTCAGTGTGAGCAGATATTGACTTCATTCTGCATACTTCTCCAGATGCCATGACCAGTTGTGGCTATCAGTGAAAACGGAATTGAGCTGTTGACGCGAAACTGTTGAATGTAGCCTGCATCACGCTGCCCCCAACAGATCTCAGAGAGTTAGATGATTGTCCAAGTCGATCAATTCACATCCCCAAAAACCCAAGAAAAAAATCATGTGTGCATAATGTAATGATGAGTTTGTGCATGCATCTGGATCGACATCAGTTTATATCTGTGCGGTATAGGGTAAGAACAGAAACACGATTGTGACGACATAATGCGACCGTTAACTACTCGTGACGAGGGTATTTAGGGTCTTATATTATTCAGGTTGGTATTTTACTTCTCTCGCGTCCGCTGCTGATGCTGTCATGAGAAGTATTGGAGTATTGAGGTTTTGTTGGTCGTCCTTGCTCCAGGCTTGACTATCACATGATTTGTCCCTCGCCCGAGCATTACCACTCATAAAGTACTATTATTCCACTGTGCAAGACTAAAAGGATACAAACATAAATTTAGGATACATCTAGTTTGAGACAAATGCACACAGTCGTCACAAGAATTCAGTACACCCTACTGGTTGTCGGAACGTATCCAAGGATCGAGACTGTTGATGATAGCACCAGTCCATTTCTGCAGCAACCATTCACGAAGACACGAAGTTTGTCAGGATATTTGTTTCATCTGCTTATTCTGACGCCTGTAGTAACACTTCATCAGCAGCTGAGGCATTCTTGACTTTTTTACCAGCATATATGAAATTTTTGGACATTGCCCATGAACAAACCTCGCTTTTCCCAAACTCGCTCTTCATGTTTAGACGGGTGCTAGTTAGCGACTCTCGAGACACGTTACAGGTCCATTGAGGAAAATCAAGCTCAAACTGCCTGGCAGGTCGAACTGAAAGCTGACACCCTCGGTTGTGTGTTGTTTCGAGGAGTCCTTGGCACTCTTGTATGAAATTAACACACATTCTCTTATTTCCCATCTTATTCTCCAACTGTAACAGCGTTGATAGAGATACAATTCCCAGATCTTGAAACCTGATATCAAGTTTCGGGGGTGGTCCTCGGTTACAGATATGTCGATCAGGGTGCTGGATTCAGTAATTTTCGGATTCAACACCGCGACTGTTAGAGACCCGCATATTCATCTCCAATCCGCGTATCATTCCTACTCGAACAGTTACGGGATGGCAGTGTACACATTCAGCTGTTGTGTTCTGGTTTCATTGTGTGTCATCAGCCGCAAAGAGCATCAGGACTTCTTGAAGAGTTAAGGCTGGGTTAATCAATAGCGTAATATTACCTATGGACTTTTTCTTGGTAATTTCGAGTTGGGACTTGAGTAACATGCTTCCTTTTTTTTCACACCTCGCTCCGCTGCCGAGGTCACTGTTCCGTGACCAAGCCTGACACACGAGAAAGCAACACTTGGTGGGCAATCATGTGGCTCGGATACATGTGAATGGCAAACATCTCATCAAGCAACTCAAATGGGGCTGGGTGCTTCAGAACGTCGTCATTCGGTTCGTCACCAGCTCTGGGGATGCAGCTGCTGCCTGGTTTTTCATGGCCAAAAACATCGAAGGTGCTCGAATTTGAAACCAAACAAATATCTTGATCCAGAGAGATGGCCCATTCAACTTTAGGCAGTTGGTGAAGCTAAGTTGAGTTTACCTTAGTCATGACTCGCCTTTCGGATGCGTCGTCTCAGATTGAGACCTTTGGAACACAAATTTGCCACCTAATCGTTCGAGGCAAGTCAGCAGCGACTGATCCTGATGGATGGGACGGGATGGCTTAGCTGACGATGTCAGACACCTTCCTGCTACGGAGGTTAATGCGTCGATGCGAGGGTCATAGTTTGAGACCCACGCAGTCACGAGCCGCAAGGAGCCAGGAGGGAAACCATCGAATACCGGGTCAATGAGCCGCAGCACCTCTCGTGCAGTATTGTTTGTAACCAAAGCATGGGGTGGAATGGCGGTTAAACTTGACAACAGTCACATCTGAGGTACGCATTGTTGCTCAGCCACGCTTGAACAAGCCGGGCGAACAGCGCCAGGGGGCAAATAAAGCATCACTAAGTCATTGTTTGAAACAACAAGCTCTCACAGAGAGAACGGGTATCACACCGGGCCGAGTAGCAAGGGAGCAGGCCGAAGTAGATCCGACTTTTTCACAGGTGTTGGACAAGTTGCAGCTCATGTGATGCTCCAGTTGAGGTGCGTAGCGTCCGAACCGCAGACAACATATTTATCCGGCCAAAGCATCACATCACGACGACCTTCTGTTCTGCTGTTGCTCGGAACGTGCCGATGTACCTGAAACGCGAGCATGGGGTGGCTGAGAACCTGTCACTGCCTTGGCGACGCGACAAAATCCATGTGCAGGCAAAAGGTACGAGAGTTCCTCTCGCTCGCTTGCTGAGCAGGGCAAGCAATAGAGTTGCAAGGCCATGTCCGCTGCCCGGCCATCGCGCACGGGCCAGGGTTTGAGGACACTCAGTAGAACAAATTCTCCGGGCTCTTTTGCAGCGTCGTGACAGATGATGCTCGGGCCACGAGCTCGGGATGTTTCCAATCTGGACCTGAAGCAACGCAAAGTATCCGAGCCTTGCATCGTTTCCAAACAGCCATATTTTCTGATACAGTTTCCGAGGCCACAGCCTCCGACTCCAGCTGCACACACCCAAGCTGCTGGGTCGACTCGTTTGAGAGTATCAGGCGCAGAGCGGCAGACTGGGAACACCCTGGTTGTTGGATGTAAAGTATGCCCTGGCCACGCCGCTGATTCGACGAGGCACTGTGTTTGTAACAAGCAAATCGCAACAAAATACATCATGTGAAGGTTGGCCATACCGCTTGTTTCCAGCCATGGGAATACCATGAAAGAGACGGTGTGCGGTTGGGGCAGTCCATCGAGATCCCAACTCGGGCCTCAGCGTGACGGGAGCGGCTTCTTAGGCCATGCGCGCGCACTTGCGACGTAGCCATTTGGGTATCAGAAGCACCCGCTGTCCCTGTCTCTGGTCTCAGCCGAGTCGTAATGTGAACGCAAGGGGTACATGAATGAGCGGCAACCAAAGCACAGCATCGTACACATTGCGAAACAAGCGCCCTCGCCCGCTGGCACCACAATAAAACTCAACTTGCTATGCGGGCGAGAGACGAGCATGGGGACGAATGAAAGGGAGCCGAGGCGGGGAGAATGACGATGAGTGATTGCTGCGCAGGTGTGATTGGCGATGCGACGCTGCACATACACAGTAATTAATGGGGTATTCCTTGTTTCAGATTTGACATGCTGGATTCTCTAAACACGCGTCACTCCGAATCTCATCTCGGTGGCGACCCCAAACAGGCCCCAGATGCAGGAATCTGGAGCCTGGGGGACCCTGAGGCACAAAAAGACCAGCAAAAAAGCAAAAAAACAACACACAGCAGCACCACAGTGTTTGACGGCCCTGCTGCGGCTTTCAGGTGGCTCATCAAAGCTCGAACGGTCGATTAACGTCTTGTCAACGCGCCATCCATCACTTGGCGGGGCGATGACAGCTTCAGTAGCCTGACTTAGGGAGGAAAGGGGCGGACGAAACGAACCCTGGTAGGGACGATCTATTCCTCAGATGTCGGATTTTTTTGACCTGTATCGACAGCGACATCGTAATTAGTTGCTCCGAAAGTAAGGACGAGGACAAGAACGGCGTGGTGAACTAAAAATGGTGTCCCTCTGCCTGCCCTGTCAAGGGTGCCGCGAGATGGCCGTCTCCCCTGGCTCCGGGCAATTTGACTCGCATCGATCGCCGAAGGTCCAATCTTACGCACATCTGGCTGCAGGGCCCGGTTCTCTTAGGTCCTCGGGCCACGAACAAACCGGTTTGGAGGCTGAAAATAAAGGAAAAGCGAAAAGGGCCGGCTCCAGGGCCAATGGGTGGCTGACCGGTTGGCTGCCTTGGTGGATAGGACCATTTCACCAATTCCCACATTGAAGAAATACAGCTTTGACTTGTGCGACCATGTGCTGTGGCTTGGGCCTTGACTTACCACCGCAGCGGCGCGCAGCTTGGCTACCTAGGGAAGATGAGACTGATTGAAAGTGCCGCTCGGCTTCATTGTGGCAGTTGAGAGCCAAGTAGTCTGTAAATGTGGGTGAGTGGCTTGAGGAGGAGGATATTCGGCTGGACGGTGGGTGAGAATGGACACGGAATTTTCCTTTCCCTCGCCAATCTGGGAACTTCCCCGTCCGAGCGAGTGAGGGAGTATCCTAGGTAATTAACGTGTTGCCCGAAAGGGGTGCGATTGAAGATCTGACGTGGAACAGAAGGGAAACTTGGCTATAGCGGGGGACGAAATAAGACGAACGGGTCCGGGAAGATGTGACCAGATTCACTTTTTTGTGATGCGAGCCTTTCTTTTAGGGGCAATAACGCAAGTCCATTCCCTGCTGCTGAATCATTGTGGATCGTCCAGGCTAAGAATAACAATTATGGCGCTCGTTCCGAAGGCGCATATGCGTCCGCCACTGGATTACTCGACACGGTCATGAGGAAGCAGGTCTTCATTAAATGGCGAATGCAGCTTTGTGGGGTGATGGGGATGCATGCAGACGCGCGCAACCCAAGGCAGAAGGCTGCTCAGCGCACATCTCGTCCGGACGGACTGTTCCCGCGCCACAGCATTGGCGCCGCCGTTGCCACTTGGAAACCGAGAGGGGTGATGATGGGCGCCGCCGTGGCGCACCCAAAAAACCCGGCCCAGCCACGAGGCCCAGGATGGCAATGACCAACCAGCCAACCGCTTCATTAACCTCCCGTCAAGAGCGAGATCCAGGATCCCAGCATCGAGAGGCCTATTCGGTACCCGGCAATCTGGGGGGGGCCAACTGGACCACGCGAGCTCTCGGATACGCGCGGTTAATCACTTTGCTTTTCCAAAACTCTGCCTCGGCGGGTAATGGCTCTGTTGGCTTTTAACTATTGAGTATGGTTAAGCATACTGCGTCAGGGCAGGGCGGCAGAGCGTTTGGAATCCAGCAGCCCATACCAGTACGAGACCGGATGAAGAGGTGACTTTTCCTTTTGGGCCCGACACGGTATTGACACAGACCAAGCAAACCCCCAGGCATCCTGGGCAACCTAGGATTTGGGCACAGGGCGTCTGACGGCACGCAGTATTAGTTGACGGTGGGAGCGGCGCCCCCCTCCCCTTTGGCCCCTGCCCACCTGTGACGCCAACGCCCGAATCACCGAACACTGGATGAGACGAGGGGGGAAACGGGGGTGCCAGGGAGGTCATCTCAGTGCGCCTTGCTGGAAAAAAACGTTGAACTGTCTATTGCTAACCCTGCCTGGGGCGGTTCGCGAGGAGAAGCTGAGGCCGTCATCAGGATGAGGGTTGGAAGGAAGCCTGCCGTGCCCACCTGTTCCTTTTCTTGAGTCTTGGGCGAGTCTAGTTGGTTCATGGCCGTCGACTTGAGGCGTTTTGGCTGCAACTCTGGATCGAGATGTCTTGTCTGACGGTCCCGACTGATTATGACAATGTGGCTGCCGTTTCCATAATTAGGAACTGCTGGCAACTAAGCTTTCGACCCGCGTACGTTGCTTTTTTTCCTTCGAGGCCACCTGGAGCTTGCCATGTCCAAAACGAGGCATTGACAAGGGCGAATTTGCTGTCTGATATTTGCCAGTTTATGAGCCAGCTCACCCCGATCATCGTGACGGTGCCGGACAGACAGTCAATGTATGCTCGTAGCGCTGGCGAGCGAGTGGGCGGCTTCACACAGTGCGTCCCCTAGGCTGAGCGGACGGAGTACACATGCTTCGGAGGGTTAAATTTAAACCCCTCCAACCTTTCCTTGGCTCCTTGCCCCTCGCCCCCTGCAAGTTCCCAATCCCAAATTTGGTCACGGCGCCGTGATTGGCCCGCTGTAGCCGCCTACCGTGCATCCCAGGGCTATATTTAGCCCGCGACCTGTTTCGCGACGCATCCAACCCCCGGCCCTGGCCACTCAGGACGCGGCGCGACGCAACCGGAGACGCAAGACGGCCACACTTCCACACGAGACTAGATGGCGGGCCACACAGAACCGCAGCTGGGCCACAGCTGGGCCACAGAGGGACTAGCCGGGAAGGGTAGCAGCAACAGGGGTGGTCAGTGGCTCCTCGTAGCGCTCTGCTGCAAGAAAAAGCTGGGTCCTCGACAATTACTCAGTTCCCCCCTGGCTGTGGACGGCTCGCTGTGCTGCAGGCTCGGTTGGTTCCATTCATCCAGACTCGCTCTTCGGTTGGCTAGCTGGGCCCGGGTCTGTGCCTGTGCCTGTGACTGACTGTTGGCCCAGTTGCCAGGCCCAGCTGCCAGGCCCAGCCTAGCCTCGAGGGCAGAAGCAATGACCCCCGTTCGCTGGGGGCTGGAGCACCTGGAACCCTCTTTGCCGCCGTATACTATGTTTGTGTCTTGTGTGTCTTGTCCGTCTTGGGTTGTCGCTGTCCTGGGTCTGGGGCCCTCTGCTGTTCCAACCGCCCTGTCATTGCTCCCGAGACGTCTTGCCCTTCCTTTTTGCGCTCTCACGTCGACTTCCACTGAGACCACCAACGCTGCCCTGCGTACTTCACTGGATACCGTTGGCTCGGGCTCGTCCTGGTTGCTGTGTCGGCACCTCAGCGCTTCGATCCTGTTCCCGTGCTGCTGCCCCTCTCCCACTTACATAGTACATTGCATTTCAATCCGCACATGGCGTAGTGACGCACAGTACAGCACAGCACAGGTATACAGTGCATCCGCATCCCTCCCACCCCCCGACAAGTACCTCCTCCGCTCCTGTGCCTCCACTACCACGCACTGCGCAGCGTCCTGGGTGGCCCAATCCCCCAGTCCCCAGACCCCCAGCACCCACTGTCCATCGACTTGAGGTACCTAGTCGCCCGCCCCCAGCGCCTGTTTCGTTCTGCCCTGCTCTGTTACCAGACAAACTCAATCCAATCCACTTCGCTCTTCCTTCTCTTCCTCCTCCTCTTCTCATCTTCTTCAACCTTTTCCTCTTCTTCCTTTCCACTCGACGCCTACAACTCCTCAAAGAGTCGACCTTCCTAAGGGATCATGATCCCGTTGTCTTAACGGCGCCACCCTTCAGCCCTCCAGCCGCTCTCCTTCGCATGGTCTTTCCCGAGGCGCCGATTCTTTGTCTCACCTCGTTTCTGGGCTTCTTTCTTGTTCCTCCCTGCCACGCCTCGGCCCGACGACAACAGCAACTTGTTCGCCTGTTCCTCTCGTCGCATCTTCTTTAGTCACCAAGGGCCGCCCCTTTCGCGTCGACCGAGGCCCCCTTCTGCGTACCGCGATAAAGCGCTTCCCTGGTGCCATCGAACTCTGCCGCCCTCGCGCATAACCCCAGTGACAGGATCCAGCTGCGCTGTCCGCCGACACGAATCGATTCTTGCCCGGATCACCCTCCGCGAACACACTCCTTTAACACGACTGTTCTTGATATATTTATTATTTCTTCGGCCGCCTCGACCATACCTTTCTAATTACCAGACGATACAGTCCCCGGTGGAACGTACCGTCCTCATCTGCGAGTTTGGAGCATCCCATTGCGACCAACTATTTCAGTTTACACCTTTGCACGAAAACAATCGTACGGCCTATTTCCGTATTCAAACACAATGCCTTCAGCTACGGACCGGAGAGTTTATGAGGATCAAATACCGCCGTTCATGACAGTCTTTGATTTGGACGCCGAAACCATGGCCGATCGAGAGACTGTCACGTTTGTCGACCCCAAGTTTGTCGATATGCATCCCAAGGCTTCTGGCATGATGAATGCTCCCCAAGAGCGTACCCTCCGCTCTGCTATCCTTCCCACAGATCCAACTCACAAGCACCATGATAGCACTTCTACCCAGACATCGGAATCGGCCGATTCTTCTCCCACGACGACACTCTCTACAACCGACTCTTCTCCCCTCTCAGACCCTTCTCCCTCGTCGTCTCCTGATTCCCCTGTTAATCTCATCCCTCTCAACAACTTCCCTTCTACATCGTTTGGAAGCCTCTCCAACAACTTGCCACCTCCCGCTGGCGCTATCAGTCTAGCAGAACCGCCTCGTTTGCAGCGGCCAATGACATCGCCTTCACCACGCCGGGCGCGCAATATGAAGGGTCTCTCTATCCAGCCTCCCTTTGCTGGTTCTGCAGCCGCGACTAACAACGTGCTTTCGGAGCCATCTTCTCCATCATTCATCAAGCCAATGATTCCCGTCATGAAGAGGAAACCCAGCCAGCTGAGCCTGAAGACAAACACATCGGATCTCATTACCCGTACTACTTTGGAGGTCCCTTCCTCGCCGGCTATGCCCCCTCCTATGCTGCAGCGCCGTGCCCTCAAGCACTCGACTTCCTCGCCGCATATGCTCTCTGGTTTGAAGTCGTCTACTTTCGGTCCTTCCGGCGGTATGACTTTCCCCAAGGTCTTGGAGCGGAACGAGTCAGGATTGTCGGAATTTCTTCGACCTATGAAGTCTTGCATCAAGCCAACATTTGATGAGACGATTACTGAGGAGGAATCGCCAATCAAGACTCAAATGGCTAACCGAAATGAATTGGAGCCATTCCAGGAAAACGAGAACAACGAGGATATGAAGACGCCTGGCTACCCTGACGGACCTATTTGCATCTATCCTGAAAACAATGTCTTCCTTTATCTGGAGCCCACAGCTGAGGAGGCTTCTCGCTTCGATGTTGTGATCAATGTTGCTCGTGAGGTCAACAACCCATTCGAAGTTCGAAAGGCCGCCCAAGAGAGGAAGCTTTTGGAGAGCCCGATTCCTGACACTGCCGTGTCAACTGCCAGCTTTGCCACTGCATTCGAGTACCCCCCTGATGATAGTCCTTCGGACACACCGACCACTCCAAAGGCGGCTTCGTTCAATATGCCCGAGTATATTCATATTCCCTGGGATCACAATACTGATATTGCCCCGGATCTGATGGAGTTGTGCGAGATCATTGATAACCGCAGCAAAGCGGGCAAGAAGGTCCTGGTTCATTGTCAGCAGGGTGCTAGTCGTTCTGCAAGTCTTATCATCGCATATGGCTTGTACCAGCGACCCGAGTTGACTGTGAATGATGCCTACTACGCTGCGCAGGCCCGAAGCCGGTGGATCAGCCCTAATATGAAGCTCATGTACTCGCTGCAAGATTTCCAGAAGGAAGTCTCGAGGAAGAGACCGGGCCGATCGAACGGGGCTCGAGCCGGCCGAAGCCCAACAAAGCATAGGCTGACACTATCTGCCAACGCCATCGAGATGAGTTCGAAGGAGCCTCAAACTGCTCCTCTCCCCGAGAAGGATGATGGATGCCAGGACACAAGCCCCCGGCTCAGTCCCAATCGTCTGCGAGGTAACTCTACGCCTGGGCCTCAGCCTGTCACTCCCGGACCGGCGTCGGCCCCCCCTCGTTGCACATGGCAGGAAGAAGTTGAGCAGCAAACCGAGGAGCACTTGGCTCCTTTCAGGTTGGCTGCCATGCCCGCGCGACCGAAATCCGGCCAAGGCAGGTCGCCCCCGACGCTTGCTCCGACCTTCGCTCCGCCGCCAGCTCCAACTCTGGCTCCGGCTCCGGCTCTGGCGCCTGCTCCGAAGCTTGCGCCTGTTCCACCTCGTGAACGATTCTCGAAACCTCCTCCTTCTCCTGGATTCGCATCACCGTCGTCTTTCGGCTTCCAGTCGTTGTCGATGCCTAAGTTCAGCGACCGGGCTCTACGCAAGTCTATATCTTTTAGTCATGAACCTGTGGAGAGAACGATATCTATTCCAGGGGGTTTCCCAGAAGACGATGAGCCTCTCATGTCACCTCGGGTGGAAACGATGACGAAGAACCCACTCCACGCACTGCAAGAAGTTCCTACCATGCGCTTTGTTGAGTGTCCCCCCACACCAGGCGAGAGCCTCTTCTCTCCCCGAGCAGGCATGTTCCCAAGGGATCCATTTTCTACATTTGGATCCTCGTTTGGGTCATCATTTGGATCGTTCAGTGGACCGTCAGGCATGTCAGATCCTCGAAGCCCTCCGACGCAGGGGGAAGCGCCGATCGTGCGCTCAATTGATGATTTGTTATGACGAGGATGTTCTGATAAGGTCTGGTGTTTGAATCCACCAACCGTACTGTGCTTTGGGTGAGAATCTGGCCAAGATTTTCTTTATTCACCAATCGTTTACGTTTCCCTTCGACACATAACCGGCCACTCCTCCATGACATATTTTGCACGGCCCTTTCAAGGCGTTCTGGTTACAGGATGGTATAGGACTCCTGTCTGGGACGCTTTCGAAATTGGACGTATGACGATACGCCTTCAACCTAAGTTCCCTTTGTTATCAATATCTGCCAATCGCTTCTACCGATACATATAACCTCTACCTTCATTATCTTCATTCAGCACAGCACAGCACAGCACAGCGCCCGGCGTCGATCGGTACAATCACGGAGTCAAACGACCCGGCTAGTGTAATTTAGACGATGGCCCCTCTTCGTTTCTCATATCCCACATTGTTTTCTTTGTCTTTTCTTCGTTGATTTGCGCTTGGATGGCAAAACGGATTGGCGCACGGGCAATTGGGGAAGTTGCCTTTTTTGTTTGATGCAGGCGATGAATGGAATCGTTTGCGAGGAGGAAAGGAAATTCCGTGGCAAATGGGAGGATTTACTGCCACATTTTTGGTCATGGCAGGGAGTTAGGAATTCAATGGCATTTCTACTTAGGGTGGACTAGGGATTGGTAACGTGATAAACAAATCACATGAAGTGAAATCAAAAAGATTTTCAGCTTCAACGAGGTTTTTTTTTCTTTTGGCGTGCTTGAGCACTTTATGGTGATTACTCTATCTCTGTACAATAATGATGACTTGTCTTTCCAGATCTAACAATGAAATGTTTTGAAGCTTAACCTAGTGACGCCTTGAATGTGTTTTGTGAGTGACTATTGTACAATTCAAATATTTCCCATCCTTTTCTTATTCAGTCTACTCTATTCTGTTCCTGAATGCTGTGCCTTTTTATTTTTTTTATTTTTTCATAACTTCTTCTTCTCACCTTGAGCCGCCTTCTTTGCCGCCTCCTTGGCAATCTTCTCCTGACGTGCAATACCTGCCTCAACACCAATGCCACCGAAAACGAGAGCAACACCTAGCCACTGCATCTGCGTGAGGCGGTGACCAAAGGCAACGACGGATAGGATCATGGTGAACATCTTGCGAGTGACAGTAACCGTGACGAGAAGCACGGATGAGAATGTTGATAGGGTGTAGACTAGAATCAATACGTGTTAGCAGCTGGGAACAGATGTAATTGACATGTACATGGAAGGAAAGCTTCTTACAAATAAAGACTTGGCCAACGGCGCCGCATGCGGCAAAGCCCAAGACATCCTTCCACACGGCGGGGTACCGGCTCATGAACTCGAGGGCAGCCTTGAGTTCACCAGCATTGCCAGCGACGTCCATTCCGAGCCAGTCGCCAAGACCGGTGGCCACAAGCCAAGGGCTCACAATCAGATAGGCGCCGGTGACAAGGGTGCTCATCATGTTGTTTGCGCACATCATCTGGGGGCCTGAGTAGGGGCGGAACGACTGAAAGATGTAGTCCTGGGTGCTGTTGGTCAGGCCATCGAAGAGAAGGTTGATGCCGAGGAGGAGCAGGCCCCAGGCGGTGCTGGCATCATCTGAGCGCACCGATTGCTTCTTCTTCTTCTTGCCAGAGTGCAGCGTGAAGACTGCCACGCCCATGGTGACGGCGGCCACGACAAGGTACTTGTACAGGGGGTAGCGGCGGCGGAAGATGGTGATGTGCAGAAACATGACGGGCAGCAGCTTGCAGCTCTTGGCAAGGAGGAAGGTGATGTAGTCGATGTGTGCGAGACTGGCGTAGCCGAACGGACTGGCGAGACTGCTGGTGATGGCGACCAGCGCAAGGGGACCGAGAATGCGCCGCGAGGGGATGATGGGAGGCACGGGGGCGCCTGAGGGCTTCGACATGACAAGATAGACAGCTCCAACTGTCGCGGCAAATATGGACTGGATCGTGTTCAGGAAGACGGGAAAGTGCCAGACTTCAGGTGCGTCGGTCGAGCCGTAGGGCGTCGTCGTGAGCTTTTCTTGAAGGTAGGCCCAGGTCAAGCTGTCAAGGGATGGTGGTTAGCGCATGCGGTTCTTGATCGCGTCGCAAAGTCTCTCCAATCCGCGAGACTTGAACATCCTTTGCGCGACTTGCGCGACCATTGCGATCCAATATTTATGTAACTTACAAGGAAGCATAGATGCCAGCGACGGCGATAATCAGCTGCACCACGCCCGCTTCTGGCTTCTCCTGCGCGACCACGGCCTTTTCCTCGACGGCCTTGCCGTTGGCACTTTTCCCCTTGCCATTGGAATCCTCCCAGGTAGCGGTCGTCTTGTTAAAGTACTCGGATGAGGCCTCGCGCCTAATGGCAGGTTGTTTTGTTCGTGCCATTGTTGTCGTTCAGGTCAGGGATTGAGGAGGAGCGAAAGTATAAGGTAGTAAAAGAAGTGAGCCCAGAAGAAACGAAAACAAGATATTATGGTGGGCTTAGCACCGAAAAGGGAGCGTAGAGAAAAAGAGCGAACGGGATCTAATCGCGTTTATAATTTTTCAGCTGTCATGATGAAACTTGATGACAGTTGGCTTCAATCATCAAGGGACATAAAGGGACGCGGAAGGCTAACGGCCGAATGACGCCCCCACCTAGCTGCGCCACACACGGCATGATACTACTGTGGCGGCGAGCATTGTGCTCACCTTGGTTCTCTCATGAAAGGGAGAAATTACTTGGCTAAATCTTGAGCATCTCAGTTTTCATCTTCAAAATAATTGCTTCAGAGATGGTGAGAAGATGCTCATACAATTTTCCCGCGGGTTTCGCGCATCTAGAGGTGCCGCTCTTATGGAACTACATGGTGGGAAATTGGTGGGTCTGAGTTGGGGCTTCACAAGCTGTACATCACCAGATCAAACGACCAATGCCTAGATATTTTGTATTTTTGTGGCACTTCGCTCCAAGCTAGATACATTCCCAGCCAGCCATCTGCTTCGATATCTGAATTCGACCTTTCAGGGCATAGCATGGGTTTGGTAGGGCAGGGAACAAGAATCAAGGGGAGTAAGTTGGTGGGAATAAGGGGATGAGGGGTATGTAAGAGCAATACGCGTGTCGAGATTACGTGAATGGTAACGTCGGGCGGCGCAAGGGTCGCGAAGAGGTGCCAAGCCCAGAGATTGCAAGAGAGGGAGAGAGAGACGGGTGTGCGAGGGTAAAGGGAAAGTAAGGTGTCGCGAGGATGGAGTTGTGATTCAAGGAAGAGATCGTGATGTGCCCTTCGAGGACTCTGAAGGAATGCACCACCCTGAACGAGACCAGCTCTTTTTGGTGTTTTTCGTCATTAAGCCACGGCCATCTCGGTCATTGCCGATATGGCGCCATCAGTCGTTAGAAAGAGTACTGTGTCATGTTGTGGAGCCATGAAACGGTAGCTCCGACGTGAGAAGGAAGGTGCCGCGAGTGTTCGGTGAGGAGATGTTGATACAGACGATATGGTGCGTTGACAGAAAAGCCAGTGAGTCGCGCACGCCACTGAAGAGAATGACAATTCAGTCAATCTTGAGGGCGTGGGTGAATTGATACTAAGAAGCAAGGCGATGAGGTTGGCGATGACCAAAACTTCAACGGACAATTCGTGCCAACGCTGTTTGTTTGGATAGGAATAAGAAGGAGAGCAGCTAGGAAAAGAGAAACGGTGTTGATGTGATGCTTTTCGGAGGAGGTGAGGAGGAAATAGGGGATGTTTGTCATTACGTCGTCTGATATCGTCCCCGAAGAAACAGGAGCCTCGCGGCAAGTCAGATCTGGAACTGCCAGGTCATTTTTGCCAAACCCGACCTCAGCAAGTCGCAAGGTATACGCAAAGCAAAACTCAACGTAAGTGTCGGGTATTTGGTCATGCAATTACTCGGGCTCCTGGAGCTGGCTTCGGCGCATCTTCTCTGCCTCAAGGTTCTCGTACAGGAGGAACAGAGCGGATTCATTGGCCTTGGCTGTGCCCATAATGGTGAACATGCGCTCGCCTGTCTCATCATGAGGTGCCTAAATTCAAATTGCGCATTAGCTTTCGGGCCATTCTTGCACCACGTTTGCGATTGTGAGATGTGAGAATTGCTCACCTTAGCAATAGAAATACGGGCGCCAGAGGTCTTGCGGATCTCGCTAATCTTGCTACCAGCGCGTCCAATTATACAACCAACCATGTCGGCGGGAATGCTGATGTTCTGTGTCTGGATTTCTTCGCCGTTCTCGTCGTGGGTGGGAGGACCTCGGAGGGCTGCGTCAGAGTCAGAGCGACGATTGTAGGGCCGTGAGCTACCGTTGCTGAAGTCGGCACCATTGCCGGTTCGCATGACGCGAGGGCTTCCGTAGTCGCTTCTGTTCGAACTGGCGTTGTATCCACCACCAACACCGCCACTGCTGCTGATACTTCCCCCACCAGTAGTAGTTTGGGTGCGAACGACAGGGTTGTAAAGAACAGTTCCGGTGCCACGCTGCCAATCGTCAACCAAACACTTGCAGATTTCCCAGACGGCTCGCTGAATGCCCTCGGGAGTGCCCTGGACCTCGACTATTCGTTCGGTGGACTGGGGCAGCATCTCCTTCTGAGCAACCATGCGAACACCTGAAGCGTCCTGGATGTGCTTGATCTTTAGGCCTTGTCTTCCAATGATGGTTCCCATTTGGTTGTGCGAAATGAGGAGCTTGATGGCTTTACAAAATAATTGTTAGCAACCGGCGCCACTTGAAGGATTCTAGATTTGAACATACGATGGGTTCCGTTATTCTGAACGATGCCACCCATACCCATGGCTGGGGCGCCCTCGAGAAGCGCACGAGCGACGATGGCATAGGCGCGGGAGATGGCATCGCAACCGCCGGTGATGGTCAGGACACGATCATGAACGCCCTGGACCACCTTGCTGACGCCAGCCTTGACGCCGGTCTCATCTCTGAGATCAGCGACGTTTTTGCCGCCCTTGCCAATAATGACACCTGCTTCCTTGGAGGACACAATAGCGCGAAGAGTGAGCTGGGCTTGGGCGTACTCCTCGTCCGTCTTAGGGGCGGGTTCGCCGTCGGGTCCAAGGCGATCCTCCATGCGAAGCTGATCCATGGGGTCGAGGAGGTCGTTGCCGTTGGGGGAGAGGGTATCCTGAGGGGCAGACATGGTTACGAGTTGGTGCGAGGTTGGGAGGGGTGGGGGTGAGGAAGTTGTGCGGCGGAGCGTAGGTAAGAGGTGAGGAAGAGCCGGGCTGAAGTTCAAAAGCCCGTGGGAAACCTATTGATTTGTTAGATCTGTGGATGTATGCAGTGACGGGTCGTTTAGTCGACACGCGATCAAGTGTCTCGGGCAGCCAGAGTCCAATGCAGCTTGCAACTAGAACGAAGCCGAGAAGCGCGCAAACCAAACGCACGAGAGCGACGCCGAAAAGTCAAAGCGCAACGGTTGGCAAAAACAAAAAGGATAGAATAGAGGCAGAAGCAGTTACTGACCTGGACGTCGACGCTGGGAAAGGCGAAGGCGCAAGAGGATTTGAGGGGAGCTCGGAAGTGGTGTTGGTGTGGGTTGTGGTTTTTTTTTTACCCTGCGGTCGTGTTCGCGAGTATGGCGGGGTTAGAGGGTCGCGAGCGCTGTTGGCGAAGGGAAGCGACGGCGGGACACGCTGTGTGCGGGAGGCGAATAAGGCCGGCTGGAAGGCGGGGGAGCAGAAGAGCTGAGGTTGTGGGTTGAGCTGGAGAAGGGAGGTTCGGAAGGAGGAGGAGGGAGAGGAAGACGGGAGGAGGAGGGGATGCGCGTAAGTGAGGAGTTGGGAGAAAGACAGGAGAGGATGGAGGTTGGAGAGAAGAAGATGGTAAGGTGAGGTGAGTAGAAAGCAGAGAGTGCAGAAGAGGGCGGGAGTAGAGAATGGACCACCCACAAGCCCCAGCCAGCGAGAGAGGCCCAGTGAGGATGGAGGGGGAGAGAGCAAAGGAGGGGCCAAAGAGGGACGGGATGCTATGGCCACCTGCGCTACTTGGAGGTACCTGCTTGCGCTGGGCAGAGGAGGTACTGCCTTGTACATCCCACCAACAGCGCAAAGCAATGCAGACAAAAGAACCTGTTGGCGGCAACACCCAGGTGTGCCTGCCTGTGAGGCCCGGTATCAGGTACGTAACTGCTGTTTCTCGTACGGCTCCGCTGCGCAGGTAGCGATTACATTGTTCACCTCGTCTTGCCAGGTCTCCGCCTCCACCCGCGCATCCCACTTGCCGATATCACACACACAAGCATGTACTAAGCGCCTTGAGAAGCGATATGCCGGCTTCCACAGGTACAACTCCAGTCGACCTTTGATAAGGCAAGCGGGTGGATATTTCTCTAGTGAGGCGCTGAGGGTCTCATAGAAATTTTACATTGGCTTATTCTCAGCTCAACTCAACATGTCAATCATGCTGTGATTGACATCGCAATGGCCTGCTTGCCGCAAACAAAGGCGGGGAATGTCCACACCTTGCTTCAGTAACCGCGTTGAACCCTGGTCAGCGCCAGGTACCTGTTTGTACTGCGAGGCGAGGTACCACCGTGTATGGGGCACACACAGCCGTTGTGTTAGCAAGCAAGCCAGGTCCAAAACAGGAACCAAAGACACTTCCATGACCACCTCGCCGTGCTCAACCTTGTCTTTACTAAGTGTAACGACATCCGGCGGTTTGCGCTTTCTGCCTATTACAGCCCGCTTGGGGATGTACCTACATATCAGTACCCGAATGGAAAGCATAAATACGCACTTTATTGCTCTGGATAGCTACTAATAGCCCAAGCTACCAGGTAAGCAACGTGAGCTGTGGCAAAGAATGTTAACAAGGCAGAGTGAGGCGCGCTGGAATCGCTGGGTTTGAGGGCGTGCATCCTCTGAATGTGTCCTGTTTACAAGGGCCAACGGCTATACTACCATGTTGTTCGATGCCCTGACCTTTTATTTGCATCGCGCAGCCACTGATAGCTTTCGAAGTAGTGAAAGATGAATCGGGGTTGAGATTTGAGAAAACGACTACCAACTGGAGCTGTTCGCCTCGTTGTCTTCGTACCGCCAATCCTTGACACAATTCCTGTGTGCAGTACAACCCCGGTAGAAGCATAAGGTAAGCAAGAGTGAGGAATAGTTGTCCCATCGTGGACCCATCATTCCGGTCGAGCCGACCCTCTGCTGTCTGTCTCTTCGTCTCAAGTTGGCCAAGCCAACCTCTACCGGCCAATGCGGCCCCGAGCACCCTACGTACATGGATGGTTGGGTGGATGTGGCTCTGAGGGTGGCGCCGCCCCCGCACAGGCGCCAGGGGATCCTGCTGGCTCGCCGGATGGCCTGTCGAGGAGTACGTATCACGCCTGACCCTCTTCTGACATCGCTCAGGTTGTTGCTGCCAGTGCCGTGGGTTGTACCAGTGCGTCGCAACCGGTCGGTATTTGGTTCTCGGTGTGAGTGGGCATGCATGGGCAAGCGCCCATGTTCGGCAAAACAAGCGACGGAGCAGGAGACCCCGCCTGGGAGACTCCGTCCCCCTTCGTCGCACTTCTTCGAAGCATTGCCATGGGTTTCATAAGTCCAGCTGCGATTGCTGCGGTTCTCCACCGCGACTGAAGTGGTTTACGAGGGCCGTTTCTGACACTTGGCGGGGCCAGCCCAAGCCAGCCCTGACAGAAAACATGGCACACGTTGATAGGCATAAGCCAAAAGAATCAGTGGGAATAAACAAACTAAAGTCCAAACCCAGCAATCGCTATACTAGGTTATTTGTTTTCTTGCAAATTCTTATTTACGTTATCGCAATGTTGCTTTACACAAGGGTTGTAATGTGCCATGAGGTACAATCCAACTCTTGAATGATTGTCATAAAGGTACTTTCCCAATACGGTCACATAAGTTGGCCTGGTCAAAATAAGAACTATTTCTAAAGCAAAAATAATCCTAAAATAAGAACCTAAGAAAGAATCCTAAGGAGAATAAAGTTACTTAGGTATTATTTTCTATTTATTTGAGCAAAGAGTTCTCAGACCTACGTTCTTTGGCAAGGGTCCCATGCAACAAAGTGTGGCAATCTTTCAAGGTCACGCGCTTGCCAACGTCTCTTGGAAATCCCGATGTCGATCCAAGATCAGGGCTTGTGTCGCTAATGGCCCCGCGATCTCCACAGTCAATAACCTTGTCAATTAGCCGTTTGATATTGCACCGAGCTGTCCTTGAGCTTTAGGAAATCGCCTACGTGGAAATACTGCTGTGCTGCGGAAATAAAAGATTCGATGGCCGGTACCACCTTGCCCTCAAGAGATCCACGACTCCCCACTTCCACCTGCTCGGCATGGGAAGCTGGGATCGTCGACAGGGCGTTGTGCCTGGACAAGACCAATGGGGAGCTCCGTTCCAGGCCCACTGTGCGGTAGCTGTGATTACCTCGATGGTTGTCCTGCCGGAATTGCGGCAGATTACGCGCAACAAATCACACGTTACAAAGGTAGCCGTATTACTGCCGTGGCTTAGCATCCATTCAAAGGAGGCTACGCTGCGGCGAACATACTCATTTTGATTTCCATCAGTCGACTGCGCCCTGCCGTGCAACCATCCTCGCTGGCCCTATCCAATGGCTCTCGTCCTTCCTTTGCCTACAATCACACGCTGTCAGTACTCGGCATGTTTTAACTCTGTGTTATCACGCTAGCTGCATCTCCATGCCCGGTTCCCAACGTCTCCTTCACCAAGCAATGTTCTTCAACCCCCGCAGATTGGTCGCTTCGAGACCTTTCAAAGGTGGGGCAAGCTGTGGATGCTGCAGCAGTCACCTTTGGCCATGCACCTCAGCGCATCGCGATTTGGCCGGGTGGAGAGCCACGGCAGCTTTCGTCGCATCCCGAAATCCATGCCCGTGCCCACGTTGGTAGGATGCTGCGGGCCTCGCCGTTGACCTAGCTTTGTACCTTGCTTTAGCACAGGTTGCAGGGTCGAAAATACACACGGTCCCCCACCTATTGAGCTCCTGGTTGAACACCTAGCTCGAGTATCCGATATAAGCTTCACATCTCACTATTCTAAGTTGACAGCCAGGCACCGGTATCATCATTTTTTCTCTTGCCGGAAGCCTGAGAAGGGGAGGGGGGAAGGTTATCGGTTGCATGTTAGACACGCCAGACGTTGCCACTGAGCTAACGTCATCAAGTGCTCCAAGGCACAGGTATCAACTTTCAAAGTCCTGACTGCACACATATAATTTGGACATGAGTCTTGACCAGTACATACGGCCACAGCCCTCAGAAAATACTGGATCCCGTTTGCTCTCCGAGCGTCAAGCTGAGGAGCGCTTGGGTAGTAGTTGGGTCGGTGACGACCAGCGAATGCCGAGTGCTGTATGTTTTTTTGCATCTTGGTTTTTTTTTGGTTACCATTTAGATGCCAAGGTCATCATGCAAAGGTGTCTGTTGCAGTTGAAATAAGGATATTGATAAAGGGCATCTATCTACCTCCTGGTGATTTGATGTGTATCATTCTGGGTCGTTGGCGCCTAATGAACTACTCCCGGTTCCAAATGACATATTCTAGTTTTTCCTACACAACCCATGGGCATTAACTATCTGAGAGTAGCAGTATGGTGCTGGCCAAGCATTTTAACGCTGCCGTAACATCTTTTCGTGTTGTATCCAAAAGTTCTTGCACGCCTTGTGACCCCAGTGCTCAGTCCACCATTCTCCAAAGCTATCCTCGATGTCGTAATCCACCTTTGTCACTCGCTCTTCCCGTTTCAGCCCACAGATGATGCAGGCTTTTGGGGAGGTGGGGACCATCTTGGCTGTCTGAACCTGCATGGTCTCGCTAATCTCTGGGACCCGGAGCGTCGACGCCTTGCCTGTCGTCTTTGCAGCAGCTACTGCAGACCTCAACCGACCGACTTGACCTTTCCAGACAGCCACGACATCGGCGGCCTCTCGGTCCTCGCGTGCCGCTTGGGTTTTGTCTACTCCTGCAAGCTTCATACCCTTACTGCCAGCAGCGGAAATAGACATGCTCTTCGCGAGAATCTTGTCGCGATGCCAGCGCTGCTTGCGTCCTGCAATGACACGTGCTGCAGTCGCGGCGAGGAGTACATAACCCTCAAGGAAGTCGACCGCCTTAGGGTCTGAAAGTATTCGTTCTTTGATGGATGTGCTCTGGCCTGATATGGGCTTGAACAAAGCCTCTCCTGTATTAAGAAGTTCCGGAAATATGGATAGAATGACGGATGGAGGTGGAACATTGATAGGAGGAGGGGCGTCCTCGCCAAGTTCAGTGTTTGGGGACATGACGGGCTTGACGGACTTTGATGTTTTTGGTGGCTCGGGGGACTTCATTGGCTTAACGTTGTCGACCGCATCCCAGTCCCAGCTCTCAGGCGGCTTCGTCGAGTCAATATCAACCTTTTTGGTGTCGTTGACAGGGGAATCATCCCAAGCTCCCCAGCCATCGTCCTCGTCTCTGTACCTTGTATCTTGACTTTCGACAGTATCCTCAAATGTTGGCCATGCAGTGATAGGTGTCGCGGACTTGGGTTTATCATTCTGGGGATGGGGACCGGTTGGAGTCTTTATGGCCAAATCGGGAAATGGGTTCCTATCTTGAAAGCTTGGAGATTTGGGTGCTTGAGGGTAGTTCCCTGCTGTAGCACCAAAAGCCAGAGTCCCCAGAAGCTGGCTTGGCTGGCCTTTTTCTTTGGAAAGCTGGGATGTTGGAGGTGCTGGATCATCTAAGGAAAGGAGATCCATAGATGGAAGGTTGGAGGACGTTTTCACGGGAGGTGGTGCTGACTTGACTAAAGGAGCGGGAGCCACTGTGCCAGTTTCAAAATCGCCAAACTCATCATCATCGTCCTCTTCTTCGCCTTCTGGGACTTGCAACTCAAAATCTTCAGCGTCAAAGAGAATGCTTGCATCGGTTAGACCCGACTTCAGTTTAGGCTTTGGATGCGATTGTGGGGTTGTTTCATGAATTGTCGGAGGCTCTGACTTTTGTCCCGTCTGACCTCCCCAGACAGTCCCTGTTGGTTGCTGTGATGTAGGTCCAACATTTAAAAGGTTGTTTGACAATAAATCAATAGTGGAAGCCCGAACAATTCGATTTCTCACAGGCTCTTGCGCGTTGGCTCGTTGGGGGGGCGGAGCTGGAGAGGTGCCTTGCCAGTTTATGGAAGGTGAAGGGCTAATGATGGCAGGAGATTGAACTGAAGCGGAAGTCGAAGACATTGGCTCAGCCATCTCAAAGTCACCCCAGCCATCATCATCATCCTCGTTCCCTACTGAGGGCTTCGACGAGGTCACCGGAGCTGGCGGAGCTGATGGGGCTGAAAAGTTGCCCCAGGCATTTGCGTTTGCAGGCTGAGACTGGAATGTTGACCACGATTGCGTGGACTGCGATTGCTGAGGGCTTATGGTTGATGCATGGCCGGAGGTGCTGAAGAAGTCAAAGGGATCATTGCTCGGGGCTGGCTGCGACTGAGGTTGAGATTGGGCTGAAGGCGGCGGAGCGCTATTTGACAAGCTGTTAAACTCGGCAAATAGATCAGCAGACATGGTGAAGGGAGAGAGCTATCATGCTACTCGTCTCTGGGGCCAGCCACGAGGAGGACAGTTTGGATTTTGCGTGTTTGAGCTGGAGAAGTCGGGGGTATGAAAATGTGTTTGACGAGGGGCAAAGAGGCTGTTCAAGATAGGTGGGCAGCTAAGTCGAGATATGGCGAGGCTAAGGCCGGCGACCAATTCATGCGCTGGGGAGGCGATTCTGATGGCGTGGTTAGCGACAAGCCTCCCCCTGAAGGCGAGGGGCTCGGAGGATCATAGGTGCCTTGTCACCCCTCCCGGAGGGCCCCCCGGGGCCCAGGGCGGTTTTTTTTTTTTTTTTCAGCGCCTCCCCCCAGCAGCTGCGTTCCATTGACTTTGAATCCCTCCACTAAGAAGAGGTCACGGGCTGCCGAGTGCAACCGTACTAGTTGAGGCGGGACCGCCTACCCTGTTGCTGCTGGTCCGTTCACCGAAGGCCCGCATCCAATCCCGCAATCGCATCCCGCCTCCGACATCAAATTGTTGGAATCACGTCTCACCACCTCCGGCCTTGCCCACCGCTCGGTGAGAAGTTGAAAAGGGGGGCATTTGCACCGTTACATCCAGCTCCAGGACACTATGAAGTCTCTGGACGAGCTCCTGTGAGTTGCCCGCAAGATGATGGCCCATTCACGCCCAATGACATCAACAACTGACAACCTCATGCACACAGGTCGAGATGGCGGCAGACGCAGGCCCATGGCGCCAATCTCGCTGATCTACAGCGCGCCGTTAAATATAACGGCCTATCCAGCCCGTGTGTCTCGGGATGTCGATCAGTATGCTGGAAAGTGAGTGATTGCACATGCTTGTGCGAGCAACTCGCTTAGCGACGGCTGTTAATTAAGGGCAAATGTAGATGTTCTTACTCTCGAATCCGAATCCCGGCGTAAACTGGTCCCAAGTACTGGACGAAGGACGTCAACTCTACGCTGAGAAACGCCAGCACTTTCTAAATTTTATCCAACACCCAGAGGCTCTTGCTGAGTTGAACATCGACCCCCTGGCTGACGATCCGGAGGTGAGTTTCTGGGACGTCTGTCGCATGTAGGCAATCCAACTAACGGTCTCAAGTCGCCTTGGAACACTGTCAGGGAAGATGAAACGATGCGAGCCGAGATCAAGCAGGATGTTCTAAGACTTCCTGATGAGGCCTCGTATCATGAAGATCATGTCCAGAACATGATTCTTGATATTCTCTTTATTTACTGCAAACTCAACCCATCAAGGGGCGGATACCGCCAGGGCATGCACGAGCTCTTGGCACCCATGGTTTATGCCGTACAGGAAGATGCCTTGGACACCAAAACCGTTTCATCAGCCAACCTCGACGCGACCTTTGTCAAGACTCTTGATGCCAATTTCATCGAACATGACGCCTTCATTCTATTCTCTAAACTCATGGACCATGCGCAATCGTTTTACGAGATTACGGACTCCCCCCCAGGCCCAATCAAGATCCATGAGAGCTCTGCCATTGTGGAACGCAGCCAGTTTATCCATGAAGTGTGCTTGCAGAAAGTCGATCCTGAATTGGCCACTCACCTGACCAGTATTGAAATTCTCCCGCAAATCTTTCTCATGTAAGAATGATATGATCAATGAAATATTTCTATACTAACGATCTTCAAGCCGATGGATTAGGTTGCTTCTCAGTAGAGAGTTTCCATTTGAGAAATTCTTGGTTCTTTGGGACACAATTTTTGCGATAGATCCTTCTCTGGAGCTTATAGACTTTATTTGTGTCGCCATGTTAATTCGCATTCGCTGGACGTGTAAGTCACCTTTCGTCATTGTTTCGGTCAAATTCTAATGCATTTTTAGTATTGGAAGCTGATTACTCTACCTGCCTCCAACTGCTCCTCAAATACCCTGCACCAGAACCAGCTCACGGCCCTCACACCTTTGTCGACGATGCCCTCTACCTCAAAGATCATCTCACCCCTTCTGGCGGAGCCTCTCTTATCATGAAGTATACGGGAAGAATGCCAACGGTATCATCTCCTTCTGGGGCCTCTGGATCCTCGACCCCAAGCTTCAAAGGATTTAACTCCTTCCGCCAACGGGGACTCAGCTCACGGTCACCAATTCCTAACCCGTCGAAATTTATTCAGCAGCAAGGAGGTATGGAAGCTATTTTTCAAGGGGCCGCTAAGGGAGCCAAGGGTGTTTTTGAACGAGGTGAACGGCTGGGGATCAACCAAGCTGTGAGGGATGCCGTGGGCGAAATCCGCCGCAACATTCATGAAGCCCGACAAAATGCAATATCCCCAACAAGGCAGGTATTAAGCGCAGAGGCTGGGGCTCGGGGAATCATGGCCTTGGAAAGGCGTAATAAACAATTGGCAGCGATGCTTGATGAGACAATCAACAACCTCAAGGCATTGTCTGCTACAAATCTGGATGACAAAGCCAAGAGCCTAGAGTCGATTGAGATTGCAGCGGCCAAGGTACAATTCGTCAAGATATACTTGGAAGATTCATCGATGGAGGTTCCGAATTTCGATCCTCTTTTACCCGAGGATATTTCAACTGTGGAAGAACGGACAAGTGTTGAGGAACCAGCTATCAAAGCCCAACCCAATCCCGTTCCACCAGTTGCGACGGACGTCAACATTGCAGCTCTTCGGATTTCGGAGGATCCAGTATGGAAAAAGAGTGATAACTTGCTGCCACTAAGCCCTGACGCCATGGATACGACCGGCGACTCCGCACGTACAGATCCCTTGAGTACCAGATCAAGCGACAGTGTGCGGCCTGCGGCTCCAATACCAACCCGTTCCACTTTGGCGCAATCTTCGTTTTCTTGGATGCTGGAGCCAGATGACCCCAGACCTTCAAACTCGTCCTCGGCAGCGTCAAAGTCGCCACCCGCCCAACACAAGAAGCGGGTTTCCAATACTGCAAGCCGCGAGAAGAATGCCTTCTTATTTGGCGAAGTAACATCGAACACTTCCAGGCCGTCCAGTTCAGATGATATATTCGGACTAGAGCCAATTCAAAGTTGGAAAAACACATGATGCCTGCTGACGAATGAGATGACCTTCATGATCTTAGCCTTTGTTTACTTGGCTTTTTACACGGAACCCGCACATACCCGGCGCAACCCTAGAAGGTCGAGGAAATTGACGTTGCTGGTAGTCTTGAGTACATTTGTATTGCTATTTTTGTTTCAATTTAAAGTACATATTAGATGACCCAACCATGCTACTGTATCCATTCTGCGTCACTTTCCAATAATTTTTGTGTCCCACTTTCCTTTTGCTCTTGGTGAGAAGCTATCATGAAGAAACCAAGTTTCATATCTATCTTTTAAGCGGCTTTTCGCTGATCCAAAATGTCACAATGAATGAGGTGGACAAGTAAATCGAGAATAGTGCAAACGCGCCCAGAGTTGCCACCTGATAGCTGGCCCTGACTTGATCGGCAACGTGAGGTGGAAGCGTCTTGATGTAATCCAAGCTCTGACGCACTCTTTCCACAATCTCATCAGCATCCTCGCCGCTGGAGAGCCTCGAGCTCAGTTGCATCCGGAGCACTTGCTGGAGGACTGCAGAACCGGTGCTGATGCCAATGCTAGAGCCAAGTGACCGGAAAAGATACGAGCAAGCAACAACGACGGCTGTGTCCTCAACAGCGGCATTGGCGAGAAGCCCGACGAGGGTAGTGGTGATTCCTAAAGACGATTTAGCATGATGCTGACCAAAGCCCGCAGCTGTATAACTTACCAGCCCCAGCGCCCAAGGATGTTAATACGAGGCCAACCACCTCGCCGGCGGTGGATTTGAACAGCACTGACAAGGTCAAAGGCAGCATGGATAACAGAAGAATTCCGTAACCGAAAACTGTAATCCAATAGAACCTCCCTGTTCGCTTGATCCACCATCCGCCCCCGAGGGAGGCGATGACACCGGCAATCATACCCGGGACCAGCAAAGCACCACTCTGGGTGGCAGTAAGCCCCTGGACAGCCTGCAGGAACAGAGGCGCGTAGAAAATAATGGCCAGCTGGCCTCCGGCACCAAAGAAGTTTGCCAGGTAGCACGCGAACAGGCTGCGGTCAAAAATGATGTGGCCGGGAGCAAAGGGGTTCGAAGCCACTTTCATCTCGACAAAGACGAAGAGACCAAAGAGAGCCGGCGTGACGGAGAGGGAAACTACGGTGATGATATGCGACCATCCAAGGTTGGAGCCGCTGTCGAGGCCTACAAGAAGGGCAACGACGGCGGACACGAGAGTGAAGGCTCCCAGGAAATCAATCTGGCGCATTCGAGACAGCCAGTGATCGTGGGCGACGGGAGGAAGTTCTAGAACAAAGTACACAGCAATGAAGGCGACAAAGCAAAGGGGAACCTGTCCCAGGAATGACCTTTTAGACTGGTTAGCAAAGTGGATAAGATAGAATCGGGGCATCATCGGGGAGCGACTTGCCATCGCCATCCAACAGAGTCCGCCAGCAAACCACCCAGAGGTGCTCCCGTCGACGTGCCGGCGGCCCAGAGGATGTTGATGTAGCCTTGCCAAACACCACGATCACGCAACGGAACCAGGTCACTGAGCAGGATGGACACGACCGAGTTCATGCCGCCGCCGCCGACACCGGCAATGGCACGCGCGGCGCACAGCTGGCCCATGGTTTGAGCAAGGCCGCATCCCAGGCAACCGATAGCGAAGACGAGGTAAGCAAAGAGCAGACATGACTTGCGACCAAAGATGTCGCTGAGCTTCCCATACAGGGGCTGGCAGCTTGTGAGGGTGAGGAAGTAGCTGTACAGGAACCCGTGTAAGTTGGTATCCTAAAGTTTAGACAAAGGGGGTGGTTGCTGTCGGGGACTTTACGCTGTGGCGATCCAACTGGTGCTGTTGAGGGCGTTCAGCTCATTGCCAATCTTGGCATATGTGGCCACTGTAAGGAGTTGGTCAATGGCGACCATGTAGACCTAGTATAACCATCAGACCTAGCTGTTTTCATGGCAAGCAATTGATGCCTCGGTAACCTACACCAATACCCACGGCCGGGATCAGAAGATGCATCTTCTTGGCCATTGGCGACGGCGCCGGCTCATTCCCAACGGGCTGGCCATTCTCCGAGTCGCGATTGATGACATCTCGATCCGGTCGGTCCCCCAGGAGGGGAGAAGTTTCCGTCGGATGGCTCGAAGCCGTCACAGAAGCCCCGGAGCCCGGCATTGCTGGCCGATGCAAAAGCGGGGTTGGCCGATGCTGGTTGTTAAGCTAGAGCGGCGATTGGAGCTTGGAGATAGCTTGTGTTGGGGCACGAAAAAAACAATGGTAGCACGGAAGGGCAGCACGCGGGAGCTACAAGGACGACCAATTGTTAAACAAATCAAGGGCGGAAAAAAAGTCTACGGCACGGGAGGGAGTCGGAGACAATTCTGACAGCGAGAGAGGCGGTCGCTTGCCACGGCCTAGTCCCCGCAGATAACTGTAAACGCGCCCCATAAATCGACCCGTTCCTGATTGTGTCATTTGGAGAGCTAGAGACGTGCCCGTAGCACAACACTTGCTCTTATCTCATCACGATCAATTGAATTCCCATCTGCTCATGAACATGTGGGACGTACGTTTGAATTGGATGTAGAGTGTGTGTGCTTGTTTTAAGCGGGCCCAAGAGAATCAATGGCACGTGAGACAATGCAAATCCAATTGACTTGTCTGAGGAAACGTGTGGGAGGCAACCTGAGTTAATTAACGACCTAGATCCCATAAATAGGTCCGGGGGGGAGGGGGGAGGATATGTGAAATCGTGGAGACATTGGCGGGTGCATGGCCCGGGTGGACCGGTAATTATCAAGGAGACAATGCAGCAGCAGGTAGATTGTGGTGCGTTCTGTTGCTGCACAGAACCACTTGTTGTCGTGGCCCTTGGTTGGCCGGCAACGTTCAAGGGATATAGCTTGTTGCACATACAGCAGTAAGCAACCCCCTTATCAACGGCCACTGCATATGAATTGGACCAAATGATGGGGCCAACTCATCAGCGCAGCTACCCGAAAGTCATTTTCTGTTGACAGGAAAAAGAATCGTTAGAGTTTTGCTGACGTCGCCCAAAATTGGCCCCAAGCCCGGCGGATCGACCTTGTCACGGCTTGGCCGTCACCGGCTACACGTGCCCGGGCTGGGATTCCATGCTAGATCTCGGTAGACGGAGATATATCCCTTCTCCCAGGTGTGTGACTATTTTGGTGTCTGGGACTGCAGGAAAGTCATGCCCTGGGACAGTTGTGGCTTGTTGTGCGACGCGACTCACACACGTATCACGCACTATCTATTTGGCCACGAGTAAATAGCAGCCGGGCTTTGCGCAACCGTTGGGAACCCGTCCTTCTTTTTTAGCAAGCAGTATTTCGTCATTTTTGATCTGTGCACCTGTAAAGCAATTGACAAACGCGGGCTCTAAGAGCCGGATGATCTAGTTCATCCATGCTCGGGCGAGTGAAACAGCCCGTGCAGGGACCTTGCCCAGCCGTTTTCTGCTATCCCTTCTCTCGGGTTGTAGGGCTCGCGCCGCCGACAGTCTGACAGCCTTGCAAAATTATGGGACGATGGAAACTTCCCCACAATGCGACCAGGAACTTTTTCAATTTTCTCGTTTTTTTCTTTCTTTTGCTTTGGAGGCCTGTCCGGGCGATTTCATTGGAGCGCTGATTTTAGCGGGCCGCGGGTCGCGTTGGAAGGGATGGCCCTGAGGAAGCAAAGCTTGGTCCCTACCTCAGATGAATTGATGGATGAAGGTCGATCGTCGGACCGTGTGATCCATGCGACAGCACTCAGTGACACACATCCGTATCGCGCTTTTTCAACGTGTATGTGATCGGCACTTGGCCTCCATTGGCGCCGGAAAAGGGGCGGTGAAGATCCCACTGCGTACTTCGTATTCAGCCAAGTCGCGACGGGAGGCGCAACGGCAGTTGTGTGCCCAGATATCCCGACTGATGAAGATGGCGAGTCTGAACTTTTGAGACAGGAGAGGCCACACCCTTGTTAAGGTGGTGCTAGCACCACGGCATGAGATGAAAATGGGATGAGGGACCAAGGGAGAGGCAAAAAGGTTCAAGCCACGAGACAAGCTGCAAGTGGCCGACAACGTTTGGGTTACGGTTACCTCTGGGCTGGCCGTGACACGACCGGCTGCTCGGAACCGAGGCGGTACGGATACGTCACGTCACGCAAGGAACCCGAAGCACTACCTCGCCCCATATCCACAAGGGGTCCTACCATAGCAAGGTACCATCAATACGGAGACTTAAATGGACGACGAAGATGCAATTTACCCAGTGGCAGTGGGACAGCAGTGAGATCAACTTCCTTGCATGGAGCACCTCATTTTACATGCAGAAAAAAAAACATCGGCCGCCTGGGCAGATGCAGCAAGACGAAGAGGGAAAAAAAATAAAACAGAATCGATAGCGGAGTGGGCGCGCTGCAGGGCGGGTGCCAGAAGGGCAGACGAGTTCTCAGCTTGCATGGGTCCGCGATTGCCTGTTGGCAAGCAGCGCCCTGTTTCAGAAGATCGGCCTTGTCCCTGAGAGAAGGCTGCTGGAACACCCAAAGCCACAGTGGGCAATGCGCCAAGCCCCTCCATGCCCCCGCTCGCATGCTTGGTGAGGTCCCCTTCCACCCATCCCTCTCATTCGCACTTCGCCGCCCACCCCGCCGCCGCACCTCCCCTCAGGGCAACCAAGGGTGCGCAACGGGCTTTGGCTGTTAGTTTAGGTTGGTAGGCACGGCAGGCCGCACAGGGTGCCTGCGCTAGCCAAAACCCTGCTCATCGACTCGGTAGGTGCCAAGATAGGTATAGGCAGTTGATTTGGATCCCCGGCGCCTCACCTATCGTTCAAGTGTGTCATAGGTCATAGGTGCCAGGCCTGCCTGCGCCCATCCTCCCGTCCAAGTCCAAAAAAAAATCAATTTCTTGGAAACACACATTCACCCTTCTTTCTAATCACTTTCCGCAGTTTCCTTTCGCGAGGTTTCTTCCTGCGACAGCTTTCTGTTACTTCCTTCCCCTGGTTCCACAACTATTCATTCCCTCGCCTGCCTCAGATGCTGGTCCACCGTCCCCAGACCGGCGCCTGTTGATTGCGCATTACAACGCCGCCATTAACTTGTCAAGCTTGCTCACCCTGTCCTCTATTAGTCTGCAACGCATTGTGTTTCGTACCCTCACTCGCCTCAATTTGGTGGTCCCAGTCGCCTCCGACGCGTCACTGCTCACCGTTCTCATCATGTCCTCCATGCTGAGTCCCGGGTCTCTCCAGCCGCCTAAAATGGGCACTTCGCGCTGGTCCAAGGCTCTTCCTGATGTTCCGGGCATCGACCTGGATGAAATATATGACGGATACCAGGACGACCCAGAACCAGAACCTCTCTCTCCACAAGCTAAAGACCTTCCAAGGCTTCCGATTGCGCCGCCACCACCTAGGTCAACAAGCATATCCCAGGGGAAGTCCTGGAAATCGACCCTGTCTGCATTACCTCCGATAGACACCTCAGTAGGCGCCCCTCAACCTGGCCCACCACCCATGATGTCTATTCCACGTCGCCCTGTTGGGTCCTCGCGTGTACATCAACCAGCACCTCCGCCGCAGCCTCCGTCACCTGCTCAGTCGATTTTGAGTATTTTGTCGGCCTATTCGAAGCCCGATGGTGAATCACCCACCAAACCATCCGGTGATGAAGCGAGCGACACACATCAATCCGAAGACATGAATTTCCAAGCTCCACATGCCAGCTCCAGGAAGGGCATGGTTATGAGTCCCTCCACCGAGCTGAGCAGCACCCAGCTGCCACAAACACAACAACAACAGCATGTTGTACCAATTATTCCAGCCCATGCCGATATCCCACCGCCTGTCCCTTCCAAGGATCCAAAGCGCCGAGTGCCGACCTCGTCTTCCGCAAGCAGTTCTCCAATCTCAGCTTCGGATCTAAACACATCATCACCGACACGACCTCAGATTTGGCGTCGCCGTTCAGTTAAAACCGAGCGCGCGCTGGATCTTCCAGACCTGAAGCTTGTCAACAGTCACGGATCAACCGCTGCATCTGCAAATGCACCTGCACCTGCACCTGCACCTGTATCGCAAGCTGCAGCTCCGCCCGTAGCTCAGCCAATAGTGCCATCAGCTGTCCAATCAACGCAATCGTACCTTCCTCCTGGTGTCAAAGTGTCAGCCCTCACATATCAACAATCAAACTCCAACACGGTTTCTGGCAACTACGCCCCGTCTGCACCAGCCCCAGTCCAGCTTCCTATTCTCGACACGGCACCAGTTCCGTTTCCGAACAGATCCGCCTTCGCCGATTCTCCAACGATGGGCACTGGTGTCTCCAAGTTTGACAGGCTCAAGGAAAAGTTCAGTCCTCGTCTACGTCATCGCAAACCATCGGTTGATCTCTCAAGCGAATCAACCGGTCGACCAGGGGCACATCGCCCCCCCACACCAGAGTATCAGAAGCAGGATGTTAAAACACCCATCATCGATGCTTTCGTCTCGCCACTCTCACCTGCTACATCTCCGGAGCCGCCTATAGAAGTTTCCCCGGACCTCCCCAAGGACCTCCCCGAACCCCCTCACCAAGAAACCTCCAATCATGATGACGCCCAGATCCCCGCCCGTACAGTCTCATTGCGTAACCACCCAATCCAGGCCAATTCCATTACTCGCAAGGCAGTGCCGGCTCTACCGACTCAAATACCCAGCGAAACCAAACCAATTCCGGAACCAAAGGCCGTGCCAGAGCCTGTCCCGTTCATGCAGGAAGCTGAGCCACTTCCTGAGCAGAAGTTGCAAGATGTCGCGGAAGCGGAAGGCCCAGAAGACTTGTTGTCTCCGTTGCCAGGAGATGTTGGGATTCAGATATCTCCTAGCATGGAATCAATGGGAGGCCGCGCTCACCACTCTGCCGATCTTGCCACAAAGTTCCCACCGAGGGGTTCATCCGTACGATCCAATGCGTCTCGGGCAGCAGAACAGGTTCGTTATCCTCCGGCAGAACAAGACCCAAGACTCGTCCCTTCGGAATCCCAAGGATATCTTTACCGGGGCCGGGATGGAACTCTATACCCTGAGATGAAGGTCACACAAGAGCCGCATCCCCAAGCAGCTTACTTTCCCAAACAAACCGAGGACGCTGCCCCGGATTTCACTGTTTTCAAAGCGGTTCCATTGAAGGAGTCACACCTGGATTGCTATCAGGGCCACCGAACGATGAACAGAAGGTCGAATCGAAACTACCCACTCACATGTCAATCGTGTGAAAAGCCAGACGCTGAGGATCGTTGGGTTTGCACATTTTGCCATCTACGAATCTGCGAGATGTGTTTCACAACACTGAATGAGCACCAGCGAGACCTGCGACAACTCGTCAATATCCTGAGCCACCCGATGGATCAACAATTCGGACACACAGGCCAAGTTCTACCATCTGAAATTCATGCAGGATACGGAATGGCCAATTAAGTCATGAGCCATGAGCCGTCTGCAACAATTCTTTTGAAAAATTTCTTCTCAAACCTGTTCACTTTTGCACAATCTTTTTTTTTTCCTTTTTCATGTTCGAGTATAGAAACGGTTCGCAGCACTGGATGATGGTTGTATGTATTATATGACAGGTGGGCAAAGTAAAAATGGCTGTGCGGGGAACATAGAAGGTCTTTCAGGTGCCTTTTCTTCTTTTCTTTTGTCTGTTTAACGATACCAATCTTCAGGACTCGGTGCATCAGGCTCACCGGGCCTGATCAGGAATGAGGGCCAGGTTATGTATGAGACGGAGCGAAAAATATCTAGAAAGCACGCAATTGAAATTTCTAGATTGATTATGAGAACATGCAGACTTCCAACTATCTCATCGACAGTTGTGTTTACCATTACAGGCTTGATTCCCAATCAAGAAGACATTGGATTGCATCCACATCGCCCCGAACTTTTGGTTGTTTAATGGGGCTTCTTCGCACTTACTGTCTGGGTAAAAAAAGCATGCAGGCACTCACCGCATGAACTCGTTTCATGCGGCATGACGTTGCAGGATGCGTTGAAGACAACACAGCAAATGTTGAGAATTGAGAGCACAACAGGCGCTAGCCATTGAGGATCTCTCCGACGACTGCCACGTAGTCTTATAGGATCACATGCTATATGATTGCCCAAGCTCCAAACAGCTGCCAGACAGATTTTCCATCTTTTGCCATGTTCAATTCGACAGGTACGAGGCTCCGTCCGCGGTGGGTCACCCGTCAGGGGTTACTTCCCGTCCCCACATGTGACAGGCGCCCTCCAAAGAGGAAACAAAACATGGCACATTGACGGGCGCCAACAACACAAATCGTGTATAAAAGGAATAAACAAGTATTGGCGCTAGAAGGTGAGGTGACGCCTGACCGATTCCGCCAATCAATACCAACATTCAGGCTCATTTCGGGTCTCAGTGGGTTTATCTTGCATAGGGGAATGCTGTATTAGGTACCCCGGCCTGGCCCCGTTCAAGGGCTCGAGCCTTGGAAAAAGTACTCGGCAGCTACTGACCAGCCATTACCCCAGATCTCCAACTCCCTGAAAACAAAACAAACCAAGACGGCACCATGACCATGACGTCCGTCCAACGCTCCCGGTCTCTGCGGAATCCCACGACCAGAACCACGACCGGCGCCGATGCTGCCGCGCGGAAGCAAGAAGCCGAATCGCGTCTTGGATCTCCCAGTCGCCTTCCTATCAAGCCGCTGACTCGGAGCGCCACCACCGCCTCAAGCACCTCGAGGACGCTGAGGAGCGCTGCCCCGGCGGCCAAGTCGGCCTCGACATCGACATCTAGCAGTCTCGCCCGCTCCGCTACTACGAGCGTACATGCGCGATCGTTGTCAGTCAAGCAACCACCGGCAGCGTCCCAGCAGCCCGCCAAAAGGGAGACGAGTCGCTACCCCCCGTCAACAACCACCACCAGGGCTCGGCCGGCGGTGAGACCGACATCATCGGATGGAACGCCCACTCAAACGAAACGAGCCCCGACGCACACCCGTGCTAAGAGTTCGACTACAACGACGGCGACGACCTCGCTGAGGAATACTCCGGTCTTGCGTCCGCCCTCTGGAGCGTCGACTTCGTCCACATCGTCGACAAACACACGCACCGTAACGACCCGCAAGGTTTCGGGCAGCAGCAAGCCTGCTGCCGCTCCCGCCCAAGCGCAAGCCCAACCTCGCCTGCGACCGGCCTTTACGACCCTCCAACAGCACTACTCTCCTGCCAAATCATCCGCCCCGAAGCCTCTGACCTCAAAATTCCTCGCTCCTCCGTCGCCTTCGAAGCTGCCCGCTAATGTGGCCGCGTCCGCCGAGACTAGCAAGCTTCAGACCGAGCTGCTTCAATTGCACATCCTCCACCGCGATGCTGCCGCCGTAGACGATGAGTGGAGAGCGAGCGCAAAACAAAAACTCGGTGAACGATTCGCCAAAGTTGCCGCACAAGGAGCACAGGTTGACGAGGAGGAAAAAGCCGACGTCGAGAAAGAAAATGTGCTTGCATTGAGAAGTTGGGCCGTAGGCGGTAGGGTGGAAGAGAGGATTCAGACACTAGATGCCGTGATCAACGGAGTATGGACATTGGGAGAACCTGGCGGCCGATACGCTCGCGTCATTAGACGGTTTGAACGATGGGTTGATCAAATGTGCGAGGTTGAAGACGCCCGCCGAGGCGACGGAGCGTTGCTCCAAGAGCAAGCCATCCTCTTCATCGGAGAGATTGATGCTGCATGGAAAGATGAATGCGAGGGGCTTATCCGTCGACTAGAGAATATCAGGCGACAGCTAGAGGAGCTGGGACAAGTGCCAGAGGAGGAGGGTCAAGAGCCATCGAGCCTGACGCGCATGATAAACAGCTCCCAGACACTGGTAGATGGAATGCTGCGGGAACTGAATCTAATGGAAGAAATCGAGCGCGAGGCGCTCGCAAGAGAAGAGGAGTGGATTGAGAGGATGAACCGGGACAACGGTGTGGATGATACCCCTGGAGCTGGTGCTGTTTGGCGAGTTGTTTAATGAACTGGGAGTGATTTTCCCACGATTATCTATCATAACAAGGCGCAGAACATGCATGGGTTGGTTTTAATGTTTCTATAGAGCCCATAAATGTGGCAACTCCTTTTATAGTAATGAAATTGATTGCTTATTGTCACTTCTGAAAAAAAAAGAACCTACTTCTAGGCGAGTCGTTTCGTTGTCATGACATGAGGAGAGGATTAATAACAAGAGAGGAAGGAAGTTGGCTCGTGGCCCGTTAGCCTGGAATGGAAGAGGGGCGGGGGGGGGATATCAACGACAATAAAGAGGTTAATGGCAAAGAGAAGCAAAGTAAAGCAAAGAGAGGGGGAGAAAAAAAAGAGGCGCGAATCAAAGCAACGGCGAATGTAACCTCCCATTCTAAATTTCAGTGCGTTTTCATGACATTTAGTGATCAAAGCAGAAATATTTCCTCGCCTCACAACGCCCTCTAAATGGATTTCCGCATCAACTATGGTCATAAGGGTCGGGGGTCGTGAGGGGAGAAGTACAAAAGAAACGTAATAATAAGTAATGTGAACCAAACGAGAAGAGAAAAAAAGGAGAGTTGCGGGGAAGGAAAAAGGGAACCTATCCTATCTCTATGATCCATCGAATGTCGCGGCACCTTTTTTTTCAATCATCCTTTTGTGATTTTTTTTCTTTCGTCTCCTTCGGCGATCGATCATTTCCTGATTCCTGTAAGAAGCAGGAAAACTCTCAAATCTCACAAGTAGCTGGTTCCAGGTGTCCCACGTCGCCGTCACCATCTTTTTTGTTTGGTCTGCTCTCGGTTTGTCTTACACGTGAAGATTTGATCCCTCTCATTATTGGTTTCGCAGTGTGAGAGGCCTTTTCTTCCTCTATTGGCCGGGATTCGTGTTGATCAAGCTACTGTTAAGGAGATTCTTCTTCATAGGAAAGCCCTACGAGGGAAGCTAACACCCTCGACGGCGGGTTCATCGACGAACCAGCTGCAGCGCTCGCCGGTGCCTTCGTTGACGAGGGCGCAGGGGAGGCCAATGTTCTGGTCAAAGATCTGCTTCATAATCTCCTTCTTGCCGCCGCCGGTGGCAACAAAGGCAACACGCACGGCGTGGTTGACGACGGGGAGGGTCAAGGTGATGCGCTTGGGAGGAGGCTTGGGCGAATCCTCAATGGGAGCGACCCAGGCACTTGTCTCGCGCAGGAGAGGGTGGCCGGGGAAGAGGGAGCAGGTGTGGCCATCGGGGCCGCAGCCGAGAAGTAGGAGGTCGAAGATGGGAAGGCGGACAGAGTCGCGGGAAGCGAAGCTGGCGACCAGAGTGCGCTCGTACTGGTCGGCGAGCTCCTGGAGGTCGTCGAGGTGGGTCGTGTCGATGGGGTGGACTGTGGGCTGCTGGTCGGCGGGAAGCTTGTCTAGCAGCTCCGACTTGACGAGGGCGTAGTTGGAATCGGCATGGTCGAGGGCAACGGCGCGCTCGTCAGCGAAGAAGATTTCCCACTTGGCAAACTGGACGACGTCGTCGGGCCCGGACGAGGGCGCGAGGAGGGCTTGGGCGAGCGTCTTGGGGAGCGAGCCACCGGATACGGCCACCTTGAAGGCGCCGTGGCGGGCGATTCCGGCGTTTTGGCTCTGGATGACGTACGAGCGAAGAGCCGGGGCGAGGGCGTCAACGCTGGGGAAGGCGAAGAGGTTGGGTTGAGTCTTGGGCATTGTGGCTGGCGGTTTATTTGCGAAGTGTGTACAAGGTGTGGCTTAATCGATGGGAGGAAGAAGGGGGAGGAGGGAGGCGTGCTTTCTAGAAAAGTGTGGGGGCAGAGAAAAAAAAGTACAACTGGTAATGAGACGATGGATGGAAGAACTAGTTAACTGCAGATAGAGTGGACGGGAAGATTGCAGAGGTAGATGTGATGGAGGTGAGCTGGGTTTTGGAGGATTCGAGATTGGGATGGAGGGGGCGGGGTTTGATTCGATTTTGTTTTCCTTAGGCTCGGCGGGCCCAAGACTATTACTCTTACATGGCCTGCTCCTCAGCTGCCGACTCCGCTACGGGGGAATGATTAATGGCTCTCCTGTACCTATCGTCGTGAATCACATACAAGGTACCCCCGAGGTTCGGGCATTTTGGCCTCACCCGCGAGAGCGGGACCCAGAAGATTCCAAGGACCCAGGACATTGGAGCATGAGGCGGGTGGGTTTTAGAAAAATTTTAACCTCTCACCGCGGAGGCCGAGTAAAACAATTTGCGATGGCAATGTTCTTTTTTCAATCCCGTGCTCTGGTGACAATGTAGCGAATAGAAAACTGGAAAAAGAAAAGAACAGTTGCCCAAGCATGCTGCTGTATAGACCAAGCGCCGCTGAGAAGACCGGCGAGGCTCGGTTGCACCGGGGGATCGGTGAGGGCGGACCCGAGGAACAAGCACAGCCGGAATTCCCCAGAAGTCAGAGGTGAGGAAATAAAAGGAAGAAATCTCGCGACGGGCGCAGGGTGAGCGCAAGTGGCGTGGAGTCATGATGCTTGTTGGGTGTAAATGCAATGATGCGCTTCCATGGGATCCATTCACGGCCCCAGGAAACCATGTTTTTTTTCTTTTCTTTTTTTTTGCCTTTTCAACCGTGCGCCCACACCCGAACAAACGAGCGAGATTTTAGGAAGAAAGTGAGATGCTGGCTTTTCGTCATGACACGGGCCTATAGTCACTTGATCGTCATGAGCTACGGCAGTTACTTTTTCCCTTCTGTATTTGTCATGAGGATTGATGACCCGTAGATTAGAGATGAAGAAATTTGGAGTTTCCTTCCAATTTTTTTTTTTCGTTTCCCTCCCGGCTTGATTTCTGTGAGATGATGGTTGGGATGGAGGGGCACCATGTCGGACGGCCCAGATCAGGTTGCAGTGACGCAACATTGGCCGGGCAGCTCAATCTGATCCGACATGGGCGCCCATTCAATTCATTGGGGGCGTACCCTGGGGCTGGGAGGACCTTTCGATGTCGACATGCACGATCACGATGCTGAACCTTTCGTTGGTCTATTGTATCATCTCAACATTCAGACTTGCTGCTGGACTCGAGACAACGTACATAATGTACATGGACCTCGCTGGGCCCCGCCGCGCGGGCTGGCTGCTGCTAACTGCTACCTAAGTGCGTGCTACTGACGGGCGCTTTCTCTTGGCGGCACGTCATGACGTAGTGGGTTGTTTCTCGCACCTGCCAGCCAAATAACGGGGAGGGGTTGTATTTAGCGGGACAGCGGATTGGAGCGTAGGCGACCCCTCCTTCCTCCCGCAAACCCCACCATGGCAACCCCTCCATTCCCACCCAGACATTTCCCACACTCGCCCGTTGCGCCTGGCCAAATATCTTCTGCTCTGACTTAATATTTCTCGCTAACCCTCCCCTCCCCCCAACCTCGCCTTTGGGGGCCGGTGGCCTTCCCCGGATCCTGGTTCTGGCCATATTTGGCGCCCTTGCCGGGCACGACGAGCCAGAGAATCAGCCTGCACATGTGCAAATAGTGCCTGCCCCGTGATCTGCCGCTAATGCCAATCGCCATGCCCATGATGCATCCGGCTGCTACCAGTACCGCTCTTGGACACGCATGGTAACGCTCTGCCATCCTTGACGATAGCCTCGCCGTCGCAGCCAGAGCAGCAGTGACGTGTTGCCTTGTTATCATCCCGGGCCGATTAAACGCGCACCAATGAGCGGTCCCAGGCCTGGAATTTGCTCGGCATTGCACATGCTATTTGCATGAGAAGGAAGCATGTCGACGCGCGCGCGCCTCCCGTGCAAGCCGTTGATGAAAATTAAACTAGCGTCCGGTCAGATTCCGACGCCGTCTCACCAAATGTCGTTTATGGCAATGAACGTCGCCCTAGTCCCCTTTGCATACGACTTCACCTGGCGGACAATTTTCAGACCCTGATCTCCAGGCTGTTTCCTAGAAGTGGTCAAGATCTGGATTAAAAAGGGAAGAATGAATCAAGGCCCGATGGAGTCCAAATTCCCACTAGTCTGTTCAGTGTGGAGGTCTAGAAAGTTGACTGGACCCTAGAAAATCAACCACCCCCGTTGGTGTATAGTAGCGCGAAAAAAAAAAAAAAATCCCACCTTACCTAACAGCAGCTTCCTCTGTGAAGGTTCCATCCATCACAACCTTCCAGGAGCTCTGAGATGATATTTCCACTTTGGCCCTGTCCTTGGTATCGACAGAAAAGACTTGGGTAACTGTGACACTGGGTCCCGAAAAACAACTCATTCCCGGGAAGTCCTCCGTTTGGCTACCCCTCTTATCACACTTTATTCATCTTGTCTTGCTGGCATTTGCGCATCGCAAATGTCCATTATCACCCAAAACAACCCGATACTAAGCTAGTCACTGTTACATCCAGGCTTGGCTCTGCTCTTTTGGTTCGTCGTCGGAAACAAACTCACCTCTGGTTGCCCAATCCATACATGGGCCACACCTTCAAGGTCTTCGGTTCCCGCACATCCCAATAACAGCACGTTTCTCGACCACGGGAAACGACTGCACCACGGTTCCAGTACCCGGGAAGAGCTTCTCTTTTGCCGTGTCACAATCACCCTGCGGGTATTTGAAAAATCACGAAGCCTGTGCCCCCAAAGATAAAACCGCGGGTTTATTAATCCTGATATAACCCCAACCCTTGTTTGGGGGGTTGATGATTAGTCGAGCAGCAGGGACTGAACATGGATCAGCCAGCCCAGCACAAGGAACTGCTTGACCGCCGGTCGCAGTTGACCGAGAGTCTCTCTGAGTCGCCCTATGATTTGATTCTCTACCTGGAGCGAGCTGTTGTCCATGCGGACTTGGGATATCCTGATCTAGCAGCTAGTGACGCATATCGCGCGCTCCTCCTTGCTGACGAAGTTCGGAGTGAAGGCTTCGAGTTTCATGAACAGGCCCTGGAGTCCATTGAGAAACACGTTGGTGTTACTTTGCCGAAAGTCCTGCACCATGATGACATTTCGGAGGATAAGATCCAGAATCCAAGTGGAGAAGCAGAAGGAGAAAACGATGATACCCAGCGTCTCGCCATCCTGGGCTCCATCCGCGCATATCGGATCCTTTCCATAAGCCTACTACGCTGCGGGTGCCTGCAAAGTGCTGCCAACTTTTGCATGCGTGGTCTTGAGCTATCCCCCCAGAACAAGGGACTGCTACATACCAAGGACAACATCACTACCGTTGCCCGACGGAGGTTGCGCCGCGATGATGTGGATATTGCCACCGCAGACCTTCCGGACCGTGGCCTAGTCCGCCGCGAGGTGTATCCGTGGAATGACCACGAGCCCGACCGGTTCGCTCCTGAGTCGCTTGATGAGCTGAACCTACACTTGAAGGACATGGCACCCAAATGTGCCGTCCAAGTTGCGGTTCTCCCCGTACTTCTCGAGGGGGTGAACAATACGGACGACTATGAAACAATTCCTACTTGTAAGCAGCTGGGAGTATTTGCCCAAGAAGATATTGAACCTGGAGAAGCAGTGCTCAAGGAGTACTCCCTTCTCACTGCCAACAACCGCCTCAAGGATCAGTTGTGCGACGCCTGTAGTTGCGATCTGCCGGCATTGGGCAGTGAAAACGAACCTATAAGTTGCGCCGAGTGCTACGATACCGTCTTTTGCACCCAATACTGCCATGACCAGGCTCAAGAGCGATATCATCCTTCAGTGTGCGAGAAGGATGTCGATGACATCGCCAAAGATCCGGATGCTTTCGAGGCTGACGATACTCTCTATCTTCTTCTTTTGTCACGAGTGTTAGCCATGGCAGCCCACGAAGAAATCCACCCCCTTGATGTTCGAGATGTCAAATACATCTGGGGCGACTTTGCTCCCTCCAAAACCAAGGACATCAAGGTTTCTCCCACGGCTGATCCCCCATCAGAGTGGACGCTCCCCTTCTCTTTCAAGTACAACATCGAGACACCGTTGCACATCCTCGAGAAGATGGATATCGACATGTACTCTACGCTCGCCGAATATGACCTTTGGGTCCTGAACACGCTTTGCGCAAAGTTCCGGGGCACCGCCTCCGCCCGCAAGAGCCTTCGAGATGGACGGCCTGACGTGGCTGCCGTTCACCCGTACTGGTGTCTGGCTAACCACGATTGCGATCCCAACGTTACCTGGGAATGGGGTGGCCGTATGGTCCTCGAGGCCCGTCGCGAGCGCGTAGTTGGTGGGCGCCCTGGCGGTATCAAGAAGGGCGAAGAGATCCTCAACCACTACTGCGACGTCAACCTCCCCGTGCAGCAGCGCAGGGAGTGGGCGGCCGGAAGTCTTGGTGGCTGGTGCATGTGCAAGCGGTGCCGGGATGAGGCCGCCGCGGAAGAGAAAGCCGCGGAAGAAAAAGGAGCTGATGCTTGAGTGGGAGTTTGACGGTTTGTTGCATGGCGCATGTGTTTGAGAGGGGTCAACAAATAGACAAAAGTGATATTTTATGGCACGAAAAATGATGAACCAGAGGTTTTTTCCTTTCTTTTTTTCATTTACTTTATTTTTTTCGCAAATGATAAAGCTTGTATAAATGTAATGATACTCAAACGCCTTAACAAGCAAAGCCAAGCAGTCCTAACCTGGCGATATTGCATTTGATACGCCAACTATACAACAAAGTATGATGAAGTGTAACCCTTTCCCATTTCCCCAAACGATTCAACAACAGACGCTAGATCCGCAACACCACAGCGACAGCTTCTTACCTAGGCTGCTCTGGTAGCGGCCTCGGCCCCACGATTTGTCTGCGGCCGGCACCGATGCCCTGGGTCCCCTTGTTTTGGCTGTCGCCACCAGTGAAGCCGGACCACTGGCCGACATCCCATCGACCGCCGATGCCGCCACCAATGCCGTCTACACCATCGCCGCTGCGAACAGCAGCAGCCGTCTCCTTTTGTGCCTCTTCCCACTCCTGCTGGCGCTGGCGCTCCATCTCCATCTCGCGCTCCAGAAGCGACTTGGACGCCCAGCCGGCCGCTTTAGTCTTAACCTGACTTTGAGCGCGTCGTTGGTCTTCGGCATCGCGTTCCGCGGTAGCATCCAGCTCACGCGTGTAGGTCTGGTGGAGTGGTGATCGAGCTGGCGCAGGGTTGGCCGCAAGGAATCGATCGGTTCGGTTTGCTGGGGAGGGCTTCGGCGGTGGCGTGGGTGCGACAGACTTGGGTGCGACAAGCTTGGGTGTGACTGGCTTAGACACATATGTCATAGGGTCGGGTAGCGGGCGGCCACCAGTGGTGTGTGTGTTGGCTTGGGGAGCAGCATTGGGCTCAGGAAGGGGGCGAGGAGACCTGGGAGGGACAATGATGGCCTCACCCTGTTCTGCGTCGCGCTGCTGGGGGGACTTGGTGCTCAGCACTTCGCGGTCATTTCTCGACCAGGAGTCCTGGCGACTTGGAGGGCTTGCCAGTCTGCTCCTAGATCTGAGCCTGGGCTTGCCATCAGCTCCGCGCCCGGGTCTGGATCTGGACCTGGACTTTCCGTTGCGTCCACCAGGTCGCCCGGATCTCTCCTGGCGCTCTCGCTCGTACTCCTCCTCTCGTTGCCGTGCGAGCTCGAGCTGCTTCTCTAGCTGCTCGATCCTGCTCTTATATTCGTCCTCAGCACTGTCCTTTGACGAGGCTTCCTCTGCCTGGTATTGGCTCAGGTATTGTCCACGCAGTTTGCCATCTGGTCGTGATCGTGCGCGTTTTCGCTCCTCTTCAATGCGGGCCTGTGCATCCTCTTCTTCCTTGCGTCGCTTCTCCTCAGTTAGCTTCCACTGGCGCTCTTCTTCTTCCCATCGTCGCTTCTCGTCCGCCGCATCACGTCGTTCTTTTTCACGCAATCGCTGGGCTTCTTCCTCCCATCTCCTTTCTTCTTGTAGGCGAGCCCGGTCTTCTTCAGCGGCTCGTTGGCGCTCATCCTCTTCAGCTTCAAGTCGAAGGCGCTCTTCCTCGGCTTCCTGCTCTTTCCGCCGACGTTCTTTGTCGGCAAGAGTTGGGACACGAGGACCGGCGCTTGTGATCTGACGTCGTCCACCAAAGGCAATGCCAAGATTTCCTTGGCTTGCACCTCCCATATATCCATACTGTGCAATGTTCCAGGCCGGCGCGGTTGAGCTCTCGTGCTCCTTCTTGCTCCAGCTGGTAACAGGCTTTGGCGATGCGGTCTGCGCCCGCGGGCTCTTAGTTGGGCTCCAACGTCCTGAGCCGGAGTCTCCGGTTCTGTGGGGAACGGCAGCGGCATAGTTCGCCGACGAGGTGTTGCTGGTGACGGAGCCCCCGCGGTCGCGGGATAATGGGGATTTGGGGCCTGTGCCTTGAGGGCTGAGCGTATCTGATCGAGTCTTGGGACCAATAGCTGAGGGAAAGTTTCTTGGGTTCGCGGCATTGGCAGCTCTGCTGAAAGCGCCCAGGCACTGTAGGACCTGGGCCGGGTCTTTCTGCTCAAACAGGTCGACGGTGAGGAAGGTGTCGTGTTGCTGGAGGTTGAGAGGTGGCGCTTGGCAGACACGCAAGAATAGTGAAATGTTTTCCATCTGAACGAACGGCATGGCAGACTGCTTAAATCGGAGGCCGGGGGGAGGGATGGCGAGATTTGCGAGCCTGTCAGGAGAGGTCAGCGCGATGGTCAGAGTGAGAGAGCATGCAAGGCACTCACTTGCAAAGAGCAACACCGTCCTTGAGGGCATCAAGGAGGTCTGGTGATGGTAGGCGCTCGCCGAGAGTGCCCTCGATCCATGAGTGAACCTCCTTTGCGGCGGCGGGTGTGTATTTTTCGAGGCGCATCTTGCGCAAGTCCTTGTCTAGGGACGTCACAGACGCCATTGTGTACGAGGGTGGTGAGCGGGAGACTCAGGGCGGGTTATTCGCGTCGATGTCGAAGGCGTTAAGAGTGTTTTTTGCTTGATGCGATGGGAAATAAGGCCTTATGCGCCGGGACTTGCGGCGAGATCGATCGAATGGCTCGGCCAGGCAGATGGCTCGGCGCGGTGCGGTGCGGTGCGGTGCAAGGAGGGGTGGTGGACGAGTCGGAGGCAGCAGAGGATCCCGGCTTTGAGCGCTTTGCCTAAGCAGGATTGATCCTGGCAGCGGTGATCGGCGCGGTGGTCACGGCGCAAGATGGATCGCGCGACCGGTGGGAGGGACAATGTGGAGTTATTTGGCGAAACGAGAAAATAAATAGAGGACAAGAGAGGAGGGAAAGGGAAGAGAGTTGTACGTAGTGCAACGGCCAGGAAGATGTATTTCGTAAGTTGGGTACGCCGCTCCCCACGCCCGCCCAACCAAAGCCGCTGCCGAGAGGTCCGCCTGCTCTGCTCAGGTACGGAATGACGTGGATCGGGGTGGCTGGTGGTGATTTAGGTGGCGCAGTGGATGCCCAAAGTGCATGCATATGCTCAAATAGAGTGCGTGTGTGTGGCAGAAACGAAACGTGTGGCTCGTTCGTACCCACACAAAAAAGATGTGGCTGGTGGCTGGTGCTGGTGGTGGGGCCCCTTGTGCTGCTTTGTGTTGCGGGCAGCGGCGGACACAATCTTGACCTCATCCGCAGATCAAGTCGAGGTCGCCCCTCCCGAACGAAACCCGCGGGCGAACAAACCGACGGCAAACCCTCGCAATGCCTCCCAAAAACATCGGCCCCATTTCCCAGGCCTGGTACAGGTGGAAGGCCCTCCGCCTGCCCTGGCGGAAGCGTCTTCTTGTTGGTGAGTCGCCCGTCCGCACCGCAATGGCTCTCGCTCCTCCAGCCCAGCAGCACCCCAAGCTGGCTAGCTAGCTAACCAGCCAAACCCCGGGTGGGTGGTCGCAGGCTACGATCTCGAAGGCAATACGTACTGGGAATTCTGCCTCGTGCGCGGAAGCAACGAGCGCTGGCGCCGCATCGTCGACTACCCCCGATCGACGCACTACTCGCAGGTCAAGGTCAGCCCGCAGTGGCACCAGTGGCTGCGCTACACCCGCCAAGATCCCCCGTCGATTGAGGAGCAGGAGCAGGATGTGGTGCGCCGGGAGAGGATAAAGCTGCTCGCCGCCGAGGCCGATGCCCGCTGGGAGGCCAAGCCCAAGGTCATGGAGGCGCCCGAGGACACGGCGCGAAGGCTGGCGCCTGTGGAAGAAGACGTCGTTCCGCAGCAGTCAACGACTCGGCGGCGCGCCGCTGCTCCTCGCGCCAAGCCTGAACAAGACGAGGTTGAAAACCCGGAGGATCCTTGGGCCAAGGCAAAGGCTCAGGGCCCAAGTGAAAGCTGGCAGCCGGAAGCTTGGGACCCGGCGGCAGTGAAAAAGCGATGAAAAGGAAAGCTGCAGGGCGGACGGGATTCCGTACGCGCTTCCTATCTAACCGCTCACTTGTACTCTATGAGATTACTCAACAAAGTTGTCATCTCACTTGTAACGATACTGTACACAAAAAGAAAAGATATTTTGGAGGAAAAATTAGGACGCCCAAGGGAGGTTTACCCAAGGGTCACGGTCATCATTCATTACGGCGTAAGAAATCTATGTACAAGATAGTCTATGTGGAAGTGGTTATTATACAGACAGAATGTATCAAGTCCAAGCCGATCCAAACCAAGCCAAACCAACGCCGGGTTTCCCATCCTACCCCTCCATCTCCTCCGTGTCCTCCATTCCCTCTAGTTCGTCTAATACCTCTAGTAGTGCCTCGATTCTTTGGCCCGAATTCACCAAGACTTCATGCGCCAACTCGTCTGTTGCGTCCCCCATCCTTGCTTTCCCAGTTCGCCTTTTCTTGACCTTTGCCTCTCGCGCTTTGACACCCTTCATAGCGGCTTCCGCAAAACTCGGCGTGTACTCGAGCATGTCCAGGTTCCAAAGCAGCTGAATGGAGCTTTCGACGACAAGAGACAACTTGGCATTGTCGTCCATCGCCACCGTGTTCGCAGGGTTGGGTATGTAGCAGTGCTCCAACATGGGTGTCGACAAAGATCCTTCGGCATCCCCTTCCGGGTCAACCTTGGCCGGGTCCTTATACGACGAAGGTAGAAGGATATTGAACATCTCCTTGAGAACGGTGATTTGCGCTTCGGAAATCAGAGGATTCTCACTTTGGCCAATGACATAGGTAAAAGTCTCCAGGGGCAAAAGCTTTACAGATTTCGTGTATTCCAGATATAGTTCGTGAAGCATCTTAGGCTTGCGCAACGCATGCGTTGCGGCTGACAACAGCTTGAACAGGCGCAGCCGGAAATCGATAGACTCTTGCAGGTCAGTATACTGGGTGCTAACAGCTGCCGACTTTCGCTTATCTTTCGGTTTTTGGGGGGTTGAGGGTTCTGATACGCCGGAGGAGAGTGATTCATCGTCAAAGTAGTCGCCGAATTTGTCGTTTTCGAGGTCCAGGACCTGGTCTCGCTTCCTCTTCTTGTTTCCTGGTCTGGGTCCCTTGAGTTCCTTGTCGAATACCTCGGGGAAGGCGGACGAGTACAGTTCGCTTCCGTCTGCAAAAAGTGACTTGAGGATTCCCTTGATCCCCCGCGTTGGGCCATCGTTCTGGTCCATGTACATGACCAGGATGGAGCCTTCGCGCGATTCTCGTGGCATATCATCCTCGTCCTTGCCATTTGCCGCACCTGCCTCTGTATCGATGCGCGTCCTCTCCTCCCAGTCCGCTTCCAGCACTTCCAGCATGAACTCGAGCCATAGCTTCCAGTATTCCCATCGGCGTGGGTACAGAACGGAACACTTGAAGGCCCAGCCAATGGTGGACCAGAAGTCTTGCCCGCGGGCCCACAAGCTCCCCTCGTTTGAGATTTTGCCCTTGAGCCGATCCTCATCCCCGCTCAAGTCGTCGTCGGACATGTCGCTGTCATCATCGTGGGTTTTCTGAATATGTCGCCTGGCATATCTGGAGACGGCGTGGTACTGGAAGGCCGTCCGCAGATCCGCATTGATGGGACCAACCACCTCCAGGACGGTCCGGAGATAGGCGAGGGCTTGGGTAGATACATCGAGATGTTCCTGTTTTTCGGCGCGGCTGGTGTGGAGCGGGTGGACAGCCAGCGTGCCAAGCAAGGCGAGGTGGCTCGGGGGCGGAATGGCAATGCGCTTCGGCTTCTTGTTCCGGGACGGGGTGCGATATGCGCCGGAAATGAGAATGGTGTTGAGGAGATTGATGGCAGACAAGTCTATAGAAGTCATCAGAAAAGAGCCACGGCATGAAATTGCGCGGCAACGTACAGAGCTGCTCCTCAAGGTGGATGTGGCAGTGAGCTTTCAGGTCGCGAGGCAGCTGTCGCGCATCGCGATACGGGCTCGGGTTTTCCTGGACGGGGCTGCTGGCGGCGGTGGACTTTTCGACGGACTCATCAGAGTGCGCAGCTGTCACGTACGATATCGGAGAGGACACATGTCGCGAGGACTGGGCGGTGGCCATGTCGTCCTTGGTGCTGCCCACATGAGGTCGAGGCCGGGTGAGCTGATATTAGGGTTGTTGGTTGTGGAAGCCTCTTTACGCGGTGAGGACGAGAGAGGCGCCATGGTTTGCGCGGAGCGCGCCCAGCCAATCAATATACACTATCAGGAGTACCTGCGAAGGACCTTGGCCGCGGTGGGCCTCCTGAGCTGATCCACCAGCATCTAGCGGGGCACTCGCTGCGTGCAGCATTATGACGCAAAAAACACGGTGCGTGCGTGCTAACCTGTGCACCGTGCGTGAACATGGAGGCGCAATCAGAAATAGGTCCCGCGTATGCAGAAGGGTAATGAATGTTAAAGCATTGCAGGAGTCAATAAGGGGCGTCGTTTGAACCATTTGTTAAGCCACCTGCGTTGCTTTCACAAAGTCTTACGTTTAGAAAGAAAAGAAAAAATCTCACCTGTTCATCCTCGAGCACTTGGTCCGGTCATTGTGCCGTCCTCGACGTTTCTTTGTAAGCCAGATTCTCGTTCACTCGAGCTTTAGCCTCGGGTACACAATGGCTTTCATGAGAAGCCCCGATGTCTTGATTCAGTCGCTGCTTACTTACAAAGATGTGTCACCTTCCTCGTGCACCGCTTACTGTAACAGGAAGCCGAGTTCGCTTATCGTTCGCTTACACTCGCATTGCATCAAACATGGACAAAAGCCAAGAAAATGCAGGTTTTCGCTGCCTCAATAATTCTAGAAAAGGCTTCGTCTTTCCTTTGGTTGCCAGCGAATCCGGGCTTGCAGGACTGACGCTGAAATTTGGAGTGGTGGGTGAGCATCCCGACATTTCAATGTGACAACTCAAGTGGCATGAGTTCTCATCCAAGTTTGCATTGCAAAATGATTAGGTTACTTGTTCTTTTCATCAGGAAGAAGATATATTCACAGAAAGATAGGTTGTTGAAAACTATTTGCATGCCGACTCCGTGATTTGGTTCCTGCGCTTCGTCCACATAATCTCGCTTCATGACAATTCTTGGTTGCCCTGAGAAAATCTGAAGTGTTTCACCAGGAAAAGACGGCGACATAATTTCACCCATATCGGGTCTTACCAAAACAGGAATTCATGTTTTATTAAGGAGCTAACAATTCAGCATCACCATGAATATGTAGACAATTGGCCTAGACTTGCCGTGTCATTTGCGGCTCCAAACGTTTCAAGACGAGGATGCAAGCTCATTAGCTTCATCAAGAGAAACTTAAAAAAAACCCAGATTAATTTCATTCATTTCTTCATGATCGTCAGCACTAAAACTAGTCAATCTCTATCGCTCTCATGTCATCATAAATTATCTAAAGCATCAAACACGCCACAACCCATATTAATCCACGCTCAAGCCCGTCAATCAGACCTTGGCCTCGGGAGTCGTCTCGTTCTCCTTTTTCTTCTCGTCCGCAACCAATCCATGCTCCGTCTCAAAGTCTCGGTCCAGAGTCTTGCTTGTGACACACAGGACTGACGCGACAAGCGCCACCGAAGCAACAACGCAGAGCACCAGCCACACAGTCTTCAGGCCCTCCACATATCCATGGATGATGGTGTCCTTCATGGCCTTCATACTCTCCGGCAGCTCCTTGACAACCTGCACCAGCGCGGATGCATCCTTTGCCCATTCGTCGGCCTTGTCTGCAAACTGAGCGCTCTTCTTGATTTGCTTCTTGAGTTCGTTTTGGAACGTGACACCGCCAACAGCCACGCCAATGGTCTGACCCAGGTTACGACAGAAGGCATAGAGTCCAGCAGCAAATGGTAGGTCCGCATTGGAAGCGCCGGCCTGGCACACAAAGGCCTGCGCAGAGTACAAGACTCCCAACCCGATACCACCTGTCAAATAAATGAGAACCCACTTCCATGTCTCGGTATTCCGCTCCAGTAGCATCATCAGACCCATGCCCAGTGGCACGAAGACCCAACCAAACCACAAGTAGGGCCTGTATAGGCCGGTCTTTGTCACCAGAAGCCCAACCACCATGGCTCCAGGGGCAACGGTTCCGGTGAAGGGCAGAAGTGCAACGCCAGCTGCGAGAGGCGAAGACCCTCTGACCTCGTGGTACAAGGGGACGTAGTAGAGAATGCACCAGGCAATAATTCCATGTATCACTGTAACAAAGTATCCAGTCACAGATGTGAGGGAGGAAAAGAGGCTGGGTCTGATGAGAGGGTCGCATCGAGAATATTTGGATGAGTTCTTCATGTGCAATGAGAAGCCGATGATGCCTGCGATACCGACCACCAGCGGCGCAGCGGTTCGGGGGCTACTCCAGTCGTACATGACACCTCCTACACTTGCGTTAGCATTTCGACCATGGTACCAATAGGTTTGGTCCTGACTTACCCCAGCTCAAGGGTATAAGAACGCTGGTCAGGGATGCAATGAATAGGAATCCGCCAAACCAATCGAACTCCTTGAGCTTTGTGCCGGCTGACTTGCCCTCCTTGCGTTGGATCCGGAGCGTCAGCGGGATAACGACATATGCGATGCCGCAGAATGGAAGGTTGATCCAGAACAACCACGGCCACGACTTTTGAACGATGGCCCCACCGACCAAGGGCCCCATGATGCTTCCAATAGTCCACGTCAGCGAGATGAAGCTGAACCATTTGCCACGCTCTCTCAGGCTGACGAGATCGGTGGCAATCACATATGTCAGGGCCACGATACCCCCGGAGCCCAGACCTTGCAGGGTGCGGCCGGCAAGGAGAGTCGCGATGTCCTTGGCAACGGCGGCAACGATGCTGCCCACGGTGAAGAAGGTCAGGGAGCCTAGAAGGGCTGGCTGGCGGCCGAAGACGTGAGAGAGGGATGCCACGGGAGGCTGGACGACGGTCGAGGCGAGGAGAAAGGCGGTTCCGCACCAGAAGGCGTCGATGGCCGAGGCTTTGATGTCTTCTGCGATTGTCTGTTCAGATGAATATTTGCGTCAGTGCAACTGACCCTCCAGACACAGATGGCTTCACTTCTTACCGGGATGGCAACACAGATGATGGTTGAATCTAGCGCAGCGATAAAGTTGACAAGGCAGAGCGTGCCAAAGGCGGCATATGTCTTCCACCCATGTTTAGGGGGAGCCTTTGGTTCATGCTCTTTGAGCTCGACGGGCTGCTCGTTACCACTCGGGTGTACCTTAGGTACATCACGCTCCCCAGAGCTGATATTTGTTTGACTCGGGTTAGTCAAGGTCAGATCAAGGCGTGAGGTTGACTCCTGCACCGATGCCTCCCCGGCATAGGGAGTTGAAAGGTTATTATTGCTCATTATGGAAGAAGCAGAACAAGTACAGGGAGGTGCAGAGAGCATGCGGCAAACAAACAAGCAAACGAGCTGCCCATTTTTCACCCTTTGGATCACCTTTATATTTCTCGCCCTTTTCAGGCTGAGCACAGCACACACAGAGATAGAGAGGGGCCGTTTACAACAAACGCCCGCCAGTTTGGCAGCCAGGCGTGGGTCCACGATATCCATCAGATTGGAACTTCCTGCAAGCGCTGATCGTGGGTCAGCGTCTTACCCAATGACGCTCACGAGCGAACGCGTTGCTGCGAGGCCCTGGGCCAAAGATTGAGGCTCAGCTGGCATGATTCCATTCGACGCTGCGGCATGGGTTCTGGCCACACCACCCAGCAGGTTGCAAGTTGGGCACCCGGGAGCTACCCACTAACACGGAGCGCCGTGAGGCTTACGGACTCGCTGTCCAGAGCACGCAAGCATGGGTTCGCGTCCCGAAATGGGTAGCCGCCTGCGTCTGCGTCTGCGTGGTCAGCCCAGATGATACCGAGCCATGAGCTTGATCGAATCAGGCCCTTCCCCCAACCCATCCCATCCCATCCACAAACCCGCCGCGCCATGCCGAAACCCTGGCAGACATGGTGCACCAGCCGCAATCTTGACGGTCTGCCCGAGGCTATTGATGCAGCCCTAACACTAGGTAGGCCCCAAAACCCTAGTAACTCGGCGATTACATTGGCTGCCAGGTGGACCGTTTCACCCACCGCTAACCTGTGTTATCTGCATCTCTTGTGTTATGACGCGGCTAGGGAGGGAATCTCCAGCCCGTCCTTTTTTTTTATTCTTTTTTTCCCTGACGTGAGCCGTATTTCCGCATTGATGAACACGTTGCGATCTTGCAATAGCCAGCTGTAATATTCGCCTAATCTAATGGAGACCTCGCTCTCTTAAATGACGTCTTTTCTATTTATCCTATCATCCCAACTTTGCTCTTTTTTAAAGAGAAAACCCAAACCGGAACGCCACCTATAACCTTAATCAGCGTTCCGCCCATATAAACCCAATGCTGCTGCTGCTATCTTTGCAGTGCTCTAATCTATGTCCAGGTATCTCAGTGTTCCATAACAGGTCAAAACAAAAAAGAAAAAGAGATAATAGACACTAAAACTATGCGTGCTGAGTTGAGATTCGATCCCAACCTTTAATTTCAAAACGCCGAGTTAAGTTAACTCGGGGTAGGTAGTGATCCTTCGGTGTGAAATTCAACCAAGTCAGCTTAAAAGGCCGTTTAGCCTATTTACTGCTCCCTCGTGATGGTGCGTCGGGTAGCGTTGCTGTGGCGTCGAGAAGCATTGCTCTGGCGGCGCTGCTTCTCGACAGCTTCGGCCTCCTCGACGGCCTGCTCCTCGGTGATAACCTCGTGCTTGGTGCGCATGCGCTGGAGCACGTTGGCAGCCTCGGCCGCAAACTCGCACTTCATGCGGATGCGCTCGCCGTACTTATAGAAGAGGAAGGGGAAGGGAACGCAAGCAACGGCCAGGAAAGCAGGAATGGAGCTGGCCCAGTGGTTGCCAAGGTCTTTGTACATGTAAGTCGTGAAGAGAGGGAAAGCGGCGCCGAATAGGGATCGAAGGACCGAGTTGGCGGCGAGTACGGAGGCTGCGAAGATGACATCTAGTAGGAGTCAGCACCTGGTCATGAAAGAGGCTTGAATTCAAGTTGGGCTTACATGAGTCGACAAGGTAGTTCATCAGCGAAAGGAATACGAGGACAAGTCCCATAGAGAAGATCGCCGAGCCAATAATGCAGACAATCCAGTGAATGTTCTCACCGTTGGTCCAAGCGAACCAGAACAGACCAACGGGAAGGAGAATAGATCCGAGAAGCGTGGGGGGGAGTCGAGCTTCGGGAGGAGCGAAACCATCAGGGGATGCAGCGGCCACGCGCATGTATCGGCGGTTGTCGAGCATGTTGTATGTGACAGCAAAGACCATTCCCACGGCAATACCGATGAAAGCCAGGCCTCCAACACCAGGGCTCCATCCGCGTCCCTGCTGGAAGACAATGGGGAACGCGGCAAAGCAGAGATACAGAGTACCGTATATGATGGCCATGTAGATGGAGGTGAGGAGGACAATAGGCTCCTTGAAAAGGAGGATCCAGGGGCGGAGCAGCGAAACCTTGAACTGAGAGGCAACAGTCATATGGGGCTTGCCTAGGTCTACCTTTGAGATGTAGACCTTGCCGGTGTGTTTGGACAAGGCCTCGGCTCTGCGTCGCAGAAGCACAGGCGCATAGGTCTCGGGGATGACAAGGATGATGACAATCCAGACAATGCCGGTGAAGATGGCCATCATGCCCTCCACCCAGCGCCAGCCTTCCTTTTCGCCCAGGAAGCCACCTGCAATAGGACCTAAAAACAAACTGTCAATATACACAAGGCTTCGTTCTTACTTGCCATCTGTGTCTGCTTACCAATAGTCGGACCAAGGAAAGGGGCCATGGCGAAGATGGAAGTGGCCATTCCTCGCTCCTTGGCATCAAACATATCCGCGATAACACCACCAGCGTTGGTCAGGGGCGAAGAACCAAAAGCACCAGCAAAGAAGCGCAGAACAATGAGCGCCGCCATGGTGGGTGCGCCGGCGGCGCCAGCGTTGAAAGCGGTGAGAGCCAGATAAGAGATGAAGAAGAGCTTCTGACGACCGTACAGCTCGGACAGTGGCGCCCACATGAGAGGGCCGATAGCGAAACCAACAACGAACATGGAGATTCCGAGAATGACAATCTCAGTCGACACGCCAAAGTCCAGCAGGATGCTTGTGAGGCCACCCGAATAGGCGGTACTGACAAAAGCAACGGCTAGGGTCGCAATGGCCTGCAGGATGGTGATGGTCCACTTCTTGGCATGCGAAAAGTTCATGGCATTACGAGGGTCGTCAGGGAGAAACTCGACCACGTACGGCGACTCCGTGGTTCCCTGGCCGGCATAGTTGTAATCGAGAACGGCTTGGCTGATACCGGCTTGGTCAAGAATGAGGTCGAAGTAGGAGGACTTGGTGTCGGGTCGTTGAGCCTCAACATCGTTACTGTTGTTTACCGTCACCGAGGACGAGGAAGCGGAGCCGGGCGACGGCATCGTGGGTGAGTCTACAGGTAGCGCGCGCGATAAGGCAATGGATGGCGTCGCGGTGTTGCACGTCGTCCCAAGTTGACGAGGACTCGACCGAGTGTATGGGGTTGCTCTCGATTCACCGGGGCACATCAAAGGGAGGGGGGATCCACGGCGAACGAGCCGAATATATATCTGCCATAACGACCGGATGCCACCCAGGGATCATTTTTCAACCAGGTCCACCCAACAAGGACGACGACGCAAACGCCGTCGTGGGTCCGTCCGCCATGCCGCGATGTGGATGCTATCGGGGTCGTTTGAAGCCCGACGCGTGCAGGGTGCGCCAATGTCTGGTTGGCAGAATAAACGGATCCGAAGCTGGCAAGGGCCGGCGCCAGATAACACAGGAGATGGGATGCGAGATACCACCAGATCGGTGCCACGGCGCGTTGGTCGAAGCGAATCCCAATCCCGATCGTCGACAAATGGACCCACGACGAGAAAAAATGATCCCACAGCGCCTCATCTCGCTCAGGCCTGCCGCTCTGCCGGGACCCTTGCGTCACCTTGCGGAAATATTCCAGACCCATGGCGTTGCATCCCGTCGGTTACCTGTGAAGTGGCTGCTAGTGGCCCAGCGAATCGAAGCCAACCAGAGAGGCCCGTCGGCCATTTGCCCTTCTGAGCTATTCCGCTGAGGGACTTCGGGTCCGATGCCCTGGCTGCGTGAACCCTGCATGCGCTGCGTAGCTTAGGGCTGCTCCTCCATTAATAAGTGGCGCCGCCACGATGCACGGCGCACTTTCTCTTTCGTCCGGGCTCGGATCCGAACGCCTCCACGGCACGAAGCTTCTTCTGCTTAAGCTTCCACTGTCTGTGTGAGAGGTGATATCCGTATGCGTCCGTCTCGTACGCTAATCGCGTCTGCGCAATCCGCCTACCTATCAAAATGCCCCAACAAGCGAACTATCGATAATAGTCTCACCACTTCTCGTCCTGCAATGTCCGAAGTCCGCTCGGTGAGCGATTACTCATAGCGCATGAGGCCCCCCAAGCTCGCAGCCAACAGCCGCAGTCTGCAGGTGCCTCGGTTCATCTCCTCGCTCCGTTTCGTTTACGGCGGCGCCGGTCGGCCGGCGTTACTACCGACTGTGGCGGACGTTGCGCCAGTCGCCTTCCACCCTCATCCCTGCCGTGTCCAGGTTAGGAAAGGCTCCCGTCCAGGGCTAAAACGGGATTCGGATTTCACGCCTCGACCAGGGTCCGACGACTATTTTTTTTTCGCTCCGTCACTGACAAATGCGGCTCACGCCAGATGGGTCATCAGGAGATATGACTCGGGGCTGCCTGGTCTCGCTAACATTTGACCATTCAACTTCAAGATGCGTTCCAGCCCCTTGGCGCACACCACCACGCTGAGGTGATTATGCAAGTAAGTCACAAAGAGGAAGTCGGGTTAGTTGATCGTGTTTGATATCTCGTCGCTTTCGCATCTGCAGCAAGAAGGTTAATCTCCAAACCCATGCCACTCGTCCTCTTCCACGTCCATGCTGGGCTCCTCTCTGCCCTTTTGATATGTCGTATCGGAGACTATCTCCGCGGCAGGTTTATCACCGCTGCCGCTGCTGCTGCTGCTATTCTTATCATCGTCATCCTCCTCTTCGCCCTCTTCGTCTTCCTCGTCCTCATCTTCGTCTTCGTCTTCGTCTTCCTCCTCTTCAGATTCATCTCTCGCATTCAGCTCAACGGGCGCCCCCGTAGACTTCAGCACTGGCATGCCAAGCATATCTCGGATGATTTTCCCATCTTCATCTCGCAAATAAGGGCCCAGATTATCGTCCGCGGTCCCAGAATCTCGGGCACCATCCCGCACGAAACCGGCGACAAAGAAACCCATGACTCCTTGGCCGTCATCCTTGTACGAGCGGATACAGGCGTCAGCTATATCCACATCGCCCCCACATGCCTCGGCTAACCCTCTGACGGGCCATTCCCTCATACCAGTAACTTGGTTGCGCCGAATCAGAACGCGCCAGTTTCTTTCTTTGGCGATATCTGATTGGAGAGCCCGCATTACCACCCTTTCGTTCTCTTGCATGTGTACAGAGCAAGTTGAGTAGGTAATCTTCTTCGCTGACGGGAAATGAAATGCATGTAAGAGCAAAGTCAGCTGGAAGGATGACAGCGCCTCCAGCCGAGCCTCGAGGTCTTTCTCGGACTTAATGATCGTCTCATTGCCGTCGTCATCAATCATGAGATTTTGGGGCTCTGGCTCGACTTGCTCATGCTTCCTCTTCCGCCCGTTTGTTTTTGAAGCCTGCGCCTTCTTCGTATCGCTGGAGGCATCCGGCAGGTGGAGCTCCGGCATTGAATCTCGTCCAACAATCCCGCTACCGGAGCAACTCGGATCCAGCAGCAGCGCTCCCACACATTTATATCTCTCTGACTGGGGATCCACCTGCAGGAAATCTTGGCCAAACCCGATGCGCGTGATGTTCTTTGAGCCCGCGGTAGTCACCATCTTCTCTAGCGTCTTCGCTCGGCGAGAGTCCTTTTCGAATGCGTAAATCGTCTGCTGTGGCGTCTCAAACTCCGGCTGGTGTTCTTTCAAGATGGCTGCCAAATGGGTGGTCTTGTTGCCAGGAGCCGAACAGGCGTCAATCAGATCCCCATCCTCGGATCTGGGATCTAAAAGATAAGCCGGAAAGCAAGATGCTTTATCCTGGAGAATAATTTTTCCCGATGTGTATGCCTCGGTCTTGGTCAGGTCGATTCCAGCTGTGATAGCAACGAGGTTTGGAACATGTGGGTCGATAAAGATATTCTTGCCCGAATTCTTAATGGCATCCTGAACAGATGTAACCCTAGTGTAGGCTGAAAATGTCGTCTCCAGCTGCTCTTCCAAGGTGCTTTTGACCGCATTCACACGAACCCACCTGGGATAGTTTGCTTCCTCTCCAGCGGATTCTCTCGCAACCTGCTCCTTCAACTCATCAAGCGATGCAGCCTTCCTCCTTAGCCGTGCTCGCGTGAATTCAGAAGAAAGCCGCCCTTTGTGCCTCTCAATAGACGCCCGCAGGCCATGGCTCTGGGGCAGAGCGATGCCCTGCTTTGCAAGCAAAAAATCATGCACCAGCAGGAGCGACAGCGGCGGCGAAAGCTATAATAGAGATTAGTAAACGGATTGAGCCCAATTCAAAGGGGGCTCTTTGGTTGGGTGTACCTTGCGCTCATGTTTGAGCAGCTCAGACTTCTCAATGACTTCCTTGAGTACTGAACTCCATTTGCAAGTCTCGATGACAAGCGCGTAGATCTGGCCGGGTGACGACTTGAGATTTTTCTTCTTGAAAACCCGCGACTTGAGACTGCCGCCGTGAGACGACGAGCCGGTCAGAAACTCGGCAGCCTCATGATAGAGCGACATCTCGAGTGTTGAGTTATTGATGAGGTCGCGAACGGGCTTCTTGTCAAGGTGAAAATTGGTGGCAGGAAGTTTGATGCAGGGATGCTGTAATTCTCCGAGGATAATCCGGCGCTGAGTAGGTGCAAAACCAGGTCCCATCCGAAGCAGAACCCCCGGGGGGGAAAAACAAATGAACAGGTAGCCGCATTACATTCATTATAAAAGCTTTCAATCAATAATAATGACCGGTTTGGAAAGCTTTGCTGGCGTTGGCTGGCTGAATGGCGGCGAGTTAAAGTGCTTCACTTGCTCTTGGATTCAAATGGACACATCCAGAAAAGGTGTATCAATCTTGAGATGATTGGAAGGTGACACTCACAGTAAGCTTCTCACTTCCTCAAGATCTCCGAAATTTTTATTATACGTGATGCCACTTTGTTGTTTTGCAATTGGTCTGGTTCACGAAGACGAGCGGTGGCTTGGTACGGCGTTGTCTACCTAGCTAGTAATTGCGTGTGAGCATCGAGGCAAAGAATTGAATGCAGAATCACATGAAAATGCATTGCTACTTAAAACGCGACGGATAGTTTCTTTCGACATAGAATCCAAAATCGGATCTGGACTGCTCGTCCCTCAACGGTATGCGTATCCGCTACTCCCTCCAACCAGACTATGAGAATCTGAGAAACCAACACGGTTTAGTTGAATAGCTTCCATTTCATCTAAATATTCCATCATTACCTCCAGCTCAAAAAATTTATCAACGTGTTGTAGCCACAGGCTTTCACTGGATAAGACGCACCTTGCCTCAACACCAAATGAAGCAGGAAAGTATATTGAAACAAGCATCTGAGTGATCGTTCTTAACGCCAGGTCGCCCTCCACATAAATCACGCACATTTGCATTCTTTAGCATAAGAAACAGTTGGAAGTTGGAAGAACAAATTGAAAATAATACGAATGCAAGGCCAAAATACTATGTAGACAAGCGTAGTTCCTTTGGATTCAAGAGGTTCATAATGATATTGGTATAAGTCCATATGGTATTGGGTATAGATCATTTTCACTCATTTAAACTCCTTCCAGGCCCTAATCTCACAGCTGGTGAGGTTCATTCCTTTCCACGGGTGGCCGCCGAGAAGCAAAAACTATGTCCCTCAAAATGTACAAGTCAAGAATCGAATATCCAACTCCCGTAACGGAGTTGCTAAGAGAACCGGTGTCCCGCTGAGATCACCTCACGCCTTTCCATCATCTCAAAGATTTCGCCAGATCTGTGCGCAAAACATTGCAAGCCACGGCCACTAAAGTGGAGAGCCCAAGTATTTATATCATTTTGCCTCCCTTAAAAGTCCCAATGTTCAAGAGAATAATCCACCAAAGTCAACCCAGCTTAGTAGCGGATCTGGCCATGAACATGTCGACGAACATGATCTCTCTTGTACCCCATCGTTTCGGCAGCAGCCTTGGCCGTGACGGTGACGGTCTCCCAAACGGTGTGAACCTTGGGTTTGCAAGTGGTAGGCTTGGCTTTGTAGCTAGAGACAAGGCTCGACTGGGAACCCGCGCTGGAATCAGAGCCGGTCTGGGCAGCAGCCGGGGGCTGCGAGTAAGTCTTGCCAGACGACGAGCCACCAGCAGCAGCCTCGGTTTCTCCAGTTGCAGCATACTGAGAAGCTGAAGAAGCTGTAGCATGGGCGGTCTCAGAGGAGCTGGCAGAGGTAGCCTGACCTCCGGAAGCCTTGCTGGTGGAGGCAGAAGAAGAGTCCTCGGAGCCTCCGCTGGAGGAGCCGCTGGAGGTGCTGTTGCCGTATTTCCATCCGCTAAGAGGGTTGTCGCCAGGAATCTTGTCCAGAGTGCCAGAAACCTTCTCGTCAACCTCAGACGTGGCGGTGCACTCTTCGGTGTTGGCGCCATAGGTCAAGCCAGGGCAGTTGTTCATGCCGGAAGTGCCAGTGTTGCAGGTGTCAATGATGTGCTGGAGGAGAGTCTCGTCCCAGCCAGCAAGGAAATCAGCGTGGTTGCTGTAGCCGGTAACATCACCGTTGGAGAAGACAAAAGGCTGGTCCTCCTTGCCCTCGTCCCAGCGGCCCTTGAACTTTTGGGTGTCCCAGTACACCTCGTAGAAGAGGTGAGGCACGTGAATGTAGCCGTCAGGGCAGTCCTGCTTGCCATTGTTGTCCGTAGGCCAGGCCATGTTCTTCTTGTGGTTGGTGAGGCCAGCGGCGGGGTTGTAGCAAGATGGGAAGTGGATGTCGGCACGGAGAGGAGAGTAGGTACCGTCGCAAGTGCGGTCAGGGAAACCAACACCCTCGCCAAGGTTGACAGAGTTACCAATTCCAGCCATGGTGCCATCTGAGTTGGCGTCCCAGGAAGGAGGGTCGTAAACGTTGTTCAGACGAGGGCAGGTCATCATAGCAGGGTTGACATCACCCTTGGAAGGGTCAAGGTTGGCCGATGCGCCAGCCTTGGGAGGGGAGCGGGTCATGGAATCACCAGAGACCATGCTCAAACCAACGGGGAACGCCTTGATCTCATCATTGGTGGCCTCGAAACTAGAGCATGCGGGTTAGAATACTGTCTCAGGTGTCCCAGGCAGCGAAGAAGATGGCGGGAACTTACAAGTAGTAGGCATTGAAGTAGTAAAGATCAACAGACTCGAACTTGCCGGTCTTGGGATCATGAAAGTAGAGAGAAGGAAACCAATAGGCACTGTTGTCGCCCTTAACTTGGGCGTTGCTGCACTTGGATTGGAGGAGGTCCTTGCCGGTAGCGGTCTTGCTGAAAGCACTGCCACCCATGATGCTGTGAACATGGGTGAAGGTTTCTCCGGGAGCAAGAATAGGGTCGACCCGGCCCTTGGACATCTCTTTTCCGTTGAAACGCAAAACGGAAAATGTTCCAGTGTCCTTGGCCATGGCGACGCCAGCCAAGGCGGCGAAAGATGTGGCGGCAGTAACCTTCATTGTGTCTGTCTGTACAACAGTGCAGTGTTGTCTGAAAGGGAAAACGGTTATGGTTCGAAAAGTGCCAAAGAATTGTTGTGGCTGTCAGCTGTCACTAGGATGGCGGCAACCGAATGAATCTAGCTCTCTTTCTCTTTCTTTGCAGAGAAGAGCGCCAGAGAGAGAGAAGTTGGAGGGTAAAACTACAGGTGATACCGGAGCACCTGCGAGGAAAACGAACGTGATGCAACCGAGTGCGTCTTAGCGAGTGTGAATCAGACCCGAGTCGACTGGTGACGGTTGGCAAACGAGAGAGAGGATGTCGAAAGAGAGAATCGAATCAAACAGACGCGGGGGCCTGCAGAAAGAAAGAAAAAAGAGCGAAGAAAAAGAGAGGACGTGCCCGGCAAGCTCTGGTGTACGAGAAGAGAAAGTAAAAAAAGGAACGAGGGTGAGGGAATGAGGAGGATTAAGAAGAGGACCGGGTTAGACGAAGACGAGAGAGGGTCTTGTGAGATGGTCGGCACTCAGGCTCTCGCGGGCAACTCGACTATGGTACCCAGACTGGGGCCTGTGTGCTGCCCTGTGTGTGTGGGCAAGTGTGGGCGCTAGCAGACTGGCACAGGCGGCCTTCTCACCAGGGGCCTGCCCTGCAAGCGCTTAGTGGTCAGGGAGATGGTTCCCATAATCGCCGCGGCGTGCCAAGTAGGCAAGATACGGAGAGCTAGATTACGGAAACAGGGGACAGCATGGTGCAGTGACGATGTTGTTTTTCTTGGCACTAGCACCCCTCGGTTACCTTCACAGATTGGAGCGATGGATCAAGGTGCCAAACGGGGGGGGGAGGGAGGGAATGAGATGCGCCTCAGGGGTCGCCAGGGCTGGAAGGTCTCTCTATGTCCGTTTCGCTGGCCTCCTGTCGAGACCACCTCGCAGGGCCTGCTGCTACCCACAGGTGCTACATTGGGCAGATAACGAACGGGTGCGAAGAGTTGGTTGGATCAGCCTAGTTTTTCGGACCCCGCCGCGCATTAAGCTGTGTTGCGCTGCGGATGGGGTATTCGTGCGTATGTCCGCGCCCATTCGTCCTCCTCTCTCGTTGGGCTGCTCGCACGCAGAGGTTGCTCAGAATCAGGTCTGTCCGGAAAAGCGGCCAGCTAGCGGATCCTCTGTACCTGCATCCATCAAACGGCATCCGCATTAGAATGGCAGATTACCTGAATAAATAAACTGTGGTTCTTTAAGCTTGTAGCCTGGAGCATGGGGCATGACATGGGACGACGGGTTTATCCCAGAGGATCCCCGTGGACCCCCAGCAGGGATCCAGCGTCTTTTGGTGCAATGGAACTCAGGAGTGGACAACCGCCGCCCGCTCTGCTGTGTCTGCAATCACTCTACCACTCTGCTGCATGTGAAGAAAGGGCTTGCAGCAGTGATGCGCTGGCTTTTTTTTTTTTTTTCTTGTCAGTGTAACCCAACCTTGAAGCACAGAGATAAAGTGAAAGGACAGGAAGGTTGGGTGGGTGAGATGTTCACGATCAGTTGTTCACGAGGCCCGTGTCGGTGCGCAATTGGACAGTGACAGATGAAAGATGTAAATAGAACATCGTATCCGGAATATTGCTGGCCTGTGGCATGACATTGGAAGATGAGGGGCTTCTCTTTTCTTGTTGCACGGCGGTCGTCTCACACAGACGAGCGGCGGGAGGAGAGCGAAATAGACGGGATAGAAGAGCCCCATTCCATTGCCGATCATGGAGATTGAAGGGCTAATCTGACGGTTTCTGCGCTGGCGGCGGCACCACCCACCCTGGGCCCCTGGGAAAGATCTGGCGCGTGCCGACAGGGCTGGAAGTCGATGGTGGTGGGGCTGCGGGCTTTTTTTCTCTTTCCTTTCCTGTCCACGACTTACACCCAAGGGCTCTCTTCACCAAGTTTCGTTTTCTGCCTGTGTTTTTTTTTTTTTTTTTTTCGTTTCGACGATTGTTTGGCCTGCTGGGCACGCATTCCCCCCGAAAGAAAACAAAATCCATGCATGGCTATCTATGCACAGGCGAAGCCAGGCTGCCGAGCAAAACAGTCAGCTTACCAGCATTTCCCGGGCGGCAAAAACGGGGTCGCGTTTCAAACAAGGCACCCATTCCTGGCGCTGGGGGGAGAGGAGGGGACTTGTTCAGCCAGCGACCGGCGGGACCCCTGGTCGAAAAGAGAAGAAAAAAGATGGATGAGGTTCCGAAGGGCGCCAAGGCAAGGCACCTTAATTAAGCTCATGCTCCCAGGCGCCGGAGCTGCCGTCATGCCAAGGATCCAGCGCCTGAGGGTGCCTGGGGGGATGCGCTCAGTGGCGCGCCCCTGGCATCAGCCCCCAGGGGCACAGCTCCTGAAACGCACTACAGGCCCAACGGCCAGCTCCACTGCCACCTGCAACCACCGTCTCCCATTGGGCCAGACGCGCGAACGGAGGCTAATGTTGGCATCGGGGCGAAGGGAGGGGGGAAGCTTGTCCAACTGGATGGTTCCATGTGTTTTTCGCCTTCGCGGGACGCAGGCCAAGCCAAACTTTCAGCCGCCATCGCTCTTTGTTCTTTGTTCTTGTTTTCTTTTTGGCCCACAGGCATCTGTCTAGTGGGAAAAAAGAAGCACGTCGGAAGGAGGGGAAACAAGTGCTTGCTTGCATCTAAATTTGGGCTCTTGTTTGTTCCTGGGCCAGACCGCACAAACATTCATGCCATGTCAATCCATCCCATTATAGCCTGCTGTGCCCCCAAATAACCATATCGCTCCTCATGCAATACCGACGCTGGCTGGCACCAGCAACTTCAACCGGGGCCCGTCGGTGCTACCCACCATGTCCATGCCCCCAACCAAGGCCCATCGGAAACTGGCTCGGGTTCGAGTCACGGCCCACTGCCGCCTTCATGGCCATCCATCTCTCACTGCCTCGACCTGGGATGCCCATTCCGCCACTCTCCGCCCAGCCCTGTTTCCTTTTCTCGCTGTGGCTGACTACCTCTTGGCATAATGACAACCCCGTGCTTTGCTCAGCTCACTGCAAGTGGGAGGAGTGCTTCGTTCAGCGTGGCTGAAGCTGAGAATCCCGACAAAGCATGTTGCGCAAATGATGAGTACTCGTAGCCCTCTCTTGGCAGCCCGTCCACCCGACAGCCAGCCAGCCAGCCAGCCAGTTTTCCCAAGACTCCATATTCCCATTCGGCCCGGCCATCGCCATGTTATACAATCCGGTTGCTGATACCCTTGTAACTCGCCTCCCAAGGCTTCGTGCAACTTCCAACCTACGTAACTGGTATCACCTCCACGGCGCCTCGCCCTCATAAAACGCATTAGATCTTTAGAAAGAGTTTAATATTGGGGTTCCCCGGTTGTCGAGACGTCTGTGGGCCTCCAGTTCGTCCACCAAGACGCGCGTCACAATTGACATCAGCGCTGGATCCCATGTCCAAGCTGGACGCACAGATGCCGCCACCAGGCGCCGTCCCGGTTGACAGAAGACCTCTTCTCTAAAAAGTGCCGGGATTTTCGAGGGAAGTGCTTAACATAAACTTCACTTTCGGTTGTTTTGATACTGACCATGGCCGCCTGTTGCCGGGGCTATCGGACGACACTTGATTCACTCGCCACTGTCATCGAAATACGGTGCGATCATGGCCCTGGATGCTGAACACATCGTATCTATGGCATTCAGAAATAAAAGGCGGCTCACCAAACTTTCAAAAGCGCGGCCTTTTTTGTTCTCCGTCCCGATGGTTTGTGCGTGGAAATCAATCGTGATAATGCATCGCAAAAAACACACCGGAGGCCAGCTCTTTGTACCGGCACAAATCTTTCATCTTCAGGAATATGTTTCCCTTGAGGGCAAAATTCAATCTGGGCAGTTGTTACCGGTCTGAAAACTCCATAACGAGGCAACGCTAGCCGGATTGCTGCCGCCAGCTTGTGTATAGGGTGGCTGCAAGATAGCACACGCCATCTTTGATCCACATCGTGAATCTGCCATACAACAATATTGCTCAGATGACCTTGTTACAGATCCATCCTGTCCAAATTCCCTGCCCTAGAATTCACTACGCTGAATCAATGTATTCGCAGGTTCAATGCTGGTGTCGTGGACGCGTTTAGCTGCTCCTTGAATCACAATCCTTCGAGCTGGTTCCACGAATACGATTGATGCACCGGACATGCGGGAAGAAGCGAACGCGGAGTTTCACATAGATTTACAGAGTCAAAGTATAAAGTCGTACTCGAGAAGAATGACGTTCTTGGTTGCTCACCGTCTGAGAATACCCAAACTGAGAACACCAGTGATTTGACACCTGTCACTCAGCATATTGGCCATTTTTGAAGAGAACACCCAGAGAGGAGGACAAAAAGAGAATCAGTTTGGTTTCCATGTTCAAGGCATCATTCCTGCCGCGGTCAAAACCACCGAATTGAATCAGCGCGATACGGTCTCACTGGAGCCTGGAGATTCGGGTTCAACAACTACCGGCCTGCAGCCAACTCGACGCCTCGAGACGCCACGAAGTTGCATTTGTAATAGTCCAGTATGTCATGACCTCGGAGCCGACTCATCCCGAGATCGCGATCGAGATCGAGGAAACTCGTCTCCAATCAGGCGGCTTCTTCTCAGTCTCGCCCGGCAACTTGATCCGTGAATGATAGTCATTGGTGTTTAGCCACTCAGTCCCCTTTGCGCACTATGCATACCTAGAGCGTGTTTACCGCCAGTTTCAACTATCCCTGGTGCCGCGTGTTTCCCGGATGGGCTTCTTACCAAGCGACATTGCTTAGGATGCACACTCCCCTATCATCTGTCAGGTCCTGGAAGAGGATTCCGTGTCTTGACGCATAAAAAAAAAACCCCCGGAACACTCGGTTGCGCTCTGCGGGACATGTTGGTTGAGGTTTCAGTCATCTTCCCGAAGGATTAATGGCCGGGCATCCCTCATGCATATGTAAACTTTAATGATCTAGCAACAAGAGCAACTCCCAACGTCCGAATCGAGGCATTGGTGACCATGCGGGAACGGAGAGAGAGGGAAAATGGTGTGAGGCGTTTTAAGAAGCAAATAATAGCCACGATTACAGGGGCTAAAACAAGCGCATGATTCAGCTCCCCAACCAATGCATTCTAATCTGCACCCGGTTCAAATGTCTCAATGCTAACCACTTGTTGCTTCCATAAACCTCGTGGCTGTACCATACTCGGTGTAGGGCGGTTTTGTTGCTTGTCTCGATTACTATTCATTACCTCTCGAACCGTAAAAGCTCCGTCATCAGATCATGCTCGAATACGGCACTCGCTGTCTGATTCACACCTCTTTCCTAGACAAACCCGCCTGGATGAGGGCGTTGGAACTGCAAGGGTGCTCTTGCATACGGCTCAGCAGTGATCGACTCTCGCGGTGTCGCATCCGGCCACCCGCCGATGTAACAGAACGGACCCCTATGGTGCAGAGGCTATCTTCTGCCAAGACATGTCCCTTTTCGCCCGAGTTTGAATCCACTGGGCTCAATTTACCCAATATGCATGGTGGCGCCGCGTTCTCGAACGGTATTTCTTGTATGCAAAGCCACGAACAATTTGCGGTATAGACTCCCGAAACCAGTGGTATTCGGAACTGGCATCGAGACCCAAAGGCACCCACGTAAATATTAAAAGATTTGATAGGTCAGTCAAAGGGGACCCTAAAAACGCATAGCCCAATGCCTTGCATCTCATGTCAAAGGATGAACGATGTCCAAGCCCTCTTTAGCGGTTCTCCGCCACCGCAAGGATGATCAACGCATGTCGCCCTCCAAACGTTCTCAGGCCATGGAAAGACCTGGCCCAAGACCAACAGGCAGCTCTCGGTTGGAAGTCTCGGGCTTACACGTGTCCATGCCGTTCGAATGCAGCTCAGCCTTCTCTCGCTTCCCTCACCAATGCAGGGCTCTTGTGGCATTTTGGCTGGTTGCTAAGGGAATTTGAGACGAGCTGCAGCTAGTCCAAGCATGGAAACGCAATAGCCACTCTAGTGGGGAGACATGACCTGCTTGATCCAAATTGTCTTAGTCCCTGGATGATGACGGCGGGTGGCTACATAAGTGAGGAGACCGGTGAACGACTGGGCGAACCAGTTGAATAAGGAATAGATCGGGGGAGAAACATGGGCGGGTGAGTGTAGTCCGCTAAGCAGATGAGTGGGCGCCCTTTTTTTTTTTTTTTGTCATGATGCATGGAGAAGGTCGATCACATCCACTTGCCTTGTTTACCTGGAATTTACAAGTTCGTGTAAACCCCGATCCCGTCACATGGGTCGTCGGAACAGCTCAGACATGTCGTGTACATGTCTACTCAATGCCTACGTCGGATCGACGATGGCGACCGTTGGATGATGTCTCGTTTGTGCGGTCCGCGAATGCCGAACTGACACCCAATCCAAGTGCTGAGACCGCTCTTCTCTCTCAAGTCGAATGAATTCCAACAGGCGGCTTCCGAAGCATACCGCCCTTGAGGCCCGACGAGCTTGTTTCTGAGAGGCTGCGTGCCGGGGTTCTGCCTGGACTGGGCGACGGCAAGGCAAGACATCCATTCCTGTTTATGTTCATTTGCAGCTTCACCTCCGTTAGTAGCCCTGAGGTCGGGTATACGCAGGTGTGGAGGCGACGCCGGCTGGTGATGATGCAGCATGATGTAGTAGCGCAGCGCAAGGGGTTCCAATCAGTCAACTTAGCTGCCCTTGTTTGCCGCGTGGCATTCCCGTGTGGGGTAGTGACGCCCAACAGCTCTCTGCCAAGCCTAAAATGCGAATTGCGCGAGGGCGCAGTGGCATCTCAGCCGTCGATTCGTTTGTGAGAATGGCCCTTTTGTGGTGGGGGAGGTGTGCGGAGGTTGAATCACACTGTTCGCTGTATGGCGCTCTGAAGCACATGGCACCGTCAGCCCCAGCGGATCGGACATTATTTGCTGGGCGACCCCCGCGTGCAAGGTCCCCATTGCGGAAACACTCGCAGCGGGAGCCTCCTTGGCGTCTTGTTGGATCGTCAACGCCTTCACCGTTTCGTAACCCCGCCCTGCCACCCTGAGAATTACAAGTCTCACCGCAACGCAGCTAGGACCGAATAGTTGAATTGACAAGTCATTTTTGGCTGAACTTAGCTCTCGTCATGCGTCATGAGCCACTGGGATACCTGTCCCTTTGCTTGTTGAATACCAGCCACCCGATATCACAGGTTGAGCCATGTGGCTGAGGAAACTGGCCCGATGATGAGGGGAAGGAGACTTACCGTTGCTCTCTTACCCCCCCCTCTTCCTCCTCCTCCTCATCTTCTCTCTTCCATCTCTTTTCAATTTAATCGTAAATCGGGGTGTTGGCATCATCTGCGCAGATGAGCGAGGGAAGAGGAAGGGAAACAAAGAAACGGCGAGCCCGAATGAGGCTGGAACCATGCTTAGGAATGCTCATGAAACAAAATCGTCTTGTAGTAATGATATTGGCCAAGGGGAAACGAGTTATCCGAGTCCTAAACTGTCTAATCCCGGGGCACAACTTTGCTTCCTCCACAAATGGGGTCCGGCGCCGTCTCCGCTGCATATCATTCGCCAAGGCCGTCAGAACTGCGTCACCGGGTGGAGGAAACAAAACCAAGCATTGTCGATGTTTCGGGGAAGAGTTGTTGCCTCCGCTTTGTCCCCTCCCGTGCCGCACCTCGCACGCAGTACATTTGGTGGTTAGGCCGGAGCCAATAGAATCCAGGCAAGATCAGTTGCGCAGCTGCAGGAGGCCCTAAAAGACAGTCTGAATGGCGAGACACGTCCGAGTCCCGCACCCACATGTTTATCACTCCTCTTTTCGAGGCAGTGATAAATGTCGTCCCATCATTTCGGGGTCTCTTCCCCACTCAAATTGTTGCCACACGAGACCTTCGCCGTCGCTTCATCAAAATGGACGATGGCATCGACAGAGCCCTCCATGTTGGCTCACTTCTTCCTTTCCGCCCTGCATGTGAACCAATTTGGCCTCTCAGATCTGACCGCCGGTACCACAGCTCTGAGACATGGCAATGAGGGAGGGGCCATGGCTTTGCGCATCGTATTTCATTGACGATACTTCCTGGGCCGTCTGCCTGCCTTATCCCGCTTTTGAAAGCCAAGTCCCGGGGCGGATCCTTCTTTTGAGTGGGGGTCTATCGAGAGTATTTTTCTCCCCACGAGTTAGCTGTCATGTTGACATGTCGTGTTTGATTGTGCCTTGGAACATGTGTGCTCGTCGAAGGACGGGAATGGAGGCCCACCTCTTACTCGCGGCCATGTCACACTAGGCCGCTGAATGCTGCTATCAGGACTATCACTTTACCACCTGCCCGGTACTGTGCCATTGTCCTGGTGTACCATCCGCCATTTCCATCCCGTTCCAGAGCACCGCCACCGTGCGCGGATAGACTCGGGAGCACGCCATCATTGTGCACAGCTGAGACACACGGTCGAATCACTCAGAAGCACACTGACAGAAGTCTAGCTCCATAACAACCCATTTTGACACGCTTTGCTGCTCAGAGATGGCTAGCAGGGTCGGAAACCGAGCCTGTTGCAGCCACCTGTGCCTATCTCATTGATCGTCGATCTCTTTGGATCGCCATCTTAGACACGACCCTTGCCCTCCACTGACACTGGGATATGCCTGCTATCAGAGCGCCCGCATGTAAGACCTGTATGCAAGTCGTTCAATTAGAAGCCTGGACGGGCGCGATCGTATGCTAAATTCGGCATGGCGACATGTGCTTGTCTTAAAAAGTTCTGTGCGCTGCAAGGATTTTGTACCTGGCAGCTGAGAGTCACTTTTTCTTCCTCTCAGTTCCATACCGGAAACGCTACGCCTTGAAGTCCAGTACCCGCCATCATCGCCGCCAGTCGGCGAGGCGCAGTGCAATTTGTAATACAGTACACTCATTTCCGCGACTTCACCGCAGACAGTGGACAATACCGAGAAATGGTTGAGCCTAGAATATCAAAGATGGTTTTCTCACTGCATCCTAGGAAGTAGGACGAGTCTTTCATCAACGTGGTGCTTTGTGCGCATAGAAGATGTGCCTTCCTTTAACAAGAATCATCAAAAGGGGTAGCTGTTGTATTTAAGAGACGTGGGTATAACAATATGCGTCAACATTTCCTGTATAGACAAAAGAAAAAGAAAAGAAAAATGACCACAAATACCAAACCAGTCCAAACCTCAGTCGCCCTTTTTCCATATGTTGCTGACATATTAACGCCATGTCCCGAGTAACTATCGCTGGGAAGCGCGCCGATACTTCTTGCCCTGAGAGGCCTCCGCTTCCCCATCCGGCTCCCCATCGCTTGAGTCCTCGATGTTGGTTGCTCTGGTTCTCAGTTTGTCGTTTCCCTTTTTAATCGAAATAATACATCCCTGCTCTTTCAATTTCTTCGTCAACTTGGTGCTGGCTTGCATACCGGGAAAATCCTTGGCGCTGTAGACAGTGAAAACTTCACTTATGGCTTCGACAAGAACCGGGAAGTGCTTAACCTCATGCGCCTTTGTCGGCTCGATCTTGACGAGACTAAACTTGAGACGAAAGGAACCAGGAGTCCGGCAAGATAGGTCAGGGAAGCAAAAAAAGCACCCCTCGACATTATGCTCATCTTTACCGACAAATGGGGCACCGACCAATGAGCCCATTAACCGTCGCTGTTGTCGATATTCTTCAGGCATGAATATTGCGTCTCGAGTCCCAGATTCATCGAGTATGGAGCAGCTCATGATGTAGTGGCAGTATCGGAGCCGCTTCTTGATGTCATCCTCGCTAAGATATGCACACTCAAGCGAAAGTTGGACAATGGGAGGCGGATCAATTACCCTTCTATCCCTCTCTCCAAAGCCACATGACCGTGCGGCATGTGGCTGCTGTCGAATCGTGAGCACGTATGTAATATCCGACTCACTCAGAGGTCTGCCTTTGGGGTTCACACCATCGCCGCTGAGTATATCGGAAATTCTCATTGGGTCTGATCTGTTTTCCGAATGGGCATCCATGGTGTTGGGGTCAGCATTTGGTGGCAACCGAGGTTGAATAGGGCGTGGTGCGAAAGCAGCATGAGCGTATTCTGGAGGAACTGGTCCTGGGATATTGTACTCTTGAGTGCGAGGCATTTGGTGAGTATGGAAAACTGGGTTAGTCCCTCTTGGATCGGAGTAAGGGTCCAGCGGGGGTCGCTCCGGTAGTTGTAGTCCATATTGCAACTGTTGACCAGAAGGCATGTCCCGACTGTGCTGAGACGTCGGCCGTCCTATCGTCAGGGGAGGGTGTGAGACCTGCTGAGTGGAAGTGGGCACATGGGCGCTTTGATATGCCACGGCAAATCTTGGATCCTGTGGAGACTGCGTCTGCGAGGGGATATGACTTCCATGCAGTCCGGGTACCGGGCTTGTTGGAGGAGGCAATCGCAGGTTCTGGGGCGGTTGATCATGGAACTGAGGAGGATGGAGAGCCGGGTCCCGAGAAGGGTAACGAGATTCGGGGACCCGAGAGGTGGGATACTGGCGGGTCATGCTGGAGTCAGCTCCTCCTGACTTCTTGCCAGACATGTCGACGGCGGTGGAGGTAGAGGACTTGGACTCTGAGCTCCACGATGGAATGACAGCCATGGGGAGATATTTGTGAAAGAAAGAAGCGTATCTTCAGATTTGGTGTCGAGTGGTAGCTCGAATCGCTTGCATCGGCTTGGCAAACTTACACGGCCCTAGAGCACCCTAGTAAGATCCAATGAGGGGGGCAGATCAAAAGAAAACACGGGAAGACCCAGCACCCGCTCCTTCCAGAGAGCCGGCGAGGGCAGGAATGGGGATGGATCCACAGGGGTGGTGTGAAGTGCCAAGTAGGGGTGTCGGCTGTCGCTGAGGCGCGTTTGACCGCAAGACAACAAGCCACAAGGGAGGGGGAGTGGTGTGAGTGGGAACGTAGGAGAAGTTGGCAGCGGGCCCAGTAAACCGGAATAAAACACCCGGTATGAGTGATTGATGACGGAGAAGGCGTTAGCGGCGAGGCAGCAAAGGGATCAAGGCCAAGAGAGGAAGTGAATCAAAGCTGGATGGGCTGGTCGAGGAAGGCGTCCGGCCATCAACTCCACATACAGCCGGATTTGGAGGAGCTTTGGTTAGCGGCGAAACAGCCTGGCCAGAAAACGGGGCGAACGGGCGTGTTGGGCGTGACTGCAACGGATGGGCGACAGCAACCGGTTCTCACGCGAGAGGCGCATTCCCTCGCCAGCTTGGAACGCGGTAGACCCGGTGGGTGGATGCAAGGACCGGACAGACGTGACAGATAGCCTTCTGGGGATAGCTGAAGGAGGGGGGAGGAAACGAGGCCCAGCGGAGGGTGTGAGACCAAAACGGCGGGATGTGACCAGCACAGCGGCTGCGTGATGGTGGATGCGAGAATGGTTGGGTGGCTAGTTCTGACCGGGAGAAAAAGAGAATGAATAAGAAAAAACCGGAAGCAAAGCAAAAAGAGGGGGAAGAGAGGAGCCGAGAAAAAGGTGCGTTGCAGAGGAATGAGATATCCGAGGTGGCGGGCGGGGCCAGAGATTGAGTGAGATGAGGGACGATTATGGATGGCGATGATGACGAAAGCTTAGTGGACGGGCGAGGCAGAAAGAAGTCGGGGAATTGTATGAACTTCCTCCCCGAGACGAGGAGAGAAGCGGGTGGTAGAGAAGCAATTGTAAAATATCGACGCGGGTTTCAACTGGAAATAACAGCCTCCATGTAAAGGGCGAGGCAGCTGCTTATGAAAAGCCGGGAGAAGATGGTGGAGAGAATTGAGACGGCAGAGCTGGCCCAGATTGCTACCTATACCTGCCAGGAGGTCAGTCGGGAGCGAACCAAGTTATCAGCGCGCAACGGTGAGAAAAAAGACGTGCAGAACGGGCAGTAGGGAGGTTGCATCTGCTTGCCTTCATCGAGGGTCGGCGGCAAGTGAACCCACCAGAGACAACATCCTCACTCATCCAAGTAGGCAACTTGGCTGGGTGCCTTCCTGCGCCAACCAACCAGCTGAGGGGTGCGGGCGTGTCGCCCATCCCTCTCTAATTAGCGAGTGGCATCAACCCGTATCCTTGCCCTTACACCTCCAACTGCGACGGCACGCCGACCACCTACATGCACATCAATGTGTGTGTGCCTGAAATATTGGCTTGCATTGATGAGCAACCTGGGGGGGGCGCAAAACCACTGCTGGGAGCCTTCACCGGCCAATTGCGCTAGCCCAGATAATAAGCTTGGCCTCGTTTATTTCCCCGATGGCTTCGCGGGTGAAAACACAAAAGTTCGCTCTCTTCCTCCCGTCAGGCAATGCGCTCAGCCATGAGAGAGTCGTCGGCATGGGTTGCTACCAAGCGAGGTAGCGAGGGTTATTCCACGGGTTGTTTCCACAAAGGATCCCTGTCACGCACACTGATTGCCAATATACCCACACCACCACGACTCCAAGACGACTTGTCAGCTATAGATCCAAATCTCCAGCAAGGTCGTCGGGCAAGCGAGCCAGAGCGTTTGCGACCCTACGCCGTGGCTATCCCTTAGCTGCTACGGAGCCCCCCGTTAGATTCGCGGGTGGCAGATTACTGAACTGAAGGGTGGGGTGGCTGTGAGCGCGGCGCCGCTCGCTACATCGACGTAGCATCCCATAGACGCACTCTTGCAGGTGATCGGTTTCCTTTTTGATAATGCTACATATGCCTGGCAGTGGACCAACTAAGTTGCTTCGCAAGGATATCACTGCGGGATGGAGGTGATTCGGGGTCGAGCAGAGGGTGGTCTTGGCGCCCGTTCCCTCGTCGACGGATCCTCATGCAGGGCAGACTGCCCCAGGCAAGCTGTAAAAGCAGCTGAGACGAATGATATGAGGCTCGGTTCGTGGAGATGGGGGCTGCTGGGCGGGTTCCAGCCATGGCGGTATTGTGACACGGCACGCTGTCGCCGTAAGACGAGGCATGGCCCCATTGATACACCAGCACGGTGCACACAAAGAGGGCAACCACCGCAGCTCGTCAAAACAGCCGACAGCTCTCGCATGTCTGTGGCCCCATGGCCTACCGCTTGATCCAACATAGCCAGACGGTCCTGGATGCAGTGTCCATGAAACCGCACGTCAGTGCTAAGTTAGCTCCCACCTTAACCGCCTCTCCCTGGGCGCCCCACTTCGCGAGACATGCACATAAGGCCTCAGATCCCATGCTACCGATCCTTTCCCAAACATCGGGTTGTCAGCTACCAACAGGCTTGACAAGCCAGCCCAATTTTGTTTCTGCTTACCAACGCAGATTCGTCATATCTACATCATGGTGCTCTCGACTTCTCGCCGCACCAACTCTGGCAATCAGCTCAGCGACCTGGCTCAATGCAATCCACAATCCCTCGGAGCCGGACGGACGGCCACACTGGCTTCACAGTCCGGGTCCGTGGCTAAGGGACGGGTGACAGATGACACCGCCGATGGCTTGCACTTCAGCTTCCTCGTAGCATCGCGCACTTACCATCTCCAACCCCGTCCTCCTCGTGACATGCCCGAGAGCGGCGGTAACCACGGTTCCATTCGCCACCAACAAACTGTACCAAATCCTCTCTCTTTCACACCCCTCCAGCAGCCTCCGATCGGCTCAAAACCAGCTGCACTTGATGATTCGAGGCCACGCACGACCGACGCGTTGCCACCCTACGAAGACGTATCGTTTCCTCTCTCCTCCAAGCTGCGGTGTGCAGTGTAGGTGCACGTTGTTGGCTCGATCCTTCCAATGAAAATGGCCGTGTTGGTCGAGTGCTCAGAAACGGGACGCGAGTCGTTGAAGCTGGAACCCTAAGCCGATTTCTACACCATCCCACCTTCACGGTTGGTGGGAGCCAACGCAACAAGGTCAATTTGAAGACTGGTCCCCATGGATTTGCCTGCCGATGGGGAAATGATTGATGGTTTGTTGGGTGCGGTCAGCTGACCATACTGCGCCTTTTGTCTCTGTTCATGTCAGGCCTCAAATATATACCACAACTTTGCTCTTTCACACTCCCGATTTACTAACCCGGACCAGCTAATAATCCGTCAGCTTTCGTCTCTTGAGTATGAGTACGCTAACGTAACCCATGCTCCCCCGGGGTTGCTCCGATTTCTAGCGTGATCGACGAGCACAGGGATAATGCCAGATTTGCGATAGACGGAGTGAGTTGTGTGTAAATCATAGATTTAGGCGCAAAACTATAACCAGAGGAATGCCTCGATGTAAGGCTGAAGATCTGATTGATGTTTAGTGCACCAAAAATCAGCCATGATCAACCCATGGCAAGATCCGGCAGGTTGCCGTGAGCTGTAGATCACTAGCGTCATTGATGCTCTCCCCTCTCTTATAACGACTACCCAAGTTACACAAGGGCGGGAGAGTGCCCACTCCTCATGGCTCATGGTTCCGATCGGCTTGAATTGATCTGGTTTTTTTTTTTTTTTTTACCCGGGGACTGACGGGCATCTAACACAACCAGTTATTATCCTGCTTTAGCACTGTTGGTCAGCCATGCAGACAGGGTCCTCACCATTGGCAATCACAAAATGCCAACTGATTAGCCCCCTCAAAACTGCCAGTCCTATTTGCCACTAAGCCAGCGAGTGGATAAAAAGACGCACCGCGCCCAAGCCTCAGCGCCATGGAGAAGCAGGCGAAGAAGAATTAGGCAAGCGGCCGACGCATGGCTCCCAAGCTCAGCCTGGAACGACTATCGACGCGGCTCGGTCCCGGCCTTCGCATCGGAGCTTACAGCTAGCCCCCCAACTAGCGCTGGGCCCAAGACGCCGATGCCTCGCGGGTGTGGTTGCGTCAGTTGGAGTGGACAAAACTGCTGCACCATGTCAGCTCCGCGACCGGGAGTCGACAAAGGGAAGCTGCGCCATGGACCCGGACCGTGGATGATGATCAGCCGGAATCAACGTGCATAGGCAGCGCTTGGTCTGACCTGCAGTTGAATCCGAGTGGTGCATCTCATTTCGTTGCCCATCATCCATGCTGACAATGCGCCCAGAGTGCGGGTCGACCTAGCCAACAGACGCTGAAGCCTCGCCCCTAGTGTCCCCCCTCTGAATACATTTCTCCCCCGTCGCTGCATAAACGAGCGATGTCTTGTTCGCAACAAGGCTGCGCTCCTGTCCCGAAGAGGATTCAACTAGCGAAGGCGTCGGTTTGCGGGAGCTAAGACACATTCTGTGATGGGCCCTGCAGGATGCAGCCGCGAGTCAACGCCACCCGACTTACACCAGCCGCTGACAGCGCAATGTCAACCTGTTGCAGCTTGATGAATGCTCTTCGTCGTACGATGACACGGCCAACAGTCCGTCCTCCTGGGCTCCCACTCAACCCCCGCTCCGGGGACGCGGCGCCGTCACATGCCAGGTCGAGGTGCAGGAACCAGGGCCTGGTATTATTCCACAATGCGCCGCGGCTTGTGCAACTGCGCGGGGGATGGTGCCGCTTCCGCGACTTTTTTTTTTTATTATCAGATTCAACTGCACTACCCCGCGACTTGGCCCGGTTGCGGTACCCGAAAGCAACCGCAGTGCCAGATGCTAACAAGTCGGTCATCTTATTCTCCGCTCAACATGACACTATCTAAGTTGCCAACGTGACAAAAAGCTCGTTGTCGCGATGCACAGAGGATTACTACGTAACCCCAATCGAGCGTAGTCTCCGATCCTTACAGCAGGATTCGACCCAAGTATAGTTGTTGCGCGAGGTTTACGCAAAAACAAGCAGACTGGTTCTTTTTGTCTTGCTCCTTTTCAGAAGTTTCCGAGTGTGAGTGATATTGTTGTGCTGATGGAATAGCACAGTCAACCTTTGATGCAGGTATATCAGGCCCATACACGAATGCGGTTTCTCATATCGGATATTTGTTGCTTTTGGGTACCAAGAGCTTGGTGTAAGAGGCACTGATATGACAGTCAGTATATAAGACATAGACCTTTTGCATCCAAGTTGATCAATCATCAAGCTGAAAGAACATGGACGATTCAAAATCAGGTTGAGGCGACAGAACCAGCCCGGCAGATCCCAGAGAGAGACATAGAAATGTGTAGGTTGTTTTTATCTGCCTGTCGCAACGGAAGGATTTGCTGAGCCGTCCCTGCGGGGGTGCCCAAGACCTGGGCCTCCAGCTACATATATCTAAATCATCCGTCGATACAACACAACGTCCTCAGGCCGTGACATACAGAATTCGCGAGATGTACTCGAGCAAACGTCATGCTATGGAAAGCTGTCAAGATCACGTCCCCAATCGTAGAGAACATGCCACTTCAAAGCATTAGTGGCCGGTGTCAAAGAAGCAGCAGGGCTTTCTTCCGATTAACCCGTGTCAGTTCGATTCGAAGCACGCACTGGGCAGGGCATATGAATCCCAACCAGAGCCCCAGAGTGTGTATGAATGAAATGATCGATCCCAAAGTTGAAGATTTAGAGACGCTAGGGGACTCAGTGTAAACCACAGCCCAAGCGGAACCGTCGTCCTGATGCCAACATGGCTCGGCCATCACGGAACCCGGGTACGATGTTGGAGAAGGCGTGTGTAGTGAATCAACGTGCGCCTTAGCTCAAGAATGTGAACTACGGGGATGGAACGACGAGAGTGTGGGTGAGGTAAGCTCCGTTTCCCAAATAGAGCGATGTGGGAGTCGTGTACCGAAATTATGCATTCACCGCAGGCGCCCGTAGACCATGGTGCTATGCGTGCGGATACACTTTTGTGCTTGACAATGGCAGTTGGAAAGTAATTGTTTGAATTTATTTTATTTCGTAAATGCAAGGGTGAGCCGTCGACTTTTCATAATAGTGTTTGTTGTTCAGCTCGACGCACAAACATGGTATACTACCGCTTGCTTCATCCCAGAGTCGCCTAACAACTGGGTTATCCCTCCCATCCTAGATGTGATCCTATAAAGTGCGCCTTATACGTCCCTGTCTCCACCGACTGCCCCGTTTTGTGAGAGGAAACAGCCCTTGTCAATCCAATTTGCTATGTAAAGACTCCAGGCGGGCTCGCTGTTTGTGATAAATGTGATTGTGCCATGACATGAAAGAAGACAGGGGGAGGGGGGAAAGTCCCCGGTTCAATATTGATTAAAACTTTGCCAAGAATAAGCTAAATTTCCGTCGCGGTCGTATCAGACATATACCACGAGAACGGGGGTACCAGAAAAGAAAAGAGTTGATGAGAAAATTGGTTGAGGGTATCAAAGTCGTGAATATATACCAAAAAAGAAAAAAAAAATATCATTTCGGAAGGAAAAGAGGAAGTGTGGGTGTAGATCTAGAATCGATCAGATCCAGATCTTTGGCGATTAAAAACGATTGTTGGAATTGTTGATGTAAGATGTGGTGGCACAAAGCCACGATGACATGGTACAGACGAGATTTATAGTAGGCCGTTGAACACTGCAGCTCCTAGCAGGGAGGTTATGACAATCATCCAAGATGGTGGAGACAGTGCGCTTGAAGACAACTCCTGCTTTGGCAAGGTACTGTTGACAAAGTCTAAGCCGCAGATTGTGTTAACCTGTTGTGCAGCAGCTTCGTAGGTGTTCGCAATGTATTGGGATCGGTCAGCTGACGCTGTGTGAAAGATGGCCATGGTCTCCTGGATACACCAAGAGCAGGCGGGGACTGTGCTTCCCGGCAGAGTGAGGTTGTAAGGAAGATAATAGAAGTAAGCGTTGGAAGCGCTTGTGCGGTTGGTGACCGCGCTGGCGTAGCAATACATGTCAGAGGTTGGATCCTGGAGGCAAGTGGCCTGGTACATCATCTCATAGGCTTTGAGACCAAGTAGGAATTGCTTGACGGTACTGTCACCGCTGTCCCATTCGCTCTTACAGTTCTCTGCAGAGGTCAGGTTGCTAGCAGCTGTATCAAAAAATTCCGTGCAGTAGGTGACATTGGCGGCACAGGTTGCGTCCAAAACACGAACCACACTGAGCAACTGTTTCTGGGCGTTGAAGAATCCTTGAGAGGTCTGGTCACGTGTCAGCATACGCGCATGAATTGGAGAGGTGCTTTCGCGAGGCACAACTGAACCATACCTGAAGCATCATGGAGAGAGGGTAGCAAGTTTTAAACGATGGATCTTTGAGAACGCCCTCAAGGAAGGTAGGACAGTTGCTATTCGTGTCACTGTCGAGATCAGAAGCAATGTTTCCGTCAAACGCTTCGGGGAGGGGCGAAGAGGTCGCATCGGCAGTCGAAGTGGCTGCAGTGACAGAAAAGGTCATGGTGGTAACCGATGCCTTGACTTTAGTTGCGCTCGTTGTCTTGGAGTGGTGCGAAACTTTTGTGGTTGTGGCATCGTCGCTTGCGGTCGTTGCGTGTTTATCGGTGCTCTCTGTCTTGTCAGAGCTTTCTTTTGAGCTATCATCCGCCCGCCTCTTCAATCCATCTCCGAGGGAAGCGTCTTGGTATCTGGCTCGTGGGATCGAGGCTTCGGCTTCGGCGAGGTTATCGACCCGGCTGATATGGGGATGTCGTGTCTCAGTCCATCGAGCCACGACCCCCGATGCGAGACAAGACAGAAGGAGGAGCAGGCAAAACGCAGGTCGAACGCGGGGCAGGCCGGAGGCGTTGGTGGTTCGAGACGAAGAAACCGTGGCAGCCATGGTAGCGAGCGACAAGACGAAAAAAGTCGCCCAACGGAAATTGCGAGTAAATGTGAGGTAGGAATGCTTTTAATCCGCATGTGCAATCGATGGCAGCTGTATGGACAGGGCGAGTGGCGAGATTGCTGCGTGTTTCACCACGATGGGCCCAGCAGACTCAAGAGCATGCGTGGTTGGCTCAGCAGGCAGTCACAGCACAGACAGCGGGTGGAATAAAAAGTAAGTGCGCAGGACAGCTCCGTCAATTACCGTGTTTTGTGTAAAGAAGCGAACCAAATTAAGTTGTCAAGGGCCTATTCGGCGGCAAAAATAGATGTCTTGCTGACCCGGCGGACGACGTTGATTGAATGAACAACAGACGTGAGATTTCGCAACGTGGCCAAGGTGATTCCAAATCCCCACGTCGAGGTCGGGTGTGATGGATCCGTCGAGACCACACAACAGTGACGAGACTTGCGACAGAGACGTGGAGGTCAACGCGAGTGATTGGCGACGGTGCTCGCGCACAAGTTGGGAGGGCCTTGGTGCAGGCGGGGATGTGTGGGTGGACTTGAGGCCCAGGTCAGACGGATGAAGTCAAACGAGTGTGATAGAGACAAAGCTAACGATTGAAGCAATTGTCTCGACGAAGAATAGAGTTGCGAACCGGCGGAGCTTGGACAGATGATCGTCGACAAGGTGAAGTCGAGATGACTGCGTACCCAGGGAGTGATCGTCAGCGGCTCTGGGCAACGGTTGCGCAAGAGAGAAAGGAGCAAAGATGAGCGCCGAGCAGGCGGATGTGTGGAGGAAATATCATTTACTCAGTCCCGGGTCCGAGAATAAGGACGCGGCTAAAGGATGGACGGCGGGAGGTGGGTTGGAGGGGGCATGGGGAAAGCAAATCGGACGCGGGTGGGCCATGCAAGCTCCAATTGCGCCACTATTCCCAAAGGAATGAGTGTTCAGAATGTGAACCAGGGGGTACAAAATCGCAGCCAGGAAATGGAAATGCGCCATCGAGGCTGGCTGGTTGGCTGGCCTGGGACCGGGCCATACCACGCACTAAGCCAGCCGGGACGGCGCAGGCCTCCATCAGCAACTAGGCTGGGATGGTGGCGGCCCGCGGCATGAGATTAGATGCCCTGTGTAATGGACGCCCAATAGTCGCTTGAGGGGATAAACAGGGGATTGCTGAAGGAGGTCGGTTGTCCTCCCCCATTGGCACGTCGCCAATGGGTTCATGGTGACGAGGATGTAGCCTTGGTTTGTCGGTCATGGTGGTCGAGGCGGTAGTTGTGGCATCTCGACCTGAACAAGAGCCTGCATCTTCTTCAAGGTGGAGCACCAACCGTTGGTACCTGACTAAAGCCATGCGCCCACGCCAGTATGGTACCCGCTACCCAGAGGAGACCGGGTACCTAGGTAGGTAGGTATGTACCTAGCAGCAAGTGAGAAGAGGCGCCCCGCTGCCATCCCTTAGTCGCAGGCCATGTCTTCAGGAAACGCGTAAAGGTGGTGCCGTAAAAAAGAGTCGGAAAAAAGAAAAACAAGGCATTCGAATCTCGATGATGTGCCTGCCTTGCTGGCCTTGTCTAGCCCAAGGACGTATATTAACCACAAGGAGGGCAGGCGTGGTGCGAGCTCCATTGTCCGGCTTGCAGTAGCGCAGCGGTTTATTGACTGGGTCGTCAGGGGTCCTGTTACCCGATTGGAGCCGTCCGTTGTTCGCCTGCATCCTTTGTCTGCAACCACGAATTGATGTGACTACTTGATCAAATAATACGACGCTGTCGATGCAGCGAAAGAAATGCCATTGAGTTGGCGTGCATCATTCACAGCCAGTCAACGGCTTGCCAATCCATCCTTCTTCCCCCACGGCAGCCTACCAAAGACTCAAATCGGCAGACCAACCTCGGATTGGTCGCCTCCGCCCTGCATCAGGAAACTCGATCCCGCTGTCACGAACGAACTAGACGCCAGAGCCGGGCAAAGCAACTTCTGCCTCCCAGACACCAGCCGGCTGCACCTACGCGCGTGTGCGCGCGTGCGTGCGTGCATGCTGTGTACATACCTGCATCCCTCTTCAACGGGGTTACACGGTTGGAAGACAGCCAACGGCATCACTACCCGATTGAGCTACCCACGCCATGGCTGCACTAGGATATCCACCTCCTCGCCGGCAGATCAAGTCGCCATAGGGACTACCCACAAGATGGCCACGTCCAAACCCCCTTGGTGCCGCCGGTGCGTCTGGTCCATGTCGTGATGTCGTAGGGCTTACTCTTGCTTGGTACAACCCGGCTCAAGCCTCGATCAGAGTTGCATTGGTGTGTGGCCAGGGATGCAATGCAGCAGTGAGAAAATTGCAGGCTTTTTCCACCTTGAATGCTCATGGGCCGTTCCCATCGGCCTGCGCGAAATACAGATTGTCGGGCAAGCCATTGTGCATGAAGGTAATAATGAAAAACAGGCGTAAGAAAAGATGGAATCCACCTCGCATAGAGACAAGATGCAACCTGCCGAAAAAAGCCTCCAATTTTCCCGGCCTCAGGTAACGCCAAGCTTTTTGAAGATGCCCGATACCAGGCTTGCTCGAATGGCAAAGGGGCGCCAGGTGAACATTACCAATCGCAGCTTGACTTATCCTTACTGGACTCAAAGTTTCGACCTTGACGCCGCCCACGTACTAAAAAAGGGAGACGTCAAATTTCGCTTATTCGGAGGAAATCAGCCACCAAGCCGGCACACTGACCAACGTCCTGGTTCTATCAGCAAGGGGTGCCCTGTTTCGATCAGGATCCCATGGTGGCCTGTTTCCCGCTGTGCAAACATTTGAACCAAGTGTTTCCTGCTCCCGCATAACTTTTGAAGCTACTTGTGTACGTCCGCGGCTCGCGATAGCCTTTCACGCCAGACATGGATCGTCGAATTGAGCCTTTCCGACCCTCGTTGATCCACCACCTCGTCGCCGTCCTCTCACCGTTTGCTCATGGTCAGATTCAGGTTGGTCCCGCTCAGCCGCGTGGCCTCTTCAAGTATTTTCCCCTCCTTCTCGCCATCTCTCGCGTACCTTGCAGCAGTGTTTCTCCATATCCACCAGCTAGTGCAAATCCACGCGCCGCCGTCGTGGCGGCGCCCAGCTCGAGCCAATGAAGCTCGAGCCTCCCCTGCCAAGATATCCATTCGTCCTCGCCCGCCGCTCGCTCTGTTGTTCGTCCTCCCCCATGCCTCAACGCTGGTCATCGCCCGACGTCCCGCTCTTCAGGCCGATAGAGCAACCACACCGGACTAGTTTCGCGCCACAGGCCTCGCCGCCGCCATTCCGTGGCCTTTGAAGCAAGACATTTCCCTTCCGCCCTTGTCTCCCGCCCTTGTCTCCCGCCTTTGTCTCTCCCTGTCCTTCTAGATCGGGCATTCGCCTTGCCTCCAGCAGCCCATTCGGGCGGGCGGGAATTCTCCGCCTAATTCTTTTCGTCTCGCCGCGCCACGCGAGACCTCCTCCATCATGATTCTTCCAATTTCCACGACATGCCGTGGCGCTCATGTCCTGCAACCACAATTCAAGGCCACGCATCACATCGAATCATCGCTTTTGCTTTACCCATGCCCTCTTCACCGCTCAACTACAATTTCTTTCTGTGGGTTTCTGAGCTCTTGACATTGGTGAGCGTGAAGCCCATGCCAAGCGTCGTTGATAATACCATTCATTGCACAGCCACCTGCTAAATTACCCATAAGTTATCTGGGTAGGAGAGTTGCCCTAGGTTTCTGCACCCTTTTCCCCTTGAAATTACTCAGCAGCTCTAGTGTTGTCAGCTCATCGTGCCCCATCTCGCTCACAAAAATTGCCTTGACGTGCAATCACTCAAACCCCTGGTCAGGTTTATTCTCCGGGGTATCTCGTTGACCCCATCGTGGTGTTGCGTGCTCCAGAGGCCCTGGTCATTTTTTACGCGTACATGCGAACTCAATATTGCGGACATTTCACATGGGCCCTAGTGCACATTTGCAAAATTGGGTTATTACTCTTGAATTTTTTTTTCTCTTCGAGTGGCGTCGAGATATTATCAAATACAAGAAATCATTACATCTGTGTAGAGATTGGCGGGATCGTCTCTTCGCCGCGGCGTTTGTATTCCGCCTGTATCTATAGCCCACCCATCCATCATCCGTCAACGCCGATGCCAAATAAAGAAGAAAAAAAATTCAAATCGCAGACAACTTTTCCGTTGTCTGGACAGCGATAGTAAATGCGGAAGCACCAATCCCACCCGATTACAATGGTATACGCACGTGGCGAATAAACGCCAGGTATTTTTTTTTATCAGTGCTTCTCTAGACTCTGTAGGTTAACAAGCTCGGCGTACCGACCGTTCTTCTTCATGAGCTCGGAGTGAGTTCCTTGCTCCACAATGCGGCCCTGGTCGAAGACGTAAATCACATCAGCCTTTTGGATGGTGCTCAGACGGTGGGCCACGGCAATAGTCGTTCGTCCCTTGGCTGCCTTGTCCAGAGCGGCCTGCACAACGTGCTCCGACTCGGAATCCAGGGCAGACGTGGCCTCGTCAAGAAGCAGAATCTTGGGGTCACGAATCAGTGCGCGGGCAATAGCAATGCGCTGCTTCTGGCCACCAGACAACAACGTTCCCTTGCTACCGACGATAGTATTGAAGCCATCTGGCAAGGAGACAATGAACTCATAAATGTTGGCTTCTCGACAAGCGTGCTCAATAGCCTGGTCCGAGACTTCCTCGACGGTGGTTCCAAGAAGAATGTTGTCCTTGATAGTGCCCTGGTAGAGAGTCGGCTCCTGACTTACCAGCGCAATATGGGAGCGGTAATCGTTCACGTTGAGGCAGCTGATCTCGTGGTCATCAATGAAAACTCCGCCGGAGAGAGGATCGTAGAAGCGCTCCAGAAGAGCGATCGTAGTACTCTTGCCGCAACCAGATGCTCCCACAAGGGCCACATACTGGCCAGGTCGCACAGTAAGGTTAAGGCCACGAAGTACGGGCTGTTCAGGCCGGGTAGGATACCTAAAGTGGACGTTGCGGAACTCCAAGGTGCCATCAACCTGTGTCAGGCGCTCGCCAGTCTCAGACCAAGAGTCTACCACTGGTTGACGATCAAACAACCTCTTGAGTTCGGCTGCAGCTTGGTATGCCTTGCCCATGTCCGGGGCAAAAGAGAAAATGGTGCCCGCAGACTGGGCGCCGAAGATGACGGCCATGAAACATAGGAAGAATTGGAACATGTTGTACTCATACTTGGCAATCAAAGTGCCGCCATACCAGAAACCAAGAGCGAAACAGGCAAAAAGAAGCGACTGAGATGCGGCATAGAGGGCTGATGACTTAACCACGGAAATGAGACTGATGCGCTGCTGAATATCAAGGGATTTGGTGTATTGTGCCAAAACGTCCTGTTCGCGGGTAAGGGAAGCGACGGTTCTAATGGCGGAGATGGCCTCGGAAGCATACGAAGCAGAGTTGTCATACGCAGCCTTGGATCGTCGCTGGAAGTGAGCAAGAAGCCAGAATCGGAAGAAGCCACATCCAAGAAGCACAGGGATGGTTGCAATGCACACAAGAGATAGCTTCCATCCAATGGCCAAGGACATGACGCAGGCAGAGATCAGAGTGGTGAGGACCATCAGAATCGTACCCAGTGTGACACCGCTCAGGCCAGCAACATGAGTGGTCTCAGTCGACAGGAATGAGGTAAGAGCACCGGCAGTGTTCTCATCCCGGTCAAAGAATTCAACGTCCTGTCTAAGCATGGTTCGGAAAGCACGGTCTCGCACTCTGTGAACCAGTCTCTCGGAGCATTTGGCGAAGCAAACACCCTGGATGACAAAGGACATGAACTGGACCAATGCCAGCATCAGATACATGGAGCTCCAAAAGTCAGAATCGTCCTTGATCTTGTTGCGGTTCTGGGGTGTGACTGGAGTGGATAGAGTGACGATCTGCTTAGCGAAGAAGACTATTTTTCATTTCAAACTTTGGTTAGGAATGTGATGCGTAAGCGCTTTAGGGGGGTGTGTGTGCACATACCGGCTTGGGTAGGGTTTCCACCACCGCAAATGGCAGAGAAGAACAAGCCAATCAACATGAGCTTCCACTCGGGAGCATTGAACGAGGCAATCAGCTTAATCAAGGTCCACAAACTATACTTCTTCTCCTGTTCGGCCCGGCGGGCTTGGAGGGCGATGCTTGAAACGGACTTGGTGGTTCCGGTGCGCTTGAGCTTCAGGGCGATGTTGTCATCGGGATCAGCACTGCGACTCTCAAGCTTCTGAAGAACGGCCTCTTCCTCGGCATCAAGCTCAGCCTGCTCTTCGGCAGTCAACTCCTCGGCGGCGGCAATGTTCTGGGCGGATACAAGCTTGAAGTAGGCACCCTTCTTCTCGAGGAGATCGTTGTGTGTTCCCTGCTCAACAATGCGGCCTTCGGACATGACGACGATATTGTGAGCATCTCGGATAGTAGACAGTCGGTGGGCAATAGTAATGGTAGTACGACCCTCGGCTGCAACCTCTAGAGCAGCTTGGACCACACCTTCGGATTTGGTGTCAAGAGCCGAAGTGGCCTCGTCCAGGAGAAGAACTGTGGAATGTCAGTCGGAAATGGCGAAATAGTGATGGGATAAAACATACTCTTGGGATCCGAAACAACAGCTCGAGCAATGGCGATTCGCTGTTTTTGACCACCAGACAGGAGAAATCCTCGCTCGCCAACATTGGTTTCATATCCCTCGGGAAGCGCAGACACGAAATCATGAGCGTTGGCCTTCCTAGCAGCTTCGAAAACAAGCTCACGCTGCTCTTCTTCGCTCGCATGCTCGTATTTGGTTCCGATAAGACCGTGGCGAATGTTGTTGAAGATGGTGGTGCCGAAAAGGGTGGGTTCCTGGCTGACGAGTGCCATTTGCTGGCGCAGCCACCGAAGGTTGAGCTTACTGATGTCATGGCCGTCGAGATAAACGCTTCCCTCGACGGGGTCGTAAAAGCGCTCTACCAGACCAACAATTGTACTCTTGCCGGAGCCAGATGCACCAACGAGAGCAGTGGTCTTACCTGCCGGGATCTCAAGGCTCACATCATTCATGACCACAACCTCGGGACGGGAAGGATAAATGTGCTTGATGTTGGCCAGTCGAATGTTGCCCTCAATGTGCTCAAGCTTCTCACCTGCCTCGCTTGTAGGGTCCAGAGGGGACTCACGGTCGATGGTGTTAAAGATTTTGGCGGCAGCGGCAACAGCATTGGTAAAAGCCTGCATGTTAGGGGCGACGTTGCCCAAGTTAAAGGCGCCAATCATGACAGACATGAGAATGGTAAGGATATTGGAAAGCGACGTATCACCATCAACCAAGAATTTGCTTCCTTGCCAGAAAGCCAGACCATAGTTGAGGTAAAGCACAAGCATCATGCCAGCGACCATGACAGAGAGTGCGCCCTTGACGCGGAAACCAAAGTACTCAGCCTTGCCAAGATGAGCATCATATCGACGGGCCAATCGCTCCTGGGTGCCGAAGGCAATGGCATTGCGAACCGAGCTAATGACCTCGTCGGCTAAACTACCGCCAATGGCGTATGACTCCAGGTTTTGCTTGTTGTATTTGAGGATAAAGGTAGAACCACCTCCCATATTGAGAAGGAGGGCAATGACAGTGGAGAATAGGATCAGCGTCAGCTTCCAATACTTGATGAAGCCAATGACGAAGGCCGAGATGAAGGTGGCGACGGCAGCGATAGTGAGAGAGACCTTTTCAGAAATGCCATCTTGGATGAGGTTGGTGTCGGATGTGATGCGAGTAGTGACCTCACCAGCTCCGAGCTTATCGAAAAAGCCAATGTTTTGGCGCATGCAGCTGGCAAGGTAGTTCTCTCGAATCTTGGCGCTAATGTGCTCGCCAGTATAAATGAAACCCACGGTCGATATATAGGTGACAATGAACTCGCCAATACCCAAGTACACAAAGTACAAGACATAGCTGGCCAGCTTGTCGGTAAATTCTTTATAAGTCTGGTCCCCGGTGAAGTAGGTCTGGAACACGCCCTGGAGGTTACCAAAAACGACAGTCATGAGAGGTAGGGCGGCACCACCAGCGATGGAACAAATAGCGGAAATGAAGATGATGAAGATATCAGTACGCGAGGCATAGCGGTAGAGGACGGCGACACCCTGTTTTACTTGAGGGGTGGCCGTTTGGCGGCGCAAAATTTCAGCTTGGTGAGGGGGGAGGTGGTTGTACAGTTCATCGGGCGACAGCTCCTTGGGAGGTGCAACAACCTTGGAGTCGAGCTTCTTGAGGCGTTTCTCATTGTCGGAGTATAGATCGGCAGGCTGCCTGTTGGAATCCACCTCGGTTGAGTTGCCACGGCTCGAGCGCATGGAGCGAATCGAATGGCTTTTGCGTGCCATGATGAAGACTTGGGTGAGGGCGGGTTGTAAGGAACGAAGACGGACGTCAGTGCCCCAACAAGGGGGGACGGTGGCTTTCGCGGGGAGCTCTGCGGAGTAGACTAGGTAGGCCAATTGTTGTCGTCACAGATGGAGCGGGCAAGCCCAAGGTGCACGATGTGAGATGTCGAGTCTAACACGGCATCCAGGCGGGCGATATCGTGGACAGCCGACGAGCCTGGGACACCACCAACGTCGAGAGGAGGGAGACAGCCGACGAGTCCAAAAAGTGGGAAATCAATCCGATTAAAACGTCCACTCCCCCGACAAGAATAAATAATGGAATGGAGCAGCTGTGACGGATACAAGCCCAGGGTGCGCCGTGGACTCGGGCGGAACACAAAAAGAGTCCCGAGCGCGCTCTCCTTCCCTTGCTGTCCATCTCCATAGTCGGCGGCCGTCTCCATATCTAGCGGGCCGGGGACTGGGGCCACGCCCCCTTCACTTCCAACGCCCACACGCCTGGCACCTCGCACCTCGCACTACGCCGGCCAAAGAGACACACACGCATACGGCGCCCAGTCTCGGCTGGCACAGTGCCACATGAACCGCTGGTCTCGCCCACCAGCAGTCGATAGTTCGCCTCTCCCTCACCCGGCCGCGCGACGGTGCACAGTGTAGCGTGCGGCGACAGGTCACTGCCCACGCCCACACCCACCCGACCCGAAACGTAAACGATACCGAGCGCCAGAAAAGCCCAGCAGCGGCCTCTCCCAGTGCAGGGGTTACGGATTTAGAGGCTTCTAGGGGAACCTAGACCCGGTTGGCATGGCCCGGCCCAACCCACAGTGGCCTCAAGGCGCAACCGCTGGCACCTGCTGCTCCCGTCTGGCTTCTGAGCCGTGTAGCTTGCTTCGACCATCGGCACTGATCGACCAACTCTTACTGCCTCTTCCCAATCGGACTCAAGGTCCATCCCTGCGATTCCATCAACCAAGTCCCCGAAAAGCCACTTTGTTTGGGCAACGAGGCCTAATCACATGGGTGAGTTTTCTTCCTGGGCCGACGTTCTCTGCCAGCCTCCACCAATGAGCCACCCGCCAATACGACGCGACAGCGCCTGGCGGAGGACTGATAGCATATGCAACCATAATCCGGTGGATGAAGGCGGCTCCTGAGTCATCGGGATGCACCCATTGCTTGCTGTCAGAGACTGCTTTCTAAAGCGTCGGGGTCTTGCATGAGCCCGAAGCCGTCCCGCTCTCATCTAACAGCACCCACCTAGCGTGCGGTCCGCCAGCTCTTTCTCTTTTTTCTTCTGCCTTGGTCGACCAGGGAAGATATGAGGGGGGCGCCGCAGTGGGGTCCCACACTCTGCAAAAAGTGCTATCGCCTCGAAACGGTGTCTGTTTTCGGATAGGATACGAATGAGTGTGTGGCGGGACCGCAATATCCATTCGCCATTGGCCTCTTCAGCTACGTCGCTTTCGCTTCCACACCCGCGGGTTGCTTCCCAGCACCTGATTGCCTCGAGTCTCGAACCGGGGGGCGTGTGAGAGAACGTCATCTGCTCCATCTGATAGATCGGGATTCCGGCACACCAAAATTGAAAGCGACGGGGTCTCCAAAGTACGGGGTTGACCCTCATCATTCCCGCCGCGCAGCATTGGCTTGCTTGCATTCACAGCGTCGCAACCGGGAAACTTTCAATCCCCGGACCCATTGATTCCTTCCAACCTAATGTCAGTCCAACCCAAGGGCCACTAACATCTGAATCCTCTGATCAGCACAACTACCGGGGCTGAGAACCTTAACTCCGGGTCTTTGGTGTGCTTTTTACGATATGACAATAAAAATGAAAAGAAAAAGGAGGATGTGCATGTCTCAAATCGGAGCATAATGACTGAATCGTCCCATTCAATAATAAAACAACAGGGTCCTGTGTCATTATGCCATTGCACAAAACCCCCGTCTCATTTTTCTTTTGTTGTGCTCTTGTTTCTTCATGATGTTTCGCAAAGGTCTCACTCCGACGACGCTCAAGGGTTCTCCCAGGAACAACTTGGCTGCGCCCCGTACACGTGTGTTCACATCGCAACGGCCCCTCAGTGTCACGGCTCTTAGCCCCTCGCAGTTGCGTGGACTGGTACGTTGTCCATTTGTCCTTCCACGTGTAATCTCCCTCAGTTGACTCGGCTGCGTTCATTTTGCGAGCTACCAATTTTATCTCCTACCTGACCGGCAGCCCTGCACTAGCAGCCACCTACCGGACTACCGGGATGACGAACCCCGACCGACCAGGGCTCAACTGGAGTCGGAATCGGCCATAGTTTTGCGCCGATTGCCGGTCTCACTCCTCGGGAAGCTAGTCTACGGCTACTGCAGTCAATCTACGACACACATGGGCCGGCAACTCTGTTTTCCGTCCCCCGGCGACGCGACATGGCCAGAATTAGACGTCTCACCGACCTTACGCTGATGTCAGTGTGGGGACGTTTCGTTCAATATGTTCTCGTCGAGTCGTTTCCCCTGTGTTGCCCGGTTGATGTTCTTTTTCCCTGCTCAATACGCGACCGGAATCCTAATGCCGCGTGGAGTATGTAGACGCCAGTGTCAACCACCAAATGCAGGCGGCTGCGGCCAGGCTCAAGCGTCTAGAGACACTCCCCATCTGGTCTCTTGGCGGAACTGTCGATCACCCACTACACAGTGTATGAATCACTACCATGCACCCACTCTCTCATCAGCCCTATGGTGGTCGTTCGTTGCCTGCCTAGTCCGCGACACTTCCTTTCCTGTTTAAACCTTGTGCGTTGAGCCGTTGGGTGTGATCCCATCCTGTGCCTCCCGAGGTGCCGGAGTCGTGCATGTCGGCCTTGTATTTGCACCGAACGTGCTTGTTACTTTGATGTTGAATTCCGTTTGCGCTCAGTAAGCATGGCTGGTAGCGATGTGATGGTGTGCGGCCGGCATCATTCAACCCTCCGTGGATATGCATGAGCAACCTAGTATTGGCGCGCGAACGACGACGAGTAGGGTTTTTTCTTGTGCACTTTTGGATTTCACACCGCATTGTCTTATGTGTGATTCCCACTCATTGTGGTCATGTGTGGGGGAAATTGGCGAATAGTTGGGAATGTTCGTAAGTGAGGGGGTTTAGGGTGGCACCAACCTCCTGAGCACCTGTTTAGCTTTTGCAGAATGAAGCCCAATAGCTAATATTTACAGTGATGCTAGCCTCGCACCAGCGGTGTAACGTGCTAGACCGACAATCAAGCGCCTGGGTGGGAAGTCCTGTTTGGCCTGATCAAAGCAAGGCAACAAAGAGGTGACCTTTTACTATGTGAAATTGTTCATGCTTGTTTGACATGCTTGTTTGACATGCAACCTACCCTATACCGGGCACCAGCACCCGTGCGCCTCCACCAATGCTGGCGTGTTCGCCACGTTCTTTCTTCTAATACCATGAACATCAATAGCCTTGCAGCCTAAGCCATCGCCACCTGGCCTCACGTGCCTTTTCAGCTGCCTCTCTTTGTCACCCAAAAATGGCCACCTTCTCACCTCAATAAGCTCATCTGTCCTGACCGAAAGAAAGAGTTAGCACCATCAACGGCGGCCGTGGACACCACCCATCATTAACGATATCCCGGCCACCGTGTGCATCTTCAACCCATCATCTCAACATCATCTCCCCGCACATACCAGCGCATATTACCCCAAAACACCAAAACAAACTCGCCCGCATCCATGATCCCCACCACCTTGGCCGTCTCTCTCGCCCTGCCGGGGCTAGCCCTGGCGGCAGCGGCCCGGCCCAGGAATGCCATCCTTCTCTCCGACGTCGAGTCGCTCACCCTCCGCGGCAACGGGGCCATGACGGCCCATCGTCGTGTGCCCGCCATCCCTCAGATCCGCTGCGTCTCGTCCAGCCGCCTTTGCGACCTCTACGACATTGATGTGATGCGCTGCACCAACCAAGGCTCCTCCTACGGCGAAGAGGACATCCAGTGGAGCTGCACTGCCACCCTGCCCGAGGAGCTCAAGCTGGGCAGCACCGATGTTATTTGCGAGGGCTACTCATCTCCCGATGACCCTTACGTCCTCAAGGGCTCTTGCGGCGTCGAGTATCGCCTCGGCCTGACGAGGAAGGGTGAACACCGCTATCCGGATCTCGCTGGTGGCGGCGGCTGGTTTGGGGACGACCGGGGTGGCAGCGACTGGGCCGCCCTCATCTTCACTTTCATCTTTGTCGCCATCTTCTGCTGGATCGTCTACTCTGCGTGCGTGAGAGCCAACGCCAACCAAGGCCTTCGACGTCAGCGTGGCTACCCTGGCTACGGAGGAGGAGGAGGAGGAGGAGGTCCTGGAGGCGGCCCTGGAGGTTGGGGTCCCGGTTGGGGCCCCGGTGGTGGTCCTGGGGACGACCCCCCTCCTCCCTACCCAGGCACGAAGCCGCAACAGCAGCAGGGTTGGACCCCCGGTTTCTGGTCAGGACTTGTAGGAGGTGGAGCCGCTGGATACTACGCTGGCAGCAGGAGCCGGAATGATAACCATGGACGCAACAGTCACTACGGTAGTTTCGATCGAGGAAGTGGATGGGGTGGTCGTTCTTCTAGATCATCATCCGGTGGCTCTGGCAACCGCCACGAGAGCACCGGCTTTGGTGCTACCAGTCGAAGATAGATTGTTTAGTTGCATAGGTTTTGGGGGCAAGACTTCACAGCTCCTACGAGATAGTTTCACACTACTACAAAATGGCTTTCTTAAGTAGCTTAATTGACGCCTTCCATTTATCCAGTAGGCCTGGAGTCATCTCTCCATCACACCAGAGACATTCGCCTCGTACCCTCTTTCATCCGGCTACAGAGTATATACACGCTGATGAGCAAATCTCGTGCTCCCCAATGGCGAATGGTAAAAGTACACAGACAACTTTCCAAATGTGGTAGCCATCTAGCCCAGAGAAGAAAAAGCGTCAACGTCCCGTACCGAGCCAGCCTCATCCGCCCATCCCCCCCTCTGGCCATTCTCTTCCTGTTGGCCATCATGAATGCACCCAACCCCCTCCAGAAACAAGCAGTAACAGATCGTACATTGCTCGACAAAACGTAATTAAATATGTAAAAAAAAAGGCGAGGTATCGTGACACGGCTATAATAGGGGCGGCTTGGATAAGCTGTAGAATACTGTTCCTCCCCACGTAAATTTAGTGATGAACGGGCATCACGTCCATCTTGTCGAAAGCTCGGGAGCAGGTAGGGCATTTACGCATACGGTTGCTGATTCGATCGTCCACACACTGATTACAGAATAGATGTCCGCATGTCTTGAGTGCTGTGTTTTTGAAGTTGTTGCGGCAAATGGTGCACAAAGCAAATGTCTGTGAACGGGGTTAGCCAGCATGCAATCACCTCAGAATTTTGCTAAACTTACTCGAAGCATTTCTTCTTCTTCTGAAGAGTTGCTCAATGCCTTGTTTTTCCAGTTGTCGCGGTCCTTCTGCATATGCTCGACGCGGACCTTCAATTTTTCTACTTCAGTCTCCTGCATCGTGTTGCGCTCACGGACGACAGCCGATGTAGCATCCTTGGATTTGACCAGGTTGGTCAGATCGCCAACTTGCTTGTTCAGAGACTCCGCCCGCCGCACAGCTTCCAGGCTCGTAGCCTCCATCTTCTTGTTCTCCGATACCAGTGTTGCGTTTGACTGCTTGAGATCGGCCAACTGCTTCTCCAGGTTGCCCAGAAGACTTCTGTTCTGCGACTCGAGGTCCTTGAGCTGTGCGATAATTTCCGAGCTCTTGCTGTTTTGGTGTCGGAGAGATCGAATTTCGTTGTTTCTCGTGTCCGCATCCTTGCGAGCGGCAAAGTACTTCTGATCGGCCTTGCTCTTCTCGGCGATGAGAATCGTTACTCGTTCCTCCAAAGCTGCAAAGTCTAGCACCTTCTTCTGGGCCAAATCCTTCATCTTTTTGTACGCCTTCTCTATTGACGGCAACTCTTGGTTGATCGACTGAAAGTCCTGTTCCAACTTCTTATACTTCTTTCGAAGCTCGTCGTGTGAAGTTCCTTCGTCGTCCACATTGATCATTTCTTGGTCCTGGCTCGACTTGAGACGCGCGATTTCCGACTCAAGGGCTGAGATTCGATCGTCCTTGGCGCTCACGAGTTCTTTAATCTGTTCCACAGAGGCTCGGTCTTGGTCCATATTTGCCTTGCGCTGCATGTTCTCAGCCAGAATCTCATCTCTTGCTGAGCGTACACGAGCAAGATCCTGGTCGCGGGCCATGATTTCAGCTTCCAGCTCCTGTGTCACTTGGTTTGCATCCGCCTCTAGCTGGGTTCGGAAGGCAGATCGCTCTGCCTGTAGTTTTTCGGCCTCTTCGCGGAGCTGCTTGTTGGTGGCTTCCAAGCTATTGATTCGCTTGATCAGGTCTTCGTTTTGGCTCTTGAATTGTTTGAAAACATCAGTTCGAATGAAATCCTCGTCCGTCAACGTTTCCCTTCGCGCCTTGAGGCTCGAGTTCTCGTCCTGCAGGGTTTTGATTTCGGCTAGGATTGTCTCAAGCTGTTCCTTTTGTTTCGTCGCGGCTGCGGTTGCCTCCTCGTACTTCAGCAGCAATTCCCCTGAGTTGCCATTGGTCTCTGCTCCTTCCGAACCGCTGTCGCCGGAGGCAGATGGTCGCGTCGCATTGGCAAATGCCTGGTGCTCCAGCTTCTGGACCTGTGAACTCTTTGCGCGATCCAGTTTCTTCTCTGCTTTAAAGTATCGCAAGGTAGCGGCATTGAGCTGTTCAGAGAGCTGATCCTTTTCGGTGCTGAGGCGATCCAATTTGAATAGGTACTCTTTCTGCGCAGCCAAGAGCTTGGTGATTTTATTCTCCAGCGCGGTCACAGAGGGTGAGATTTCTCCGCGACCATTGGCTAACCGACTGAGAAGCGCCTCCGCCTTCGATTTGATCGCTTTCCCTTTGTCTTGAAGGTGTTTTTGGAAGTCGTGCAGGTCCTTGAAGGTAACGCCACTCAGGTAGGGTGGATCTGACACAACATTAGCACGTGCGCAAACAAAGAAAGACAACAAAGAGACTTACCTGAGTTGGATGACGAGGTTGGCACGTTCGACTCGGCCAGGAGCTCTACCTCCTCGAGAACCTGCCCAACGTCAGCCAATATAACTATGCAGATCAATCACGGAAACCAACCTGTCGCCACCAAGCATCAATAATTCTAAGGTGATCGTCATGGTGCACTGATCGTTTATGGAGTTCTTCCAGTCGCGATTCAGCCGTCGCAGCCTTGCGGCTGTATTCTTGCATCTGTCGGTAGATGGCTCCTTTGGTGTAGGCCTGATTAACCGAGGTCAGCGGGATTTTCGTCCCAACGCGCCGAATAACGTGTGTAGGAATGCGGTGATGTGAGCGAAAGCGTTGGTTATCGAGTGCACTCGGAACGCATCTTCAAAGCCGGGGATTGCTGTCGCTGAGGCGAGCGAGCATCATCGCTGGCTTGGTGAGCTAACTGGCCCAGCATCGGACTCTGATAAGATGCGGCGATCCGGGTTCGCGGGCCCCCAGGGTAGAACAGAAAAAGGATGATGGGGAAAGGGCAGGGCGTGCCGCGAGCATTCGCAATAGGAAACGGTGTCGTCTTGACACTTACCTCAATCCAGCTCTCCTCCTTCATCTCCAGGGCGTCATCCTTGGCCTTGGACCCATTGACGGCAACTCTCTTGCTTGGAGGGGCCAAGTCATCGGCGCTGCTGATGGCAGGCCTCTTCCTGTCCTCCATCTTGGCGAGCGTGGATGGACGAGGCGAGGCAGAGGGGGTCGTTGTGAGAGGCATCAGTAGTCGCGTGGCACTGGGGAGTAAATGAGGCGCAAGGGAAAAAGAGAGCGAGGGTTCGGTCTAGGGAGCGCAATAGAGCCAGGTCCCGTCCCGACGCAGGGAGTCCGGGCCTTCATCAAGTGGCGGCGCGAATAAGTCGTGACGTGCTGATGGGACGTTCCCTCGGGCCAGGAGTTGAAATTTCGAAGTTGAGTCGCACATCAAGAAGAAGCGCGGTCTCCACCTCAAAGGGGCTTAGTGGTGCGCTAGCCTGTTTGAGCGCTCCCTTATCGATTTGCATGTCGGTTAAACCTCGCGAGACTAGGCTGCCACTCCACCATCCCGCATTTTATCATACTCATGCATACTTTTTTTCCCACTTCGCTCAAAAAAACAAAAAAAGAAAGGCGATCAACAACACGCCTGATACGAGGTGATTAACCAAGACTTGAGTCACCAAGTATAAATGGATTGTTATTGAATACTGCCATGAGTTCAATGTTCAAGAAGAAGGGCGGGCCTGCCTTCAAACCAAAGATTCCTTCGGCTCGAGCCCGCCCCGCGGCACCAACACCAGCATCGTCCTCGCAACCCGCGAAACTTCCTCAAACCGAGACATTTGTTGACACGCAGCCAGGATCAGTGTCGCAAACATCCGAGAAGGCGACATCCTCAGCAGCGCCTGCCATAGATGCTGGCAATGCTGTGTCGCAAGAATCTTCGCAACCACCCCACCAGAAATCTTCAACATCGACCCCACCAGAACCAATCTCAGAATCCGCGAAATCCGATAGCATCGCCACGACGAAGCAAACGCCAAACGATAAGCCGGAATCATCTAAGAATCCTGTCCCGAAACCAACTCCTAGCCAGGAAGCGACCGTCGTTGGAACCCACATTGAGTCAGAATTGACTGCCACCAGGTCGGCACCCGCCACTGAACCTGCACAGGCTCAGCCATCTCCAACCGAAACGCCAAATGTCCCTAATGTGTCTACCGAAGAGTCATCAGAAGTGAATACGCCATCATCGAGGGGTTTAGATCATACTCCCGTCGAGAGACAAGAGAGTGGAGTTGCAGATGGCCTCGGAACAGCCTCAATTCCTGCTGGTGAAGCAAGCGAGGCCGTATCGCAAACCTTGGCCGAGCCCCCTCAAAAGCCGGCACCCAGAACACGGGCTAGGGAACCAGCGACTAAGAACACAGAAGAAGAGAATGGGGAGGAAGACGAAGGTGCGAGACCAAAGAAACGCCAACGCAAGACTACTCAGAACGGGACGGACACAGCGCCGAAACAGCCCAGGAAGCGCAAAACTCCAACCCAGACAAATGGCGAAAGCCAAGCGAGGAAGAGGCGAGCCCGATCTGTTACACCAGAAGACTCCGAAAGCCAAGTGGTTGATCTGCAACAACTCAAGATGTCTGATCTGACGAGGGATTTGCACATTGGTAAGAAATTCAGCCGTCACGACGAGCTTAGGGAACGAGAGCGACGGGCCCGTCTGAAGACAAAGCTGGGAGATGCTGGATCACGCGATAGTTCCGCAACACCGGAGCCAGGCACCAAGACGGGAAGTCCCGCTGCCGCTCCTACTCCGCCTACAACTGCTCCCGCAACAGGCCCTCAATTTCGTATTGTCGATGGCCAGATCGTGGTTGATCAAAGTTCATTGACTGTGGACCGACACGCCCGAGCTGCCGCTGCGTTGGGAGATATGGAAACGGTTGAAGAAAACGACTTCACGCGCCTCATTACTAGCAACTCGTTCATGAACACATCTAAACTCAAGGGACCCAATATCTGGACTGACGCAGAGACGGAGCTCTTCTACCGCGGCCTACGCATGTTTGGCACTGATTTTGAGATGATCTCGAAGATGTTTCCTGGCAAGCAGCGCCGCCACGTCAAGCTCAAATACAACCGCGAGGAGCGTCACTGCCCTCGCCTCATCGACAGCGCCCTCATCGGTGAGAAGACGGTTAAGCTCAACATTGACGAGTACAAAGCCTTTACCGGCGCCGAGTTTGAATCGGTTGAGTCTATCGAGGCCGAGCAGCGCAAAATCCAGGAGGACTTTGAGGCCGAGCAGAAGCGTGCTGCAGATGAGCAGGCTGAGATTATGCGCAAGAAGCGCGAGGAGCTTTTCGCCGACGACGAGGATGAGGCGTCTAAGAAGAAAAAGAGAAAGGGCAAGCAAAAGGTTCATTACGGCCTCAATGGAGAGCCCATCGCCACAGAGTCTTGAAAGAATTAAGGGATTAGGGAACATTTAAAAGAAAAAGAAGCATAGGTATTGGGAGGGCCTCAAAGGGGCAGTCAGATTTAATAGAGCGGCGCATAGGGAAACTGGTATGATACCCATTGGGTCTTGTTTGGTATGGAATAGGAATAACCGTGTCATTGATATCATCCGTCCTTAGAAAATACGAGAGAAGGAACTATATACCCTTTAAAGAGGCGGCGAGACATGATGTGTGTTCTTTGTGTTTTTTTTCCTTCTTGATATTCGTCAATCTCGTCGATCATACTACCTTGCCTTTATAAATATCAAGGCATGCAGATCCTCTCCATGATGGGTGGCGTGTCTCGTCATGACACCACGACATGCAGAGCACTCCTCAGTGACAACATGACCGCACTATCTTCAAGCCAGACGCAGACGTGTTGTCAGGCGACCATATTACTTTGGTAAGACGTGGATACGTTCAATTCTCCTCCCTGTTCATAATCGTAACAAGCAGTGCTTAGCGCAACAACTCCGTACAACACTTTAGTTCCCCTGGCCGTGCTCGTCATCCTCTGGTTGGTCGAAGAGGAAATTGGCGGCGAGTTCTTCGTTCTTATCACAAGCAAAGTAGGCCTGGATGGCCTGTTCGCGGTCGAAGCCTAGCCGGCATAGCTGAGTCATGTCAGTTGGTGTTTGAGTCAGGACGAGGCTGGTTAAGGGGGTCTTACTCGCTCAATGGCGTCGCGCTCCTCCTCAGTGACGGCGATGGCCTGGGCTCCAGGGGGCAAAAGGACGTCGTCGTCGCCAGCATCCTCACCGAGGAGCTGGAGGAACTGATCGGGGTTTGAGGCAATGAGTTGGGCGAGCTGGGGGTTTCCGGCGCCGAGCTGCTGGAGAATGGGCTCAAGCATTTGCGGCTGCTGCTGAACAACCTGACGCAGCTGCTGGAACTGAGCGTTGTGTCGGAGGAAGTCGAGGTTGCCGAGATCGGCACCCTGGCCAACAGCAGCAGCAGCAGCGGCGGCGGCGGCGGCATCCTGGTTGCCACCTCCTGATCGAGGGTTGCCTTGCTGAGCAGCAAGATCGAATAGGTTGACAGAGTCATCGCCGCCCTGTGATGCTTGCTGAGCAGCGGGAGGAGCGGCTGCCTGGCGCGGCTGCTGCTGCTGCTGCTGCTGTTGTTCTTGCTGGATGTTATCGGGAATGCCCTGATGAGTAGCCAGTTAGCAACGAGATTGATTCAGGTGCTGGGGGGTTGGTGGTCGGCAACGAACGTTTAGGAGATACTCGACAGCGCGATCGGGGTTGTTGAAGGCGGCGCGCATAGCCGCTTCGATGTCAGGCTTCTCGAAACCCATGGCCTCCATGTTTGCGATGGCCTCGGTGCGCGCAGAGCCCATGGCAAGGCCTGCAGAGTCATTGCCGCCGGCCGGAGCATCGGCGGTGCGCTGGGGAGTCGGGGTCGCGGGAATGGCAGGCTGCTGCGAAGAGGACTGAGAAGGGGCGGCGGGAACGGCAGGCGTGCTAGACACGGGCTGAGCGGGCGTCGCGGGGGGTGCAGCAGACTCGGCTGGCGCGGCAGGCTTTCCCTTGGGCTACAAGAAGAATGTTAATTGCTGCAGGGAGGAGGGGATGTAAGTGTGCGTACCTTGTTCACCATGCACACAACGAAACCCTTCTCTTCAATGTTGTAGGAGCCGACGGTCTCTTCATCCTTCAGGATCTTGCCTGAGAGCAAAGTTAGCGGATTGGGCGCTCGTCGACGGGTGCCGAGTGGGTAAATACCAGAGTAGATGAGCTTCTGCAGCTTGGGATCCCATCCCTTCTCAGCGGAAATCTTTTCCTTGACGGCGGAGATCTATCGGAGGCATCGTCAGTCGGGCGAGGGCGCGAGGTGGCGGGGGAGGGAGATGGCGCGGGGTGGACAAACCAGCTCCGAAGGCTCGACGTCGAGCGTGAACTTCTGCTGCTTGAGATCCTGGAGGGGAAGGTCAGTGCGTGGATTCCAAAAAATAAGGTGCTAGCAGCATGCAAAAAGCAGAGGGCGGAGCGAGAGGCAGAAAAAAAAATTCGGCGAAGGGGGAGAGAGGGCGCGGGTGGTGACGCACCTTGAAAGTGACCTTCATGATGGGCGAAAAATAAACTGCGAAGCGGGGAGATGACGAGTGAACAGGGTGGTAGAGAATGTCGCAGCAAGCCGTGTGGGTGATGGCGGCGGCAACTGGGAGAGTCGATTCGAGTAGATAGAGCCGGCGACGAGGGAGAGGAGGAGGAGGAGACGGGATACGGATCTGACCGAGGTGACTGGCGGGGAGAGGCAGTGACGGAGAGAAAATGGTCGGCTGTAGGTGATGCCGCTTTTGACGTCGGGGTTGAGTCGAGAGCCAAGAGCCACGAGCCACGAGCCACGAGCCACAGCAACCAAACGGGCAACGGCGCCAGCAAGAGCCCAGGCAAGGCGGGGGCCGGAGTCGTGAAAAATACAGTGCCCTCTGTTGCTCAGAGGAAGCTAATTACCAAGCCAAACCCGCCTGGGGTTCGCCCGTTGCTGATGCTATTGGTTCAGCCACGCCCAAGGCTCCCAACGTGGCGTGGCGGTGCGGCACGTATGCTCTGGCTGCCTGCTGTCGTCTCGTCTCGTCTCGTCTGGCAATCAAATCACATCAACCCAAGTGGGAACGCTGGATGCGTATGGCGATGGCAAGGATACTCTGCCGTACTGTGTCCGCACTGTCACAGCCGTGCTTCTTTTCGCTTCCATTTGCCAAAAACTTACTTATCAGAGCCATTGTTGATACAACACCCGGCTGCCTAACCTGGGTCGCTGCCTTGCTTGCTCTGCTTGTTTACCCCAGATGGTCCAACACCCACATGCCAGCACCCGACCAATCAACTTTGCGTCCGCAAACACAACCGCGCACCGATTTCACATGCAGCTTTTCCACGCCATTGTTTCTTAATTTTTTTCTTTTTTTAATTTTAGGCCCTAAGTCTATACATTTACCCATTTTACCCATTGGATATTTCGTTCCCATCATTTCATCTCTCTCGCTCCTGTGCGCAGAGAGTGTCTAATCGTAAAACGCCTCGCTGAAAATTATCTTGGTATCTTGCACGCCAAACACTCCACAAAAATAGCTTCTGGATAGGATCCATCGATCCCAAGAAGCAAAAAAAGAAAGTCCCAGATCGGATCCAATCGCCTCCGAAAAAAAAATGAACCGTGATGAAAGGGGAAGCCGAGTCAATGGCGTTTCACTGCCAATACATACCCTCGTCATAATCTCGCCTGCTGAATACCTTGATTCAACCCATCAGTAAGTCGTAAATGTCTTAGTGCTTTTGTGTCTCCTCCTCCTGTCTCTCCTCGCTGTCAGATCGAACCCTTCGATCGTTGTAGTCCGCCCAACTCGACCGAGTGCCTGCACCCAGCACCCACTCAGGGATTGGTGGTGTCACCACTCGCGCTGAGGGAGAAGATGTAGGGTCCACCTGAGCATCATCCTCTTCTCCTTCCTCGTCCTCCTCCTGAATACCGTTGTCATCGTGCTCATCTTGGTTGCAAAGGGGGCTCGAGAAGATTGGATTGCTTGATACCCGTCCCTGGTTGAGTGATCGAACACTCTGTCGGTGAGAAATAACTTGCCCGGCATTGGGTGACGCAGTCACTATGGTGCCCGGTGTCGTCACCGGCGGAGGGTCAGGAGAGTCGGACCGAAACAGTGGGTGAATGTGCAGCTCAGCCATCGATGGCGGCGACTGGAGTGCGGGGCTGGTTCGCACCCGTCCTCGCGGTGCCGGGCTGTAGCTGCGGCTTCGGGGCCGGGTACGAGGTTTCTCCAAGGCCATCGCAGTCGTGTTGGGACTCGGGGTTCGGGTTGCTGTGGGACTACCGGGAATGGTCTCGAGAAATCGGCCCTGGACCTGCGGGGGGGTCGACAGCTCCATGACCACCTGGCGGTTTTGGTCGTCAACAGTTGATGTATCCCAGGACTCAAATGTGTCCTCTCCGCTCCCGCGGTGGGCACAGTCGGTAGAGGCCGGTCGCCGAGCGTCCTTGGACAAGAGCTGGGTTTTGGATGAGATTGGGCGGATCGCCTGTGAGATAGTTGACCTCATGGAAGACATGGTGCCGGTTCTTGAGCGTCCGCCAACAGAAGAAGGGGCTTGAGATTTCAATGAACTGAGTCGGGCCACTGGCTCCGGTGTAGGAGTAGTCTGGCTGTACCGGACTGCCTTGACTCTGCTGACGGGCGACTTGCGCTCCTCCTCGTAGGAGTGAAGTGATTGGGCCATGTCAGAAGACCGCAGATAAAGGAGGTGAGTGAAGAGGAAAAGTGTCTGAAAAAGAAACGAGAAGCCAAGGGCAACTGCGGTGCCCGTAACGTAGCCATCTTTGTTGGAGCCCACTACGTTGTCCTTGTGGCTCACGTTCGACTTGCTAAGCTGAACAAGAGTGGCTACTCCTGCGACAGTAGCGCAAATACTAGCCAAGAGACTGAAGCCTTGGTCGACACCGAGAGACTTCACGGACCAGTACCGAACGGGAGTAAAGGGATAGGTTGCAAACAGCCAGCCGAGGCCACCGAGAGCAACAACCTCAACGGCCAGGGCGACCTGTGATGCCGCCTTGCCGCTTGGAGGTGGGAGGTGAGTAGAAAGAACGGCAAAAATGGCGATGATGGCCACTGTTACCAGTAGAGCTATAAAGCCCAATGTAAGCGGGATAGCACGGCGGATAGCCATTGCGTGAATGTGATAGCAAGGACAAGAGGCTTGAGCCAAGCTTGCCAGTCAAGGGTCGCCAAGGTACAACCGTCCGCTTTGTGGATACCTTCTCCTGGTGGAGGGTATAGTAAGAGCTTAAGCCAATTGTTGTCTCCTGTTGGCAGGTTGGAAAATCATAACATAAAGGCGACGTGCCAGTGCACTCGGTGAGTCGAGATGTCGGGGGCCACGGCGTGGGGAAGTGTGAAACTCCGATGATGGTCGAGAGATTTGGCGACGAGAATTGGCTCGCAGTAGGTGAGAAGCAATGGCGCGTTGTTACTGTTCGTATTCGAAACCGTGCTGCTCGATGATGGCTGATAGACCGGGAGACGCGGGCTGTAAATTGAACCGGATGCCGGCTTTCCTTTTCTATCACCAGTGTGGATGGGGTAAGAAGCGAGTGTTTAGACGCTCTAAGAGTCAACAAGAAAGTGGCATGGATGGTAGTTGCTCGTGTTAAAAGAGAGACATTGAGCCGATTGGGTAAGTGAAAAAACGAAAGAGTTGGGATGAAGGCAAAACGAGGGGGGGCTAGAACCAAAACGAGGGTTGTCGATGGAGGGGAAGAAACAGAGAAAGACCAGAAGGGCGCAGAAGGCGGCAGATACCAGGACTAATAAAAAGAAGAGGGCGAAGCGGAAGGTATGTGGACTGTGGACGAGGGTGTGGAACGTGGAGCTGGAGCTGATGGAGCACGAGCACAAGCACAGCGAGAGCAGAGAAAGAAAAAAAAAAAAAAAAAAAGAGGCGTCCATGTAATGTCCATGTCGGTGTCAATGGGAGCAAAAGCACAAGCGCAACCACCACGCGCACCCCATGGCCCATCTATGGGCCTATCCGCCCAGAGCCCAACAGTGTGCCGTACCCCCCTCGAAAAAGCAAATGGTGGGATCCCCGCCGCATGCCGGGTTCTGGGATGATGCAAGTTGGACGTGCGTCGCGCAGCACAGCGCAGCACAGCGCAGCACAGCGCAGCACAGCGCAGCAGAGCGTTGTGTGCATGGACGGGACGCCGGCGCAGGGCTGGGCTCGGTCTGATCCGGGGCTTCCTCTCTCATCCGACCTAGGATGTGTGGACAGCTCGAATACCCTCGCTCGACTGTTGCTTCCAAGGCAGGGCCGTCCCCGCTCTGCCCCTGGTTCCTGGTGCCTCTGGGGTGATGCCCTCGACAGGGGTCTCTCCTGCGTCCGATCTCCGAATGAGGTGGCTGCGCTTCGCTGCAAGTGATGCGAGGTGGTCGTTTCCCATTGTTCTAAATGGCCTTCGTGAAATAGTCGGTGGGGCTGGGGGGCGTGTGTGGCTTAATCATGACCTCAAGCGGCTCTATCTCAATGGCCAAGCACCGCCCGTTCGCTCGTGTCAAATAAGTTGGGTGTGTGTGTGGACTGAGCTGAGGCCGTGGCCTTCTCTGCCAGTTCCAGCGTCCTGTCGGGCAAGGGAGGTTATCTGTCAGTTCCAAAAGCAATATCAGGGCCGAAGACGATGGACGCCAGACCCAGCCCTGCTGCTGCCGTCGCATGCGTCATGCGGCAGCCGGGCTCTGAGGTTGCAGTCTGGGGGGGATCATCACGATATGCCCATCCCATGGCCCTCGTCCCCCAACAGCCACCACCAACATGCAAGATACTTGGCAGCGCAGTCACCCACGCGATTTGGGGATCCTGCCTGTGCGGAAGGGATTATCTCGGAGAGTAGTGACGCTCAAGGATCAAGCCGTTGGCCTTGTCGTCTGCACTCGCAAGGGCTAGACCTCCAACGGGTTTGGTAAGCTGGTCTTTGCCTAGGAGCTCAGGCACCGAGCGGTCCGGCCACACCCTTTTTCATCTCCAAGGTTGATGCTGACGGCATAGTGGTTTTGGGTTTCTCCCTCCCATCGACCTCACCTAGGCACAATACGTGGAGAGCGACGCTGGGCGCCATGCTAGCCACGTTTAGGAGCGGGGTCTAGTATTATTGTTGTTGCTAGGCGAGACGGCGCTCGGCGGCGGCGGCGACGGCGTCTAACGGGTTGCTAGCACGACGTTCTTGCGGACGGTTGTTTTGTTGACATTGATGTCGCATCAAACGCGTTGCATCGGTTGGAAGTAAATAAAGTGAATGGCAACCCGGGGAGACACCCGCGCTGCCTAAGAGTAACATGGGCACCACCCACACACCCGCGCGCCCACACATTGTTTGAGTGGTATTCAAGAGTCACAGACCCGAGCAGGACCCTGGCCCGGTGTTTGGGCGATGTCACCCTCTGGTGCAGGAACCCAGGGAAGGGCAAGAATTTTTTGTTGGTGTTGAGCCTATTGATCTCCAGCCGATCCGATTCAATCGGAGAATAGGTCTTAAGCGAGTTTTCTTGCCGAACAACATACGGTCAGCAGATGCTGAGTAACAAGAGGAGATTAAAAAACAACACGGCCGCATTAGACTGTGAGCCAACAGGCACAAAGGATTGCAGAAAGCCTCGTTTGCGGGACCTGCAGACGAAGCAACAAAGGACTTCCCTGCCACGAGGACATTCCTGCTGCTACTGAGTCTCGAGTGTTTCCCGTCGCCCGGGTCTCTGCCCTGCTCTGCCCTGCTCTGCCCTGCTCTGCCCTGCCCTGCTCTGCCCTGCTCTGCCCTGCTCTGCCCTGCTCTGCCCTGCTCTGCCCTGAGCGTCCATGCTTCAGACCCCATACCCATGTTTGTGGGATGGATGATAATTGGCAGCTGCGAGTTCGTTTGTGTTTGAAAAAAAAAAAAAAAAAAAAAAAAAAAACTCAGACGACAGACAGTCAACTGGGTTTTACGGCTTTGAGATGCTGCTGGACGGATACCTGGGTCATAGTGGGGAGCTGGACAGGGAACCCTGGTGTGTTGTCTCATATCTATTCCAGGCACATGCCTGCTCCGCACGTTTCATTTTTGCAGAAAAGGGCTTTCTTGTTCTTTTTAGCAATTTTTCTTCCTGCAGTCTTCTGAGGGAGGCGTAGGCCTGACAAGTGGCCACCCCCTAAGCAAGTCTGCTGATCTGCTCCCCGCCTCTGACTCCGACTTGGTCTCTGTATCGACGCACACAGGTCATGATACCCTCATGATTCGACACACTGGTGTTACAAAGGGGAATGGCAAATAAGACCCTGTTAATGGACCATATTGTAGCCGTGAGTGAAACTCCGTGTCCAAGAATCCGTAAAGAGGGGTCCAACATTTGGCCATTAATGGACCAAACAGGCAATTATCGACGAGAGTTGGGGGCTGACTAGCAACAGCAGTAGGCTGCGTTGGCTCAGCCGCGCCAACCCGTCAATGCCGTCAGCACTGAAATGAGAAACGAACGGGGAAAAAAAAACGAAGCCAAACTCCACTGGGCGATACAGCCACTATCTGCTCGCACACGAGAGAAAGCTGCGGTGCAGCCCGCTACTGATGCAGGTACAAATTATGAATGACAGCAGGCAAGACAGGAGCAAAAAAGAAAGAAAAGGGGAAAATGATGCCATTCCGCCCTCAGCTCTTCCCCAGTCAAGAAGCACAGGCAGGACTGGGCGTAACATGTTCATTTTGAGCTTCAGCCCGTCTCCTTCCTGCGCGCTCAAGTGAACGAACCCCCGGCCCGCAGCCCAAGTCCGACTTTGTTTGCGTGCCATGGCCACGGGATTGACTTATTTGTCTCTCTGACACCTGGTGATTCTTTGTGGCCATGCTTCAAGTCCGACCTGCCCAGACCAACTAAAACTCGGTCTCCTGTGCCCTCATCTCACGCGGCATGTGGCGACGCGGGTAGGCGATGTTTCAAACGTCCCGCTAGCTCCAGGTACCGACACACCTTTGGTACTGCTCTACTACTGCACTTCCCAACGCGACCTTTTTTGCGGCTTCAACTAACCTGACTGACCACCTTACTTACGTACTTGGACTCCGTTTGTACGGTACAGCACACACCGTTAAATAAAATAAAATAATTAAAAAAAAACCACCCCATCCCCAGGCCGCCTTCCGCTCGCTCGATTATGCCCTTCCAAGCTCGGACGGTGGTGATTGGCCCTAACAGGCCGTGGGCTTCACCTGGCCAGTGCTCTGCGAAGGACCTCTCGGAGACAGTTAGTCTTCCCGACTACCCGCCCTGAAACACCCGGCCGAGCTGACATGCGCAGTTGCAGGCTGCCCAGCTGCGCCGCATCGCTGCTCTTGGGGTTTGCTCGAGAACTGACATTGTTGGCAGAGAGCCCACACTAGAAGCCTTCTCTTGCATTCCACGGCCTCTCCGGACCCAGGCTATTGGAGTTGTTCATCTCGTCTCTTCCTATAAACCCACTCAGGAGGGTCAAAGCTGAGATAGACTTGTCAAAAACGAAAATTGACCCCCAAATTCAAACTCACTCCCTCAGCACCCCTTGCTACTGGGCCTTCCCTGCCCTGCCCTGGCCCCTCTCACCTCGAGACATCTCCTTTTTGATCGCCAAACCTTGTCCCACTTCATCCTGTCGCAGGTAGGGCTCTCCCGGTCGCGGTATTTCCGGGGAGATCTCTGCAGGAGCCGATGGCGGGTCTTGATTGGCAGCGCGGACCCTCCCACTCTCATTGAGGCTTTCTGCTGAAGCTGCTGTCCTCGCCAACAACATCGCAACGCCTGCGCGCCGCTTGCCATAAAGGCGACAATAGAGTTCAACTCGCCGCATCCTGTCGTGTGCTCAAGCGGCTTCTGCTTCTGCTTCTGCAACAGCACAATAACCCGTGCGCCCAATCGACGCTGTCAGACGCAGTGGTACCCTCATCCGGGGGAGAGGGCAGTGGATTTTTGTCTTGGGTCACAGCTGCTGACAAAACGCTACCATCCACTCGTCTGCCCTCCGAGCCGGCCGACTATGTAGGCCTTTTGTTGAAGCTGAGCTACTTTCTCAGCTTGCCGCCCTCGGCTGATGATGAATGCTACGCTCCCCGCATCGGGCCATTTCTTGCCTGGCTAATAATAGTGCCGGTCGTTGTTCCTTTTGGACTGCCGGCTAGAATCGACATGTCGCACCCGTCTCACGTCAGGTCGCAGCGAATGCAAGCAATCAATTGCCGTCGTACATCATACCCCCCAACAATGGACTGCTGCTGCCGATCGCGTATTCTTTCGATTGGGTTTGCGTCTGACCTCATCAATGGTCAGTGCTGCTTGGCTAGGTGAATAACTTGCCACTCCCACCGATCCCAGATAGCGCAACAGTGTCCAATCATTCACGAATCCCCGCACTATCGCCGGGATGTCCCTTCGACGAACAACAAATTCGTCCCAAGTGTGGCCGTGTGTGTGGCCGGCTGGCCGATACGAACTCTGGCGTGCTCGCGGAGGACGTGCGCCTGCCTATCGATCATGGACTCAGGCCAAGACCGCGACGTGAGATGGGATAAATTGCCCTCCAGGGGGGAAAATAGTGTGCCGCTCTCCGCTAACAATTTGTATGTATTGACCGGCATACTTTCCCCCCCCCCCCAAGATTGCGTCTCGTATGGGAACTGGTTTGTTGCCCAACTATCAGAGCAGGCCCCAACCTCCAGCTCGGGGTCTCGTGTATCCTCGGCACGAGGGCTTCATCTTTTCCCACAAGACCGTCACAGGACCTTGTGATATTCATGTGTTCAGTGCCGCTTTTCCGCTGTGACAAGAAAAAAAAAACACCGGTTAGTCACCCATGGCCACTGCAGACACTTAACTCCAGGTTTGACGTAAATGGCACAGGTTGGTTGAAACAATTTGCTCCTTGGTTATGCTTTTTTTGTACCCACATGGGCGGGATGATATCACGCGGTCACGGTCTCTTGATTTTGTTTCTTGTTTTATCTTTAGCGAATCCCTGCGGTGCTAGTAAAATGGTGCAGCGTCAACAGCTAAACATGATAGCCAGTGTATGTCCATCTTGGTCCTACTCCCAGTCCAGCATGAAAAGCGACCTGCAGGCTGCTTTCGGCTCATTGGGTTCAGCACATGGTTATTTCTGCATTCCCTAATAAGCACTGCAATTTGCTCGCTCAGGGCGTCCAGTGAACAAGCTTCACAAGGGAGTAGTGGGAAACAGGTGTTCGCAGGGACCTGATCAATAATTGGCTTGCCTAGGCGAAGCCTCCAGCTGCTGGTTCCCGCTGCCCGAGCACAACTTGTCACGATTGCGTGATCTTGGAGGAATAACGGGCACATGCAAAGCGTAATCGGTACACGGACGCTGATAACACTCTCGACACAGTTCTTGTTCGACATCACGGTCTTATGATCGGCCAAACTACCGTCTTTACATCTGGCCTGAGTTAGTCTCTTTTACCCCCGCAAGGACTCCCCAATCTTGCTGTAATTGACTTATATTGAAACAGGGATGTGATGAAAGGCTTAACCCCCCGCGAAGCAGCAAACACAGCGATATTCCATTGAGCCACACGGTATAGACTCCAGAGGCCCGAGGGAACCCTCCAAAATGGTTCGTACCCACTAGTTTGCCTTATCAACACGAGACAGCATCTTGGCAAAATATGTCTTATTTTTGGTATCTTCGTTGCTGCTCTAGGGTAGTACAGCTAGCCGCCTCCGCGCATTGACCAATGGTGGCTGACGCATTGAGGAAATTTCGCTTGTGCAGGTGTCGACGGTGGTGAAGACGGCCTCAATGGATACGACCGCCACCTCGTCCGGTTCATGCACCTGAGCGTTGGTTCGTGGACGCATGCAGCGAAGAGGGGAGAGACGGCCGGCAAAATGAGACAAGCTATGCACGGCCCCTTCAGGCCGGATCGCGCGCCCCTCTCCGCAGCGATTCTCCCGTCATGTCATGGGCCTCGGCAGAGACGTGTGCAAGCGAGCGAGTGCACGGCAGCGATCGCCCAAACACCCTCAGATGCTGCAACACTCATCGCACAGAAAGCAATATGGTCGGGGCGCGGCAGGTGGGAGGACCAACAAAACACGATTGTTTTGTCCCGCCTGGCCAGAGCAACAACGCAGATGCTGAGCAACACGCAGAGGCAATGCGGCTGGATTCTTTTTTCGCCTGCAGGCGCGGCATGATTGGCCGAAGCTCACATCGCATTATGACGAGAGCTATTTCCAGATGGACAAGTCGGGCGCGGTCCCGAGCACTAATTTTGGACGATGCATTGTCATGAACACGCTCAACTTGAGACACGTACTTTAAAATGATCCCCTATCTGCCAGATAGTCAATGGCCATCTGCGAGTCGCCCAGAGCATGATGGGATTTCTTCTTTTTTTAACCATATCCCCCCTCCTTGGTCCCCGCCAACACCATGCCGCGAAGGGGCACCCCTTGTCTACTGGCTACTATTCGGACATGGCATGAGTCAATGTCTCTGATTGTGTGTGTCTTGCGCATAGGGGGCAAGACGGTCTCGACCTGCGGCATCTCAGCTGGCTGCGTAATCGGGCGATAATGGCTGAGAAGTGAGGACTTTCCTCCCCCCTCCCCTTTCCTCAGACACGTGGATGCACCGAGTGGTGTTTTGCTGTCGTGGCTATGTATGCGCAAAAAGCAACTCGCTGAGACAGCTCCTGACCCTTGGGACGACCCTTCTCGGTTGCCCCTGCGCCGGGACGAGTGTTTTCCGTAAGCCACGACGCTGTCCCTACGGCCGCTGCCGCGCCTTTTGTGTCGCTTGCACAGGGTGACCACACAGCTGCTAGTGAGCCACCGTTCGTGCCGTAGGACCTCTCGGATGCAATGGCAGTTCAAACTATCACAAGATGACAGGTTACTTACTAGATCCAGGCTATGTTTGCGAAGGACCCAATCGAGCGGGAGAGAGAGAAATATGACACGGCGCAAATCTCACCCCTGGCTGAATGGGAAAGTACCGAAAAAAGCAAAAGAAAGAAAGAAAGAAAGAAAGCAGGAATTCATAATTTGGGGGTTTCGTTTTGGCTTAGAATTTGGCTGGATGATTGGTTCTACTGTGTTTTTGTCTTTGGCAAGTCTATTGATTCACGCACATCATGGTGCGATGGCAAGTGGAAGAAAGAAAACGTAGTGCCCGTTGACAATGGAATATTTTAGCACCTCGTGTGTCCAAGTGTGGTAAAAACCCGTTGGATTATTTGCTTGCTCCCTGTGGCCCATGTCTCGCGCTTGTGGGTGTGGCTGGTGTATTGACATCATGACTTGGCTTTAGACGCCCCAGCCGCTTTTTGCTGCTTTCACGCCGGAGCATCGATCTGACATCCGCACAATCATCTTCCAACTCAAAAGCTGGAGGAATGACGAAACCTAGGGTCATCTACTGGTTCCGCACGGATCTACGGCTCCACGACTCGCCAGCGCTCAAGGCAGCTTTGGATCTTGATCCTGACGTGCTCTGGCCCATTTTCACCTGGGATCCCTACTATGTCTATCGGGCGAGGGGAGGGTTGAATCGGTGGCAGTTTCTGTGAGTGCTTCCGTACGATGCGGTGTATCGCAATCTGAATCCTAAGCCGTCTCCAGTCTTGATTGCCAAAATGACCTGTCCCAGTCAATCACCAAGCTCAATTCCAAATCGAAACTGTTTGTCTTGAGAGAAGCGCCTCAAACTCTGTTCCCAAAGCTTTTCAAGGCCTGGAAAGTAACACACTTGGTATTTGAAAAGGACACGGATGCTTATGCCCGCGAGCGAGATGCTGTTGTCGTACAGGCTGCCAAAGATGCCGATGTAAAAGTTGTCATTCGCTCTGGTAGAACCCTCTGGGACAGCGACCAGATCACCGAGAAGCATGGAGGTAAACCTACAATGTCCATGGCCCAAATTAGAGAAGCAGGGAAGAAGGTTGGGGAGATTCGGAAGCCGATTCCAGCACCAGAGCGTCTTCCCGATCCTGGAGAAATGCATGTGGATTTTGAGCAAGAAAAGCCAGAACAGAGTCCCGATATCAACTCGGAGAGGAGAACAAAAACTGACACGGGATACAATGAAATATCTGGACCAAATAGCGACTTTGCAATTGAAACGATGGAGGAGCTTGGGTTTCCATCTGCGACGACTCCTCATCGAGGGGGAGAAACGATTGCGTTGGAGATGCTGGACAAGATCATTGCGAATCAAAGATACACAGCCACTTTCGAGAAGCCAAGGACAAGCCCAGCCCAGTTCGAACCACAATCCACTACGCTCCTCTCGCCATTTCTACACTTTGGTGCACTTTCTGTGAGAGAGTTCTACTGGCGCGTTGTGGAGGTTGTCAGAGCCTTTGGCAAAGGTGCTTCAACGCCACCTGAGAGCCTCACGGGCCAGCTACTATTCAGGGATATGTACTTTGCCGCTCAGGCAGCTCTAGGGCACTCGTTCGCTCAGACTGTTGGGAATGCGCACTGCCGATTCATCCCTTGGCACCTGCCGTCGAAGCGTGACCCAAAAACAGGCCTCACAACGGGTGAGTATCACGTTGACTCGGAGGAGGCCGAAACCTGGTTCCAGAGATGGAAATGGGGGGTCACAGGATTTCCCTGGATTGACGCCCTCATGCGGCAACTGAGGCATGAAGGTTGGATACATCATCTCGGGCGACACAGCGTTGCTTGCTTTCTAACGAGGGGCGGGTGCTACATTGACTGGGAACGCGGCGCCGAAGTGTTTGAAGAATGGTTACTGGATCACGAACCCGCTTGTAATGCCGGGAATTGGCAATGGCTATCTTGCACCGCCTTCTTTTCGCAGTACTTTCGATGTTACAGTCCCATCTCATTCGGTCAGAAGTGGGACAAGCATGGAGACTTTGTCCGTCGATGGGTCCCAGAGTTGAAGAACATGGACGAAAAGTACATCTACGAGCCTTGGAAAGCTCCTTTACCAGACCAAAAGAGAGCCGGTGTCCGGATAAAGGGTGATGGTTTGACAGATGCCGAAGAGGGGACATATCCCAAACCAATATTCGATTTTGCAGAAAGGCGGGACTTTTGTCTCAACGCCATGAGAACCGCATACCAGGTTGGGCTTTATGGCAATGATAAGTCGGTTCTCGATGGGACTTGGCGGGATAAATTTCCAAAGGACAGCGAGGAGTCCAGTCAAAAACACCTTGGGAGCAATGATAAGGGGCCCGCAGGGAGTGATGGCAAGGAAATTCATCAAAAACCAAAAGCCGAGGGCAGCAGCGTGGGGAAGCGAGGTCCTGTTAAATCTAGCTCGGGAAGCACTTCGAAAAAGCAAAAGACTTTGTTCGAAACAAATATCCAACGGAAATGAAAACATCATCACTTTTATAATACAATCTCATACATGCGTATATTATACCAGGTATCTTAGAACGGCGCTCTTGGATCTGCTAGTCGTGCAAATTCCATGGCCCAAAGATTATACTCCTTCTTATCTTCTGGGTTTGAAGCTTTAGATCGATTCTCGAGGCAAATCTCAGATAGCTGACTGAAGCCATCCAGTTTCCCGTTGATGCCAGCTTCGAAAAGAAGCTGCCCTGCCTTGTCCGGGTTGTCAGACAGCAACAACTTCCCAAGCTCAGCGCTTACGTCTGCAGAGCCTGAAGCAGAGATTTCCTCCAAGATAGCCTTTGCCTCGGCGGGTTTCTGAAGCTTGATATACGACTTAGCTAGAAACAGCTGGCAGTCTGTCTTCCACTGAAACTCGTTGCTGTTGTCCGGGCCGAGCGCCTTCTTCAGAGTCCGGACGGCTTCAGCATAGTTGCCCAGACCGAACAGCAGCTCGCCCTGAGCAGCCAGGGCATTGAGCTCTTTCCCCTCAGTGACAAGCTGTCTAAGTCGGCTCTCTACTTTTACGAAGTTCTTGGAGGCGCCCCATTGTCCGGACCGAATCAACTCTCTGGCTATGGACAAGGTTGCGAGCCGGCTGCCCATGTCGGATGCGGATGCCCACATGGCTACAGAAACCATCATTAGGTTGCTTGTCGGCGCCATGTGTCGCATCATACACCCAACATCGTACAGGACGGCCGCGGAGACGGGATTCTCTAGGGTTACCATATCAGCAAAAAATCTGTTGAGGCCCCGGTGACCAGTAGAGACCACTCACCCCCCGCCAGTCTCACGTTCCAGGGATGTGCTCCCTTTTGGATTGCATCTACGAATCTGTGGGCAACCTCGTAGTACCCCGCTGCCGAGAGGGCCTTGAAGGAGCCGCCCGCGCTCTTGATGGCGTCATCAAAGCTTTGGGCTGTGACGTTATCAAGGTTGTACTTCTTCCTGATGGTTTCTTCCTGCTGAGACGGCGCGCGGGGCGGAGGCCTAGGTGCGCGGGGTGGAGGCCTCGAAGCAAAAGTCCGCACCACCTGCGATGCTCGATCGGTAGCTGACGGTTGCCCCAATCGCGCGGCCTGCAAAGCCAGCAATGCCGTCGTTGTCGCTGAAGATACCAGTGCTGGACTAGCGCGCAACAAGTGCGGGCATACCTGCCGAGCTCCCATGTGGCGAAACATGATCGCTATCCAGGCACAAATGAGGCAATTGAGTGTCGTGAATGAAAATTTTATACCCCAGTTCCCTTAACTCGCCGATTGGTAGAGTATCGCTGCAATTGAGGTAAGGATGCGATGAGTTGTTGTGTGAATAGCCTGAGAGTTGCATGGGGCACCAGCCACACGAGATGCAGCCACAGGAAAACCGACCAATCAAACCCTGCAAAAGCTTAAGGTGAGTGATCCCTCACCGAAACCGACCTAGGAATGATTTTTTTTTCCAAGGTCTATCAAGATCAAGTTCTTGTCATAATCAACACCCAACCAGAATAAACACTGAAGTCTACGCAATAATACTGTGACTCCGTCATTTTTTTATATCACGACTCACAGAGCGGCCTGCTTTTTTCTTTAACCGGCTTTTCTCAGCCTCTGAGGCTACGGGCGTGAATCTCATCGCAAGCCCATAACATTTCACATTCCACAATGGCACCAAGAACGCGGAGCAAAAAGCTCGAGGAGGACGTACCCGAAGATGTCGCCGTTGAAGTAGCAGCCTCTGAAGACTCAAAGCGTCAGCAGCAGCTGCCAGTGAGGGCCAAGGATGGCGAGGCTCCGACTCCCACCAAATCTGGCTCAGCGCCTGCAAAGAGCAACCTTGTGGTATTCGATGATGACGACAATGCTGAAACCGCTGCGCCAGCTCCCGTAGCCTCTGCGGAGCCGGTTGCCCCGGAGCCTGAGGAGGATGAGGAGGACAGTGACGATGAGGCGCCCGAGGCCGTTTCAACTACCAAGGTGGCGTCGGATATCAAGAAGTCAGCACAGGCAGCGCAAAAGGCGGTTCACGAGTAAGTTTTTTCCATTTTGAGAAATAGCCGCGTGTGTGTCATCTTTGGCCCAGTTCCTAACTTGGATTCCAGACAAGCGGCGGCTCAGAAACGCAAGCGTCAGCAGAGGGACACTCTCTTCAAGCAGCAGGCCGAAGAGCGTAAGAAGGCCGAGGAGGAGGAGGACGAAGAGGAGACCAAGGGTGCAGAGGCCGAAGACTCGGCCGCGCCAGCAGACGCCCTGGCCAAGAAGCGACGGGCCGGCAAGGTCGAGGTCCCGAATCTGCTGCCCGCCGAGTTCCTCACGGACTCGTCAAGCGAGGACGAGGACGAGGATGAGAGGCTGAGAGCCGCGGCATTCGCGTCGCGCTCCAAGAAGCGCAAGATTGCTACCGTCGAAAAGAGCCTAGCCCGCGAGTCTCGCGGACCCCGGGACGAGCAGGTTGGGTCTACGGTGTATCGGGTGGCGAAGAAGGCTGACGAGCGAATGGCTCCGAAGCTAAGCAAGAACACCAAGACATCCAAGGACTTGCTCCTCAAGAGGAACCGAGTCGCGGTCCCCTCGCGGCGAAGGAAGTAGTAGGCGTTTTGACTACAGTGGCATGTCTGATCAACTACGTCACATTTGTGTCACGCTCCCCAAACCTACGTACGTCCCGCCAGCAAACTCATGTGCTGTTGGCTGTATGCGAGTGTGAGTATCACGATCGTTTACATGGAACGGCCCTATATGCGGCCGCGTTAGGCTGCACCTTGTTGTCAGCTCGTATTGGAAGAACGAAACAAAAAAAAAAGGAGGGAAGCCATTGAGCCATGGCCACTATAGGGAGGAGAGATGAGGTGTTCGGGTATTAATCCTGGGGTCCGTTGAGTGCGAATATAGACTAAAAATTGCGGCCTCCTTGAACGAAGAGTATCGTCACCACTCGGAGTTAACAGGAACATGGAGATTTGGAAAATTTAAACATACGCGCAGACGAATCATACGAAACTAATCTGGCGATCCACCCTCTTTTACTTCTCTCATCCATTGACGCGTAGTCAGGTAATGATGAACATTACCCTACATCGTGTTGGTTTGTCTTTTGGCTCGATACTCTCCACATGCCCATCTCGCTTAGTATGCGAACGCGCACTCTTTTGAGTAAGATGTTTGCCTCTCAAGCCCCACGGCGAATGTTTCCCAGCCCTGCTGCTAGATTGTCTCAACCCGGGACCGTGGCGAGGGAACAACCCACCAAGATGCTAGGGCTGCTGCTGGGGTTAAATTCGGCGTCACGGCCTCTGGCAGTCCCACAATGACTTTAAGGTGAAAGCACATGATCGGCTTATGTGAGTGAGCTTGAGCATAAGAATTTGCAGATAGCCCAGGCACCTGCTTGGGGTCAAGTATTTTCTTGGCCCTGATGCCCAATGACGGGACCAGAATGTGGCCAAGATCCAGTGGGTCTCCAAGATGGCGGGAGCTTGTCAATGTCGTTTATGCCGCGGCAGACACTCGTCTCATGCAAATGCGTCATCGAGGCTCGGGTGAAAAAGAAGGGGAATGAACACCACGGCGGCTTTTGGCGAAAGAGCACACTAGTCGCGCAGACAATTTGCACTTGCAGAGCCTGCGGCCTTTACTGGTGGGGTGAGAGAAGATGATGGTCTCAGACTGCTATAATCCCCCCGCGTCGAGCCGAGACGACGCACACCCCGAGACATTCGAGCAGGGTCCTTCCCTGCTTCCAATGCTCAACGACAACTAAGCGTAACCGGTATGTGGCCATTGGAACGCCCCCCCCTTGCCAGGGGACGACAATGAAACCCTTGGCCGATGCCAGATGAGATTGTTCCCTCAGCACAGAAGCCCGAAAGCATACGTTAGCAACTTGCCGACCCGTTGACAGCGGAGGGGAAGGCGGCATTGCGTTGCCGCAAGTGTCAGAGGCGATGGAATAGATCACCCTCTTGTAGTTGGTTGGTTGCATTGCGCTGTGGTAGGTTTATTACCTCGTTGGGGAAAAGTAGCGACTCGGGAGACAAGACCTTTCAGAGGTGTCGTGGGTAAATACAACAGGCACAGCATCCTGGCGGATATAGTAACTGACATATACCCCAAAGTCAAATAGCCAGCCCACGAGGTTTGAAACAAGGAAATAATGATGAAGCCGGATGGCTTGACGTGTTAGGCACCGGGGGTAAGAAGACTTCGGGCCGGGTTTGCACAGCATAACTGTTTGATATTGATCAGGACGGAATGTGCACATGTGTGGGGCTTCCGGTGGGCCCTGCCAACTCGGCGGCACCTTTGTCCCAGATAATGGGTCAAGGATTTAGCATGTCGCATGGCTGAGATGAGTTGGCAATCAAAGCACTGCGGTTGCTTCATCTGTCGGTGCTGGATATTGGATTACGCTGATGATTGGGGCTCGGGTGCTGTCGGGGGTGAGACAAAGCTGTCACTGCTGGCCAGTCGCAAGCACTTGCTGCGGCAATGCTGTGCACGGGAGATCGACGCACGCAATTACACGGCCTGACTCGTGGGTCGCGGAAAGACAAGGCCTGTCAGCCGCCATCGCGAAAGAGATGGGGGGTCGGGAGAGCTTGGCCACCAACAACTGTCTCGGTGCGCTAACTAGCCTGTTCTTTTTTGGAATGGCTTATGGAATTCGCAACGCAACGACGACGCCAGCCACGTGGTTGCGACGTGATGGGTGAGCACAGCATGCCCAGCACCGAGTAGAACGGCCAAGAAACCTGCAAGACAGGTCCAAGCGTGTGCTACAGCTCGTGACAGCGCCCCGAAGACGTGCGCTGGCAAATCACGACGTCTAATTACGATGTCAAGGATGCATGGCATCGGATTCCGGGGGTGCACGTCCTAGGGTGCCCGCAGCCTCTGCCTCTGAGTTGCGTCGATTCATCTTCATCCCATCATCGTATCGCACGTGGTTAATAAGTGCAGGGCGTTATCTGTTCCCGGCGCTCAAAATAGCTGAGAGGTTGACAAAATAACGTCGCGGCAAAAAAGCAACAATAGTTCACAACTCTTGGCAACGACTCAGTAAGATTGTAGTTCTGTGGGGAGACCGATTCGCCAACCCAGCCTCGCAAGTTTGCTGACATCTGGGAGGCGGCGGGGAAAAAAGCAAAATCAATTCCCCATGCGGATTGCTCATCAGAGAAAAAAAGTCACCATCTACGTTCTAGGCTGAACGTAGTCGGGCTCAACGACCAGCCGTGTAGTGCATCATTGGATACACCTAAGCTGCTCTTACCTAGCGGCGACGGCGCTACCAAGATCACCCCCGGCCGAGACCAGTTCCGCATGAAGAGGCTAGCTTGGCTAAGTGGTTATGTGACTCTGTGGTACCTAGGACTTTATGACCAAGCCGCACATGACGGCGCAATGAAAGGTGCAAGTCTTATGCAGGTCAAGGTCCGTGCCCATGCTGATGGTTGCGTCTGGTTGGTCACGTTTGCGCCTCCACACAGCGAGTCGTGGCGTTCGAATTGAGCCGAGCGGGGAATATTGATGGATCCTGGAATTCTTCTCGAAAGACCCAGCGAGTGTCTGAGTCGAGTGGCAGGAAGTTGGGATGAAAACGGAATGGGGGCTGGGCTGGGCTGGGCTAGGATAGATGTCGGGTGAACGGAGGAAAGTGCAGGTAAACGAGCTGGGCTTTTGATGCAGCATTTTGCTCGCTGCTTTGTGCGCGCGCGTGTGTGTGCGCGGGCAAGGCCACTGCAACGAGACCGTCAGGGAGGTTATTCATGCTTGACGAGAGCATTTCGCTGACATGGGACAACCCGGTAACGCTTCCGCCAGCGCTCGGACACTGCGCACCCGGTCAACGAGCAGGCCAGCATCCCCCCAGTCGCTAAAGACGATTGTGACGGACGGCGTAGAGTAGTGCGCGGGAACGAGCCTTGTGGCGAGTAGGAATTGCGGCATTCCATCTAAGCAATGCCGGACAGGATGCGCGAAGCTGCAAGATTGGCTTCAATTAAGATTCCGTGCACACCAGAATGATGTGAGAGGTCATCTGGTGTTAAACCGTTTCCAAGTTTCCACCTAGATGGCGTTCGCATTACCACCCCGACGGAGGAGAAGCACGGCCGTTTAGGCCTAGAGGGTCGCCGTGGAATGCATTTGGCACACCCTGCTTGCCGCGGCGAGGCTCGTCTGCTTCTTTTCGTCCGGTGAAGTAGTTTAATGGTGGCCACATACTCGGTGAGATATCGACCCCGATGAATCGCGGACAGACCACAGCGGCATCCTGGACGGGGATTGGCTCAACTGTGACCGGTCAGGCCGAGGGCCGGCCGACTCGTGGCCAACAGTTGCTTGATTGGATTTTGCAGGCTAGATTGTGGTTGTGTCAGAGGATAGCACGCCCGCGGTATGCCATCGATTCATTCATCCATGAGTTGAATGTCCATGACAGCGCTAGTTATCTTGTCGAGACGACATTGACGTTGGCAGGGCCAGCCAGAGATTGATAGCGGAAACTGGCCTGAGGAGCGAGCCCAAACGGGGCTATATTTCGTGGTGTATCGTTAGGGTTTCCTATCCGTTCTGGCAATTCGAGTGTCGGCACCGCGCATCTCTCCCACAACGAGAAAGTCAGCCGCCGAAAAGACTGGCTACTTCATTTCCGATTTGGACTCACAGCTTTGACATGAGTCGCTCTGGTAGGTCGGACGAGGAGCAGCGACCCAGGAGCAGGGATGCACTGCAGGAAGTGGACTTCCGGCCCCAGCTAGCTTCCCTTTAGGTCTAGCACCCCACTGCCGCTGTCCCTTTTCAATGTCACGGCACACGGGAGCCCCTGCCTTGATCCTTGCCTGCCCCGCTCACCGTCACCGCTCGCCACGCGCGCTAGCGCATTGACCCGTTGCCAGATTCGCCCTAACAAGGGGAAAATTGAGCCGTCGAATTTCTCTCCTGCCCTTTCAGACTGCCTACTGTACAGTGCGAGTACGAGTAAACTTTGGCCGGCCTGTCTCAGGCGGGCGGCTTGACGACAAAAGTTTCGCTTTCAGGGCATCTGTTTGTTGCGCGCCACCGCGCACGGTTCGTAACGCCGATCTTGACGAGTGCCGGAATGGCGATTGCTGGATTGACTTTCCTCTGGGCTGTCGAGCAAGCAGAGCTGGAGGCGCGGGAGAGACAACCAGCCCGTGGCTATGGCGTGGAGGGCCCTGCATCATCTTGTGATACTCTCTAATCGTTGTGTTCATCGCGACAGCCATCATCCTCGGTCCTAGCTGGACGGGTTGCAGACCGGCACCGCCATCCGCCCATCCGCCGCTTTATTCGTCTCCCCCGATGAGCGGTCTCGTCCCTGTCAGACGACCCGGCCAGCCTTGGTGCTTGCGATGCAATCAATCTGGGAGGGTGACCAGGACACAGTGCGCCATCTTTGGCGGCGATCTCGCTGGTGGTGCACTGTCCAGCGCATTCTGAGCGTATTCGGGAATCATCAGCGAGTGTGCTAGATTCTCAGGACTCATGGTGTCGATGCGGGTGGGCTTCGAGAGCGTCATTGCAGATTCTTCGTGCAACCTGACGTGGAGCTACTCATGTAGACTAAGCGAATGTATGTGCTTCCAACAAAGCATGCAGTATCTTTGTTTCGAACCCACTTCATATCACTCTGACGTGCTGCGCCCAGGAATTGTGTTGGTGATGTGATGTGAAGTACCCACAAGCTGTAGACCGGAGGCTCGACGTTCGTTAACGGCTCAGCGACTCCCCACGCCAGTGGCCGTTTGGAGGCATCTTTGTTTCAGAGCGGCTCCGGATTCAAGTTCCGTGCTACCCAACGCCCCCTTGACGCCGGGGTGAACCTGTCTCACTTTTCATTTCTTATTCCTCTCCCGTCTCCGAATATCGTTGTTGGAACGTGGTGGGCTTCCACGAGGCACACGGCATGTACCTCGCTGAGAGATCCCGTCCCAGATGCTGTCACTGCCCGCGATGGCCACCATCTGGCCCAGTGCGCCTCAGCGTACTGCTCGATTTCGCAGGGGGTTTGCGATGAACCTGAGGGGTCTGCATCTTTGTGGCCGCCTTGCGCTAGCTGGCTCTGAGAGGGAGGGATTATTAGCGAGTACCCATTCATCCTTTCTGTTATTGTGGTTATTATTACTATTATTATTTTACTATGCAAGAATGAGCCCATGCGAGATTTTGATCCTCCCGGTATGATTTCGCAAATTGTTGTTGGCATGCTCACCGAATAATACTCGCAGTTGACAAAGCCGATGCTGCATCGTTTGCTGGCTCGGTTTTACATTGGATCAAGTTTCATCTAATGCGTCTCACCGGGCATACGAGAGCCCTACAGTGTTCTACCGCAGCCAGTCGTTTCCTGCAACCACTTCCCACTTGCCGGCTTGTCAGCGTCCCGTTCCAGGGAAGGTTTTCGGTGGGATCGGGATCCGGGTGCCCAGTATTAGTATCCTCTTTCTTCCTGCATCAAGACGCGGGGGCGTCGGCAGGGATCACTTCTTTGTGGCAGGTGTGAAATGAAGGATGGGGCAGTTAGTTTCCGAACCTTGGTTCACTGCGCAAAGCTTGAGGCGCTCCTAAGGGAAGCCGTTGTAGATCTTGCGCCTGGGCCATTTCTTGCCTGACCTTGGTATACAGTGTGCGATGTTAAAAAACGAAGACAAAAAGAAACAACACCAAAGTATTAAGCCTTCAGAGGATGCTTTCCGCTGAAAAAGGTTGATCCTGTATTATGGCTGTGTATCCAGAGGTATCGGTTCTCGACGTTTACTTCCATTGTTCCATGAGAATTTCTGTCCCGAGACCGAGACCACCGTTTTCTGTCCGAATGCCCTGATCTCGCAGTGCAGCGCACACAGTGGAGAAGATGCGGGATGCATCACAGGAAATACTTGCGTAGCAAGTCGCGCACCATCGTTGGCTGCAGCATCTGCAACCTCTGTCGCACGTACCGCCTGGGTGAGAGATATTCCAACTTCACGACGTCAAGCTGAGTCCATGGCGGCAGATGGCGGCGTGGCTTCCCACGACGGGTCGAGCCAGCGTCTTCAGTTCCTCAGGTGCGACGGCCAGCCCTTCCTCTGCCTCTGCCTTGCCTTAGGGCTCTGCTGATATCAACCACAACGACTCCACGGCCCACCACCGCCGGGCGCCTGCGGAGAGCGGCGGCAGCACTGGATGAGGAACTGGGCGTGGAGAGGTTGAGAGGCCATCCACAGGAAGCGCTAGGAGTTTCTCTGGGCAGCGACGGGGGAGGGGTCTTGATGGAGAATGCAAGGGAGGCGATCACCGATGGTCCCTTCCCGTTGTAGCCACGTGAAAATATCCCGTCCGACCAAGCTGCTTGGCCTTTTTGGCGGGTCGTCAGAAAATTCACTTCAGAAGCGTCGGGTCCCTGAGAAAGCCCCTGGATCCCAGCAAGGCCCTGACGGAGTAAACAGCCCAGCCAGTTAGCTGGGCCAGGGTGTGTAATAATTCTGGGATGCGCCCCACAGCGACGATGTTGGCTCATGGCCCATGTTGCACTGACCGCAAAGAGGCCTGGGACGAGAAGGCAAGGCGCTGCTCTGGACGTCCCCTACCTGCGTGCTGGAGAGCCATGAGAAGTGAATGGCACCAAGCCCAAAGCTGGCTGGCCCATCGCCCACTAGCCCAGCAATGATGTGATGATTCCCCTGGGACCTGGAACTGGCTGTCTGGGCCGCGGTCCCGGTGCTTACACGGCGAGGGCTTGCAATCCGGGTCCCTTGCGTGGCTGGACTGGGACAAAACTAAGATGCCGTCCCGAACCAGAACCGGTGGGCTCTCATTTCTACCCATTCCAGCTAGGCGCAGCTCCCGTCGCGAGGTACAGCATCCGATCTGCTGGATTTAATGGTTGGCCCGGAGGCTGGCTCACCTTCTCTGAAAGGCAATTGGGACGGACGCGGGAGACAGTGTGTGGCGCACCTCAAGATTCGGCTGGGAGCCCGCCCAAGACGCAGCACCAGGCCCCAGGAGGACAACTCTGGGGGGGGGGGCCGACAGGGGACCCCGGCCAGTGCCTCCGGCAGGGGACCGCCCCGGCGACTGGGAGGTAATGAGCGACCCCCCTGCAAGAGAGGATAAGGTCGGGGTACGTACTATGCTGGGTGCTGGACCCCGTATGCGACGGAGTACACGGTACCCAGGGGTGTACATGGGAGCACCGAGTCAGAGGCAGAATCCGTCGGGAGTAGCACAACGCTCCCACCATCTCCCAAACACCAGGCCCAGCACCAACACCATGGCTTGCTGCTAGCTCCCGGACCATAGCAATGAACAAGGCCCGGTCGTACGGTGCAAATGAAGTCAACGAACAATTAAAAGAAGCCCAGGCCCGCTCCACCCGCGCTTCCTTCAGTTTTGCGTCCTGGCTGTGCCTCTCCGTTACCTACCTATACCTCCCTCCCTCTCCCTCCTCCCCCCTCCCCGCCCTCCTTTTCCATCCCTCCCCTTAGCCAAAACCAAGCGCCGTTGCAAAGTCTCAACGCAGCCCACACCTCTCCCACTCATACACCGACGACCGAAAAGCAAAGCAACAAACGATAGGCTCTGCGCCATACACGAAGAGACGATCCCCACGCTTTGTCCGTTACCAATTCTTCATCGGACGAGCCCGCGACCCCCAAAAAGCAAAGACTATCGCCTGACGACTGCCGTGGTGCGACGATTGTGGCTGCTTCTGCCGTTAGTGGAGCAGAGACTTCGGGTGTCACGTCCAAAGTGAGTGACGGCCCAGGATCAGGACGACTTTTGCATTGTGCTAAAAAGCAAAAGCATCGGAATCCTGCGTCGAAACGCACTGCAACCCAACGTCTTTGCGAACCGAGGCCGACCGTGTTCCTGGAGCCCCCCAACTTCGATTTACCGTCGATAATCCTCCGCAGCTCTCTTCCTTTCGCATCTCCCTCCCACAGGAATCTTGAAAAGAGTCTCGACGGCTGTGCCGACTACTCGCATCTCGGACTTTGCTACTGAACCAGCTAATCCCACAAGGAAGGTGTGTAGAGTTGCATCGCCATCACCTTGCATTGTCTACTGTGTTTTGCGTCGCAATCCCCGCCGCCTGCATTCACTGCTGTCAACACTGCCGCACCGGTTCGCCCGCTGCCAACACCATCAGCATTTGCTTTGACTAGCCTCTGCCGTTTGTGCGTTTGCGCTGCACAAGCCATCTTGTCGTGTTTTTTTTTCTTTTAGGAGAAAATCCGCCGGACTCTTGCCCCGTCATGCACAGGCCATCCTCGTTGCCTCCCCTTTGATCGTCATCTTTCGCGCCGCCATTCGAAACACGATCCCACACTTTGCCCCAATCCGCGCAACTAGCCTATTACTCGCGACTTCTGGAGCCGACCCCTATTTGGATTTGCTTGACTTGCTCTATTATCCCCTGCGCAGAAGCAATTATCAACCCTGACATGCCATTATTATTCATTTAGCACTCTTGCCCTTTTCTAGACAGCCGCTGTGCATCTACTCCTTAATCGAACATATCCCGGTACACATTTCTACGTAAATGTTTCGTCGACATCACAAAAATCAGGGTTACGGCGCGCCTTCTCTGTCAAGCAAGTTTTCCGACGACGACGACAACAAAAGTTTCAGCTCAAATTTGCGCGAGTTTGGTCTGATCAGTTCTCGCACCTTCAAACCCAGCGGCCACCGCTCTGAAGTTGCTTCTGTCTCAAAGCAACCACATTCTGATGTATTTTCTATTTCCGAACGATGTGCGTGCCCCTCTAGCAGTTATGGAGGATATACCTACCTACCTACTTATGTGCAACCGTTACTGACTTCTTTCCAGCTCGATTGACCAAACCTGGCCCTGGATCCATTCGGACCTATCACGGCCCAGATTCCAGCTCGTCCGCTGCCTCTGTAAGATCAGGAGTCAGCACCACTTCGCGTCGAGTCGGTGGTCTTGATAACAACATAATGGCGTCGAACACAGAGAGGAGTCGTTCGCGGCGAGAGCGAACCTTTGTGGGCAGCGAGTGCGCTGTCTGCGAGGAGCCTCTCGAGCACACCCTTAGAGGAGAGCGGATTCTTCAATTCTCTTGCTCCCATGTTTCTCACGAAGCGTGTTTCTACGAGTTCATCCGCGAATTTGAGTCGCAATACTGTCCAACATGTGACGCGCCATTGCACTTGGACACAAGTCGAGGAGGCAATGTTATTGATATTGGTATGAATGCAGATTCAATTCCTTTCAGGCATTTTTCTGACCAAGGAGCAGAGAAAATCAGCAGCATTGTGCGCTCCGCAAATACCGACTCTCGATCAGTTCTATCGCCTACTCCCACAGCGACACCCTGGGACAACCAGACTGTACGCCCTCCTAGTCTGGAGAGCACTCAGAGACGACCGATGCAGCAGTCTGGTAGCGTTCGGGACACAGCCAGCCGAGGCCCTCGAGACAGCCGCGAGGCGCCGTCAGAACGTTATGGGCCCTCGCGCCATACTCGTAGTGACAGTGAGGCAACCGGTGGCGTTGCATCGTCAGGAGGATACCCCGAGACTACACAGAGCGGACCTCACCGACGCCACGATTACGATGTCCAGGCTATGGAGACGACACCAACAAGCCCCCGACCGATGACTCGCAACCCCATTCCCGCCCCGATCGTCACTGTGCGCTCCGAGTTCCCCACCATGAACCGTTCGCGTCAACAGCAAACGCTCACCTGTTTGGTTACCGTTGAGGTGCCCAGTAACAAATGGAAACCTGATCCTGAGGATTTGGGTGTACCGGCCCCACAGCCAACTCCTGTGACTGGTCGAGCTGAGGAAACTTTCGGCGGCCGACCGCCATCCCCGGCTCGCAGTGCGCCACGGTTCTTCCCCTATGAGTCTGCTGAAGTATTGGAGGAAATGACAGAGAGCCTTCGCAACCGCGTTGACAACTGGCATGGCTTGGACTTTAGCAGGTGCGTCGGAGCATTTAACCCTTTTCCCTTTTGCGATATTTAAACAGTGGTGACTAATTTATATTTAGATTTGGCAAGTTGAGACTCTACGGCACACTCAGGGTCGGAAAGGACAAAGTGTCGTGGCAGGAACTGGAATGTTTCCTCTTCGCTGAGATGCTGATTTGTGTCAAGGAGAAGAAGATCCCCCCTCAGCTTGCACAGCAATGGGACGAGTCCGGCGCACCCCGCAAGACAACCCGCTGTACTTTGAAGGGATCCATCCTCATCAAGAAGCATCTCAACGAGGTTGCTGAGACTGGATCGATTGATGAGAACGTTCTCACCTTGAGCCTCTCGGTCGCCGAGCTACCCCAGTTCCACCTGCGATTCGAGAATCGAAACCAACTCAAGTTGTGGCAGCAGGCACTGGCGGATCTCAACGCCATCGAGACGGCTTCAGTAAGGAGTCCCGAATATGACCGCGGAGAAGTATCAGAAACGGATGAGGAGGCTGAGTGGCAACGATCGCGACCCCAGAGAGCTTCCTCTGTCGCTTCCTCCTGGGGCGGCGCCAGAACCGCTACAACTGCTCCCACTGAGTACACCAACTTTCCCAAGAGCCCGATGCTTACATCGATTCATGTTCCCATCGATGTTGTTATTGTGGTTCCCATCTCTTCATCCATGCAGGGTGTAAAGATCAACCTCGTCCGCGATGCGCTCAAGTTTATGGTTAATACTCTCGGTGATCGCGATCGCATGGGCTTAGTCACCTTTGGGTCTGGTGGTGGCGGAGTCCCTATAGTCGGGATGACTACCAAGGCCTGGCCCGGCTGGGGCAACGTCTTGTCTTCTATCAGGCCTGTGGGCCAGAAGAGCCACCGTGCTGATGTGGTTGAGGGTGCCAATGTGGCAATGGACTTGCTCATGCAGCGAAAGCACAACAATCCCATTGCTTCAATCATGCTCATTAGCGATGCGTCCACGTCCGACGCTGATAGTGTTGACTTTGTTGTATCCAGGGCTGAGGCTGCCAAGATTGCCATACACTCCTTCGGATTGGGTATGACGCACAAGCCTGACACGATGATTGAACTCTCCACACGAACCAAGGCCTCATACACCTACGTCAAGGATTGGATGATGCTCCGTGAGTGTCTTGCAGGCTGCCTCGGCAGCATGCAGACTCTTTCTCACCAAAACGTCAAACTTAAGCTCAAGCTTCCCGAAGGCTCTCCTGCTAAGTTCCACAAGATTAGCGGTGCCCTGCAGATCACCAAGCGAGCCACCGGACGTGACGCAGAAGCCTCCCTTGGCGACCTTCGATTCGGCGACAAGCGCGATATCCTCGTCCAGTTGGTGATTCTTCCCGACAACGCATCTCAGGAGCAGCTGCCACAGGATCCCTGGGACAACATCGTTTCGGGTTTGGAGGCTCTTGGTGGATCAGTGGATACTGATGGCGAGCGGGCGCAATCAGTTGAAGAGGTTCCCCTCATCCAGGCAGATCTGAACTGGGGAGACATCCTCCGTGATGGCACAGTCACTAACATGCCTCGGCCGTCATTGCTTGCAATCACAATGCTGCCAGCAACCGCGGGCAACAAGAAGCCTTGGCAAAACGCGCCCCCAATCCCACCTCACCCCAGCATTGTTCAGCGTCGCATGGAGTTGCTCACCTCGGACATGCTTACTCGCGCCCTGACGCTTGTGAGCCGTGGCCAGCATGATCGCGCTCACACTCTTCTGAACGAAACTCGTTCTATTCTCAAGGGACTTGGAAAGGGCGGCCTTCCACCCATTCCTCCCATGAACAACCGATCGACGCCTTCGACTCCTCATACTGCAAACGAAGGCTCACCAGGCTTGTCGGCCACTCCTGACCGCAAGCATAGCCCTTCTCCACCCGTGTCGGCCATCTCTGGCGCCAATGGGTTCCAGCCCCCGACACAAATCGGTCGCAGCCGCTCCAACGACGGCCTCGCACTTGGTACTGGCATTGACGCCAGCACCGTCAATGCGCTTGACTCCGAACTGGAGAGCAGCTTGGAGTGGATCAACCACCCTGCTGTCTTTAGTCGCGACAGCCGCAAGGCTGTGTTGCAGGCTATTGGTGTCATCAGCTCGCAGAGGGCCTTTACCTTCCGCACCCCCATTGAGGGTCTCTGGGCTGGCCGTGTCGGTGGCGTCAAGCGTCTCACCGAAAAGAGCCGCGAATGGCGCGACGATGGCAGTGGCGAAGGCGGCATCATGGAGGAGGCCTAATTAAGCCTCCTTTCCCTTTCTTGACTCTGGTTTCTGTCCAGTATCACTTATTGGCGCGGCAATGGTTGGCGTCTGGTTTTCCGGCTTGGTTTACGACTCTTAACGACCTCATACATTCCTGGACGTTCTTGTCATGTCCTACTTTCTATATCTGCATTTTATGCCACATGGGAATGCACGCGCTTGTTTTGCTTGTTTGGATATTGATACCTCATCATACCCCCATTGCAACCCCCCAGGGAAAAAGGGGGAGTTGAACAATACCCCATCCCCCACTCAGCTACACCATCAGTCTCTTGTCGTTTAGTTTTATGCTTGCCTGATTTATGTGGCCACTCGATTGTCTATGGACAGAATGATGGGTGTGGCCCTTTCTTTTTAACATCGTTATACAAGGCTCACGTTCGCGAGAAGAACCGAACATGTCAATGGAGATGAGTGGGGATTCAGTTTCATGTTCATCTTTTCTTGCGCTTCTTGGGCATATACCACATGGGGCTAGTTTTACTCTTTGGTTGTTCATCCTTTTTATGTCCAGTGCCGTGCATAATTAATGTGTTGAGCAGTCTTGACTGATGCATCTATGCATGCTGATATGTACGTGCCTGTTCGGGCTCGCTAGTTTAGATGCGTGCGACGTTGTAAATTTACGCATTCAAGTTCATAACGCTCCTGTCTCATCCATTTTTTTTGCTGTGATGACCAGATTTGTATTCTCTGTGGGTCAAGTGTTTATGTTACTAGAATAGTAGTCTATGGGTTAGTTGGTCTTATTACTGGGTGTTCCAAGCTATCTTCCTTTAACAATTCTCGGGCGAGGTTGGTAGTCTAGGCAGATGGCGCGGCAAATCTCTTGCACGTCGTATATAATTCATCTCTTTCATTCTACGCCCGTCCATTTTGCGCATGCATAAACCGCCTTGATATGGATACCTAACCAATTTTTGCCTCAGGAGTTTTTACAATGAACCGTTCCCTCGCTCAGCCCCCTTTTGACATGCCGAACGCCTTTAGTCCTCGTCCCAGTTCTGAGCAGATGTGGTCAGCAGTTGCATAGAGTTGATAGTCATGACTCGAAACTTACAGGGTTGGGAGCTGGGGGCTTTGGACCGCCAGCCTGTCTTGCTACGATGATTTGATCGACCGAGAGGACTGTACGGGCGGCCTCGGTAGCGAGCTTGATGGCCCACTGCTTGGAAACGAGCAGATCGAGGATGCCCTCATCCTTGGCATCCAAGGTGCCAGTGTTGTCATCGTTCTGAGCGCAAGAGTTAGTATCTAAAATTGGAACGAAGGGCATAGGGCATGATACTCACGTCAATATCGACACCAGTGTCCCAATTGTCAGCGTTGTGGTGAGCAGCGTAAAGCTGGCTCAGAACTTCGGTGGCATCCAGACCAGCGCTCTCAGCGAGAATGCGAGGTACAACCTCGAAGGCCTCACCGTACTTCTTGATGGCATACTGGCTCAGGCCAGGGGTGGTCTCGCCGTGGGCCTGTATCCTCTGGGCCAGCTCAACCTCTGTGGCACCTGCACCAGGGACAAGTCGAGGGTCCCGAGTAATGGCCTTGACAACGTTGACACCGTCATCGACAGCTCGCTCAATATCATCGAGGTGGTTCTGAGTGGCACCACGCAGAACCAGGGTTGCTGTTCTGGTAACCTCATCTTCCTGTCGGAATACGGTCACTCGGTCGCCACCAATCTCAAGAGTCTCGACAACGTCGATGTTACCCATCTCATCGGGCATGGGAGCACCTAAGCGGGCAAGTGGTGTGGCGCCGACAACTCGGCACACTCTTCGAAGCTCAAACTTGCTGAGGACGCGGAGGCACAGGATGCCATATCTGTTGAGGTAGTGCAGAGCCAAGTCACCAACTCGGTCACCGCTGACGACAACGCGCAGACCAGAGTCGTGAAGCTCCTTGATAGCGGTCTCGAGCTGGGTCTCCTCGCCCTTTGTGAAGTCCATCATTTCCTTGGCGTTTTTCAAGAGGACGGTTCCCTTGGTTTCGGTCTGGCTGATATCAATGGGGCAGGTGTAGACACCGACCTTGGCGCGGCTGGCCTTCTTGACGGATCCGTGGGGCTCCTTGGGGAAGACCATGCCCTTGACCACCCGGCTCTGATCGAGGCTTCCGCCCATGATCTTCACGACTCGGATGTTGTCGACGTTGAAGTTGGCGGGGTTCTTGGGGAGGACAGCAAGGACAGCCTCGGCGACAAGACCGGCGAGGAATTCCTCGTTACCGTTCTGCTTGCTTGCAATGACGGTGCTGATGGCCTTGCTAAGCTCCTCCTGGTCTTTCATGTCCTCGACCTTGTCGACAGAGAGCTGCTCAAGAGCTTCGAGAGCATACTTCTGGGCCTTCTCGTAACCGATGACAATGTCGGAGGTCTTGAGACCCATGCGCAGGAGATCCTCAGCTTTTCGGAGCAGCTCGCCAGCGAGGACGATGACGAGGTTGGTTGCGTCACCCATCTCGGACTCTTGCTGCTGAGACGCCATGACGAGGAGCTTAGCGGCGGGGTGGACGACGTCGAGTTCACGGAGAATTGTGGCGGCATCGGAGGTAAGGATCATCTTCTGAAGGTGGTTGATAACGATCTTGTTGCGGCCGTAGGGACCTAGGGAGGTCTGGACGGTGGAGGCAATGGCGCGGCAGGCGTCAATGTTGCGGAGGACAGCGCCATCTTCAGAGTCGTAGCTATAGACGGAGAAAAAAGAAAGGACCCGGGGTTAGCTGGGTGTTTCTGTAGCATATGGCGTTGTAAAGGGCGGTCGTGGTTGGTAATATCTTTTTTGAGGGCATCATGGAGGGGAATGGCGGGGAGCTTCTTCCCACCACACACAGAAAGCAGGCGGTAAAGCAGACAAAGATCAGAAAACTCACTTGTTGTAGCCCTGCTTGAAGAGGCCCGCGTTGGGGGCGTTAGGAATGTTGAGCGACATGCTGGCAACCACGGCACGCTGTGAGCGAGTCTTTGTCGTGGCGGGATGTTGGTGCTCAGGGGAAGGTTGATGGAGGTTTTTGGATGGCTAGCTTCAGTCAAGACTCCCCTCCACCTTGGCCTCAGAAAAATCTTGGGCCGTCCAAGGCCTTCTGTCGTGGTGGGATTTATTAGTGGGGAGCGTACCTCGCAGCAGCAGACTACAGGTGCTTGGCTGCCCTGTAGCCTGTCGGTAGGGGACCATCAGGTACCTGGGTACTTGTCGCTTGTGGGTTGCAGCCTTGTGAATGTCTCCAATCAGGTCCCCAGTTGGCTCCCCACCGCGCGATGCCATCGACGCCACACGTCTCCAGCTCTTCAGCCTCGCCTCCCCCTGCGATTCTGGCCGTGTACCCGTGCCTGTGGCGGTGAAGCTCTGCGAGTTGCGATTAGTCGGAAAACACCGTACCTCACTGGGAGCACGCACGCCGCTCCCCTGTGGCCTGTCCCCCCCGTAACTCCGGGGCGCGGCTGCTGGTGATGGCCCGTGAATGGGTACCTTTTCAACACACGCGCTCACTGCCCTTGACCACGAAGCCCGCCGAAACCATCGCCCCTTCGCTTTTCTCCTGCATCTTCGTTTCCTCACCTCCCTTGCGCCCTGCACCCGACCTTTGATCTACGCCCGGTCCTGACCAACGCCGCCATCGACGTCCCCAATTGCTCTTCCATCATCCTGGGTCGTCGAAACCCGGGCCTGGAGTTATTGTAACAGCGCCGCGCAGCCCAGCGCAAGCCGACCGCACACACAGCCTGCCGCCCATCATGCCTGGTAAGCCCTGACCTGCTTGATTATTCCTCCCTGTCCTGCTTTGCCTTGCGATTCTCTACATCCACCGCCTCTTTTTTCCTTCTCGCATCACTGGGTCGTTCGTGGATGTGTCCGGCATCACTTTCTGGGGTTGGATTTGAACCCACATCAACAGACGCAAACCGGGTCTCCCCCCATCCCTTGCAAACCTTTGCTCATCCATAATTCATCTGCCGTTCCCGTATCGCGTCGAATCGCATCTCTTTTCGCCAGCGCCATCTCTCGCCGCCATGGTCACTCTAAAGCGAAAAGCCCCCGAAGCTGACATTGCTCCCCGTACTTCTTCAGCTATCCCCTCTACTCTCCCTCCATCTGTCGAGGAGGCCTACCGCAGGAAGTGCGTCCAGCTCAAAAACCGCACCAACGAAGTCGAAGACGCCAACGATGCCGCCCGCCTGCGCCTCGCCCGCATCAAGCGCCAAGTCGAGAAGCTCCGGATAGAACGCGCTTTCTTGCTCGAGCAGCTCTCCAAGCGCACTAGCACCAACGTCGAAGATTCGGATGGCAGCCCCAGTCCGCCTCCCACGGTATGAATACCCTTTTTATTTCTCTTCTTTTTTTCCCTTGTCACTGCGCCGCTCCCTTTTCCCAATCTCGACTCGGGAGCCGCTTTGCCAGAGCACCTGCACAATTCACCCCATTACAATGTTGATACTTGAGTGTCCTTCTGGAATAGAACCTCGACGGTTTAGCTGAGTTGATGGTTAACCCCCGGAAGCCTAAGGACAAGCCACTGCGCACCAAGCGAGGCCATCGCAAGTCCATGGCCGTCGACATCGAATCAAAGGCCGCCGGTGCCTCTTTTAACGGCAACGCCCCCCAATCGCCCGTGTCCGACTCTGCTCGCGCCAATGGCATCAAGTCGAAGGTGCCTGCGAATGCCTTCGAAGTGTTCTGCAGTGAAACCCGAGAAGCCGTCGAGGCTAAGAAGAAGGACGACGATGCCGAGCTAAACGTCGAGGACGAGCTCACTCGCCTATGGAAGGAACTTTCCGATGCCGATAAGGAAGAGTTTGAGGCCAAATTCGAAAAGGCCAAGGATGACGAGGAAGAGAGAAAGAAGAGGGAGGAGGAAGAGGAAGAAGAGGCTGCAGCTTCAAAGAAGAGCAAGGCAGACGGGCAAAGCAAGGAAACTAAAGATGAGAAGGCTGATAATGACAAGCCTGAGGATTCTGACAAACCCCAGACTCAAGACGAGGACGTCGAGATGGGCAACTACGACACTGAGGACCAGGACACGCAAGCCGACAAGGCCGACGATTAGACTTGAGCCACAGAAAAGGGCTTTTAGGGAGGCGTTTTTGGGTGGGATCAGGGTTCATATGTCACATTAATAGCCTGGCCAGAGAGTCGTGGAGACTTTACATAGGGAATTGGTTTTTTTTTTTTCCTTCATCCTGATGAGCAGAAGAGAAGTAGTGCAGTGCAGTAAAACGAACGCCCCTCGCTGTGCACCATGCGGAAAAGCTGCTGCGAAGCGCTACTATGTGTCTAATGCTTGATGTTCTCACCCGACATTTCCTGACTGCTCGTGTTTATCCTCGCCTGTTTCAAGTTGGAAAGCAAATAAAGATTAGTACGTCCAACGCCTCCCGTTGAAAAACCCACACCCAAGCAAAACAAACTCAAAAGAGAAATAAGAGTACATAGGCTAGGAAGACGCCCTGCTGTCCAAAACTCACTCCCCAATGTACAAGTCCACTACAATGTTCACTGCGGCGACGAGAATCTCCGCGGCGATGAGAACAATTACTGCATTTTGTTAGCCTGCGCGCGCAATGGCCCCTTGATTGGGCAGAGGGTCGACTTACCAATCCACTCCAGCTTCTCATCGTGCCCGTGACTTAGTTCTCCCTTAAGCACGGCCAGCAAATCAGCAATAACGTCGAGTCGTTCAGTCAAGAGGCCCACGCGCTGGTCCATCTCAAGATAGCTTCGGACAGCTTGGTACACAGGCTCTAGCTGGGGCTCGACCCAGAACAACTCTGGCGTATCGAGCACTGAGCCGTTCAGGTGAATATTAATGCGGAGGATAAATAGTTCGCCAATCTGCATGTTTATCTGTGAACGGTGCAGATTAATCTTGCCGGTCAAGGCGATCTGCGTGGGGATGTCCTTGCACGTTTCGACCGTCGAGGCAATCAGCTCCTCAAACAGCGAGGTCTAACGCGGGCAGGTCAGTACTGGGCCAAATGTGTGAGCATCTCACGAGAAAGTGGCCTACCTTGACACTTTGCGCCAGGGCGTGGGAAATCGCCAGCTTGGTCATGTAATTGTTCTTGTCGCGGAGCGTGATGAAATCGTTGTAGATACGAGCCTGGTACTCTCTCGTGTAGTAAAAATTGAACAGTTCCACCTCGACATCATCCGGGGCGAGCTTCTCTGTTTCGAATTTGGCAATCTCCTTGAGGAACTTGGCTTCTTGAGACTCTGTCATACCCCAGATGACAACAACTCCGTAGTCAAACAGAAAAACCTCAGGGGTGTGAACCTGGGTGTCAAAGTCGGGGTTGGCCTCAATGACGCTCTGCTCACCCAAACTAGGGCTGAGAAGGTCCTCGGTGGGTATGTGAGCGCTGTCATTATCGGCATGGCCATTGTGACTCGAGAAGCCATTTTGAGACTCCAGGCCGTTTGCACGAAGGTCTATCAAGTCAGCCCTTCGCTGTTGATTGCCCTCAACATCTTCTCCACCGGTCGAGTGCCGCCGTTCGTAGCTTTGAATAGGGTCCTGTCGATTGCGGATAGCCTTGGAGTAGTTGTATGGCGTATATATGCACTCGTCAATCAACTTGGGGTTCGCGCCCTTCGACTTGCCCCTTCCCTTGAGGAAACGCATCAATCCGTCCATCTCATATCGGTTCGCGGTACAGTACGCCGTTACACGCGGCAACCGATCGCGGTCTGCTTTTCCCAGGCGCGCCGCATCTCTACGCGCCGTTGGGTCTTTAATTCGAGTATACTGAGAGTAAACATCTCTTCCACTCTCCTCGTCCGCCTCCTCGTTGTCGATGTCGGGGTTGGGCAAGAGCTTGAGCTTCTCTGTCTTCTTCGTGCTTCTCTGAGGACCAATCTTGGGGCCGACGCCCAAATGAGCGACTGCAGGTACGGCGCCTTGGCTGTTTCGTCGACGGAGTTTGTTGTTCAGGGCTGCAAGCATGGGCGGGCCTCCAGAGCCGCTGGACGGGGCGGAGCTGGATCCATGATGAGGGACCCGTGTTTGCAATTGCTGTCGAATAGGCTCAATTGTACGAGTGACTGGGTTTTCGCTAAAAGTGACGGTACGGGGTCCCTTGGGACGTGAGGGAGCGGAGGGGAGCAGAGGCGTGGCCTCGGTTGACGTCGCGTCTGGCGCACTGGATGTGGTGTGAGACTCGGCCATGGTTCAGGTTGGGTTGGATCGGCGACTGTGGACAATGAAAACAAACAAACAAATGAATAAATAAATGGGCCGAGGCCAGCCAGCCGCATGCAAAATCAGGCCTGGTTGTGCATATCCCTGACCCTGAGTGTGGATGAAGATGTCGACCGGCGGGCTTCTGGCGATATTCGTCCTAAGTTGGCGTTGACGGAAACAGCAAGCCGCTGAGATGAAGAGCCTTTTTGGGTGGGACGAATGATGACGTTCTGCCCAAGGACCTTCTCCAATTTCAAGACCCAATAGGCCTGTAGAAAAGCACACCGGCCCGCTAGACCAAGCTACTGCGGGGGCGTTTACAGGGGGGAGCAAGCCACTAAGGCAACTTCTGCGGCACACATGCTTCCGGCAGCCGGCATGCCCAATCCCAATTGCTGGGGCAAGCGTACCTAGGGAGTTGACGGCCGTGCAAATCCACCACGCTGTCGTATCAGTCCCACACAAGCTGGGATAACGGTCGACACATTTTCACATGCAGGCATTTTCACCAAAGCAGATACCTTGATAAGCACAGCAGATTTGGTTGGCAAAGGCCTGAATAGCATTCACCCCTGCAGGTTTCCAAAGTAACTGGTGCCATGGGCGTCCCGAACTGTCGTGTTGTGGCTGAATCTGACTTTGTCTTATAAGACACCAGAAACGCTACAACTGCCCGGCATTTCTTTGTCTTGTCTTTTTCTTCATGGTGACGTGCTCGTTCCAATTCAAGCCCCACGTGTCTGGAAATTAGAATCAATCTAGACCCTTTGGCTTGTCATCCATCCTGATTCTCGTTTCCCACAGCCTGTTTCATGGCGTTTCTTGCGGCTGCTTCTGTCATAAACTCTTCCCGTCAATTGGTCCGCCTGACAATAGTACATCAAGCTTTATTACATGTCCAATCTTTATTTTAGCTCGCAAGTCCACTCAGGCGTCAATAATCTTGGTTTCAATCTTGAAGCCGGCCTTGTCGAGCCGGTCAATATAACCCTGTCCCAAACAAGCAGGCGTATAAACTCCTCCTTCCAACTGAATGTCGTCTTCAAGAATTGTCAAAGCAGCCTCTGCCATCAGCTTTCCGGTAACTGGCCTGTGTCAGCGAAATTGCACCTTTGGGCAGCTTTCGAAACTTACAGTAATACATGGGACCCTGGTGGTAGGCCCTGCAAAAGGCAACCTTGCCAGCGTGTTTCTCGGAATCCGGAAATGCCACGCCTCGGTACTCAATCTCGTCTTTCATTGAATCCTCTCTCTTTGCCCCGTCTCCAGGTTGTGCGACAAGATTCTTGAGGAGTGCGCGAAGAGGTTTAATAGTCGCAATGAGCGTGAGGCCGATAATCAGCAGCCAGTGAATAAAGACTCCACTGAGCACGTTACGAGTTTTGAGGTACTGTACCCAGGTGAAATTAGGACCGTAAAACTCATCCTTTCTGGATGGCGTCTCAGAGAGAAGGCCCCAAGTTCGTTCGACAATGGCACCGTCAGCTCTTCCAATTGGCGATGTGGTCAAAGTACCCAAATTGGGGATGGAGCGCACGCCAAGTATCTTCTGCAAAATGGTATCTTGGGGAAGACTAGGTCCGGTGTGAGGGACAGGGGATAGCGCAAACGGAGCAGTGGCAGCTTTGATTTCCGCAGGGGTGAAGACATCAAAGAAAGCCATTGCCGAGATGTGAGTGCCTCCAGAGGGTGTCGAACTGCCTCTTTGTCAATGATGCTCTCGATGCTGATACAAGACATTTACCTAATGTTATGCAGAGATATTTTCACGTCCTTGGTCGGGACACCAAGCTCGGTGCGGATTGTTTTGGCCAGAGCCCAAGTAGTCAGATCCGAGGGCGCAGACTCAACGCCGCACTGGGGGAATAGGTTGGCCCCAGTCTCCTTGGCAGCTTTTTCGTACTTCTTGATCATCTTGAATACCCAAGGCACTTCGCCCGTGACATCGACGTAGTGGGTTCCATTCTCGGCGCACGCCTTGAAGGCATGTTCTCCGTATAGAGCGTAGGGCCCGACAGCAGTGAGAAGCACGCAGGTCTTTTTGGCAATTGCAGCCAATTCATCGTCATTGAGATTGACAATTTCAATTGCTATTGTATATCAGATTCCAATTGTTAACCGATCGCAAAGAACACCTCGGGGCAGCATGTATCTGGGGTTTTGGTCTACATACCCGGAGGAATGCGGTCTGGATTCAGCTTCTTGCACTCATCGACCACAGCCTTCAGCTTGGACTCAGAGCGACCTGCAACGGCCCACTTCAAGTCGGTGGGAAAGTGAGTGGTGATGTATTCTGCGGTCCATTTGCCAGTGTATCCTCACACTCTTGTCAGTATTTTTGCTCCATTAGCCATTTTAGACATCATATTTACCATTTGCCCCAAAAACAACGACGTCATACTGACGACCATGCTCCTTGATCGGCATTGTGAGAGGGCAAGATTCAACAAATCTTTGTGCTTTCAAATTGTATAGGCAAACAGATCAGATGTCAAAACGATGAGGCTACGTGGATGAGGAGCTTCATGCCATGCCAGCTTTGACGTGACTCTCGCTTCCCGACAACTGGCCGGAGTGGCTGGTTGGCGTGTCTAACAGGTAGTGCGATGGCCCACTGAGACTCCGGCATGTTGCCACGCGGACTAGGCTGGAGTGATTGAGCGACGACGCATCCACGACCCAGCCAAAGTTTAAATCCTTCATAAGAAAAGACTTCCAGGTCTCGAAAGAGCCATGCGGCACAAAGGATTTAGCCAGCTATGTTTACAACCTGGCGAATGCAATCAACGGCGTCAGCTCTATGGCAAATATACATGCATTTCATTCCAGTTCATTTTCGTCCCTGGTCTGCGGCGCCCAAACGCCACAGGCACGCAGAACATTTATATAAGCCCTAAATATTTTGACATCCATTTACAAAAAAGAACGAGTCTATAGAACAGATCTGCCAGATACCTAGAAGTTGGAACTGGAGCCAGCATCTTTGTCTGATGGCATCGGAGGACCTTGAAGGTTTTACCGAGGTTTTGCCCATTTCAAAAAATTCCAGTTGAGGCACAAATCAAGAAGGTGGGTCCTTCGCTTCACCCTCACGTGCTTGCCCTAAGGAAAATTCACAACTCCAGACTTTTTTGGTGCCGACAGCCTCCAAGAGCACCTACACCTCAGCTTGTCCATCTTTTTCGTCTTCACCCTCCCCAAGACGTCACACACATAATCAGACAAGATGACCAAGCGAACGAAGAAGGTCGGCGTTACGTGCGTATTACCTCGCATCAATTGAAAGAGTCCCCAGGAAATTTGCTAACCTCGTCGCCAGCGGTAAATACGGTACCCGGTGAGTTCACGAAGCCCGTCGCTATGTCCTTCGAGATCGACTTGAGCCCTGCGTCTCAGATCCAGCCACGACCTACATCGCCGCATGATAATTTTCAACGAGGGAGACATGTTCGACCACGAGACAGCATGCTCACGCCAAGATGGAAGTCGTGGCGGATCTAATGCTCAGGGCACAGACGTTTATCGGAGCCAGGCAGATCCCCTGGGAGAACGCACAACTAACAAAATTGCTTCCAGCTACGGTGCTTCCCTGCGAAAGCAGGTGAAGAAGATGGAAATCACCCAGCACGCCAAGTACACCTGTACCTTCTGCGGCAAGGTTACCGTCCGACGTAACGCCACTGGTATCTGGGACTGCAAGTCTTGCAAGCGCACCATCGCTGGTGGTGCTTACACCGTCTCGTGCGTTTACCTTGAACCCTGGTCTGGCCAGGCTTATCGTCGTTTTTTTGCTAACAACGGCACAGTACCCCCGCTGCCGCCGCCATGCGATCGACTCTGCGACGTCTCCGAGAGATTGCTGAGGTTTAAGGAATGGACTTTAGCGGGAGGAGGTTACGGCTTTGCTTTTCGGTCTGGTGTACGGGGGGAAATGGATTTCGTGCCTACACTACGAGTTGACGAACTGGACGTCAGCACCCGATCTTCGGTCATAGAGGCCGGTCGATTAGCAATGAAAAAAAAATTGCATGGTCTCGGACCCTTCAACCAGAAGATGCGAACGTGCTAAGGCTATCTCCCCATCGTGATATATGGACCAACCAGCATGGTGCTCTCGCGGGCTTAGCTTGTGGATAAAGGACCGAGTCTCGCTGAGGGCGATTTCTTGGTGACTCAGCTCAGCGATAGGTCAAGATGAACAGCAACTGACCAAGTGTCGGTGATGCTCGATGATGCTAACTCGATAGCTAACTGGACGGCAACGGGATGTGGAAAATAGAAAAGCGTGTGTTCAGTTCAAGACATGAACTCTTAACAAAATGCGATGCGGTGAGACGCCATGGTGCAGTTTGATTCAGTGACGCAATGACATGTCGGAGCCAAAAAGGAAGTAGTCGGTCCAGTGGGCCAAGCACGATGATGCATCTCTCCCTCTGCAGCATAGTGTGGTGGGGTGTAAGCGTGGGCGTCGTCGAACAACACATCGTGGGCGTCTCGCTTTTGCAGCACGCGCACCGCTAGCCAACCACCCCAAATAACTGACCAAAATGTAAACAAACAAGACCGGGTGCATCTCACGTCTGCGCGTCTTTTCTGCCTTGCTATTCCTTGTTTGCTTCCGTCTTCCAGTTGCCTAGCATGGCACAATGGGCCTGGAGGCGAGCCACGTCGGCAGATGAGGGGAGGCAAGCTTGCCGGTCCCGTAGGCCTGTGCCTGGCAAAGTTAGGCGCTGACCCATGGCCCCCAGGGTGCGACATGATATTCAAGGCTTTACGGCGCTGAGAGAGGTAAGTAGGGGACAGGACGCAAGACCCACGCAAGGGGTTAAAGCCACACGTGGATGCATCGATTTACGGGACGAGGCGAGGGATGGGCGATGATGTGCATGAGTCTGTCATGGCGGGTGCAGCAGGAGGGTTCGCAGAAGAGGGACGAAAAACGCAGTCAGAAACCAGAACAGAACAGGACGAGTTTGAGAGAGGAGCTGGTCAGTAGTAGTGATGCAGCGGTGCAGTAGAGCAGAAGCTATTGATGATGTGCGGCTTGCGTGACTTGGATTAACGCAAAGTTGTCGGTGTAAAAACGAGACTATGCCAGAGACTAGCTCGAGAGCCCAAGGGCGAAGGAATGAACGGTCTGGGACTCCGGGACCCGGGACTCGTGGAGCAAAGGCCAAGGGCGAGAGAGGCCATCACGCGGTCGCACCTCTGTGCGGCCGGCAACTGTCTGCTCTGGCACCAGCAAGGTACATTCGGGGAATGGGTCGCGGGGTCCGCACCACGGCGAAAAGGGAAAAAAGAAAAAGGGAAAAAAAAATGCCGGCGGGGTTCGTCCTTCTGCTGGAAGCTCTTCCGGCCTACACGATGGCATGCGGATTAAGCAAATGCCAAATGGGGGAAATGGGGGATTGGCCAAGACGAATCGCATTGCTCCAGTGCGCCTTTTGAGTTCCCGCGGCTCTAGCAGGGAAAAAGAAAGGATGCGGCCCTGACCAAGAAGACATCCGCCGTCTTCTCCTGGTTGTGCCCGCCCTGGATCCATAGCTCCGGGCTCGTGCTCGCCATGGCTGCTTGGACGGTGGTGCGGCAGCCGACCTCGACTGAGCAGCGTTCATGATGCCAGAAATGGTGATGGTGGTGGCCGCCCACTAAACCCGCTCAGCTGCGCCCCCCGCTCTCTCCCATGCCATGCCACAAAAAAAAAGGCGACGAGGCCAACGCCCTGTTTTTAGATGCTTGGTACCTGGGCCCGTGTCAGCCTCTAGGGAAGTCAGTCAAACGAAGAGGCCTCTCTTTCTCTCTCTCTCCTCTTTTGTTTGCCAAATGACAACTCTCGCTTACATAGGCAGGGGGGGGGGGGGCGAAAAATAGAATATAATTCCATTGCACAACGTGAAAAGAACGAGAGAAAACCAGGCATGCAGCAGCAAACATGGACAAAATGCGAGTGGCAGTATGTCTCTGTCTCTAACTCAACTCGCCCAGTCTAGACGCATCATTACTCGCCAGCGCAGTATTCTACACATATCCATGGATGACCCGGCATTGTCACACGTGTGAGTTTCCTGGCTTCCCCATCCACAAGGCGGCCAGCATTCCCGCTCGCTCTCTCTCTTTCTCTTTTCCCGCTTGCTCTTCGCGCCCAAGACAAAACATTCAATCACCCGTCGTATTAACGGTTTATCCCGTCCCCACTAAGCGAGCGAAAATAAAAAAGAGAGAGAACAAGGAAGGGAAAAAACAGCACAGCACAGCACACAGAACCAGCACAGAGCACTGTCACAGTCACAGATGCTCCAACCACCAGGCGACTCACAGAGATCCACCATCCACCCAACTAGCATACCTTGGCTGGTCTGTTCTGTCTACCTGCCCGATCAACTATCCACCCATCCCATCCACACCTGTGCTGCTCTCATTCCTTAACCTGCCTTGATCTTTAACTCTTATCTTTATCACCACTCTTATTTTCCTTTTCCCCCCGGTCTGACGCCGTCATCGCCATCGGCCATCGCATCTATATCACGCCTCCTCCGCTCCCGCTCCCTCCTGTCTCCTTTAGCACCCCTGTCAACCTTGTTGTGGCTTGGTGAGCAAAGGCAAGAGGGTCCCTTTGCGTGCCATCTGTTGGGTGACTCTTCTTACTCACAGCCTAGTCTGCCTACTTACCGACCCAAGGTATTGGCCAGAGGATCTCAGGGCCCTTCCTCTTGGTTCCTTCGTCGTTTACAGCAGGGCGGGCCTCTTTTTTTCTCTCTCTGTTTTTTTTTTTTAATTCTCTCTTCCTTGAAAAGCCGAGACCTGTCTTTTTCTGCTCCTCTTTTACCTTCCCACACCCGAATCTTCCCTCATTCCACTTGTCTTCCCTCTCTCTGGGACTCGGCACGTCTCTTTTTTTTTTGACCCTCTGGCGAGTTTCACTCCTGCTTGGCCCGGTTAAAGTTCCCTCGTCGGTCGGCCAGGTGAGAGAAGAGGGTAATAAGAACGGGCCGGTCAGCCTCGACGGTTGATGAGTGGCCACCCAACCCACCCACATCTCACCAACAAGCCAAACTCGAGTGAGCGAGACCAGGGTCGCCACCTCTTAGCGGTGCCTGTTATTAGTCGTCCCGAGCTGTTAACTGCACCAAGTACACGCTCGCGCCATCCCACATCCTATCCCCATCTCCATCCCAGCCCGCCTACCCATTCACCACCTCACCTATCAATCTCACATTCACATTGGCAATTCAAACCCCATATTATACGCGCACACATCTGCGCACACATCCGCCACGCAGTCCTCCTGCAACAGCCACCTGTGGGGAAAAAAAGGAACAAGAGAATAGGAACAAGAAACCACAGCAACGTTAGGTACGTATCTGAAACCACCGAGCAGAAGGCGTGCATAATCAAACCCACCCGTGCAAGTCCAAGACGCGGGCCTCCAAGACTCGAGACCCCAGATCCAAGACCCAAGACCCAAGACCCCCCCAAAAGAGCCGTCCAAGACCTTCCCTTCCCAAGGATTTGCGGCCCGGTGCCAAAAAAGAGGCTGTCGTCGGGACGCTGCCTGGGTCTGTCAGCTATCAGCCTGTTCACGGGACCCCCAGCTGCCAGCCAGCCAGCCAAGTACAAGCAACGCAGGCACAGGCACAGGCGCAGGCGCAGGCGCTGCGAGGCAGGGTCGTGGCGACACCCCGGGCCTCCCACTCCCCCCTGATTGGCCCCCTCCAGGTCCCCTAACACGCGCGAAAACCGCCTCTGAGGCCCGCTGCTCAACTCTCCCTCTTTCAAATTCCCAGCAGGCTCTCCAGGCGTCTTGTACCAGACCCGTCCACTAATACATCACCACCCATACCAGGCCAGAAACCACCCACCGTCGCCGTCCGACCACCGCTCCCACGCCCGCTCTCGAATCCCCTCTCGCCCGATTTATTTTACATGTTTCCATCAAGTCCCAGTCTGTATTATCGAATTCGACATCATGTCTGAACCGGAGCAGTGCATTATATGCCTGGATCCCTTGCCGCACCCCTCGTCGCTCAACGCTGACGACACGGGTGGTGGTGGTGGGAGTAGTGCCAGTGCCAGTGCCAGTGTCAATGGTGTTGGTGACGCCGTCCCGGTACCCGCCACTACCGCCCCCGAAGTCAACGGCGAAGACAGCAGCGACGACACCAGCTATCTCAACATTGTTGCTGCTCTCGACGGCTGCAATCACATTATTCACGATGCCTGTATTCGTTCATGGGCCCAAAAGACCAACACCTGCCCCATTTGCCGCAATCCCTTCCATTCCGTCCGCGTGTACAACGGCGTCGACGGTAAGCTGCCTAGTCCCTGCCTCATGCATGCGTCCACCCGCTGATCCATTTACTTTTCTACGCCAGGCACCGTTATTTCCAAGTACGAAGTCCAAGACAAGAAGCAAGTCGCCGAGTTCGACGTGCAACAATGGTTAGGGGAGAATCCCGAGGAGGAAGAAGAGCAGAACAATCCTTGTCCCATCTGCAACTCGGCCGAACGCGAGGATGTCCTGCTCCTCTGTGACAGCTGCGATGCAGCATACCACACTCACTGCGTCGGTCTCGAGGTCATCCCCGACGGCGACTGGTACTGCATGGAATGTTCTCACCTTTTCCAGCTCACCGAAGAGCCAGAGCCCTTTGAGGGCGACCGAACGCCACGACCCCAAGTTGCCCGTCGGCCAACCCCTCGAAGCGTGCGAGGATACCACGTCAGGACGAGGGCTCGCCTCAGGAGGGCCCGCAGGCAGGCTCGCAACGTTGAATGGCAAGGTGCTTGGGGCCAGTTCTCCGGTCGGTTTTACGAAATGAGCGAGCTGGACCTCGACAACCACGACGAAGAGGATGAGGAGCTTGAGCAATACCGGCGGTTCCAGGAGCTCGGCCGTCGTGAGCTTGAGCGATGGCAGCAGAGAATGGAGATTGCTCAGCGCCTGGGTGCCCGCGACGCTTTTGCCAACAATATTCCACCGGCTATTAGTGAGCGCTTGCAGCCTCCTCCCCCACCCGTCGAGGAGACCCGAGATGAGAGGCGAGCCTGGGGTGCACTTGATCGTGCTCGCGAGGCTGAGGATCCTGGCTCATCCGCCAACAACACTCGCAAGCGCAAGGTGCGGTCTGTAACAGCATCTCCCAGGGAGCCAGTCCCGGAACCGGAACGCAAGCTCAAGCGCCCGAGGACGCGACGATTGCCGACTCACAACGGCGAGGGCTCGAGCTCCATGTCATCCCCCGCGCCAGCTGGGCCTTCAACCCTAAGAGCCACCAACGGATCCTCGAGAGGGAGCGTCCAGATCCAAAGCGACATCGACCCCCCTCTTGTCTCGTCGCTGCTAAAGGAGCTCGAACCAAGCGCCATGTCAGAGGACGAGACGACAGTAACCATCAATGGGTGGCGACAAGCACCGGACGCGTCGTCGCCAGCCATCTCTCCGGCCATTTCACCTTACAGCAGCCCTCGTGCACTCTCACTCACCCCACCCCCACTGCCTAGTGCGGGCGGTCGACCAACCTCTCCGACCCTATCTCTCAGCACACATATTCAGCCCAGATATCCTCCGGCAAACTATTCCCCTACTCGTGTAAACAGTGATCACAGCGACTCTGAATCGCGACCTAGCAGATCCGAAGGCCGCCCACTTGAGCTGCGCCAGCCCCGCCCGCGCCGCCCGCACCAGGTCCCGGCGCAAAAAGAAGAGGAGCAGCAACCGCAGCCTCAGCAATCTCCAACAAGATGGACAATGACACAGGAAGAAAAGAAAAACATCAACGACATTGTCAAATGTGCCCTGAGACCGCACTGGCGGGCTCAGAAGTTGACGACGGAGCAGTATGCCACCATCAACCGAGACATCTCGAGGAAACTCTATGACCAAGTCAAAAACGCGTCGTCGCTAAACGGCGAAGCCCGCCAGTCCTGGGAAAGGCGCGCCAGCAAAGAGGTGGCTCAGGCCGTTGCGGAGCTTCAAGCTTGATTGATCACACAAAATAGGCAAAGAGCGAGCGGAAATTGATTTATCAGGCGTTTCCATGGATTTTCGGGCGGTCCATATGATTTGATACCCAGCATCATTTGACGGGGAAGAATATTCTTTGTTTGGTAGCGAGGTGCTGCGCTGGAGTCGGATTGAATTACATTTTCAGGTCTGGTCATCTTGTCTTGAGCCACTCATGTTTTGAGCTCCCACGTGTAGGTAGTTTTTGTCTAAATATCGTCTGTCGGTAAGGCCTGTGAGGCCTAGGGTTTAGGAAATTCAAAGACGGCGCAGCAATTGCGTCCAGTTAGCTGCAGTAGCCTTTTGGGCCATGCGTGCGTGCAAGTGAGACTGATGCTAAGACGAGGCACCTGACTTTGTTTAGCCGATGACTGTTGACGACTCACGGAGGGTTACGGGCGACATTTCCCTTGTTGGTCACGAGAGAAACAGTGGCCGAATAATAGCTCCGGAACGCCGGCCATAGTCGGAAGTACAAGTGCCTGGGCGTCCAAAAGAAGTCAAGGTAAACATAAATGGCGCGGTCACGATTGGGCGATGGTAGATAAGGGAGAGAAAGAAAAAAAAAAAAACCACAGGGGAATATGAATCCGTTGTGGGGGTGGATCGTGAGTGCTTTAGATTCAAAAAAGCACCGGCTCTCGGGCCTCGCCTCGCCTCATCCTCGCAGCAGCGCAAAGGGAGGGGGAGCACGAGTCCGAAACATTAAAGTATAGAAATGTCAGCAGTATCTATCTAACAGAACCCGGTGGGAGAGAAAATAAGAAGGAATAAACCTCCTGCAGGCCCCGCTAGCGAAAAGACTGCGAGTCACTCTCGGCACACGTAAATGATCAGGACGTTCTGGAGGTGGAAACAGGTCTTGACGATAAGGTAAATGGTGCCTTGAGGAGAAAAGAAAAGAGAAAAAGCAGGAACAGGCCCTGGCCTGGGGAAAATATGCCATGGAGCCGCTGTGGGTATTCGTGCCTGAGGTATCAAGAAGCAGATGTGTGGTGAGAAAGCCCCATTTGAGGCTGATGTTCCTGAGGCTGGTGCTTCATGCTGACATAATACAGCCACTCTTCTCGGCACTGCCAGTGGTCAGTGAGCACTGGTTCTATAGGCAGGTACGTACCTCCAGCTCTCGGCGTGGAAAAAGTTCGAGGGTCCTGAACATCGCCAGCTTCTCTTGGGTCGCTCGCTCAAGTACACCTGGAGTCAACCACCAGCCCACCCATACACCACAATGGCTGCCTCGAGTAGGGGCGGACGAGCCGTCAAGGCCGCCTTCTCCAGTGAGTTGCCCAAAGCCGCCTGCGTCGCCCAATTGGTCGCCCCAGCCCGCCTCTGGTCGTATGCGTAAAAAGAAGCCATTTTCATACACACCATACTGACACCACTTGCCCGCCCGCAGCATCCCCCAACCTCTGCGCCCGATGCGCCTCCTCCTCAACCATCGCCTCCTCTTCTCCCTTTGCCAGAATCCCTGCCCGTCTCTACTCGGCCGCCGCCACCGATGCCTCGCCAACATCCCCCACCGCGAAACCCCCACCGTCGTCGCCGCCGCCATACGATGTCCGCTCAGGCATGATTCTCACTCGGCCACCCCTCGTCACCCGCGAGCTGCACCCCTTCGAGAACGCCTTCTACTTCTACCAGAAGCGCCTTGAGGAGCGCCTCAACACCCCCTTCATCACCAGCATCTACTACAAGCCCGACACCGCCCGCCGCCTCGACTGGAACCTCAAGGTCCAAGAACGCCAAGGTACCGTTGCCAAGGAGATTGGTGTCTACAATGGCAAGAGCTCCAAGGCCTGGGATGACGAGCTCCGCGTTGGCGACACCCTGAGCGACCAGGAGAGCATTGTCAAGGCTCTGCTCAAGGATGCCGAGGCCCGTGTCAGCGACGACGCCGAAGTCATTCAACCCCAGGATATTGTTCCTGTCGATCCTCCTGCTGGCCGTGTCACTGAGGCTGACAAGACCAACGATGTGCGCCGTCTGGACCGCAAGCTGGAGCGAACGCTGTACCTGGTGGTCAAGGGCAAGGACGGCTGGGTTTTCCCTTCTGATATCATTGCCAAGAACGAGAACCTTCACGAGGTAAGCTAAGACAGCCTAAAAAATGACATTGCGGGCTGCCGAATTAATTGAAACTAACATGCTGTTTAGTCTGCCAAGCGAACCCTGGATGAGGCTGCGGGTGTCAACATGAACACATGGGTTGTCGGCCGTGTGCCCGTCGCTCACGTCGTCAACAAGCCCGTCATCAAGGCTGACGGTACCGTCGAGAAGAAGGGCGACAAGACCTTCTTCATCAAGGGCCGCATCATGGCAGGTCAAGCTGACCTCAACGGTAACCGCTTCGGCTACTCTGACTTTAAATGGTTGACCCGCGAGGAGCTTGAGAAGGAACTGGCTCCCGAGTACTTCCGAAGCGTGCGCAACATGATGGCAGACAGGTAAAAAGAAAAAAAAATTCATTAAACTAAAGGGGAAAAAAGAGTGAACCCCCAGGAAAGATAGAGAGCAGCACGCCGGGTGCTGCGTGTACAATTATCATGTATACTTGCTGTACAGAAATTCAACGACTCGGACGGGAAAACGTACGACTGCCAAGTTGACCTTGTGAATGCGACATTGCTAAACCAGAATTCAGTGCTTGAAAAGGCGCCTGGGATATTTTGGGTTGTGCAAAGTGTGAGACGGCATGCTATACCTTACCACACTACATAGCCTTGTCAACGAGCTTCATCTCTATAAATTCATGCATGGTATCAAGACACGAAGAGAGGGATGAATACATGCTTCGAAGTCACATTTCCTGATGTAGAACGACCAAATGCACTCAATATGTACTCCATTGTTCCTCTATCCTTACTCATACACACACTATCTCACCCTCTTGAGCAGTCTTGTCGTGCAATATCCAAACAAACATCGTCACTGCACAGTGGAACCAAGCATTAGCGCACAAACAGACTCTAAAGCACAGAAGCAAAGCATTGCACTTTTTTTTATCACGGCGAGCAACCCGACTATTTTGATCCCGTCATCTTGGCTTGTTGATACAAATAGGTATTCATCTCGGCACGCGACGCAGCATAAAGCAACATCTCCATCCTCCCCATCTACCAGAACAAGACAAGACAGCACCCAGAAACACATTCGTTACCGCATAAATCGTCTTAAACCCCGCAACGCCGGTTTCCTCCCGTCCGTATTGCTACGTACAACCCAGATTACATCCCCGCCGGAAACGGGGCACTTAGTTGGGCTTCGCCTGGCCCTCGACAAAGTTGAGAGCCTCTTCGGTGCTGACACAGTTGATGGAACTCGTCTTGTTTCTGAACGTCACACCGTAGCACTTGTCGGCGACATGAACAATTTCCGGTCGGAAGGTGGTGCAAATGAACTGCGTTCCCGCCTCATTAGAGATAGAGTCGAGCAGGGCCGCAACAGCAGTTCGGTACTGAGCATCCAGGTTGGCATCCACCTCGTCAAAAATAACCATGGGACTGCTTTCCGTTTGCTGGAGCGCAAAGATCAAGCACAAAGCACACAAACCTAGAGTAACCGCGTTAGACTTGCCATGTGAGAGAGGGAGAGGTTAGAAAGTGACTTACTCTTTTGACCACCACTGAGTTGCTGGATTCGTTGCTGCTCATCCAGATGCTTCGAGTTGAAAGAAACGCTAATACCAACACCAACGTAGTTCTCCACACTTCCGCGACCCTCATCCTCTGACTCTTCAGGCTCCGGGCGACGGTCGGTCCTTCGCTGAATGACCAAGTGACCGTGGCCGGCGGGGACAAGCTTCTCGAAAATGGTAGAGAACTCTTTGGACACTTGCTTGAAGGTACGCTCAATAGCTTCATCTTTACGGCGATCCAGATGCTCCACGAGTTCCTCAATCGAAGCCTGAGACTCGTCAAGCTCCTTGCGGCGCTTCATGAGCTGGTCTTGCTGGGTGGTAAAGTTGTTGTACTGCTCAAACGCCTTCTTGTTGACGTGCTTGTACTTCTTCAAGGCTTCATTAACTCTCTTGAGTTTAGATGTAATCTATATGATCCTGTCAGCTTGCTTGCTTGCTCGGGTAGTTCTTCATCACGTAGCACTCACAGTCTTGGCCTCCATGTTTTCATACTTGTCAAAGGCTTCCTCGGGGAGAACACCAAGATCCCGGATGTTCTTGGCACATTCCGCAGCTTGCGTCGTCAGCAAAGCCTTTCGGCGGAGACTCTTGTCCATTCGCTTCTGTTGCTTCTCGATTCTCGCAGAGAGTTCTTGCTGGGTCTGCTCTTGCTGGGACTTCTCCGTACCCATCTGCTCCAGACGCTGCAGCATATCATCCATCTTGGCTTCAGTCTCTTGGAGAGCCACCTCAACGGACTTGAGTGCAGACTGAGCCTTCTTCAGCTCTCTTTGCGACTCTTTCAAGCTACCAGCAGCAGAACCAGACGCAGAGTTCTCAAACGCCTGACTGTTGAGCTGATCCAGCTTCATCTGCAAATTCTGTCGAAGGTCAACCTCCAGAAGTTGCTTTCGCCTCTCAAGCTCTCGACGAGACCTGCTAACATCATTCCACTGCTTCTGCAGCTCCTGGGCATTGGCGCTAAGCTCCTCCAGCTGTCTCTCTTCGGCCGATGTCAGACTCTTCTTGAAATCAGTACCAACTTCGGCCTCGTGAGCAGCAACCTCCTGCATGAATCCATTCATGTTCTTCTCGACAGCATCTCGGCGCTTGATGGCGGCATCGAGATGGGCCCGCACGTTCTCCAAGTGTGCAGCCTTGTTTCGAAGCTCATGCTTCAGGGGCTCAAACCCATCATCAGCCTGACGCAGTCGCTGTTCAAACTTCTGCACTTCCGACATGGCAGCCGTAATCTCCTGGTCCTTGAGCTCTACTTGGCGGCGAATCTCGCGCGACTGGGCCACCAATCGCTCGTACTCATCTCGCCACTTGTTGACTGCCTGTACAGCCTCAAGACGAGATTTTCGGGGATCAATGTAACCACCGGTCATCGCACCTCGTTTGTTAGTAGTATCACCTTCCGCCGTGATACCATCCACGCCATGACTTCTCGCATACTGACCTGCTACAGTCAAGTTGGGGCAGACAACTACCTTGCCAAACACCTGCTGGAAAGCCTTCTCGAACTTGGGATCGTAGTTGATCTTGCTCAATAGCGGCACAGCATCGTTTGACCTCGGGAGGTTCATCTTGCGAGGCCGCAACTGTGCGAGGGGCATAAAGGTGACTCGACCGCCGTGCTGCCTAAAAAGGGTATCGGCAAGATAGGTAGCCGTGTCTGCATTGTCGACAACATAGTGGAAAAGACTAGCGCCAGCGATCTGCTCGACCGGTAGCCGGTATGCGTCACTAACTTCGAGAAGCTCTGCTAGCGTTCCATAGGCTCCTGGAATATCTCGGTCCTGCTTAAGACGTCGAATGCTCGCCAAACCTCGGGCCGTAGCCCCGTCCATGGTGTGCGACAGTTCGCGCTCCGCATTTTCTTTTTCTTGCCGGGTGTTGGAGATGACAGAGTTCAGTTTGTCATCCTCTCGACGAACAGCCTTTCGTTCTTCATTAAGCTTGTCCAGTAAATCGCGAGCTCTTGTCGCCTCGTCAGCAAGACTCGCCCTCTCACCATTCCAGTTAGCTAGCCTATTGCGCAGATCCGCAACTTCCTGTTCGGTTTGCGCGATAGATTGCTCAACCCTGGCCACTTCCTCATCGGCGTCAATCTTGTTCGCCTTTTGAGTGCTGATAGTCAGCTCCAGCTCGTTGATCTCCTGGCGAAGCCAAGCATCACGCTCATTCTTGTTCCTAAATCTAGATCCTCGGCTCTGCTTAGCAAATAGACGAGATCTCGATGCCTCAACAGTGTCTAGCTGTTGTTTTATCTCATCTTCCGATATCTTTGTCTGGTTATATTGGGGTAAAATATTGGACAGCTCGTTCTCTTTCGCAGCAAACTCGGTTTGGACAGCCTGTAAATCAGCGGCATGCTGCTTCCGGGTTTGCTCAAGAGCTGATTGTCCCTCCTTCAGGTTCTTTGCCTTCATCTCAATCTTGGCAAGGGCCTTGGCGCTGTCGCGTCGGTCCTCCTCTAACTGTCGTCGATCGATTTGCAGGAGTTCCATCTCTCTTTGGAGTGTGTGGATTTCGGCGTCGAGTTTGGAAATCGCCTTTTCCCCATCAAGGAACTCTTGTCGGCTCGTATCGGAGGAGTCGAGGCCATCCTGGCGAGCATTATCCAAGTCCTCAAGGGCAGATTGGATGGTGACCTGCTCCCGGTGGTGATAGGCGTACTCGAGACATCGGCGCTCCCGATCCTTGTCCTGGAAGCCTCGTAGTTCTTCTTTTTCCTCCTCCAGCTCGTCTAGTCGCTCCTTGATGTACTCGAGGAGCTCGTCAATCTTTTCTCGCTTGTTGTTCGTCTCGTTCATGATTTTAAGGGACTCGGCACGACGCTGTTCGTAAACATGAGTTCCAGCAACTTCCTTGAGCAGGTTTAATCTGTCCGACTCCTTCATGTTGGTGAGAGCGGTGACTCGGCCCTGGGGCACAATGTAGTAGGGGTTCGATCGCGAGAATCCTGCGGCTTCGAGCAAGTTCATAACATCAGTCTTGGTGACAACCTTGCGATCGACCGAGTACTCGTCCTTTTTTAGGCCGATGGTACGGCGCAGAACGAGCTCCTTGTTTCCAGTGAGAAATCGATCGTCGCTGTTGTCAAAAATAATTTCAACATAGGCGGACATGACGGCAGAACCAGATCCCTCGTGGAGAAGACCCTGTCGCTCCTCGCGACTCATCTGGGTATAAGCATCGCTAAGGACGAAGCGGATGGCCGCGAAGAAGTTACTCTTTCCAGAGCCATTGCGGCCGACGATGACGTTGGTCTTGGAGGAGAAGGGCTCAATGACGGTCTGTTCCTTGTAGCTGCGATAGGGCGTTAGCGATGGGGGGGTTGCGCAAGCACGAGGGGATGAAGATGGCGATGCGGGACGAAACCGGCGGCGTACCTCTTGAAGCCCTGGATGATGATCTGCTTGATATACATGATGGGCTGCGCCGGCGCTTTTGCGCAACATGCGAGGTGTCAGAGAGCTTGTCTGCGAGACACGGGACAGTCTCGACTCTGTCTGTGGTTTTTTGCCTCGAGAGTGCGAACTGATGCGATTCGACGCGTCGACCCCGGAGACCGCGATCAGTGGACTTTCGCGTTGCGGGTGTGGTTGCGACGTGGGTCGCTGCCTTGTTTATCAGGCGCGAATGGGCAGCAAGTTTCCTCGCCTCCAGGCTGGTCATCACTCATTCATGTGTCTCGCTGTGGATTGGCCCGTGCTCTGGCCGTCGCAAAAAGCTTGGTCTCCCGTCGTTAGACTTGGACCCCTGCCGGCGATCGGAATACAGGTCCTTGTCAGTCGGCCATCAAAATATGTTATTTTGAGAATCATCGAGCGACCTCGTGGTGGCGTTGAGCGGGAACCCTGCCTCTCTCTCGAGACCCAGACTCTCGGCCGGATGCTTGACCTGCGGCTGGGTTGTTGGGGGGAGCCATGGCGATGGTCGCCGCACAATCGCATGGCGATACAGGTTGTCCCTGGTAATGAATGGTGGCGTAACGCCCGCTCCTGGCTTGGTGTAAAAGCATCGGAAGGCTTACAGCCACTTGGCCATTTACGAATCAGTTTTATATCTGTTCAGGGAGTCACCAAGCCACTACAACAGCACGGCACAGTCTATGAAACCTAAACGGGAAGAAGGTCTAGTGCCGCGGCAGCGGCACAAAGTCAGTCGGTTCGTCCTTGAAACATGACGGACTTCAGGTATGGGCCATTTGCTTTTCCACCTCTAGCGCCAGGCGGCTTCAGTTTGGGACGGAAAGCAAAGACATCGGGGGCAGAGAGGTCCGGCGATGGCGTTCTTCCGTCTCTGCCCCGGATTAGTGAATGTCACCAGACGGCAAAGGAGCCTAGGACTGCACCATCTTTGTCCTTGCATCCATCGACCCACACTCGGCATGTTCCACCTGGCAATGGCAGCACGGCCAAGGCATCGCTATTTGGTATGCCGCAGAATTGCTCTTGCCACTGCTGCGAGAACATTGTGTGCGTTATCGGGCGACACGTTGCAGGCCTTCGCGCCTAGCTTTAGCCCGCAACAATCCCCTGCTGATGACTCGGGGCCGGTTTATGGCCTTGGACCTGTGTCGCGTGAGTGAGACTGTGCCGAATCACAGTCCATCCGGGCCTGCCTGACATGTGTTTCCGACAAGGTGGGTCGCAAGAAAGGTCAACGATCGACCAAGTACCCTATGGATAGGCAATAGAGTAGGACCAGAGGGTCAACCGAGGGCTGGCCAGAACTGCCCACTGACGCTGCACCTGTCATCGGGCACGTTGCCGTGCACGTTAGGTTTGAGTGGTCGGCAGGCGAGGCGTTTGTCAACCCCGCGCAGAGCCACTGGGCTTAGAATGTTCTGTTGTACAGGCAGGCGGCTGAGGTTGGTACGCCAGGGAACAAGCGGGTTGGCGGTAATGGGAGCGACGGGATTCGTCAGGGCAGGCCCGACCACGTTGAAACTAGTGAAGATGACTACATGGAATTGCCAAGCTACCAAACTACGAGCAAGGCACAATCACATGGGAAAGAACGTTCAAGGTAGCGCATTGGGGAAAAAAAAAAAAAAAAAAAGGGATATCGGGGCGACTTCAGGGTAGCTGGCGGCGATGGAGATGTAACAGCCTCCCTTGGTGGAGGCGCCACTATAGTCTACAGCACTGGAACCTCAGCAGGGACGTAGGCACCGACCATGCCGATAAGTAACTTAACGGGGAATAAATAGGTAAGCAGGCAGCATGGCGGCATTACCACTGGTATGGGTCAGATTTGTCTCTGGGAAGGCCAAACAAGGAAAGGTACGGGGCGGTAGCCAATCAGCGGGGCGGCAGACGGCAGATGCAAGAAAAAGGAACAAAAGAAACGACTGTAATTGATCGAATGGCAGTACTCGGGGAAAAAGCTGGCCTCGTCGTCAGGGTCCCGCAGAGTGCCAATCCCAAGACAGCCGTGGGTGGTGCGCACCACTTACGCAAGGACCACATTGAGGCTGGTGGATGACTGGGCGAGAGTTTGAGAGGCCAGAGAGCCGGTCAAGCCCCAGTTGGCAAGCCCCAGTGGAGCAAGCATGGGGTGGGCCAAAAGGGAAGAAAAAAAAAAAAAAGGCCAGCCAGCCAGCCAGCAGGGGCCCCAGAAATGACGCTAGCAAAGCAAGAGGGAAATTAGGCGAGCGCAGGAAGGGAAACCGTTGGCCCTCGATGCCGCGTGTATAAAAATACAACCAAACACATATGAATGTCCGGCCGCCCTCCACCCCGATTTTCCCAGCTGGCACCGGGACCACGCAGCAAGCTGCTCCAGCCTGAAGCTCCAGCACCACCAGCTCCAGCTCCGGCCAGCTCCAACGCCGCTGCTCACATATCACCCATCGCATCTGCATCGGCATCGGCTATCAGCATCAGCACCAGCCATCATCGCTCAAGACACTGCGTGCGCCTGCTGGCCCTTTTTTTTCTTATTCCGGGATTTTTTATTCTTATTCTTGTTCCCTTGCCGACTATTTCTTCTTCCCCCGCCTCCCGCACACTTACACCCACTGCGCGACTCCTGTATGCGACAGTGCGGCACCCGCCCTGCAACCACCAGGCCACCAGCCCAAGCATTGCAAAAACTGGCCCGAGCTAGGCCGGTCAACCGGGGCCCGCGCAGGAAATAACGTCACCAATCTGTGCCCATATTATCCGACCGCCAGCACCCAAACCCGTATTTCGCTCCGTCAGATCCCATCGCTGTCGCATCGCATCGTATCGCATCGCGGCGCATCACGATTCCCATCCCATTGCTTCTGTCGCATCAAGTAACGCCCCATCGCATCCCATCTACGCACGCTGCCGATCTCACCGCCAATGCCGCTTGCGCATTAGACACGGACAGTAGCTGCCTTTGCTTTGACTTGACTTGCGAGACGAGGCCTGGGGCTCTCCAGTCAGTGCTTAGGTACTTGGGTCTCTAGCCTGTCTGCGGTGCACGGCACCCTGTCCCTGACGCTCAACGACGCTGCACCACATCCCATCTTAGGTAAGTCATCTCGGCGCCCTTGCGCGCCAGCCGATCCTTTTTCTTTTCATCCGTCTCTTCCTGCAACCCCGAGGCTTCGCCCCCACATTTGCTTCTGCCCATGCCCTCCATATTCGTCGTGGCCGCTTCACCACGCGGATGCCTTGTTCATCAATCAGCCACCTGGGCATTCATCGCTGCCTGCGGCCGCCGGTTGTAGATTTTCTCGAAGGTCCTTCGGATTCCTGCAAGGGCCAATCGGGGCCAGGCGTGGGTGGCCGTCCGCGTCCGAGATACACATCTTTGGGTCTCGTCGGATGCATGCATCTCTGTCCCGGCGCCCCACTGCACCCCGTCGCGTCGCGCTACACGGTCCCGTGCCGCTGGGTACTAAATGGCATGCTATGGCCGCGGCCTCGCCTGGGGCTCACTCAATTTTTAAAAATTGCGACTGCCGACAACGACTAACACAATACCACAGAGATCGAAATGTCATGAGGACTGGGATTATTAACACACTCAGATCCAAGACAAGATGGCGTCAAGGTATGCTTCCATTTTTCTCTTCCTTTTCTTACACCATCATCCATTTGACAGCAGCTAACTTGATGACAGACTCGATAGACTCGTCACGTGAGTTCACCCAGCTTATACCTGATATTCTTGGCCGTTGCTGTCGCAAACAATGCGCCGCGCAGCAATTGAGATATCAATTGTTGGCCCTTCCCCTGGAACACCCTGCTAACCTACCACAGTATCCTCGAGACGGGAAGTACGAGGTTAATTCGAGACACTGCCATCAACCAACTTGCCGATTGGCAAAAACAACACCCCGATGAATTATTTAATCTCCTCTCCCGCGTTGTACCCTATCTACGCCACAAGGAATGGGAGACAAGAAGGACTGCTGCATCAGCCATTGGAAAGATTGTAGAAAATGCACCCATCTACGACCCCAACGCAGAAGACCCGTCCAGTGAACCCAAAAAGGAGGAGCCTGTCGCCGAGAATGGCCATATCAAGAAAGAGGAAGAGGACAAGGGCGTGGACCTACCTGATGGCGACCTATTCAAGCTAGAGGCCCTCAACGTCGAAACAATTCTCAGATACGGCCGCGAGCTGCTGCGAGGCGGTGGCATTGAATATGGACTCGCATCGCTTGATCCCCAGGCTCGCTTGGAGCACCAAAAAAAGACACTAATAGGGCGTTTAGGCCTCCTTGGTAGAAGATTCGAGGATGAGGAAATGGCCGTGGCCACTAATGATGCCGCCCCCACTGCTCCTGCAGATGCCAGTAATGGGAATGGCGTGGGCCGAGCTGATGGTGCGCCTGGCCAGGGTCAGCCGCCCGAGGAGTCGGGTTTGAGTTCAAGACAACTCAATGTCCTGAAGAGAAAAAGAAAGCGCGAAGCTATGAAAGCATCGCAGGGCAAAGGAGGCTTCGGCGATCTGTCCGTCAGGCGATCAGTGACTGCAGGATCCGAGACCCCTGTAGATGACCTCACAACCGCTGACGGGGAGTCGAAGAAGAACGGAAAGATGAACGACTACTTCAATTTAGAGCGACCCGCCGATGTTGACGAAGAAACCAAAGTAGTCAGCGAGTTTAAGGGCCCCGTTATCCCTATCAAGTCAGAATTGGAGGCTGAGGACTCGATGGAGGGTTCGGAGTGGCCATATGAAAGACTCTGCGATTTCCTCAAGGTGGATTTGTTTGATCCATCCTGGGAAACTCGACATGGAGCTGCCATGGGCTTGAGGGAGGTAATTCGTGTGCACGGCGGAGGTGCCGGAAGGATACGTTCAAAATCTAGGGGCGAAAACGACGCCCTAAACCGAAAATGGCTGGACGACTTGGCCTGTCGCCTATGCTGTGTTCTTATGCTGGATCGCTTCACTGATTACAGCTCAGACACCTCAGTGGCTCCGATTCGAGAAACCATCGGCCAGTCACTTGGTTCTGTTCTAAAGCACCTCCCTTCACCCTCCGTCTACAGCACCTATCAAATCCTCTACCGAATGGTCATGCAGGATGACCTAAAACTAGAACGCCCAGTGTGGGCTGTATGCCACGGAGGTATGGTTGGCCTCAGGTATGTAGTGGCAGTTCGCAAGGACCTGTTGCTTCAGGATGGCGATATGATTGATGGCGTTATCCGAGCTGTGATGAAAGGCCTGGGTGATATGGATGATGATGTCCGTTCAGTCAGCGCCGCAACTTTGATTCCCATGGCAAAGGAATTTGTCACGATGAGACCTAAACAGCTTGATGGCCTCGTCAATATCATCTGGGAAAGTCTTTCCAACCTGGGCGACGACCTGAGCGCCAGTACCGGCCGAATCATGGATCTTCTCGCCACGCTCTGCGGCTTCCCCGAGGTATTGGAAGCCATGAAGACATCGGCTGCTCAGGACGATGAACGATCTTTTACGCTTCTCGTACCTCGTTTATATCCTTTCTTGCGACACACTATTACTTCGGTTCGTCTTGCGGTGCTGAAGGCCCTCTTGACATTCGCCAACCTCGGCGAGGAAACGTCTCAAGGCTGGCTAAATGGCAGGATCTTAAGATTGATTTTCCAAAACATCCTTGTTGAAAGGGACAAGGACGCCCTCAACATGTCTTTGGAGCTCTGGTCAGCCTTGGTCAATAGCCTGGCTAAGAAACCCGAGGTTCTTGCTGACGAGTTCGCCGCTCACACCGATGCCATGATGCAGCTGACACTGCACCCGATTGGTGTCTCCCGCAACCCCATCCCCATGAATGCCACTCTCTTTCAGAAGCCATCTGGTGGCACGTATACCATGCCGGGCATTATCCAGCAGACCCCAAGAAAACCATCTTCGCCCGATGCTTCTGATCGAGCACCCAAGCGACGGAGAAAATCTACAAAGGTTGAGGAAGCACCCACGACCAGTCTGACACATGATGTCGATGGACACATGATGCAGGGTGACGTCGACCTGGTCGGTATGGATGTATTGATCCGTTCACGCGTGTATGCTGCCAGAGCGATGGGTTTGATTATGGCTGCTGTTCCTGTGAAGAGCCTTGACGAGTATGACGCGCTTCTGGTCCCCGGTCTCTCTTCTGCATATTCCTCTACTCAGCTCACAGCATGTGCCGTCATTGACGAGTACGCAAAGAATTGCCAGGATGGAGGCGATTGTGCCAGATACGCCGAAACCCTTCAGCGCATCGTGGAGTCGGAACGCCCGGCATGCTACAGGGATCTGGTTAATTTTATCCAGCGTGTCCGGACGCAATGTCAGCAGCTGATCCACTTCTTCCGAGACCATGGCAAGGTGTCCCACAACAAATTACCTGTCCTGCCTGTGGTTGTGCAGGGCGAAGCTGAGGCAGGCCCAAGCGCCTTCTCCATCACGACGGCTGAGAAGTGTGTTGGTGAAGATTATGACAAGCTTAAGAAGGCCATGCCTCCAGGCCAGCGCCTTATCGCTAGCCAGCAGCTGGCCGAGGCCCGAGATGTCACAGTCTCTGCAATTGAGGAGGCCAAGAGTGTCAAGGCTGCTCGAGACACCCGCATCAGGGCTGCGGCAGCATGCGCCATGGTTGCCATGAATATCTTGCCTAAGAAGCCCAGCCCGTTGATCAAGGGCATCATGGACTCGATTAAGTTGGAGGAGAACCAGCTGCTCCAGACGCGGTCGGCAGACACTATCGCAAGACTCATTCGCCTATTTACGCAGAAGGGAAGACGAGGACCGGCTGACAAGGTCGTTTCTAACCTGGTCAAATTCTCCTGCGTGGAGGTCGCAGAAACTCCCGAGTTTCCTGTTCACGCCAGTAAGACTGACTGTGTTCTCTCGATGCAAAAGGAAGAAGATAGAGTTGATCACGCGGATGCTGCCAAGTGGGCTCGGGAGGCGAAGGCTGCTCGCATCACTCGACGCGGTGCCAAGGAAGCACTCGAGATTCTCTCGAAGACATACGGAGCCGCTCTCCTGGAGACGGTCCCTAGCTTGCGGATTTTCATGGAGGAGCCTTTGGTCAAGGCTTTCTCGAACAGCCTCCCTGCTGATGCCAAGGACCCCGAGCAAACTTTCGGACAAGAGATTGTCGATGCAATGTCCGTTATTAGAACCATGACCCCGACTCTCGACACGGCTCTGTATCCCTTCGTGATGGAGATGATGCCCCTTGTCATCAAAGCTCTTCACTCGGAGCTTTCGGTCTTCCGGTACATGGCAGCCAAGTGTCTTGCTACTATCTGCAGTGTTATTACTGTAGAGGGCATGACAGCACTGGTTGAGAAGGTTCTCCCGTCGATTAACAATCCCGTGGATCTCCACTTCCGCCAGGGCGCTACCGAAGCCATATACCACCTAATTGCTGTGATGGGCGATGCCATCTTGCCATACGTCATCTTCCTCATTGTTCCTGTTCTAGGCCGCATGAGCGACTCTGACAATGAAATTCGTCTCATCGCCACGACATCATTCGCTACCTTGGTCAAGCTGGTGCCTTTGGAAACGGGTATTCCCGACCCACCTGGATTGTCCAAAGAAATGTTGAAGGGCAGAGATCGCGAACGAACCTTTATTGCCCAGCTTCTCGACCCCAAAAAGGTGGAGCAATTCCAGATTCCAGTTGCAATCAAGGCCGAGTTGCGATCATATCAGCAAGAGGGTGTCAACTGGCTGCACTTCCTCAACAAATATCACCTGCATGGTATTCTTTGCGACGACATGGGTCTCGGAAAGACTCTCCAGACTATTTGCATCGTGGCCAGTGACCATCACCAGCGCGCTGAGGAATATGCCAAAACCCAATCTCCCGATGTCAGACGACTGCCGTCCCTTATCGTGTGCCCGCCAACCCTCTCTGGACACTGGCAGCAGGAGATCAAGACGTACGCACCATTCCTGAGCGTTACTGCCTATGTTGGTCCTCCAGTCGAAAGGAAGGCCATGAAAGACAGGCTTGGACAGACGGACATTGTTATTACATCCTACGACGTATGCCGTAACGATTCGGAAATTCTCGACAAGCACAGTTGGAATTACGTGGTCTTGGATGAGGGTCACCTTATCAAGAATCCAAAGGCCAAGATTACTCAGGCCGTCAAGAGACTTGCCAGTAATCATCGTCTCATTCTCACTGGTACGCCCATCCAGAACAATGTCCTGGAACTGTGGTCGTTATTTGACTTCCTCATGCCTGGCTTCCTGGGTGCTGAAAAGGTTTTCCTGGACCGATTCGCCAAGCCCATCGCCGCTAGTCGATTTAGCAAGGCGTCGTCGAAGGAGCAGGAGGCTGGAGCTCTCGCCATCGAAGCACTTCACAAGCAGGTTCTCCCCTTCTTGCTGCGACGTCTCAAGGAGGAGGTGCTCAATGACCTTCCTCCCAAGATTCTACAAAACTACTACTGTGATCTCAGTGACTTGCAGAAGAAACTCTTTGAGGACTTCACAAAGAAGCAGGGCAAAAAGATCCAAGCCGAGGCTGGCCGCGAGGACAAGGAGGCCAAGCAGCACATCTTCCAAGCGCTGCAGTACATGCGCAAGCTCTGCAACTCACCCGCCATGGTTATGAAACCTGGAAGCAACCTATATGACGAAACCCAGAAGATTCTTCAGAAGCAAAACACCTCCATTGAGGATCCTCAGCACGCACCCAAATTGACTGCATTGAGAGATCTCTTGGTGGATTGCGGTATTGGTGTCGAGGGAGGAGACTCTTCCAATGACCCCCTATACCAGCCCATCAAACCACACCGAGCGCTCATCTTCTGCCAAATGAAAGAAATGCTTGACATGGTACAGAACAAGGTCCTGAAGGAAATGCTTCCCTCAGTTTCGCACTTGCGACTTGATGGATCCGTCGAAGCCAATAAGCGACAAGACATTGTCAACAAGTTCAACAGCGATCCCTCGTACGATGTTCTTCTGCTGACAACGAGCGTTGGTGGTCTGGGTCTGAACTTGACGGGTGCTGACACCGTCATCTTCGTGGAGCATGATTGGAATCCTCAGAAGGATCTCCAAGCCATGGACAGAGCTCATCGTATCGGCCAGAAGAAGGTGGTCAATGTTTACCGCCTGATCACTCGAGGAACTCTCGAGGAGAAGATTCTGAGCCTCCAGCGATTCAAGATCGATGTTGCCTCAACAGTTGTTAACCAGCAGAATGCGGGTCTGTCAACAATGGACACGGATCAGATCTTGGATCTATTCAATTTGGGAGACTCAGGACCAAGCCTCATATCAGACAAACCTCAGAATAATATCGAAGGAAGGGAAGAAGATATGGTAGATATTGAAACAGGTGATGTCCTACGCCAGCCTGGAAAGAAGGCATGGCTTGATGACCTCGGCGAGTTGTGGGATAACAAGCAGTACGAGGAGAGTTTCGATCTCGACGACTTTATGAAGACTATGTCATAGGCCGCCCAGACTCGATGAAGGATGGACAGCATATATTGCTAATCGGTTCCTGATAAAAAAAGGGAACGTTGACTTGCAAACGGCAAGGTGTTTGGGCGATTATTAGTGCCTACTTATGTGTATAATAGAACATTTAGCGAAGGAGTACCACTGTTTGTATCAATGTTAACGAGATCCCGGAGGATCTCCGGATTTGCATCCTCACGATATGAATTTACCTAAATATGGTGCTAATTGCGAAATATGTGTTGTAGTTTTCCACGTATGATTTTTTTTCTTGCGCCCAGCAATACGCACTATTCGGCCTGTTACCACACACAGGAAGATCCAAGGTCAGGTGGGATGGAATTACTCGGTGCCACCGCCAGTGGCGATAGTCTCTAGGATCCTCGTTGCCTTGTCCATCTCGGCGACATTGCTCTGCACTGTATCCAAGGCTCGCCTAAGCGAGAAGATCTCCTTGATGCCGTCGCCGCGGGCTTCCAGCTTGGCGACGCGAAGCTTGAGAAGTTGCTGGTCTTCAAGCAACGTGGTGACGGTGGCCTTGAGCGTTGAAACGCGCGACGCAAGCCCTTGGCGGTGCTCCTCGTCCTCCCGGCGGTCGTTCTCGATGGCCAGCAGGCGGGATTCGGCCGAGAAGAGGCGGCGCACCAAATCGGCGTGCGTGATGCCGTACGCATGCGCTCTCTCCCTCGGATAGGTTTCCTCGTCAGCAAAGATGGTGTCGTGCGGGTCATCGCTCTTCTTCACCGGCGTCCACTTTCTCTTCTTGTCTGGGCTTGGTGTCCTTGTGTATGGGCCTGGTATGGTCTCTGGGCCGTTTTTGGTCGGGCTGTTGCCCTCGTGCAGGAGAATGGGGTTTGAAGCAGACCGGCCCGGTCGTATATCTGGGGACTTTTCGACTTCCGGGATAGGTGCGGGTGTCATAGAGGCATCGCTATTTTCGAGGGTCGAGGCTTGCACACTGTTGTTGTCCTCTTCACTGGCGTTTCCCTCGTCGCTGCCGTGCTCGTCGTCGCCACCGTCGCCGTCGTCACCCTCGTCGCCATCGTCATCCTCGTCGCCTTCGTCGCCTTCGTTGCCATCGTCGCCCCCGTCGTCGCCGTCGCCATCGTCGTCTTTCTGGGCCCCGGTGCCAGGTGTAGCGAGGGATTCCTCCTCGTCGGCCTGCTCATCCTTAACGGCCTGCTCGTCATCGCTGCTGTCATCACTTTCGTATCCCGGGATGGGACCGGGATACTGCATGCCGGTGACGGTTGCGTTCTCATCCTCCTTGCTGAGGCGCTTGCGAAACTCCAAAACGGCTGGCCACAGGCGCGGGTGGGTGTGGCCGTAGATGGCCGCCAGCACCCACCACTTCTCCCAGCTAAGACGGCGCTGCTTGAGCTTGCTACGGGGCCCAAACATCTGCCGGTAGTACTTGTGCGGCACGGGTGAGGTGGTGCTCGCCTTTTTCCAATACGGCAGCCCGTCCTTGGCCAGCAGCACAATCTTCTTGGCCACCTCGAACGGGAACGTTTCGCGCTGCCCGTTGAACCGAGAGATGATGCGTTGAGCGGCCTGCCTCTGGGCCCAGGTCAGGTCACCCGGGAAATCGGAAATGGTCAGCTCTGGAACCATTGTTGCGAAGAAAGGAGGGCTCCTTTTATTGTTGAGGGATTGTGTGCGTCAAGTAGAAGAAATCGCAGTGACTTGACGGGAGGTGCAGGAGATGAAATAGCTATGAAGGGTGTGTTGCTATTCAAATCACAGGCGTGTTGAAGGGAAGGGAAGTTGAATGTTGCATTGAAGTGGTCGTAGATGTTATATATTTAGATGCTTAGGGTTATATATGTAGATACTTAGTGTTTTATGTATTTAGATGCTTAGTGTTGAAGCATTATGGGTGCACGTTGGTGTCTGGGGCCTTGTGTTTCCTCTTGGAGACATAATGTATTATGATAAAACGCTGAGCGCGAACAAAATCGACTTTGGCAGTGCTGGGTAGGCGTGTGCAGCATGACCGACCGTCAAGGGCAATGGATGGCTGCACGAGGCCAGTCGAATCGAGGCTGAATAGATTCTCTACGCCCAAGAATAAAGAGTATTGCTAATTTTATTGAGGTAATTGAATGAGAAATAATTTCGAGATAAGTTGTGTTTACATCAGCAGTTGTCTTGGCTAGGCGCGAGAGTTTGCATGTACTTGTAGGGACAACGTGAACACACGGGTACTGGGCCAAGGAGAATGGGGGACAATGAAAAACGATTCCCTCTCGATGGGAATCATAAACTCATGTCATTATGAGAATGGGAGGGCATGGAATATCCACATGATTCATGTAGAAATGTACCATATGGCGATTATATCTCCATCTTTAGTGCAAAACAGCGCATGCCAATTAATGCCCAAATTCTCGGCTAATATTTATAGTAAGTTTTGGTATGATTAACAGTAACATTTAGCGCCTGACCACCCGTTCACCTCTGATGATCGACTTCGTTCCTTTAGGGGTCCCTTTCCGGCACGTCGTGTAACTGAGCGAAGGAATTAGAGTGATGAGGAACCCGCGATCTTGTAAGACCTTTTTTATGACACCCAGAGTAGTACAAACTAGCGCAATCCGATTATACGAGACCTGTAATCGATGTACGAGTTATTCGTTGTTTTTGTGGCATTGAGTCAAAACCAAATCCTGACAGTTAAGAGACATGTGAGGTTTGAGTCAAAGTCAGGATTCAAATTTGAAAAAAGATAGTAATCGGATCTCTGGCCTCCGATATAGCGATCATTCACTCAACAAATGGGTACGCTTTATCTTTATGTTTGTACGACCATGGTTCGTTCAGGGCTTCAAATTCTACAAAGGTTGATGATGAGGATGGCCTCCCATTGATCAACCTTTGGATGCATTTACAATATAAATATGTCAACAAACCCCAGACATAAATATAGTACAAATTCTTTCTCAGCATTCACGAATTCCATTTCACAGAATAAATCCACCTGTTAGGGTCGTTCGTGTGGCGCGGAATCTGAATGTGGCTCATTCATCGTGTGGCTCAAGCGTGACTCGGATTCAGCCTCAATGGTGGGGTGCTCGATTAGGAACCCCGCCATCATGGCCAACTTCAGGCCAGTCCAGAATCTTCCACTCGTAGCCTAGCTATATTTTGGAGCTGTGGATTCCCTACTCTCTGCCATAACCATTATTTTTGGAGCCTCACTTGGGAACTTGAGCCATCACTTCGCTAGCAAAGATGCCCGTCGATTACAGCAAATGGGTAAGCGGAAACATGCCGCTCTGCCTGAACTCGCTGACACATATTGACCATCTAGGACGCCCTGGAGCTCAGTGATGACTCCGACATCGAGGTGCACCCCAACGTCGACAAGCGGTCTTTTATTCGAGCCAAGCAGGCCCAGATCCACCAGGAGCGCCAACAGCGCAAAGCCCAGATCGAGGCGCTCAAGTATGAGCGCATCATCAACGATGGCTTGATGAAGCGCATCTCTGCACTTCTGGCGTCACTCCGGGCCCATGCCTCCGAGGCCGCCACCCGAAACCCTGCCGAAGTAGCGTTCGAGGCTGTCATGGAGTCGGCTGGCAACCCCAAGGATGACCAGCCACCCCCACGACCCGAGGGTGTACACAGCGAGGAGAAGGAGCTGCCTAGTTACTCCAAGATGATGGCTACTCTTCTGGACCAAGTAAACAAGGCCATGGACGAGAAGAAGCCCGAAAACCGGTACGAGGCCATGGTGGACGAGATTCAGGAGCACGAGAATAAGGTCAAGGCACTGCAGAACGATCTGTTGGCGAAGCTGGCCGAGCTGGAGAAGGAGGAGAGCAGAAAGATCACCAGCGAGGGTATTCACACTGGCTTCGACAGCTCGCATGTCAACAAGTCGGCACCCACGGACAAGAAAGAATCCACCCAGGTGGAGTTGTTGAACCCCAACTTTGGCAGCGCCTCTGGTTCTGCCAATGACAAGGTCAAGGTGGACGACGATGAAGAGATTGAGGCATCGCCCGCAGCCAAGAAGTTTGGATCGATCAAAGCGGATGACTACTCGTCGAGTCTGCAATTCTTGTCGCAGAACCCTCAAATCCTAGTCGAGAAAGAGACTGACGGTCTGCTTGTGATGGCTTTTGATGCCGCCCTCGAATCGAAGGATGACCTTGCCAGACAATACGTGCACCAGGCGCTGCTCCTGCAGTACTGCCGTGCTCTGGGCAAGGATGGCGTGGGGCTGTTCTTCAAGCGCATCACGACCAAGGGCCACCAAGCTCAGGAGGTCTTCTACAAGGATGTGCAGGATACCTACCTGAAGATCCGAACCCGATCAAGGGAAATCATTGCGGAGCGCGCTAAAGAGGGTGAGACGGAAGGCGTGGAGCAGATCCAGCTCCATGCCGTGGAGCCGGGAACCGTGATCCAGATCAAGGTTCCGGCAGCCGACAGCCAGGACCCGGAGGAGCAGGCGGCACGAAAGATCTACGATGGGTTCAAGCCGGAGATGAAGAAGGCGCTGGAGTCTGGCGAGCTGGACAAGGTGAACAAGGTGCTGGGTGACATGAATATTGAAGAGGCCGAGGAGCTGGTCGGTCTGTTTGGCGAGGTACGTAATGAGCAACATTCATATGATTCATATGAACGGGTGTGGGGGCTAACATGTTGGTTGACAGGCAAACATCTTGAGTCTAGAGGAACAAATCATCGATGCGACAACGGAGGAGGGTCAGCAACAACTCAAGGAGATTGAGGCTGCAGCAGCTGAGAAAGAGCTGGCACCTGATCCCGAGTAGGGATGCACGCCAAGGATGACTGCGACGCCAAGGTTAATAGCTGAGGTCTAGCGACGCCAAATATTGGAGATCAGGGGGAAAAATCACATAAGCAAAATTGCGCATATATTCACTAGGGCTGATGGGCACATGTTTTTGGAGGGACGGAAGAGAGACGCTTGTCTGCGGTTGTTTGCGGGAAGAGAGCAAAAGAAAAAACTAAAAAAACTCAAATAGCGCAAATGATGAATGACAGTCCCCATGAGCCGCGGCAGGTATATTGCATGACCGTCAAAGCGGACAGGCGTCACCGAAATGAAAAAAAAATGAGGCTTGAAGGGTTTTGCAATGTGAAGCAGAACTGTCTCGATTTTCACGGCAACAAAACATGGCAACGTAAGCATTGGTCTAGACCGGGCGACGCGAAGTGGCCAAAACGGTTCACGTTCGGTAGTTGGGCCTTGAATGGCCTTGGCCCAGCATGGGACACGCATGGCCCCATCTCGGACGCTTCCAGGCTCAGCGAGCGACGCGACGTGTGGCGTGGACTTGCATTTTGCATTTTGCATTTTGCATAAAAATAGAATCACTGACACCAGACCAGAGAGGTACGTATGTAGGTATGGGTTGCACTGCCTCGCCGCGCACGCCGCCACTGTCCTGCGACCTGGTATGCACCATCTCTCGCTGTGTGCTACTGCTGCTGCTGCTGCTGCGGCTGACGGGATAGCCGCATCGGGATGCATGCACCGATGAGCTTTCGTCGCCTGGGCGCTGGCACATGGCACTCGCATCATGGGGAAAAAAGGAACGAATAAGTCAACACGAGATGGGGTGCGCCATGGTTTATTTGTTGTCCTGCCACTATGCTGCCAGATTTTCAAGGGTTTAAGGCCCTGGAAGGGACAAGGTATATTGCTGGAGACTTGTGGATCGATTGGGCTGTGGCGGTTGTTTCTATTTTTTCCCCCCTTTTCTCCTCTTCCCGCGTCAAGGGTCGTTAAATGTGAGACAGGTTGAAGAAGGGCGTTGCTTGGTGGATGAGGCTGTGATTTGTGATAGTGCTGCACATCACGACCTTTCTTGTAAAGGATGAGCAGCATAATTGGGGCCGGCCACTGTTGAAGCTTAATCCATGGTGGTGCCTCTGGGTCATGACACCAAGACGGACAGGGATGTGTGTTTTTGTATGTCTGCTTGGGTCGTGTCCTACCTCCAGGGTCCTGACATGGGGCTGAACAGGCCTTCATTCTTCATTCGGGGATCTACAGCAATGCAGCCAAGTGCCCATGTAAGCTGCAGTTGTTCACCGGACAATTCCAAGATGCGTGCGCACAACAAGATGCTGTGGCTAGACAACGCCGATTCACCGCTTGTATACGGAGGAGGAAAACAGTCGCCACTCATCACGTCACGGGCCGTTGATGGAGGCTCTAGACTGGTTGACTGTTGAAGTGCTCTTTTTTTTTTTTTCTTTCCAGAAGCTGAGCATCTCGCCAGTGGTCCGGCCTCGTATTTTGCGCCAGCGAAAGGGCAGGGTACGTACGTCTGCGGCAAGTTAGCCCATGTCGCACTATGAGAAAAAGGGAAATAGGGGCAGTTTCATCGCTGTGACCAAACAGCGTAGGCGCACCAAGCCTCTAAAAAAAAAAAAAAGAGGAACGTCGGACGGTCCTGGGCGGCCTGATCCACTGCTGACGTTTGTGACGGGGGCGCAGCACAAGCCTCCCTCCCGCCCTTTTGGTGCCCTCAAAACCGCCTCAGGGCTCCCGCGCGGCGCGAAAGCGAGAGGCTATTGGCCAGCGTCCGCCCAAACGGTGTCAAATTCCAACCGCCCTCTCCAGCAGTGGCCCACCCATAGCTGCCAACGGGGAATAGGCTGGTGGTGCGTACCGCGGATCGCGGCGGCAGCCTCGTGCATGCACTTGTTCTCTACTCAAGACTCAAGAAGGGCGACGTCAGCTTCAAAGCACAGACGACACGGGGTAACCGGGGCCGCCAAGCTTCGCAGCTCCACCAGCCGCAGACGAGGCAGTATCCATTCATTCTACTTTCACATCTAAATTACTTTTATATCCTCGCCTCTTTTCCCTGTCGTTTCCCGCTTGTTTTTTTTTATTAGTATCCATTCCGTCTCCCGTTAACTGCAGGCTTTCCCTTCGTTTGCCAACTTCCTTCGCTACCTACCTTGCTTGCTTCCTCTCGCTTCACATTGTTCGGAGGATAGAACGTTGTCGTCATTGATAGACAACACACACCAACAAAAAAAAAAAACACAGCCAGACCATCGTCTACCTTTCAAGATGCTCCCTTCGTTCTCAAGATCCGCCGTGGCTGCGGCCGTCGCCTTTTTCGCTGCTGCCGTGTCACCCGTCACTGCTGCTACCGCCTGCAACAACTCGCCTACGCTCTGCAGCCGAAGCTACAACAACATCACACACATGGGCGCTCACGGCTCGGCTTTCCTGCGCGAGGGCACCAATTCCATTGCCGCCGCCGGCAACCAGTTCAAGAACGCCACAGATGCCCTCGATGCCGGACTGAGACTTCTCCAGGCCCAGGTCCACAACGAGAACGGCACCTTGCGCCTGTGCCACACCTCGTGCTCGCTGCTCGACGCTGGTACCCTTGAGAGCTGGTTGACCAAGATTAACAGCTGGATGGCTTCCAACACCAACGATGTCGTTACTCTTTTGCTCGTCAACTCGGACGAGGCCGATGCCGACGCCTTCGGCTCTGACTTCAAGAGCTCAGGCATCTCCGACTACGCTTACACGCCTAGCTCGACGGCGGCCACCAGCAACTGGCCTACGCTCAGCAACATGATCCAGAACAACACCCGCCTGGTCAGCTTCATCACCAACATCAACTCCAGCACCACCTACCCTTACCTGCTGCCTGAGTTTGACTACGTCTTTGAGACATCCTTCGAGGTTGCCACCCTCGACGGCTTCAACTGCACACTCGACCGCCCTTCGAACCTCGACTCGGCTTCCTCCGCCCTCTCGAGCGGCTACCTGGGTCTCGCCAACCACTTCAAGTACCAGTCCCTCTCCACCAGTGCCTCGTGGTACATCCCCGACGTCACCAACATCGACCTCGTCAACAGCGCCAACACCACCGAGGATGGTGAGCTCGGCAAGCACCTGACCGAGTGCAAAAGCGAGTGGTCCACCGTTCCCAACTTTGTGCTCGTCGACATGTTTGACAACGGCGAGGTCATGAAGGCCACTGACAACATGAATGGCATCTCTGATGCTACTGGCCGCACCGCCGTCTCCGCTGGCAGCGACTCTTCCGAGGCCAGCGGCCGTGACAAGAACGCGGGCGCTATTGCTCTCATTACCTTTTTCGCTGCCGCCATTGCCCTGGTGTAAATGCCTGGCTACGAACCTATACCCTAAACATTCGTTACGCACATCAACACACCATATTCTACCCACACACCCATTCATATCCTATTCAGGCTTGTCGTTTTTAGCATAGAGCGAGGCGTTTCGGGAACACAATTCTTTTTTTTTTATACATCTTGTCTTGGAAATGAACTCTTAGCCCGAAAAAAAAAATCGGACATTACCAGCAACAATCTTCCTACTTGGTATAGACGCCAGCGGGAAATTGGAACAGTGCCGTTTCCCAAAGACGAAAACTGGCCAGGGAATAGTTAGATAGATAAATGAATGACAAACAAACAAGGCACAGTGAATGCCATGAATCCAACCTTTAAAATTGTGCCGATGCTTTTGCGTGACGATTTGCTAGTGATTTGACTGGTTAGTGGTGGAGTTGGATTAGTATCACGAAGTTGTTCGTCACTTGGCTGGTAGCCAATTGGCATTTCCACTTTTGACTTCAACTCCTCATACTTCAACTTTTCGCACATCAACCACCAAAAAAGAAACACCACATACCAGATTTTTTTCAGGTTCTATCACAATGGATTACGCCAGCATCGCCACTCCCGAGGCTTGCTACGCCGACTTCTGCCTTCTGCCTGTACGTTTGTAAATTGCTCGCTCGCGCGCGGGCGCGGGGGATTGGATCGAAACTTGATTTCAAAGCCGGCTGCTGACCTTTTGGGGGCCAACCCCCGACCCACGGACTAGATTGGAACCGGCAGCGTTTCGGTCGCCGAAGACATCGCGGAGGTGCAGAGGGTGCTCAAGGCCAGCGGCCTCAAGTACACGCTGCACTCGGCTGGTACGACGGTTGGTGAGTGAATTTCCCCCCCTCTGGCTCCTGTTACACAACGGTGGTCCTGGCGTGCTCCTCCCTCCCCCCCCCCCCCCCCCCTGAGGCTGTGCTTTTTTGGAGGGAGGGGAGCAAAGTTCGGATAGGGCTGAGAGCGAGAGCGAGAGCGACAGAGAGAGGGCTGACGTGATGATGTGCGTCGTGCGCGTGTTGCAGAGGGTTCATGGGATGAAGTCATGGCGGCCGTGGGAAAGGCACATGCCGTGGTGCACAAGCGCGGCGTCGTGAGGGTCCAGTCTTCGATGAGGGTTGGGAGCCGGTGAGTTCTCTCATTCACGCCAAGATTCAACTTGGACGCGAGAGTTGACTGATGCTGTTTTGAAAAGAACCGACAAGAAGCAGACTGCCGAGGACAAAGTGAAGAGGGTCGAGGGACTGCTGGCCGCGTCCGAGGAGAGCAAGTAGACGGCTACATAAATGTCACCATGTCTGATGTGGGATATTCACTCCTCTCGCGGCATCTACAGCAGAGTCTCAACGCGCAAATGTATCCAGTCGGAGGACCAAATAGACAACGCAAGGCTTAAAGCCTGGCTGTTCATGACGCCGCGTCACCTGAATGCCCCCATCTTCCCCCAATGCACCGAGCAGGATTTCAAATCTCCATTTGCAGCCTCCTCTTTCTCCATCTCGGCATCTCTCACATCTTCTATCCCGGTCACGGCACCTTTCGCATCACATCACATCACACACGCCCCCGTCCTTCCATCGGGACGGGCCATTCTACCGGTTATCCTCTCCGTGTGTCATTGCGTAGCTTTGTAATAAAAAAAAATTGGAGCAAGATGTGGAAAGGAAACAAAAATCTGGGGGAGATGAGCCTCTTTTTTTTTTTTCTTTCTTTCCTGCTTGGCTGCAACCGCGGCCGGTACTGCTTTTTGGCCCCCATTACGTACAGCCCGCCGGCCGGGACTTGGCTTAATGTTATTTCTACGTACTCCCCGAGACAAGTGCACGTCTCTGGGTGAAGGCAGCTAGCTATCCGGCCGGACGTCCGGAGGTCAAGTACCCCGGGGACCCCGGACCCCTCCGGGTGCTTTGCTACGAAACCAGATGGAGAAGGAGGCTTGTTTCTCGGGTGGAGAAGTAAAAGAGGAATACGGAGCCGGCGTCACTCGCACGGGGTGTATTAGCTGCCGTGTCATTGGTCCATCCCAAGCTGAATAGACCAAGAAAAAAAAAAAGGGCTGAAGAAATTTTTTTTTTCCTCGGACAGCTGCGTTGGAGTTTTGCGCCGGAGCGGTCTCATGACGGGCGAAAGTGCCGGAGTGTGGAGACGTTCCTCACCTGGACCTTGGCGCCGAGGAGGAGGGGGTCGCGCGAGATCGGAGATGGGAAAAAGAGAGCTAGGATGAAGATGGGCAATGCGATGCAAGAGCAAGGGCAGAGTTTCCTGTGTCATGAAAACTGCCCGAACCGGCAATCAACGAGGCCAAATCTATTGTCATGGATAGTCGATGCCCGCGTCTCTTGCCTATCTGTATCTGTCCAATCCAACCACACACCCTCCCTTCCCTTCCCTTCATCCCGGTATCGCCACAGGCGTCACATGTTGACCTTGATCTGTATCATGGTTCATATGTAGCCCAAAAAAAAAAACCGATGCTGCACTCCCACACCCCTCACTCACCCTAACCCTGGCAACCCATGGCAACCCAGGGCAACCATGATTTTTTTTTGGCCGACTAGCTAGCTAGCTAGTCCAACCTAACTGCTCCTACTACTATCCAGCAGAGCTGCAGTGAGACGCTCCGGACATGTATCTCCATCTGCAAGGCCTCGCTGTCAGTGTTGCAGCTTAGTCGAAGGCAGGGAGGGGGAGGGAGGGGGGTTTGGAATTGAGGCCCGGCTACTTGGCCAAAAACAACCTTTGATCAACGGAGTCATGATGATGCTCTCTCTTGGTGCAACGCAGCCATTGAGGGGAGGGGGTGATTCATCCAGCCAGTGTTGGTCCTTGGCCTTGTACACTCGGCGCTACAATTTCTACATCCTCTTACCTCATTGAATCTTGGATCTTCTCTTTGGAACGACGTCATGCCTGGTTGTTCCATCTCCGGACGCTCGCAACGCCCATCCCGCACGGCCTTGCTTCTCCCCGCGCTTCGAGCACACGCGTGAACCCAAGTGGGACCGGCATTCACTCCCGGTTCGTGGCGGGTGTGGCTTTGCCCTTGCTTCCTTGACCCTTTTTTTTTTTTTTCTTTCTTGACCCTCGCCATTTTTGCCCCCTCCCCCCCAAGGAATTTCTCCACACCAAGAAGTAGTTCGTTTAGTCTCCAAGGGGAGTAGGGGTGAAATTGTCTCTAGTAGATTCCTTTGGTTCCTTACCTCTTATTTCTTGGGGTGGGTACCCTTTCCCCGTCTCGGTGAGGGCCCGGGACCGGACCGGGATTTCACGGGGGGCATGTTTCTCTGGCTCGCCGTGTCTGAGGAGGTAGGGGTGTGTAACCGGTCTAAGCGGCGTCGGCCATCGTAGGGTGTGCGAGTCAACAGTTTGGAGAGGGAATCAAAAAAAGGTTTGCTAGATGCCGAGAGTTGATCAAGATCTGATGGGACCGGACAATGTGTCTGCCGGCGATCTTGTTTTTTTTTTCTTACTCCATTATTATGCGGCATCGGTGAAGGAGCAGGGGGCGTGCAATGCCAAGGTGGAAAGGTGCACAGCGAGAGCGCTAATAGGACAGCAGAAAACACCAGCGCCGGCTTCCGGCGGCGGGGCTCAGGTGGTCGCGATAGCTTCACCGGCACAGGCACGGCAACCGCCTTTCACAAGTCAATGGCATAATGGACCGTTGCAATTAAATGCCGTAATGAAATTTGTCAAAACTTGTCGTTAGCAGTCCGTCCCATCAGCGCTGCCGTGTCTCGGATTTCCCCAGTTGGGCTTTCCCATAGCTCACATCTCACGCATGTTTCAATAACGCACGCATCAACATAGCTGGGCGAGAAGGCTTCGGAACTGTCCTCCCCATCATCTTTGTTCTGAAGCATCCTTGAATGACTCCCAAGAATGCCAGCCCGTGATCCTCTCCCGGTGTTCGAGTGGCGGGCGCCGCCCTCCGTCTCTCACCTTGACCACAAAGTGTTGGTAGTCACACGGTCCCACCCCTCCCACCCCCGAAGGGGCAAGGCCATGGAATATTCTGCACAGAATAGCAGCTTCGGGGCGAGAGCCTCGTACGTCAGGCGGTGTGTATGCCACCCCCTTGTGACAGATAGATCCGTCGTCAGTTGTCATCCTTTTTTTAACCGCCGCTTGCCGCTCACTTACACACCGGCAGCGTGGAAGCGACGTGCATGAACCGCACCCTGAGTATGCACCGCCCGGGTTGTCTAAGAATATGAGCTCATTATTTTATGGATTTCTATTCGTCTTAATTTCGCCTGTGTCACGCATAATTCAGAGCTAATGTTGAGCTCTGCACAGTGTCTAAAGCACATTTTGCCTCCTGTCTCCGCGGGGTATATATAATTTTTCATCCTTCACAACAACGTCCCTTTCCGCAAAGGACGCCTTACTGCTCAATGCCTATCATGACCATCTTTGTAACTGTAAATTCGTCAATTCCGTACTTGCTTCCCTCGCGACCGAAGCCGCTCTGCTTGACACCGCCGAAGGGCGCAGCGGGGTCGCTCAAAGCACCTGGAACGCACATGTTAGTTCTTGCTGTCTGGTTTGATTCACTTCGCGGGGTAAACTCACCGACGTTAACGCCGACCATTCCCACCTCGAGGGCCTCGGCAATGCGCCAGCACCGGTTCACGTCCCTGCTGTAAAAGTAGCCTCCGAGACCGACCTCGGAGTCGTTGGCAATCTCAATGGCCTCCTGCTCCGTGTCAAAGGCGAAGAAGGCGGCGACGGGACCAAAAGTCTCCTCGGTGCAGATCTTCATGCCGGGCTTCATGTCCGTGAGCATGGTGAGGCCGAAAAAGTTGGGGCCGAGGTGCGGGAGGCGCTGGCCGCCGTGGATGAGGCGGGCGCCCTTGGACAGCGCATCCTGGACGTGCTCCTCGACCTTTGCGACGGCTCGGCCGTGGATCAGCGGGCCGTGGGTGGTGCCACTAGCTAGGCCGTCGCCGACCTTGAACGACCGCACCACGTTGAGTACCATGCTGACAAACTTGTCGTAGACGCTGCGGTGCACAAGGATACGGTTGGCGCAGACGCAGGTCTGACCCGAGTTGCGGAACTTGCTGGCCATCAGACCCTCAACGGCGGCCTCGAGGTTGGCGTCCTCGAAAACGATGAAAGGCGCATTGCCGCCAAGCTCAAAAGAAAGCTTCTTAATAGTCGACGAGGACTGGTTCATGAGAATCTTTCCAACTCCAGTGGAACCGGTGAAGGAAATCTTCTTGACGGACGGGTGTGTGGTCATGACCTTGCCCACCTCGGCCGTGTTATCGAGCGCCGTGATAATGTTCACCACGCCGGCCGGGATGCCAGCTCGGTGGGCCAGCTCAGCCAGCGCGAGAGCTGTAAAGGGCGCCTCGGCGGGGGCCTTGACAACAACGGTGCATCCGGCAGCGAGCGCAGGGCCGACCTTACGGGTGATCATAGCGGCAGGAAAATTCCATGGTGCAATGAGACCGCACACGCCGACGGGGTGCTTGAGAGTGACGAGACGGCAAGAGGGGTTGCTGGCCTCGATTGTCTCGCCGTAGATGCGGGGGGCCTCCTCCGAGAACCATTCGAAGAAGCTCGCCGCGTAGTTGACCTCCCCCTTGGCTTCGGACAAGGCCTTGCCGTTCTCGAGCGTAATGAGGCGGGCAATATCCTCGGCGTTCTCAATCATGAGGTCATACCACCGGCGAAGGTAGCGGGCCCGCTGGCGCGCCGGGGTCTTGCGGTACGTGGGAAACGCAGCGGCAGCGGCCTTGATAGCGGCCTCGGTGTCTTGGGCATCGAATTCAGGGCACTGGGCGAGCACCTCCTGGGACGAGGGATCTGCGGAGCCGAGAGGTCAGCAGGGTAAATTCATCTTGCTTTCTTTTTCATCCCTTTCCCCCTTGCATTTCCAAAAACGAAGGGGGGGTAGCTATATTGTTGCATTTGCTCCTCTGTTGAGGAACTTGCATCGCGCCGCCGGGGAGAGAGGGGAGAGGGGACTCACTCTCAACGTTGAAGAGCTTGCCCGACTGCGCGCCAACCCATTGGCCGTCAACGTAGCATGCCTCTTTCAGCAGCGACGGGTCATTGAGGTGCAGCAGGCATGGGCGGCAGCGCACCTTGGAGCTGTTGGTCGTGCCAGACACGGCCATGTTGGTGTTGTAGAAGGTGTGTGGTGCGGGTAGATTTGGTGTAAGTGAGGCAGGTCCAGCTCAAATCAAGAAGGAGGGACAGTGTTTTCTTTTTGCTCTTGCCCTTTATTAATTTTTTGACAAAGCTGCTTCTCTTTTACTCTTTATCAGATACCGTCCCTCTGATCGGCCCGTATGGGGCCCTCCTATCTCGCACCCAGCGGCCATGATGCCTTATATTTGGCCGCTTGGTAAGAACTTTGACCGAGGGGCACGGCACGGGGCCGGTTCACGGTGTGTGAGATGCCGCCGAGGCGGAGGGGCGGTTGTCCATGATGGCGGACATGGATTCGTCATGACGATTGTCACGACTCGACATTTTGGCCAGCTGAGGCCCTCGAAGCCGAGTTGAAGCCGGTCGAAGCGCGCCTGGATCGGATCCCGGGCCGGCATTGTGTCTTGACGAAACTGGCTAATCTGGACGAGTATGTAATTTTTTTTTATCTGGTGGATTACTGGGGGGCGTGGCCGAGGGCGTGTGCGGAATGCAGCGCTCAATCGGAGCGGCGGCATGGAGGCTTCACCGTGTACCAGACAAGGGCACCTCCTGTGCCCTCTGTGCCGGTACGGCGAGGGCGTGCAGCGTCGCAGGCGTGCCAAGATGAATTCGCCCTCGGTGGTGGAGAGTTGGTCATGACTACAGCTTAGCTGGTGGGGAACCGCTGGAGAAGGGGAAAGGTTCGGCATGTCACACGGGGCTGTTACAGGGGCCAGTGAACGGCCAGTGCAGGGACCAGTGAGCGGCCGAGTCGGTGCGGGAGGCATGGAGAAGGGCCTGGACGGCAGCCGTTTCCAGGCGCTTCGACCACCGCGGCTACCGCTACCACCTATGCTGCGATCAATGTGACCCCGCTGTTCACCTTCCAATCAACCCCCATGCGTGGTCTCGCGGTGGCATCCAGATGGCCTTGGTTCCCTTTGGGGTGTATCTGCTTTTTTACTTTTTTGTGTCACGCTTGTTATTGATCTGCTGTAATGCAACTGCACTGGGGTAAAAGGGGGGGTGTCGATGCTCGGTATTGTAAATCCATGGCCTGGCTTGGCTCGGCGCACTGCAAAATAGATGCAACTGAGTGACGAGACATGCCAGTCCGATGCCAATCTTGATTACGCACAGTGCTGTGCTACGCTGCACGGTACGATAAGTGGTAAAGGGGTGGGGGAACAATGACATCCTCGGACCGGCACCGCCAGCCAGATCAAAGGGAAACGGGGAACAATCTAACATATGTGCAACGCAGAGTACTGTGCTGGCGACTCCAGCGCCTGTCATACACTGTGTTCTAGATTAGATGCGAGGTAGCAGCACTATTACCGCCCTGCACTCCACCTCCACACCTTGTCCACCACCCCCGTAACCACCGTGCGTGGCTCCTATCTACCCTCTAAATGTGGCGGCGCCGTTGGTCTCGTGAGCCTCCGGCTTCGTCCCGGTTCTCTCGACTCCGGTCCCACGACCGTCCCACGAGCCGCATCACCCGAACCAGGAGCCGCCACCCTCGCCTTCCTTGACGCGCGCCATGTCCATCTGCAGCGCAAGTCAATTGCCATGGCCATGTGGCGGGGGCATTGGGTTCCATGCCGCTCTCCGCCAACCAGCCCCCATTCCGAATCCCGCCCACACCCCGGGGCGGAGGGCGTACCGCGACTAAGAACCCCAAGTCCAAGGGCAGGAGGGGAGGGGAGGAGGGGGCGACCAATTGCTATAATAGCTTCCTCCCCCCAACTTCTTGACCACTTGAGTTGTTCTCCAAGACATCCCTTCATCCCAATTCCTCCAGAGACATCAAGACACATTCACGATGCCTTCCTTCGTCGAGACCCCCGTCACCACCGAGATTCCTGGCCCCGTCTCCAGGGCCAGCACCAAGAAGCTTGACGCCATCTTCGATGCTCGTGCCGTCCACTTCGTGGTCGACTACAACAAGAGCAATGGCAACTACATTGTCGATGTCGATGGTAATCAATACCTCGATGTGTACGTCCCCTTCCCAGGACCATGACTAGTCATCATATGCTGACATGCACTTTCAGCTACGCCCAGATTGCCTCCATCCCCGTTGGCTACAACAACTCGACCCTGATCGAGGCTGCCAAGTCCCCCGAGATGGTCTCCGCCCTCGTCAACCGTCCCGCCATTGGCAACTTCCCCTCCGACCAGTGGGTTGACATTCTCCGCGACGGTCTCATGAAGGTTGCCCCCAAGGGCCTCAGCTACATCTTCACTGCTCAGTCCGGCTCCGAGGCCAACGAGCTCGCCTACAAGGCCGCCTTCATGCTCTACCGCCGCAAGCAGCGTGGTGAGGGCGTAGCGTGGTCTGAGGAGGAGATTAGCTCCTGCCTCAACAACTCCCAGCCCGGTTCCCCCGAGCTCGCCATCATGAGCTTTAAGAACTCCTTCCACGGCCGTGGTTTCGGCTCTCTCTCCACCACCCGCTCCAAGGCTGTTCACAAGCTGGACATTCCCAGCTTCAACTGGCCCCAGGCTCCCTTCCCTGCCCTCAAGTACCCTCTTGAGCAGCATGCCGAGGAGAACGCCGCTGAGGAGAAGCGATGCCTCGAGGAGGTTGAGCGCCTCATCACCAGTTGGCACTGCCCCGTGGCCGGTCTAATTGTTGAGCCCATCCAGTCCGAGGGTGGCGACAACCACGCCTCTCCCGCTTTCTTCCAGGGTCTCCGTGACATCACCAAGAAGCACGGTGCCGTCCTCATCGCCGATGAGGTCCAGACTGGCTTCGGTGCCACTGGTTCTTTCTGGGGTCACGACCACTGGAACCTGACCTCTCCTCCCGACATGGTCACCTTCTCAAAGAAGGCCCAGACTGCCGGCTACTTCTTCGGCAACGAGCAGCTCATCCCCGACCAAGCCTACCGTCAGTTCAACACCTGGATTGGCGACCCTGCTCGTGTCATCATGAGCAAGGCTGTCATCAAGGAGATCCTTGACAAGAAGCTGGTTGAGCAGACCGCCCGCGTCGGTGGCCTCCTCTTCAAGGAGCTCGAGCGCCTTGCTGCCAAGTACCCCGAACTCATTCTGAACCTTCGAGGCAAGAACCAAGGGTAAGTTATTCTTACATATCAGGACCTTGTAAATATAAATGGCCAATGCTAACAAATCTTCCCAGTCACTTCATTGCCTTCGACACCAAGGACCCTGCCGGCCTCGTCCGATCCATGCGCGCCATCGGTGTCAACATTGGTACCTGCGGCAAGAACACCGTCCGCCTTCGTCCCATGCTCATCTTCGACGAGTCTCACATCCCTATCCTCGTCAACGCCTTCGACAAGGTCCTCGGCGCTACTCAGTAGGCTTATTTCGTCAAAGGAGAAAGAAATAGGAAAAACGGGCCCGGCGGAACAACGGAGTTTATACCAACATGTTAACTAGCGTGCATTTTTTTTGTTTATGAAGAGAAAGGAAAGCCCTTTCGGCTGGTAAAAAGGACAACGGGATGACGGTTATGGATATGGTAATACCTAGGTGTGGGAACAGACCGGCGTCATACAAGACGGAAGTAGTTCTACGCTGGGCGTACATAGGAATTGGAAATTATGAATTTTACATGGCTTGGTTCTCGACGCTTCTGTGGAGATGAATTGACTTTGGCCGAGCTACTCTCGCCAAACAACGTCGCAACACCATTAAGCGGTGACGTTTCTGGTGAAGCTGAGCAAACCACAGCTCGGCTTAGAAGGCGCACTGCCGGTCCAAGCCCGGTCCCCCGCGCACGTAGCTCGGAATTGCATCGGACATATCGTCGTCCCCAGGTGGGGGGGACGCTAGGCCTGGGGAAATGTGCCACGTGCAAATCTTATCACAAACGAGAGGAGACAACGAACGGCTGCGACCGGCAGCATGCAGCGCTGGAAGCGTGACGGGGTTGATTTGCTCTGATTGCTGGGTCTTGGATTGAGGTCTCGGTCTCCTTTGGGCGGGGCATTCTGCGTGGCTTGCATTGGTGGGTGGATGGATTGGATAAGCCTTGGCTCGGCTGCGTCGCATCAATAGGATCGGGAATCTGCGATCACCAGGGCACCGAGGTCGTCGGATTCGGCCGACAGAACTGAGATTTTACCTGGATGTTGGGTGCTGCGTGTTGGGGGCCCACGGCTATTGTCGATTTTAGGTGCAAAACGGAGGGGGGACCGGCCCGTTGTCTGTCAAGTCAGCCCGCAAGCACGAATCCAAACGCCGTAAACCCGCCTCTTCCGGTCAGATTTGGCCCTCCAGACGGAGCTAGGAACGGTAGGGGCAACCACCCTAACGGTGTGGAGGCCAATTGGCTACCCTTGGCGCTGGGAGATGAGGTTATTGTTTCTGTTTCCTTCTTCGCGAGACGGGAAGGGCGAGGAGGGGGTTGGACATGCAAGGAGCAGCCACAAAACCCAGAGGCGAGTTATGCGAGCCATTGAGAAGCCTTGTCTCGAGATGAGTGCAACTATAGCCGTCAGTTTTGTGATTACGAGTCACTTTTTACATGAGCGCTATAATATGTCTTGGGAGGGGTCAATGCTATGTCGAGAAGGTGGCTGCTGAGGTTGGGCGCCGTCGTTGCAGGTCGAGCCTCGTTGAGTGGACAGGTTTCGCAAGCGATGACATCTAAGCACCATTGGGCATCCGTCAAGCTATAGGTCTGTTGGTTTCTTGCTGTCTGATAAATCGGGCCGGGATAAAAGTGTGATAAAATTGATCAGAGCAAGAGTTACTTCGACATACTGTCAGTGCACCGCTTGCAGCGTCGGATCTTATGGTTGAACTGAGGTTTTTGGAGGGTCGGATCGCCGCCCCTCACGTTGATGCAGCCATAGCAGACAGGCTTCTGAGATGGTGGTCTGCCCAAGGAGTCCGGTAGCCTGGTTATGTAACAGAAGCGGTAGACCAAGTCCGCCCCTGTCAATACCGAAACAGTGGGAGGCGGCGGTTGGTGGACACAATCGAGGTGCAGTATGCAGCCGGTGACAGTTGCCTCATCGACTTGGTGAATCCCTTGCTGTCAGGTTTCATGGCTCGGATGCATGGGCAGTCGTACAACACCACACCTAAGTGATTGTCAGTCTGACACTTGGCTGCATACCATAGGTCTCAGCATTTTTCGCTAAAATAAATAAAATAATGCCTAAGTTAATGAATCATCCTAAAGACAATATCTTAGGCTTTTTTAGGATTATTATTGCTTTAGAAATCGGCGTTGTTTTGACCCGGGCCAACTCGTGCAGTGGCCAGGGTGGGGAAGTACTTCTGTAACAATCATCCAAGGGTTGAATTGTAGGCAAGCCCAGGGGTGATCGGGAACCATCTTGCATCGCGGTGGCTGCTGCCAGGGGATTAGCGAGACGACGCAATGGGCATACTAGATACCCGGAAAGCGTCATCATGAATACTATCACCGTGATGGCTGCCCAAAACCGAAAGCCAAGCAACAACCCCGCAAGACATAACAGCATGAGATCTGGGGGACGAGGCGTCGGCTTGGCTGCGCGAGCTGATGGCTTCCAATAGACTGTGCTGCCTTGAAACTGTACTAGCACTAATCCCTGGATACGCATTATTGTGCAATGTTGCATGTTTGTCGGCTGGGCTGGGCGGCCTGTGATGGGTAGGTTGGCCGTGCCGTGAGGTGCAAAAAAAAAGACGGCCTTCTCCACCCGCACCCCGGCCCTAGTCGCAATGAGGCGTTGCAGCGTGTGTCGTGTCTTGGTCGATGCGATGAGCGTGGAATAGGGAATCAGAGAAATATCATTTGTTCATCCGCCTTGTTCCCTGGTGAGAGATGGCTAGCGCCTTAGTCAGCATATCCCTGAGGAATCATTGAGCTTGGCATTGGCAATGCGTTGCAATGACATTGCTGCGTCGTCATGGCCGCCCGAGCTGCATTGTGATTATCGCATTGCTGGCGCCGCTGTGTGCTGCGAGATGAGACTTTTGCAACTCGGTCAACTTGGCAGTTGGGATGGCCGCCCTCTGCTTCCGCCCCGCCCCGCCCCGCCTCAGGATGAGGTGCTAGGCACAGGACGGAACGAGGGGCGCGGTCCATCTCCAAGGCTGCTTAACCTTGAAAGAGTCTAAGACATTGACGACGACGGCCGAGATGCACCTGTCATTGTACACAAGGAAGCTGCGGGTGGAGGGTGCGGAGGGGCGGTCGCGTCGACGTTTTGCTTTTTCCTGCGTAATGCGACAGGTGTTTTTTCTTTCTTTTTTTTTTTCGGACCTTGTTCGTTTCCAGACTGGCTGCTTTCAAGTTTAGCAGTCATGCTCCAGGACAGACAACCCCAAAAAGCAACACCCTGGACCCTTGGAACACGTGCCCGAAGTGGCCTAGAAATAACCTACTAACACGCCTACTTGGTTGCTCGCAAGCCAGCGCCGGCTCCGTTGCCTTCGCCGCTGCATCTTTAAGGAGCCTGGGCGGCACAGCAGCGGGTGACTGACTGATATTCTCCGACCATGTGGAACGAAAGCCACCCCTACACAAGGACAAAGAGAGCGATATTCCGGTACATAGACCGCAGTTGATTGCGAAGCCTTCTCCCATATCCCACGCTCGCTACTGCAAGTCTGCAGTGTCCTCCCACCCTCGCGTGCCCACGTGAAGGGTTGAGCCGGCTCAGCGTTGCACATCAAACACCAGATCCATTCCATTTGCCATCCCGCACTCCATCCAGGTCCCCCAACTCCGTCCACGTCTCAGCGATTGTCGCCCCCAGGCCAATCCCTACCTTGGCGCACCCCCCCGAAAGCTTCCCAAGGATCCCCCCCCAAATCCAGCCTGGGAAAAGTAAGGTGCTGTCGGCCACCACCAATTGGCTTCGTCGTCGCCAACCAGCTTGTGTGGGCAGCCATCGTGCGCCTTCTTGTTGCTCCCTGCGCTGCAGCTTCCGCAGCCTCCGCAAGTGGGCTTCAGGCCCTTGGCTGTGCAGGAATCTGCAGCAACACCCCCGGCGACCGAAGACGACCGAGACGTTGTGCGCATGTACGACAGGCGGCGCAGACGAGCCAGAC